>OU612058.1:196026317-197228720 GCA_914767635.1 Melanostoma mellinum | reverse complement strand
TCTGGATGAAGTTTTTTGAAACTTGTACGCAAAAAAAACTACAGCAAAGGGAACAAAGGCATAACTTAGGATGTCTGCACATTCTATCTTCCTTCTGCATGAGGCAACTATGAATTTTGTATCTTTTGTCTATTTCTTTTGTTCTTCTGTACTAGCAGATACATATAAATTATGTTCCATCCAAATCGATGTAAAAGTTGTTATCTCGAACGCATCAGGAATTTTCGAAGCGCTTTCGTTATGAAACTCACATCCAGAGGCGCTTTTATGGCGCAAAACTGTCACAAATTTTAGAATTTAGAACAACTCCAACGGTGGAACAACAAACAGCAAACACCACTGATAAAATTTTAAATTGTTATTTGTGCCATTTATTTATTGTTTAACGTTCGTCTTAGTTTAGTGTAAATAATGTTAAAAGTAAGTACAAATCGACCGTTTTTAGTTTTTGAAAATCTTTTGAAAAATGTCTAATTAGTTTGGAATACTTGACGTCGGCGGGACTAAATACACTCTTCGAACTGGACAGAAGTATTTAGTGGGAAAGCGCTCCAACGAATATTCACACGATATAGAGCTCGACGATTCAGTGAGTCTTTTACAGAACTAAAATATTGTCAACTGCCGACTAATTTGTATTTCATGTTACAGACTGTAGACATCAAGCACGCAATTCTAGTTTTCTCCCAAAGTTCACTTCAACTCACAGATGTTTCTTCAAAACATGGAACTTTCGTGGATGGAATAAAGATTGTTGCCCTGAAAAGCACTCCTGTATCGAAGACAGCAAAAATACAATTTGGAGATGTTGAAGTGGTCTTACAACTGGTCACTGAGGTAAAAAATAAAACCTTATGTTGTTTGTACACATAAAAAGCTCATATATCCCTCTTCTGTTTTGCAGAGTGACAGCGGTTATCTCGACGAAAGACCACCTTCACCGACAAAAGACACTTCCGAGATTATATGCAACAGTCCAGAGCATAGTGCATCATCTGGCATTCGTTTGAGGCACACTCTGAAAAATTCCCATACCTCGACCCCTAATAACTCATCTCCTGCAATAACATCGAGTGAACAGAAAGCTGCCTCAAGTTTTTTGCTTCCAACTGGAGTGCCACGCAAATCCTGTGGGAGTAATATTAGCAACAAAAGTGTTGATAGTTTCTATATCCCTGAAACTCAATGCCCAGGTGAACCTTATAATAAAACCAACAAATCTCCAGATGTATCAATAGTAAGCAATATATCGAACAAAAATACCAGCGCTGGAGATGACGATTTCTTCATACCAGAAACACAAGAAGTCGTAAGCACTGTCACTCCTCTTTCTAACTTACCTAGGGTGGCTTTTCCAAAAAATGACACCAATGAAACCCTGTTCTCCCACTCAGATAGGATTCCTTCCAGCCAGTTCCGTATATGTACACAGGACTTCAATGGATTTGAAGACGATAACAGTAATCACTCGGATGATATACTTGCAAATGTTCCTTGTTCAATGGTTATTCCTGTAATACGTCATGACTTAGTGGAAATAAATGATTTTTCGAACAACCCTGACGATGAGGATAAGGAAATGTCCGCTTTGCAGTGGTCCAAGAAAACTGTCAGTGAAGACGCAGAGGGGTCTGTTACTCCAGATAATCTATTTGATGTCGTTGGTACGGTGACTAACGATTTGGTGCTTGATGTTAGAAAAAGTTCTGAGAAGTCACCTTCGCAATGCAGTACGCCTGATATTTTTGCAATCCCGGAAGAAAACAAAACAGACAAAACTAATGTCATCGACACAGAACCAACAAACAACAAAACTAATCCGGAACCTGAAACGATTGTTGAGCCAGAGGTGGAACCAGTTGACGAGGACTTTCAGCCCACTCAGGTCTTTATAAAGCCTTCCTTCTTGCCTCCTGATAAAGAAAATGTTGGACCTGAAGTAAGCTTCAGTTTACCTGCGACTCAAGTTTTTATGCTTCCCCCAAAAAAACCAGTTGAAGTTTCCCCGAGCGTTACAAAGAAAAATCAAAGTGCTTCGAATGACAAACCAAGTATTTCAACAAATCTTTCGACGAGTCATGTTTTTCTGCAACCTCAAGCATCACCAAAAGCATCACTGAAAACCCAACCATCACCAAAACCTCAGGCTCCCACAGTGCCTGACAATGATGATGACGAAGAACTTCCCCCGACTCAAGTCTTTGAGAAAATTCCTCGTCTAATCGCCACCAAAGGATGTCTATCGTCGACCCTTGTTGATTGTGATATGCAACAATTATCAGAGACAAGTTTTAAGGCTAAGTGCAACAAATTACTCGATTCGGACGACGATGAGATGGACGAAATCATTGCTCCAGATTTAGTCAAACAAATGCGGGCTTCTCTTGACAATTTAAAGTCGAAACCAGACACTCCTGTTACACCAATGGAACCAGTAACACCAACAGAGCTCAAAAATACAGCAACTCCAGAACCCCAGTCGTCGACAGCAAAACTTAAAGTCACACCACAGGATAACATTTTTCGTGTTCCAATCCAAACAGGAACGAAAGTCAAGCAAGGCAAATCTACTGTCAATATTGATAACTTCTTGCTCACTCCAGACTTCTTATTTAATGAGTTGCCAAAAGACAAACAATTGCAAAAGCAAGCGGAAATGAACTGGAAGAGTATGATATCTGGAAATAAACGGAAGACCCTCTTCAGTGAGGAGGTGAAAGAGGACAGTCTGGAAACGGTTAGTTTAGATGAGAGTCAGGATTCGTTTGATGATTTATTACCAAAAAGACGTACGACAAGATCCAAATCAGTGATCACAAATCAATTTGAAGAACTGAAAGAAAAGGAAAAAGTCCAAGACGAGGTGGTAGGGCGAATAACAAGGCGAAGGCAATCCTCTGTTGTGGATGCAAAGTCATTTTCTAGCCTATCAAAACCAAAAAAAGAAGAAAATAAAAAAGAAACAAAGTCAAGCAGTAAGCCCAAGGAAGAAAAAAAATACTTAAAAGTACGAACAGATTTAAAGGCAACAGGGGAGGAGGACACAAAGGAAAAAAAGAGCTCCAACGCAGAGAAAGAGGTAAATATGTTAGGAGATTCAAAGAAAAATAAGACAGAGAACCTGATAATAGAAGAATGCTCTAAAAAAGACCAAATCCCCAAGGAAGAAAAAGTTTCTGAGCACCGAAGGGATTCAACCAGAGAAAAAGATTCCAAGCTCAAACAAGAAAAATCTGCAAAGGAGAAAAGTAAAAGTTCTAAAACTGCAGTAGTTGAAAAAGAAACAAAATCAACTAAAAAGAATGAAAATTCAACTAAAGAAAAAAGTCGCACCAAAGACCACAAACTATCCATGGAAACAAGTTCTTCCAAGGAGCCAGAAAGTTCCATTAATCATATGCCACAATCGAATAGAGACTCAAAGTCTGATCCTTCAACGGATGTCAAGACAGACAATAGATCGCGAAAAGAAACCGTAGTTGAGAAAACAAGATCTCGCCGGAAAGAGCCTGTTGAAAAGCTGTCAAAATCGAAAGAGAAATCAAGTGAAGAAAACAGCAACTTGCCGTCCGGCAGGTCATCGAGGAGAAATAAAAAATTAGACGACCTTCTTTTGGAAAGTAAAATGAAGCCCTCCCCGCGAATCACTCGTCTAAGAAGTGGTCTAGATTCCGAGCTTGTAGTTACAAAGGCGCGATCAAACCAAAAAGTCAACGAAGAAATCGAGAAAAAAGAGGGTAAGTTCTTGTATTGCTTATAGTGAGATAGTTGAAGTTTTGTTATGTTCAAAAATTGTCAATACAGTAACAAAGCCAGCTGCATCCAAAAAATCTGCCACACTGCACACAACTATCGATTTGACAGACTCTGATGATATGGAAAGTACCAATAAAACAATTGCGAAAACTGGCAACGGCGGCGGGGCAAAAAAGAGAAAAAGCGAGGAAGATGATGTTAGCGCTAAACGTACTCGAACCACAATTCCTGGATCTCAGAGCTCAGTCGATATTTCTGATTCAGGCAGAAGCTTGCGTAGAAAACAAAAAGTTAAAATTGCTAGTTCGGGTGGACCGGTTACAAAGGAAAAATTACAACGCTTATCTGGAGGTGAGTTTGATTTTGCAAAATTGGCAGTAGATAACATAAATAATATTTTTGTCTTTAATGGCCAACAGTTCTTTGGCTTTATATCGAAGATCCAAAACAGTGTGACGTGTTGATTTTGGAGCAAGGAAATCGGACATACAAGCTTTTGGTTGCATTAGCCCGTGGCGTTCCCGTTGTTCATCTGAATTGGCTCAAACAAGTGCTAAAACTGAAAACCACAGATGTTCCATTTGATGAATATTTGTTTGAGGAACCCAACTTCCAACAGCGCCATCAGTTTGTAATGCGAAAAACGCTCCAGTTGGCTAGAACTACGAGTCTCTTTCGTGGCATAGAGTTTATGATGACACCAAACATAACACCGAAACCAGAGGAAATGAAAGGTAAACAAAGGCACTTCATTCGATCATTTTTATCATTAACATGTGTCATCTTTTAGACATCATCGAGTGTTCTGGCGGTATTGTTACTAAATTGTCAAAATCTGACAATGAACGGGAGGTGTATCTTGTGTCAGATCAAAACGATAAAGAACATTGGCATCGATTCCGCCGTGTAATTCCAAATATTAAAATCGTCAATGCGAAATCTTTGATGACGTCTGTGATGCAGCAATCCAAGGATGCTCTCATCAAGAGCATACAATAGTTACTAACTGCTGCAAATACTACTCAATGTTTATGTTTTTTTTTTTATTTTACGTTTTTGTATTATTTCTATTTTTGATTATTATTCTACAATTTTGTTAAAAGTCGCGTGTTTTAATTAATAAACATTAATGACCATTGGAAAAAATAAATTCATTAGTCTAAAGAGCTTAAAGGGTTAAGATTTATTTCAGATTTGAAGTTATCCTGTCGGTTCCATTTAATGTCGATTTCCATTCAACGAAAGGAAGCGACCAGAGGCGTTCGGGAGAACTTTCATACTTCATACTTCAGAGAATTGGGTGGTGACTGAGGTATTGGGGTTGGTTTTCATAGGGTTGATATTTTTTTGACCCAGTTATGAGTTTATTAAGAGCTATTTTCGAGGAGCTCACAAAGTGTTGTGAATTTTCAAAAAGTCACGATGACAATATCATCGGCATAGGCTACAACTTTTATCCCGCTCCGGTCTTTAAACAGGATCTAGTTGACTGCTAAAAGCGGGGATAAAACTCCTAATTGATTTTACTATTCTGTTTTGGAGCATGATCTGAATCGAATTTGACAACGTTGGCTCGACATTTATTTAACTTAAGGCCTGGCGAATGACACTGTATTCAAACTTTGCTGAGGGAGCCTCTTTATCGAGGAATGCAGCCAGCGCAGCGCAATATTCTTTGTACTGGATGACTGTTCAATAGTTCTAACTATGTACTTCATGAAGTGCAGTCTCAACTGATTTGCTCAAATCAACACAAATGGAACCTGATAGTCTTGGTGTAAAGATCGGTTGCACTTTTCGGTGAAATATGCCAACGAATCATCAGTGGACCTTTTGCTAGGAAAACCGTACGGTGGATCATAAAGAAGCTTTGGTCCTTCAAAATATTTCACTATCTGACGAAGAAGAATCTCTGGGTAAATGTAGTTTTCCCAGAAGAATAGGATAAATAAGAAACCTTACGCTTTGGTTTTGCCATCGTAGAAAAATAACGATGGAAAAATGGAGATAGAGTACCTACAAGCAAGAAAAATTATACGTTTTAAACAGAATATACGCTCTCAAGCTTGAGAGGGTCTAATTACGTCGAGAATTACGTTAGATATATATTCATCTCAACAAGACTTCCTTGCCTACCTTCCTTCTTTTTTGTTGTCGAAATGTGTTCTCTTGTCACTTTCCATTGGACGAAAAGAACCTTCCAGAAGCGTCGAGGAGCATTCTCAACCCATTCCATTGGTGCAAAAAGATCGCTCTTTATGATTCTGAGAAGTGACAGCCACTTCTCGATTTGAAGTGAGAATCCGCTCAAGAAGCACTAATACATGTTACCCAAATATCAAAAAGAAGTTTCCTCAGTGAAACCAATGGAAAGTGACATTAAAATTTTTTGTAACAAAAGATAGCAGCGCATTCCCACCTTATTAGTTAACACAAGTTGCTTCTTTATTAATCATAAATCCAAGCTTTTTATACTTTTCACAATAGAATAGGCATGTCTGGTTAAGAAAACGAGCAACACAAATACTCAAATACGAATCTTCTTTGGATTAATACGTTACTCACCTCCTTTTGTAACTTCTTACATAAAGTGTTCGTTGCAGCGGTGTGGAATCCTAGCTTATGATGGTTACATTGTAAGAATAATTTTTGTACAGCGTTCGGTACTTTATCTTCCAACAAGCAGTCAATGACTGTAAAAAAATAAAAATATTGGCTCAAGACTCTTCTTTGGCGTACATGTTGCAATTCTTCGGTAGTTCTAGTTGTTAATTTTTCAAATTGCAAAAAATTCTTGCGTGCCTTTCGCGTTAGTAGTGCCGTTTTGATGGGCCAACCCCTATAGTGCTTTTCTCTTAAAGATTGCTGTGACAAATGGATGTGACCTTCAATTTTCTACCGGTTCGCAAAATACTATTTTAGAATTAGTTTTCATGGCAGTTTACTATTATACTCGGGGAATTTGTCAAGCACTAAATTTTCGTACAAGGGCGTTATGTATTCGAACTCTGATCTAGCAAGTAATCGGCCCTATCGAGGTAACCGTCGGAGCGGATTTCTCTCCGATCGGAGACACTTTGCTTCGTGGTAGTTCTCCGATCGGACGATCCGACGTTTTCCGATAAGTTTTTGTTGCGGAGATTTTAGTTTTGGGAATGCAATGCATTGCCGCATTTGTGAAAAATTTCTTACGACAACAACTACTTCGAAGCAAAATTGAATCTCGGAAAAAAGATGCGTTGCGGAGAAAACTCCGCTCCGACGCGACGCTTACCTGGATAAGGCCAAATAGCTCGACGCTGTTACTATTACAAAACTGGTGGTTCATTCCATTATCGCGGGTGCAACACGTAATTGAATAAAATCCATGTAAGCATGTAAAAATGATCAAATTATGTATTTACTTTATTTTTAATAGAAGTTTTTAGAAGGTTAACGGTTTACTTTTTATTTGGAAATAGGTATTGGAAATGTTAAGAAATAACAGAAAACAATAATTGACAAAAGGTTTGTTTCATGAACTTTACCCAGGGTTGACCCAGGTTGCCTTGACAACCTTATGAGTTGTGAAAAAATTGGGTTTTCCAGTCCTTAGTAAACGTACAACGCTACAAAATCATCACACAGCCCTGTCATTTGAATACAAATACATGCCATTTTTTTCGCGTTAGTAGAACCCCAGTCGCCCAAGTCAACCCCAGGGGTCAAAAAAGACTCAGTGTGACATTCAGGGCAAGTTTAGGTTTTTCGAAAAACGCTTTGTGGCGACCACAGGGTGACCCCAATGCTTCAACGAACGAACCTGATGCCCACCCTATCGTTACCCTAAAAAAAAACTCAGAAAATATATGCTTAATCATGAAATACAACCAATCTGCCAAAATATATTTTAAAAAAGTAGACATCTAGTCATAAGCATAACACTTGCAATCCGGCGCCTCGTTATAAGAGCAGCCATTTACCGAGTAACAATTTTCGTTGATTGAAAGAATAGCGTCATCGGAGCGATTGTTCAAAGGAAGGTCGACTTTTCCAAATCGTAGGACTCTGTAAATCATCTTATACATATATATTAAGAAGGGAAAAAGTTAGCTTCCACCAGTCTTACCCAGTATTTGCCCAAGTTAAATGCATGTCAAGCAACATCTGAGAAACCTTTTTATCTTTTTCCGACAGAGATAAAGGCTTGAGCGGCATCATTGGAATTGTAAATATACTGTCTGCCATATGATCAGCACCTGTTTTAAAGCAAGGATAATAAGTTCTTTTATTTAACAACGAAACTCATACCAAAGTTGACATCTTTTCTCAATGAAAGCAAGTTACCCAGTCCAAATGTATGAGGATAACTATAAAAATAAGCATAAACCTTTCCAGGGCCTTGTTTACGGTGTAATTCTATTGCTTTTTTGATGTCATTGTTGAAAAGCACATCAGTGTACATATTTTCTAGAAGCCGATAGTTTTCTTCTACAAATTCCTTGCCTCCCATGTATGTTTCTTTTAATAAACTCGAAAAAACAGGCCGCTCTTGTTCATCCATAGAATTATTAAAAAACAAAAGATTTGGTGCCAATTCCATCCAACGATCGTTTAAAATTTTAATATCTGGAATACCATTTTCGTCAAGTGCCAAAAATGTAGCAGCGTTGCAAGAACCTTCACGTTCAGTGTAGGCAACTAGCCATGTAACATTGGCAGTGTTTCCTTTCTTCATAATCTCCAGAGGGTGATCAACCATGAAAGGATCTTCACTTTCTGTGGACTCGACAACTGGCGCGAAAACTGTAAATGGATTGTTTTTGTAGTATTGCATAGCCCACGTTGCCTCCCGTAGTTCTTCTATGGTCTTGTTCTGTAGACAACTTTTGAGGTCATTTGAATCAATTGGACAGTTGAGTAAGGCAGCGTAAGATTTGCATATTTTACGAGGGGAAGTTTCAAAGGCCCATGGACATGTCGCTACAGCGTTATGCGATGCTACTGCATTGACGTAATTTTCTGTCGACTTTTGCAACAAATGGAGATGTGACGAAGCCCCTCCCGCTGAAGCTCCAGATAGTAAAATGTTGTTTGAATCACCACAGAATGACTTGATGTTAGCTTTTACCCACCTTATTGCCAACCTTTGATCTTTTAAACCATTGTTTCCAGAAATAACACTATCTCCAGTGCTAAGAAAGCCTAGAGGTCCTAAACGATATCCCATTGTAACAACTACCATGCCACGCTGAACTAAAATAGTTGTGTCCATATTGTCTGGTGACCCACCCATGAAACCTCCACCATGTATCTGTACCCTAACCGGATATTTTTTTTTGCAGTCGATAGCTGGTGTAACAACATGTAAATACAGGCAATCTTCACTACCAGACTGTGGCATATTTCTTTCAAAGTGGACACATGCAATCATTGATTGTGTTCCATCCCTTTCCCCAGTCCAATTTACATGAAAAGGTGAAGGTGGCTCAAATCTACGCTTTTCAATTGGAGGTTCTGCATAGGGTATATTGTGGAAGGAAAAGTATCCGTCCTTAAAACTTCCGAGAATTTTCCCCAACGGAAGCTCTACAATGGGTTGATTGCTGAGAGTGCACTCCAAAATTGCTACGAAAAAGTTTAAAAGAGTTGCTAATATCGGAAATTTCATTCTCTTTTTCTAATTAAGACAACGCGGCGGTAGGTATTATGTGATTTTTTGAAAACTTATTTGAAGCCGCTTTTCAAACTTATTGAACTTCTCCTTTAAACTAAAATGGGGCTTTGAAATTCTTGGGTTTTATAAAATCGGTTGCATGATAAAAATTCCGAAATGAAGTTATTGCATTTCTTCAATAATTGCTAACCCCTAACATGCGATCGTTTAATTTTCTGTTTACATTTTCAGCAATTGGTTCATATTTGCTATTTATTGCATAATTCTAGTGCAAATAATTTCATTTAAAATTAGTTAACGAGTGATTGTCGTGTCTGAAACCTGATTTGATAATATTTCTGTTATTGTGGAACCACAATGATAAAATGTATTTCTTTTCAGAAAAAGTATGGTTTAGATCAAACCGGAAAGTATATTTTCTTCAAAACTCTCTGAACATGGATGGATTCATTGCTCAGAACATTCACTATGGAAAATGCTACATCATGCCAAATAATAAAAGGGCAAGACGTTTATGAAAGCTTTTCAATTGATAAGCAACAAATTGGTAAAGGTTCATGAATTTCAAGGCCGAGTAAGGTAGAGATGTGGAGATGTTTCATACTTTTTCGATATGCGAAGTGATGGCCTATTTCACCAAATTTAAAGTTGCAGCTAAGTGCGTTCATAAATCGCACCCCATAAGTCTGAAAACCACCACTACGAAGCCTACTTACTATCGCAGCTTTGAGGATGTAAGAAAAAGTTTGACGATTGAAGTACATGTTCATGAGGTCAGCCATTTGTTTTCGGTGAATCACTATGATTGAGTATCTTAATGTAACTTATGAAACATTTTAAATATAACAATCTGACATTTTAATTGTGTCTAAATCACTGTGGCGTATGAGTACTTTTTTCAGCCAAATTCAGGATTTTATAAAAACGCTTTGTTGCAGGCATATTTTTCTTTTTTTTTTGTGTTGTGACAGCGCCTTTACTTTTTTAAGTGCTACACGCACTTAGGTTATGTTAGGTAAGGTTATGTGGAACTGCATCCACACTGCCACTTGGCAGGTCTCTGTGCTATATAAAAAAATAAATAAATAGGGTTGCGCGACAGAGCGAGGAGCCCCTGGGCCTAGCGCATTTCTCACCACCATGCCTTGTGAGGGAATGGAGGGGACCTACAATTTTCTGCCGGTTCCGAACGGCTTTTTTGAGAAAGCGCTTTCATGGCAATGAATTTACTAAAGGAGGACTTGTCAATTCGAACCTCGAATCTCTGGATTAGCAGGTGGACATGCTAACCATCACGCCACGGTCTCTGTGCTCTGCCATCTAGGAAAGGGGAATGGCTAATGGTAAACTACTTTGTCTTCTCCATAAGAGACGATCAATTTTTGGAAACTTTGTGGAGTTATTTAAGAGTGATGCATGGCTGTCCGAGAAAATGCGAATAGTTCCGAAAAATTCCGAATGAGAATGGCCAGTCAAGTTATTGGTCCATTTAAGAGGTGCCTCTTAAGCACGGGTCACACACAGCTGCTTGCCAGCGGCGAGTCGAGTAGCCGCAACTACTAGCCGCTGATCAGCTTTGTGTGACCACGAAATTCACCACACTCGCTGCCAGCCGGCAAGCAATAAGCAGCAACTGGCAAAGTTGAACATGTTTAACTTTTGGCTGCCAGCAGCGGCTCCTAAAATAGAAAAATACTGCTACACGTTCTGTTTAGTTAATTTTTCATTCAAAGTTTGTGAAAATATCTTAACTAGGTTTAAAAACTAGAAATAAAGTTCGAAAGCAATTTTTTATGGTCTTCTGTAGCTGTTTGCTCAGAGAAGCTGGTGAGGAGCAGCCGATAGTGTCAGCCGCTGGTAAGAAGTGGCTGCCAAGCACCCCTGTGTGACCCACCCGTGCTTTAGACGAATCGCTGATTAAGGAGTATGTCTAGGCCAGCTAAAGGTATAGACAGGAGAGCTCTGCTGACACATATACACCCTGATTGCTGGACTTTGCTCAGGTTGTCAATACGTCGTTTTATCTAAGGCTGTCCACCATAATGCCATAAGAATCAGTTGGTAATGTGTGGAGATATTTCTAATTGGTTTCAATGTTTTTTTGGCAGGAGATAATGGCCACTGTGGGTTTTGGAAAAATTTTTTGTATGCTTTTTTATAGAATACTTTTCTTGTGAACAGGACGAGTTCAGTTTTATAAGTGTTACAATTCAGTGCATAGTTTTTAGTTCTCTTTGGTATAGTTTGTCGAGAGCGGTTTGCATTAAGTATGTTCGTTGAAGCCCTCGGTTTGGCCTTTGGTCACCACAAAGTGTTTTTTAGCTCTGGGTTTGCCTCAACTCGGTTTGAAGTAGCACTAGGCTTTTGCTGGAGCGAGTTCAAGGAATGAACAGGACTGTCAAATGACATGTATTTTTCTTTTCAAATGACAGGGATGTGTGGTGATTATGTGGTTTAGAGTTTTTTGAGATGTGAAAACCTAGGCTTTTCAATAACTCATAAGGTTGTCAGGAAAACCTGAGTCGATTTTGGGTAAAGTTCAAAGAGCGAACATTCAGTTGAATGGCTAATCGAGAAAGCTTTTTTCATAGCAATGAATTTACTATCGGGGGACTTGTCAATTCCTCGTGAAAGGTAATACTCGTGGAAAAACAGGCACCACCTGCCCTGAAACTTCCCAATAAAGGATACATATGAGTCACATGGATTCTAATATTCTCATTCCAGATATATTTTCATAAGCCGTATGTAGCAAGTGCTGAACTATAATAAGTACACTCAATATTAAATAGTTCATTTAAGCGATGATCACGACAAACTCTGTCCGCTCATTACTCAATTATTTTTAGCCAATTATCGTCGATATTAAAGAAGATAAATACGAGAAATATTTTTGTCAAATTATTGGTAATCTAATGTGAAGTAATGCAAACGATCGCATGTTGCGGGTTAACATATTGTAAATATTTAAAATAGGAGTCATAATTAGTTTTACTCAACATGCAAACGATCCAATAAAAGCCATAAATCGTTAAACTGTACTTCAGTTTACGCGAGAAATTTTTTTGAAAATAACTTACAGTACCCTCCTATCCGAAGACTGCTTAAGAAAATTGTTTCAACTTAAAAAAAAGGATATGATGCGTCCTGCAATTGTAATCTCCATTTTGATGGTTTCAATGAACAGATGTAAGTGTAGCGGTTCAGAGCATGATCCTGTTGTGGAACTTCCTTTGGGAAAAGTTCGAGGAACTTTCATTGACGACTTTTATACCTTTAACAACATACCGTATGCAGAGCCTCCAGTTGGCCGTAAAAGATTTGAACCACCGAAACCATTTCTTCAAAGTTGGAATACGGAATTGGACGGAACACAGGCAATGGCATCTTGCGTTCAATTTGAAAGGGATAAGCGATTATCTGGCACTGAAGATTGCCTATATTTACACGTTGCTACTCCGTCTATAAGTTGTAAAAAAATGTTTCCGGTCAGAGTTCAGATCCATCGGGGAGCCTTCATGGGCGGAACACCTGACAGTATGGACACATCCATCTTAGCTAAGGCAAAAATGGTTGTTGTAACAATGGGATACCGTGTAGGGCCTTTGGGATTCCTTAGCACAGGAGACAGTGTTATTTCTGGAAATAATGGTTTGAAAGATCAACGAATGGCATTCATGTGGGTGAAAGCTAACATCAAGTCCTTCTGTGGCGATTCCAATAATATTTTACTGGCGGGTTCGTCAGCTGGAGGCGCTGCGGCACATATGCATTTGTTACAAAAATCAACAGAGAATTATGTTAACGCAGTAGCATCGCACAATGCTGTCATAAATTGCCCATGGTCCTTAGAACCCAAGCCACAGGAATTGAGCAGAGCATTTGCCAAATGGCTCAATTGTCCAACGGAATCAGATGCACTCAAAAAATGTCTGCAGAGCAAGACTCTGGAAGAATTACGAGAGGCAACGTGGGGCATGCAATATTTCAAGAACAATCCATTTACGGTTTTCGCACCAGTTGTTGAATCTCCAGAAAGTGAAGACCCCCTAATTGTTGAACACCCGTTAGAAATAATGAAGAAAGGTGATGTTGCCAATGTTACGTGGTTAGTTGGATATACAGAGCGTGAAGGATCCTATAATTCTGCCACATTGTTGACCTTAGATGAAAATGGTATTCCCGATATAGATATTTTGAACAGTCGTTGGACGGAACTGGCACCAATTTTTTTGTTTTTCAATAAAACGATGGACGAAGAACAACGTCAGTTACATTCGAGTTTTTTGAAAGAAACTTATTTGGGTAATAAGAATTTCTCCGAAGAAAACTATCAACTTCTTGAAAACATGTACACTGAGGAGTTATTCAAAAAGGACATAAAGAAAGCCGTAGATCTTCACAGAAACAACGGGCCTGGGAAAGTGTATGTTTTCTACTATAGCTATCCGCATTCGTTCGGATTGGGAAATTTGATTTCATCAAGGAATGATATTAATTTTGGTGAGATTCTTTTTTTTTACAAAAATCACTGATGATATTTAATGAACTAATGTAGGAGCTGATCATACAGCAGATAGTATTTTTACCATTCCTCTGCTGCCCCTCAAACCAGCCATCATGTCGGAGAAGGATAAAAAAGTAGCGGAAAACTTACTTGATATGTATTCAACTTGGGCAAATACAGGGTAAGGTTTCACAAACTAGTATCGTTTATCTTTTATAAAGGTTTATTTTATTCCTCAGAATTTTAAGGTTTGGAAAAGTAAATCTTCCTCTTAGTTCGAACGACGATGATGCAATTCTCAAAATCAATGAAAATTGCTATTCTGTTGATGGCTGTTCAGTAGATGGGGATTCTATGTGCAATTGCTATAAATACTTGTGATTAAGATGGTTTTGATGTTGGCTATGGCTATGCATGCGTGTGCTTAAAATATGTTTCCTTATACACTTCAATCACATTGCACCTACAATTGCTTGTATTTACTACCGACTTCATCGATTAAATAAAACAATAGATACACACAATGAAAAGTGTTTATCTTTCCGGATTGATATGAAATTTGTGATACGAATTACATACTTTTGAATGGTTTTTCTTCGGAAATTGTGAGAGTCTTGTGTTGCCCATGGGGTAATTAATAGTAAGCAAATCTTCCTTTTACGAGGGTGTTTGAATTTGTAATCCCAGAAACAACCAATTGTTATTTTACGGGTATCGCAAGTCCTGCGAGAGGCTTCTTCTTCCCTTCCAGCTTTACTAGCATCGTGATCTCTAGTGATCCGCCCGTCTGGTATGTCACGTTGACCTCAGCAAGCGTCGGCAAACCTCCCGGTTTTGTTTTGTTGCATGTCTGGGGCCAAGCAAATCGCACCATAAGAATGAAAGTGACCTAACTCAAATTTCCTGTAATTTTTAATTTTCCAATAAACTGAGCTGATGTACTTTTACTTTTATGAATACTTCATTGCTCATTCCTCACAAATGAATTTTTTTTGTTCATTTTCAATCTTAGGACCCGGCCTCGTACTGAACGGTAAAGCGACAGAGCACTTCACTTTTTGATGGGGTTTCATGGTACTCTCCTTTGAACATGATAATACCAACTCTATTTTTGACATGGAGGGCGTCCACGGTTCTTGGTACTTCTAACACGATTGTCCCTGTTGTCATATGAAGAACCCGCGTTTTAGCTGCTCTCAAGTTACTCTCATACTTTTTAGGTAAGAATAACGCGAAATACATTTCCACTCAAATAAATGTCCGAAAAGACATGTCTGAATCAGAAAACGAGCAACAGAAATACTGTTTTTCGAAGAAGTGTTTTATAAAGTCGATTTCAATGATGCACTCGTCACATATATCTGCCACCAGGAATTGATGAGTAAACACTAGATCGGCCAGTCGGATCTTCAGACACCCTTCTCCATATACTCTTAATGCTTCTCCCGTTGCGGTTCTTAGACGGTAGCTATTGGTGTTATGAAGCCATGTCATCTTTACCAGGTCTCGACTTGCTATGGATGCTCTGGCACCGGTGTCGATGGTAGCCACATGTTTGTTCCCGTTAATAGAAGTCTCCACATTCAGACTTTTGTTGTTTCGTTTGGTCTGAGAGACCTGGATGGTGTTTCTGGGGCCATCGATACAGGAAACCAGCCTCTGCCCCTCGAAGTTGGTTCTTACTCGTTTCCCTGATGTGAAACGGATTGATAGGCAACTCTGGTGTTTTTGTTACCTTGGTCTGGATTAGATCTCTTGCTTCCACATTGTTGACAAACGGCCTTATTTGTTGGTAGTCGGCATTGACGCTGTAAGTGCGCCGTCGTGTTGCAGTTCCAGAACCGCTCCGCTGGTTCTTTTGTATTTCAGCTCTTTGGCACTAGCATTCTTCGACTATGGCCTCTCTAAGTCGATGTACTCCATGAGAAGCCTGTTGCTTCAATTTTCAATGCGAACGCTAAAGTTTCAGAAAGAGTACGTGTTCTAGCAGTGCGCACAGACCACTGAAGATGTATATCGGAAATGGCACGAACGATGGACTCAACAGCTAGCTGGTTGATGATTTCTTCTCCAGCATCCGGGTATGCCAGGTGAACCAGTCTTTGGAAGTCTGCTCGGAGCTGTTGTAGACTTTCACCCCTTTTCTGGACTCTGTTATTGAGTTGGACTCGGAAGACTTCTTTCAAGTGGCTATCGCCAAAGCGTTTATCTATAGCTGCCACGAGAGAACTGAAATCACCGCTCTTACCAGCTGTAACAGTTTGAAGTAATTCAGCTGCTGGTCCTCTAAGAGCAGGAGTCAGTGCTATGTACTTGTCTTCGTCATCACAGCCATTTGTTGTCGCGGCTGCCTCAAATTGTCGTTTGTAGACTGGCCACCAAGAAGACTGTCCATCAAATGTTGGCGGTTTCATCTGCTTTTTCTTTGCAAGCTCTGCAGCAGATTCTCGAATTTTGATTTTCCGGATCAGGTCTAATTCCTTGATCAGAACAGAGAACTGTTTATCACATCGGGTTTCTACGATTTCAAAACGATTTTCTACAACAGAAAGCTGTTTTTCCATACCTTCAACGCATTCGTCAAGGGAACATACATTTTTCTCAATGTTGCTCAATTTGCCTTCTAGAATGTTCTTCGTACCTTCCAAAACATTCTGAAGACGCTTTCTTGGTGTTCACATAGTGTGACATAAAATGCGTCAGTGACTCCAGTTCGACATCTTATTTTTGTCACTCTTGTTTCATACATGTTTCCTCCAGCATCCGCACATAGAGGCTTCTGGACTTTCTTGTTGTCTGAGGGCTACCCATATTAGATCTCGTTGTTTTCGATTGAATACTTTTTCAAGTCAACCAGCACAACATGCAATTCCTCTTAAGAATCACGATGCTTATACTTTAGATTGCATCTGTTGTTTACCTGCCCGTGACAACCCCATATTGGATATCAGCTTTATTATTTTTCGCAGTCGGATTCCCAATATCCATAAACCGAAATCGTTTCGACGTAATAGGGATGAATATAACTCTATCCTCGGTCAAAACTAGGCCGATAGAGGTGGTGATTTTATTATCAATGAAAAATGACTGAGCTAGGGACAATGTCTGTTTTAATAAAACTTTAATATCAGCCTTCTCTCAGTTCTTCATTGCTCTAATCATCATTTCACAAGTTGTTTTACCTAAACGCCAATCGTTGTACATTGAGCTCTGTCATTTTTCTACCATTTTACTAAAACGTCTATCATAATAAGGGTGATTACTGATTACTTCTGCAGCAAGAGATTCCAAGGAAACTACACTCTTACAAAATAATAATCACAGTACTTTTAAGCAATATTTAATAGTTTGATTTTTTCGTTGATGAGGAATGGAATGGCAAAGAAGCCACAGAATACAAAAAAGGTTAAATAAGTTAATGGAAACAATAATTTATTCGTCTGTATAAAAATCGTCATCGACTTCTTCGTATAAATCGATTGACATGTCCATGAATCGAAAATCTGTCAGCACATGTAGTTTATTACTATAACCTGCCATGGACATAAATTTGATGGGATTATTTTGCCAAACAATGGAATAGATTGCAGTGTGTTCGACGGGAATATCAGCCACAATTTCTCCATTTAGTGTGTAGTGCTGGACAGACGAATGCTCACCAGCAACCAAGATATTCTCATCCAGAAAGTCAGTACAATGAACTGCTCCTGGAAATGGATAATCTGTCGAACAAGTCATCGACCGCATATGCCAAAGTGAGAGCTGAGTTCCACCACCACACAACAACCAATCTGAAGAAACAGCAAGACCACCGATCCAATTTCCATAATCTGGTCGCACAAGTTTACTGTTTGTGTGTGGTGTTATTTTGCCAACTGCGTTCTTTTCGGCTGGCGACCAGATTCTAACACTGCCATCCTCAGACGATGAATAAACTTTTCCCTCACAGCCACGCACACAGTTGATGTAGTTATCGTGTCCTTCAAATTTCCTAAGAATCTTACCATCCTCTAAACTGATTGAATACATATTGTTATCACCACATCCTGCGTAAAGGATTTCGTTTGTCTTGTCAATCCACATGGTGTTAACGTCGGCCAAATCAAAAGATTCCGATGTTAAAGGAATTGGAATTTCCCATTTTTTTGTAGAGGAAAGTTTAGAGTTTTCTTCATCCCATTTAAGTCCATAAATACAACCAGCAGTACCCACAATCAAAAAGTTTCGATGAAAGGCTAAGCTATCAATGGAACGTTCTTCACCTTGAGAATATATACGAACTCGAGATCTTGGTCTATCGTCTTCACCATTTTCGAAGTCTTCCACTCTGAAATTGTACAATCTTGTAATCAAAGAAACTTAAGCTTTTATTACTTACTTTTGACAGAAAATATCACCAAAACGATTCCCAATAAAGAGATATTTACCCGAGTCGGATATTGTTTGACAAAACACAAGGTTATACAGATATTTCAACACTTCTTTTCGCATTATGTTCAAAATTTTAAAATTCGTTCTTGCAAAGATCAAAGCGTGTATAAAATTTGTAAACAAATTCGTAAAATGAAAATTGACATTTGGTTGACAGTTGAAAACAGTGCTCAGAGACTGGGTAATTTTGTTGCTCTACTACACAAGATGATGTTCTAAAATAGTACTAGCGGATATCAGAATTGTAACAGATTCGCAGAGTTGCACTTGCAAGAAATAGCAGATGAACAAAAGAAAGATTTGCACACGCAACGACATTTGTTCAAATCTTACAAACACCACTCGATATTGAACTAAGTACTTGAATATTTGTATACTTGTAGTACCCGTGGCATGTCAGACATGTTTATTTGTTACGCCGGAGGATGGGGGATCGAGTCAAAACAGAAGCCAAAAATGTTATCCATGGGTATCGCCTTTCACGGGGAATTGGCAACTCCTCCGGTAGTAAACTCATTGCTCATAATGAGGCTTTCCGGTCTGGTTTAGTCGTTCGGAACCAGCAGAAAATTGTAGGTCCCCTCCACTCACTCAAAAGGCATGGTTGTGGGAAAAACGCTAGGCCCCGGGACACCCCGCTCTGTTGCGCTTGCTCCCCCTATTTATTTATTTACTTACTTGTATCACAGATAGTCAAAATTCACATTGGCTGATTTATTGAAACTTCGTAAGAATAACTGTTTTCCTGTTCTCTTTCTCTGTTAGACCAATCTTCCAGTATTGACTTACCGATTCGTTTCGATTTGTAGAACAAGATAATTATTATTATCACGCTTGTCGTCCAACTTTATGTCACATACCCTTCCACTCCATCCAACTTCTAGATTTTCAAAAATGTTTGAAAACCATCCAACAAGTTGGACAAGCGGTCGTCTGAAGCGTTCACACTATCAAGCTTTTGAAGTTCAAGCCCAAGTCTGTCCAACTAATTGTACAGTGTGAACAGAGCTAATCGCAGGCCGCGTAACTACAAAATAGCTTTGCTTTAGGTGAATCTTAAAGTCTCGAGAAAACAAAAGAACTACATGCGATTGTGATCGTTTGGTCTCAAAATGAAGCACATGTAACTTTATGGAGCGGCATTCAACTACTGATCTGACGTGCATTCAAATAAGAACATATTTCATGGATCGTAGCAGACTTCCTTTGAAGGAAGTGAAACCAGAAGCACTCACACACTGAAACACTGTTGACGTCAAAACTGACAAATTTGATTTGCCACCTCTAAAAATTGAAAAAAAGTGACCTGAAAACAGTTATTTATTAATTAAAGGTTCTCCCAAACCAAAGCGTTTTTGTCGTCGCGGCAGCGGCATTTGCAGTTGCGACAACGCGCCGCTCTGTGTGCGGCGAAAAAAACGTTAGTATACCCACACCGAAGCGTTTTTTGCAGCGACAAAGCAACTCATTTTTGACATTTGTGACTTGAAGAATTTATTATTGTTCTTTTTTTTCGTCTTTCGAAGTTTGTAAACCAGTAGAATAATAATTCTCAAAAACCAAGAAAAATAGTGGTAAGTGTGAAATATCATTTTTCAACATTAAAAGACTCACCGCAGTTACAACAATTTCATTTCTTCAAGACAGACTTGTCGACGAACCACTATCCTCAGCAGATGAAACATCTGAACAAAACTTTTACCTTTTGGGAACGACAATTATTGTTACCGATATTTTGCCTTCAAATACCTCTGCGGCTCTGCCTTGAGCGCAAATCAATCTGAGGATTCTGAAGAAATCAATTTTGGGCCTACCATGCTGGTCATATCCTGGGAGCAGCTATGTTCATGATTGAAATAGCCGGAGCTAAAATTCTGTACACTGGGGACTTCTGACGACAAGAAGATCGCCATTTTATGGCCGCAGAGATACCTACGATGCGACCTGATGTTCTTATTAGAGAATCCACATACGGAACACATATTCCCGAAAAACGAGAGGACAGGTAAATTCGTTTCACTAGTCTTGTACAGAAAACCGTTCAACAAGGAGGTCGTTGCTTAATTCCAGTGTTTGCTTTGGTTCGCGCACAAGAGTTGCTCCTCATTCTAGACGAATACTGGAGTCAAAACCCAGATCTTCATGAAATTCCAATCTATTATGCATCGTCTATGGCCAAAAAGTGCATGGCCGTCTACCAGACTTACATCAATGCAATGAACGATAAAATTCGTAGACAGATTGCTGTGAATAATCCGTTCGTATTAAGACACATCACGAACTTGAAAGGAATCGATCACTTCGATGATATCGGACCTTGTGTGGTGATGGCATCGCCTGGAATGATGCAAAGTGGTCTGTCTAGAGAACTCTTTGAAAACTGGTGTACTGATCCTAAAAACGGAGTCATCATTGCTGGTTACTGCGTGGAAGGCACTCCAGCTAAAATTTTTCTATCAGAGCCGGAGGAGATTACGACGATGTCTGGACAGAAATTGCCCTTAAATATGTCGGTAGATTATATTTATTTTAACGTGAATATGAATCAGATCCGAATACGAGCATCAACTTCTATAATCCTCGCAATACACACTCCGTTGAGTTGAATTTCAGGGTAGAAAAGACTGCCAAAGTGATGGGAGCATTAGCTGCCAAGGAGCCCATCATTGGAAGCACTCTATCCGGAGTTCTAGTCAAGCGGGATTTCAAGTACCACATCTTAGCACCCTCCGACCTGGCTAGTGAGTTTGTTATAATCTTGTAAATACTTACCATATAACGTTTTGTTTCGTGGTTTTTAGAATACAACACCGACATGAGTATGTCGGTGATAACTCAACGCCAGAGCATTTCATGGGCTAGTTCCTTCAACACTTTAAAGTTACTCCTCGATCGAGTAGGCGGACCCGGGACTGTTAGCATAGTTGAAGAAGATAAAAAGATCCGAGTTTTCAACTGTCTCGATTTGACGGTAGAAGGAAAAATTATAATTATGGAATGGCAAGGAACACCAGTGAATGACATGTTTGCCGATGCTGCTTTGGCGTGTATAATGCAAACTGAAATGGGCGGAACGAATATAAAAGGAACTACTGGTGTGGCAAAACCTGACAAGACACATTTCAAAGAATGCCTCATTGAGACACTGCAAAATACTGTAACGTGAACCCAACATTTTATACCAATTTTCCTAATCGAAAAACGTTCAACCGAAAACACAACTGGCAACACTTTAATGGAATGGTATAAATGACAGGCGTTGCTTGTAAGCCAGTGTGTGTGAGTGTATAGAGAGACAGACAGACAGAGAGTAGACAGCAAATGTGGAGACAATGTAGAAGTTACTGGAGAGTTCTAGATGGCATGTCATTCGATATAAATAGCCCGCCCGAGGCAACCAGAGGGCAGTCTTGTTTATAGAGTGATAAAGTTAAGAGTAAATACAAGTGATAGTCCAAAAGTCGAGTTGAGTTCAATAAAGTGTATATCGAAAGTAAATAAAGTGGTAGAATTAAATTGAAAAGTAGAGTTTTATTTTTGCGAACTAAGCGCACGTTACATTGGTGTCAGAAGTGTAAATAAAACTTATTTAAAAAAAAAAAAGAACAAATTTGACTAGTGCAGTGTAAAAAAAAAAAAAAAAAGTTAAATACAGTGAAAATGGGTAAGTTATTGGAAGAGCTCAACTGCACTGAGCTTAAAAGTGAGTTAGGTAAGCGAAATCTTTCTAGAGCGGGATCGAAAAATGAGCTCGTCCTGCGCTTGCGTAACTATTTGGAACAGCAAGGGGAAGACGTAAACACTTTTGTTTTTGAAACAGAAGTGGAAGAAGAGGAAGTAAGTGAAAATGTAGATTTTTCTAGTATAATAAAGCTTTTATTAGAACAAAGAAACGAACAAAAGAAAATGATTGAAGAGCAACGAAACGAGCAAAAGAAGGAACAGCAATATGTTCTCGAACGGCTCGAAGTACAGCAAAAGAAGCTGATTGAAGAGCAACGAAACGAGCGAAAGAAGGAACAGCAGAATGTTCTCGAAAAACTGGAAGCACAACGAATCGAACAAAAGAAAGAACAACAGAATATTCTCGAAAGACTTGAGGCGCAACAGAATGTTTTGGAAGGTCAGAAAAACATTCTAGAAAGCAAATTGGGTAACATTGAGAAAAATGTTTGTGGCCTAGAAAAACGCATTGAATGTGTTGAGAAACGATTTTCCAAGCTTGAGAGTCAATGCGAAAGTCAGCTTGCCACTTTGGAGAAACGAATCGAAAACATGGCTAAGGAACTAGACCAGATGCGGAAAATGGAGCTACGAAAAACTTGTGGAGATTGTCTAAAGCAAAGAGAAGTACAACCACCAACATTCGACGGACAGTCGTCTTGGTCAGTTTACAGGAGACAATTCGAGGCAGCTGCGACAGCAAATGGCTGGGATGACGAAGACAAATACATAGCACTGACTCTTGCTCTTAGAGGACCAGCAGCTGAATTACTTCAAACTGTTCCAGCTGGTAAGAGCTACGATTTCAGTTCTCTCGTGGCAGCTATAGATAAACGGTTTGGTGATAGCCACTTGAAAGAGGTCTTCCGAGTCCAACTCAATAGCAGAGTCCAGAAAAGGGGTGAAAGTCTACAGCAGCTCCAAGCAGACGTCGAAAGACTGGCTCACCTGGCATACCCGGATGCTGGAGAAGAAATCATCAACCATCTGGCTGTTGAGTCCTTCGTTCGTGCCATTTCTGACAAACATCTTCAGAGATCTGTGCGAACTGCTAGAACACGAACTCTTTCTGAGACTCTAGAGTTTGCATTAATGATGGAAGCATCTGAGCAAGCTTCTCAAATGGTACATTGTCAAAGAGAAGCCATATTCGAGGCTGGATCATGCCCAGGAATTAAGCTACAAAGAAACCAGCGGAACGGACTTGCCAGATGTTGGAATTGTAATAAGACGGGGCACTTACAGCGACAATGCCGGTTGCCACCAATTAAAACTGAAACTGCTTGTCGACGTTGTGAAGTCCAAGAAAATCAATCCGCGAGCTGTAGAGTAAGACCGCAGACTTATCAATACCGAATTGGACATCAGGTAGAAAACCCCCAATGGAATTGCTGGCGGAAAGTAGAGACCAAGACTCAGCGGATGAGAGTGGAACCCATATTCGGATGGAACAAGGAAGAATTGAGGTCTGCTCAAAAGAAGGATCCAGACATCGGACCGATTCTCAAATGGAAAGAGAACAACACGAAACCTGACTGGAACGACATTTTGGACCAAAGCTCTGTTGTCAAAGCTTATTGGGCACAGTGGGACTCGCTTCGCGTGCAAGAAGGTGTACTCCAGCGCAAATGGGAATCTCCTGACGGTAAATCCTTTGTAATGCAGCTTATTGTTCCTCAATCGAAAATCAAAGAGGTTTTACAAAAGATGCATAGAAGCCCTACAGGAAGCCACCTGGGAGTCAACAAGACGCTGGAGAATGTGCGAAAACGCTTTTACTGGCTGCATGTTAGAGGTGACGTGGAGAAGTGGTTCCGAAATTGTTATGTCTGTGATTCAAACATAGAGGTGGGTAGGCTGACAGATAGACCTAATAGAACAGGGACATGGGCCACAGTGTATGGCGACCGGATGAAGACTCGGTATGACACAAAAGCGAGAACGGCAGGATTCCAAGCAGGAGAACGTGTGTGGCTTTATAATCCTCATCGTCAAAAGGGATTGTCACCGAAACTTCAGCAAAACTGGGAAGGTCCTTATACTGTAGTCACGAGGATTAACGACGTGGTTTACCGCATCCAAAGAGGACTAAGAGGCAAGTTAAAAGTAGTTCATTGTGACAGGCTGCATCGATATAGTGGCGAGGCTGCAGATGGAATTATTCGGGACGAACAATCCTAAGGAGGGGGCAGTGTAACGTGAACCCAACATTTTATACCAATTTTCCTAATCGAAAAACGTTCAACCGAAAACACAACTGGCAACACTTTAATGGAATGGTATAAATGACAGGCGTTGCTTGTAAGCCAGTGTGTGTGAGTGTATAGAGAGACAGACAGACAGAGAGTAGACAGCAAATGTGGAGACAATGTAGAAGTTACTGGAGAGTTCTAGATGGCATGTCATTCGATATAAATAGCCCGCCCGAGGCAACCAGAGGGCAGTCTTGTTTATAGAGTGATAAAGTTAAGAGTAAATACAAGTGATAGTCCAAAAGTCGAGTTGAGTTCAATAAAGTGTATATCGAAAGTAAATAAAGTGGTAGAATTAAATTGAAAAGTAGAGTTTTATTTTTGCGAACTAAGCGCACGTTACAATACATTTGGAGAGCACTCAGTGCCAAAAATGTTCAAAGGAGATGTTCTTCCAGTGACAGTGTCGGGGAAGAAGGCAGAGGTTAATTTGGAGACTTTGGTAAAATAAGCTGTGATGAAAATTCTATGTGGTACTTTAATTGACTTATTTTTTAGAATGTAAACTGCGCCGAAGATGAAAATCTGCGCCATTTCATTCACACGGCTGTACAAAAACTATTCCAGGCACTGGTACAGATTCAATGAGTGGTTTTTCTTATATTCAATGTTAGTTATTTAAGGTCTTATCAATAAAAGTTGAATCCATTTCGTGATTTAAACTTAAATAAACTTCTTTTCTAAACAAAACGTTTAAGTGGATCTTACCACTTTACTACTCTCGTTTACCAAATGTGAACATGGCCGTTGCGCCGTCGTTGGTATGAGATCACATGAGTTGTATTTAGCAAGTAAAGCAAAATAGTGCCACATTCAAAAAGCCCTCGAATCTTGTATTAATATATACGATCCTTTAAGAATTGGGAGGTCTTGAAACGAACATCGATTATTACGCCATGCCCTTTTTTGTTTTACTCAATTTTTTTTTTTTATTTAAAATTAGGTACAGTTTTTCACAATTGAATATTTTTCACTTTAGGTTAACAAACTGAACCCCACCAACTCCAATCCACATGCAGTTCAAATGCAACCGCAAAAACTCATATGCTGCAAATCTCATGAACATGTCTACACACAAGTGCATGTTGTTATCCTTTGGATATATGTCCATTGTCCATTCCTCGCATGCACATTGCCAGTGGAATTGGAATAGGAAAAGGTACATGAAAGCATAATGGCGGTGGATTCCTTCCCGAAAGCATGAACTGACCCAAAGTGTTTCCATTCATTGTTGCTCGAACTGGTAGCTCAAATTGTTCAGATACAAATGAACCCATCATACAAACTTAAACAAATTGAAATTATAGTTTTTATTACATCCAGCAATCATAAAAAATGCGTTTGTTATAATAATCTGATTTTCATATGATTTTATGAAAAGAAATGGGATTTAAAAGAAATCAATATTTAGAAATTCGCGGTAATGAAATAATTGGAATTTGAAAACTAGCAAAACAAATTTGACATTGACAACTGACAAATGAGAGCGGCAGCGGCGAAAACGCTGCACGTATGGAACTGTCGTGGCTCTTCGTCGCGTTGGTGTGGGGACTCTCATATGCCGCTGTGTAAACTAATTTTGACAACTGCAAATGCCGCTGCCGCGACGGCAAAAACGCTTTGGTTTGGGAGAACCTTAATTTTGTGAGATGAGTTCTAAAAACATTTTAAGACATATTCCTGTCGTTTTAAGTGAATTATGAAAAAAATGAAAAAAGTGAATGAAAAAAAAAAATAGCGCTCGACGTTTCACACCGATACACAATACAAGCAACGAAACTTCAAAGCAAATAAAAGTGTTACTTTGGCATCCCGGATCGGAGAGTTTTTCCGGATTACCAATGGAAAACGACATAAGACTCGTTTGATTAAGGAAGACTAGCTGATATATGACCGGCCTTCGCCGTTCTACGTACCATTTTCTGAATGATCAGCGCTGCAGTGATTTAGTGCATATATATCTACCATCAACACAAGACGCCATTCCTATAAGATCTTGCAAGTATGATGAAAGAATTTCTAAAATCATCCCAGTAGTTTTTTTGCTCCCGTTTCCGTGGAATATGGTGATGAAATGAGGATCAATGTAGCATCCTCATGTTAAAATTTTCGAAATCGGTCCAGTAGTTTCGGGGATAATGTAGAATTCTGAAAAGAAAATTTGTTATGAAATCGGTCCAGCTGCTCTCTGGTAGAATAGGTATGAGATATAGGATATAGCCTACAGCGTATCTCGGGCTCTCACTTTCCCACTTGCAATATTAGCTAGGATTTTGTTGAAAGTCTTTAAAAACGTGCTCTTGTTCCCGCTCAATAAAAATCAATAATCCCGTAAGCCTACCATTAAAATTTTTTTTGACTTTTTGTTGTTAAGGAAAGAATTTTTAAAGGTTGAGAGATCTTTTTTCGTTAAAAACTGGCTATAATTACATCGACTAAGTTTCCCATGTCCTTAACTGTCAACACATTATAAGAACCAATAAAAACCATTTCCGAGGTCGGAAAACATTGATCACTCCTGGCTCGATTTAATTTCGATTTTGTCCGGTAATCGGAGCTAAACATAAGTATGTTGAAAAATGGTACTCTCCGTCTCCGTTATATGAAATAACTGCTTGTATCAATGCTCGCATTCAACGCAGTTTCGAATCTTCGAAGTTCAATTTGTCAGTTCATGAATGCAATTTAAGCTCTGTGTCAGATATAAAATGGTACTGTGATTCACCTTTCGGTTCTACATAGTTAGTAGTACAAGTAATTGGAAAACATACTGATTTTCCCACTTTGGAATTAAGGAATTCGATTTCCAAGCATTTGTGTAAGATAGTGTGCAAATTAAATTCACTTCAATCAATTTTGATAAAAAAATTTAAAATCATATGCCCTCCAAAATATATTTTTGTTGCTGATAAATTCACTTTCAATATCAATTTACAAAATAGAATATCCGAACATCAAAAATAATTAATTTCAGTTCAACAAATAAGCGCAAACTAGTAAAACAAAAAACTAACCCAAGAATACCGGGTAAAGTCCGATTGGCATATACGTTGTTTTCCTTGTTTTGACAGCAAGAACTTTTTTTAAGAATTTTCAGACTGCTTTTTCCATCTGAAAATCTATGTTCGAAAATCTGAAAAAAATCTGAAAATCTAACTGTCAGCTAAATGTCAGCTGAAACTTCTGACTTTTTTGACCAATCAGAGCGACGAAAACTGACAGTAGTTTTCGAAGTCCCGGTGCGTTGAATGCGAGGAATGTAAGGCAGACCAGGGGGTCGATTCTGTATCTGTGAAGCTGTGAAGTGATAAAAATTATTTCATTTCAGTTTTCACAGAGCTTTTTCATTTTATCACTTCACAAAAAAATCTGATGCGATTCCCGAACTCATAATGATAAATCACTCTGACAGTATGTACTAAAAAGTACTAAATGATAAATGTTGTCATTTTTGCGTCAATTTTAGTTTCTATTTGTAAACAAATATTTCAAAACATGTCAGGCATAACTATTCAGTTGGTATTTAACAATAGAAGCCGTAGTGAACAAAGGTTATATCATTACGAAAATGTCTTTTCTTATGAAGAAGCTATTTTTTATATACGTATGTTATTATTTGCCCAGCAAGAATATCAGGATATTGCGGCGGTCACTCCGAAATGGACAAAATCCATTTGAAAATACAATAGAGGAACACTTCATTCAACTCTATCGTTTCTGTTCTCACCCGTCTGCTTGCGTGAGGTCTTTTATTAATAATGTACTTACTTGTTATTTGCCAATTCTTCCCTTTACTCCAAAAAATCAATTAAAAACTGTTTTTGGGCCTTTGCCCAATTTCCATTTTCAAATTTAAACTTCACTGACAAATTCTTTTGTGATAAAATTTATCAGAAATTTTGACGTTTGTTTTCATTTTTTCACAGAACGAGAATCGGATTCGCTGTGAAACTGTGATATTTTTTATCACTTCACAGCTTTACAGTTACAGAATCGACCCCCAGTTCTTAATTTTTTTTATTTGATTTAAAACTACCTTTAGTGTTCAGTATGCGTGTATATTTTAAGTCAAATAGTTGTGAGAAATAAAAAAGAATACTAATCACGTGACCTACTCATCACTCAAAAATACACTTTGTCTCGTGGCGCACATGCCGCTCATTCACCTTTGTTTTCATTAAGTAATAAATTTAAAAACTTGAAAACCAGAGTATAAGAATATACTGGTTTGGGACAAAGTTAAATGAACTCGGTAGATATACCAGTTGGTGTGAGAGTGATAAAGGGTGTACAAAGTTTAAGTAAGCATGTCGACAAATAATAATTTATACCTTGAATAGCTGCCGTTTAGTGTATTCTTCTCGTTCTCTCTAAATTATATAAAATGTTTTTTTTTTTGGAAATAACGTTTCTGGAGGTACCTGGCATGTCTGCCTTTTAGGCGAGGAGATATGTTCGTAGTTCAAATCCCAACGGGAGGAGAAATGTTTTTAACGGGTATCGCCTCTCGCGAGAAATGGGCAAGTCCTACATCAGCAAATTCATTGCCATGAAAAGCGCTTTCCCACCGTTCGAAATCGGAAAAAAATTGTAGGTCCCCCTCATTGCCTTATAAAGGCAATGGCTGTAAGAATTGAGCTAGGTCCTGGGGCTCCCCGCTCTGTTGCGACACCTTATTTATTTACTTGACTGTTTTTGATAAGAACGTTGAATTGTTTTCAACATCGGACTATTACGTGAAAGAACGTGTGCTGGGTTCCGGGTAATATTCCAAATGCCAAGCACCGGCAAATTCTCCGACAGTAATATTGCCCAAGAAAGTGCTTTTTATATTGCCGTTCAGAACCGGCAGATTTAAAGGCTCTTCATATTATTTATAAAAACAAAAAACTAATAGGCAACCTCAACAGAGCTCGGGAAGCCCCGGGTCTGGTGCCTTTATTATCAATTGTATTTTGTTGAGAAATAAAGGGACATACAAATTTTCACCAATTCCTCTAGAAAAGTGATGCACGCGCAAAAAAGTTAAAAGTTTCTGAGTGAAAATTCCACGTAACAGACACTGATAGTATAATGCTTGGGACACATTGACTAGTCCCATTATAATCCCGAGCTGTGTAGGACACGAAGAATTTATTTTATTTTTAAATAAGAAATTTGGTATACAAAATAAAATATGTTATTATATGTTACTGGGCGGAGAGCCCCAAGGCCTGGCGTATTTCTCTTAACCATATCTTGCCACAAAATTAAAGGTACCTTAAACTTTATTGCCGATTACGACTTATCGATCGAGAAAGCGCTTTTCATGACATGAAATTATTATCGGAGAAATTCCCAAATCCTCGCGAAAGGTAATACTCGTGAAAAAACATTTCTTTTTTCTTGCTGCTTCTCGGACGCGAACCTCGAACTCCCACATAACAGACAAACTACAAATCATTAATCCAAGAGCACCACCACAATTCGATAATGATCTTCAAACAACGACGAGTAGTTGATGACCAGCTCGCCAAAACAAAATAATTTCACTGACTGATTCGCTGAACACCCTTTATGCCTTTTAAAATAAAACAGCTGAAACCTCTTTGCAAAGTGCTTGACCTTTATGAATTCTTCATTAAATATATTTTGTTTCCAGTTCTGTAAACGAACTTGAACTTTGTTTGTTTACTTTTTTACGATGATTTTGTCTGCAAACAAACGTAAAAACTGGCGCCAGTTCTTATCTTCAAAAGAAAACAATTAAAACAAGGAATTTTATACATTTTGAACAATTTATTTGTCTTACGTCAAAAAACTTGATCGTGAATTCTACTTTCTAGGGAATTCCCATTAACTGAAACCGGTAGCACTTTTCGACGTGATTTTGTTTTGATATTTATTTTTGGGGGACAATGAAATTGCGATGCAGGTTAAAGTACTGAATTTTTTTAATATCTTATCTTAATGTTCGCTCTCAAGAGTAGTTTAATTCATATGACTACATATCTACGCAGCAGATATATGTAAATTGTAACTTAATTAAAAAAATGATAAAATATTTGTATGATCCGATATAAGTATAAGATTGTGGTTGTTGTTTTTGATATTTTTTTGGAGAGCCATAACACGAAATCAAAACAAGTCAAATTGATGAAAGGGCCAAGGGCTTTCAAGCTTTTAGTGTTGATAAGCCTGATTTACAAATAATCGATAGTTTAAGTATAACAAATAGCAACTCGAATGCACAATGAAAAGGTATCTTTTTTTTTATCAAAGTCGGCCTTGATTCTAGCATTATTAAAAATTTTTGTTTCTTACAGCACAAAATTACATGTTTACGTTCCTGAATTGATTTCCCATATTAAATCCAGCCTGTACGTCGTGGTACCCGTGGCGTAATGGTTAGCATGTCCACCTGCTAACCCAGAGGTTCGAGGTTCGAATCCCAGCAGAGGCAAAATGCAAAAATGTTTTTCCACGGGTATCGCCTTTCGCGAGGAGTTGGCAAGTCCTCCGTTAGTAAATTCATTGCCATGAAAAGCGCATTCTCAATTAGCTGTTCGGAACCAGCGAAAAATTGTAGGTCCCCTCCATTCCCTCACAAGGCATGGTTGTGAGAAATGCGCTAGGCCCAGGGGCTCCTCGCTCTGTTGCGCCACCCTATTTATTTTTTTATTTATTTCTGTACGTTGCTTTTCAAAGCCCTTTCAAACACTATCGACAAACAATATATAAAGAACATCAGATCGCTGTTACTTCTTCGGAAAATGGATTTTTTCACGGATCGGGTAATAAGCCCCCTCATAAAACCCCCCTTTTAGGAGGGGGACAAGGCACTTTTCGCAACCTTTGATGCTAGATACTATGGTGTCAGTCTCATTACCCAACAAGGCTAGGATTCCGTAGCTTTTTAGACGATTAGCGTCCAATCGTCTATCGTCGATTGTATCGTCAAAGGATTGTTTCATGTTAATTCGCTTTCAGCGATTTAAGGATGCTATTTTACTTCAAAATTTTAGCTAATTTTTTATGTTCTTAAACACGTTTATTTTGGGCTCAAAACAGAAAAGATAGTTGTCTTGAAACCAACGGAATCCAGGCCCAGGCGTTAAGCGTTGTACTTCCTTATTCTCTTTCCGTTACATACTTTCTTGCTTTGCCGCACGTAAGCGTGGACTTTATGCAAAGCGAATGACGAAACCCTTGGTCTTTTCTTAAGAAAAATACTCCGAATGATCTATGGCCCCTTATGCGAAGAAAATAGAAGAGTACACATCGCGAGGCTACGATGACAGATGAACCCAAACGCCCCGGCTCGACGAGTTTTCGAAAGCACATTGGCAGGGAAATCGTGGAAGGGAAAGACCTCGTCTAAGGTGGCGCAATGATGTAGAAGAAGACCTCGACCGACATAGAATACAAAACTGGAGAGAGCTCGACCGAAATCGAAATTGTTGAAGTAAGATGTTGGTTGAGGCTCAAGTTTACCGCGAACTGTAATGCCCTGCACCTAACTAGCTTACTAGCTTTCGTAACGTTATTATGTCACGTGGATGCCAAATCGATTGCTAGGATCTAGATATTCATAGGGCGTAATTACCTACTATACAAGTATGCCAACGTACATTTACGGCTGCATTTATTCGATCATTTATAAAATCAAAAACCTATTGCAAACAAAGTAAACAACACCGAGATGTTACACAATTCTTTGAAAACAATAACCACAGTAAATCTTCCAAAGAGAAAAATATATTTTATACAACTTCAGTGTTACAAAGTAGGAAAAATGTGGGGTGTGGCAGTGGCAGGCAAGACTTATCTGAGTTTCATTTGAAAAGGTAAACAACTACGAGTATTGATTAAAATTTGATTCAACCTAGACAGATGTACTTAATAAGAATTTATTTTGAATAAAAAATAAGAAACAACAAGCTTAATCGTAATCAAATCATTCAACAGCTATACTGATTGATGAGCCATACAAATCACCTCACAATTGCACATGTATATTTTATTATTTTATCAAATGATTGTTGACTGCGTGATTTCCGTTTGAAGAAATCTATCAATAGCGTTTTTGTTTACTAAGGATGATTAACTAACGGATACTGTTAACATAAAAGATCACATTTTGGTATTTTTCAATTCTATACTGGAAACATTATTGTAAAGATACAAACCATCTTTGATAAACCAAATCATGTCGATATAAGGAAACCAGATGGTTGTAGTTTATTTTCGAGTAGATGCAGATCTAAATTTCCCATCTCTTATAATGTAGGTATTAAATACGATTTGTTTGAACTTTTTGGTATATGATTTAAAAAATCATTTTATACTCACTCTCAGGAAAGAAGAGGCGAGAACGAAGAACACCTACTTATTTTTTCACCGAAGCGTTTGTTTTGGATTTAAACTTTTTTGTACACTGGTTAAAGATAACATACAAATGAATCTTCAGAGTAAAACAAAAAGAAGTAGTGCACAAATAGCAGGGCATTAATTTAAAAAATAATCGAATAATCGAAATTTCATTCCGAATCATTCTAATTCGATTCGATAACTTGATCCGTTTCGATTCATCAGCATTCTCGGAGTGAGTGAAAATGGAGAGGAAGAGCTGAATATTCTGCAGAATCGGGCCTTACGAAAATGTTGTGCTCTGGGGATGAGGAGGTAGACAGAGGTCCAAGACTCAATGGTGTGGGCATCATGCTGAATAAGGAAGCAACTAATATCCTGGAAACCGATTTCGGCGAGGCTTATGACGGCGAGGTTTAGCTCCAAAACTCGAAAAGTCACCATTATTCAGTGTTACGCTCCAACGAATGATGCATCAGTGGACGATAAGACCTGTTTTTATACTCATCTGAACTCGGTGTACAACAGTGTTCCAGGGGGAGACATCATTATCATCATGGGGGATTTTAATGCCAAAATTGGCTCGGATAAGGAAGGTCTCGAACGCGTTATGGGTAAACATGGCTTAGGTCAACGAAACGAAAACGCTCGTCAACTTGTTGGGGGTTCTTTATTTCCGCACAAGACCTACCACAAAATTACCTGGGAATCCCCTGATGGTCGAACTAAAAATTAAATCGACCACTTCATTATACAGCAGAAATGGAGGAAGTCACTGTGGGATGTTCGCAACGGAAGAAAGGCGGACGCAGGTAGCGACCATCACCTGCTACTGGGTTTGCTTCGCTTACGAACTGCTGCTGTTCAGCGTCGCGCAGAGGGTATAGCAAGGAGAAAAAGATTCAATACTAGCGTCTTAAATGACCCCAACATATGTCGTAATTTCGCCACCACACTTGACGTCAAAGCGTCAAATTTACAAAACGCTGGCTTACCGATAGAGGCTATGTGGGGTCAAATTAAGAGCGCTTTCATGGAAACTGGATCTGAAACTGTACCAAGACTGACAAGAGCGAGAGATTCCTGGATATCCCAAGATACCTGGGACAAAATTACACATCGATGATCACTTAAAATAAGGATCAATTCAGTAAGTGATGCTCAACGCAAATTGATTCTACGGAACGAGTATAGAGCATCTCACAAGACAGTGCAACGGTGTGTGAGGCGTGATAAGAGGGCAAGGGTGGACCACCGCGCAGAACGCGGACCATGCTGCAGGAAGAGGGGACGCAAGGGAGCTGTATAAAATCACTAAGGACATTGTCGGACAGCGTAGTAGCACTAACACTAACCATCCCGTCTTGGATCTGAACGGCAACCTTTTAGTGACGATAGAAGATCAGATGCAAAAATGGAAGCAATACTTTTGTGTGCTGCTAAATGACGACAACAATGCAGACATGAATCCTGAACTGAACAACATGCGCAGGTCTTCTAGGGGTGACACCAGCCCCCCAACAAATACAGAGATAAGAGACGCGATCCATCTCCTAAAGAAAAACAAAGCAGCTGGACTTGACGGTATCCCCGCAGAATTCCTTAAAGTAGACCCTGAAGCAGCTTCCCGTATTTTGCTTAAGCTGGTGCAAGCTGTTTGGGAGAGTGAAACTTACCCAAGGGACTGGAAGGGTGGAGTTATTGTGAAGTTACCAAAGAAGGGAAACCTCAAAGACTGTAATAACTGGCGCGGAATCACTGTTCTGTCTGTTTTTCCGAAGTTAATGACAGCTATTATTCTCGAGAGGATAAAGTCCAGGATCTGGTCTACCCTCAAGAGGCACCAAGCGGGGTTTCGCAGCGGTCGATCGTGCGTCGACCACATCAACAACTTGCGAATCATACTTGAACAATCGTCTGAGTACCAATCACCCCTGTACCTCATGTTTGTGGATTTTGGGAAGACATTCAACAGGGTAAATCGTGAATGCATCTGGAGATCGCTTACTGCGAGAGGTATCCCTGAGAAAATTGTTTCTGTTATTAAAGAGTCTTACAACAACGCAAGGTGTTTCGTTTTGCACAATAAAAAGCTATCCGACTCCTTTGATGTTCGCCAAGGAGTGAGACGACGATGTATTGACTACCACTGTGTGTACAACTGAAAGACACGGTATCCAATGGGGTCTGTTTGACAAACTTAGCCACATAGATTATGCTGACGATATATTTCTCATGGCAAACAACACGAGTAATTTAAACCAAATATGTCATTCGCTGCAACTAAATGGAGAAGTGGCTGGCTTAAGGATCAACGCAAATAAGACCATGCTCTGTCAACATCTCGAGCAGGCTAAGAAGCTCAGTCTCAAGGTATTCAATCATGGTCACAGCTAAGACCCGTAGCGGCGAATCGGGACAGATGGAGGGATCTGGTTGCTGTCCTATGCTCCAGGAGGAGTTAAAGTGCTGATACAGTTGCAGAGAACATATAACTTGATCCGCTAGTGGAACAAGATATGTGCGAACCAATCCATCGCACTTCTTAGATGGCGGTTATATTTTTTTTTTTTTTTTTTTTTTTTTTATAATTAACGCGCACATCAAGGGGTTATGACTACCCTTATAATGTTATTAAACACAGTGCGAGTATTTAGGAAAACAGGAGAGGATTTGAAAGGAGACACCGATGCACGTTGCTTTTGAATCTTTGTAAATCGTAATGTAGGGGAAACACAGAGCCAGGTAAAGCATTCCACATTCGGGTGGTGCGACTAAAATAAGAATCTCTATACTTGACTGTACGCCCGAAGTTGGGCTCAAGGCAGAACTGATGAGCATTCCTAGCGAGGCGGGTGTTGCGGCTAAATTGTTTCAAGGGAGGAATGCAGCTGGCTATTTCACTAGAGCACTGTTTGTGGAAAAAGCAATAAAAGAGAGAGAGACAGGTAACGTTTCGACGATGTCCAAGAGAATCAATCGATTCTACGATTGAACTATCACCTATCAATCTTAGCGCTCTATTTTGTACCCTCAAGTAGGCGCAAAGATGTTTGAGAAGCACCTGACCAGATATGAGAGTTATACTCCAGTTTTGGGCGGATGAAGGCCTTATAAATGGTAGCCAGATCAGAGGGGGTGAAGAACTTCCTGCATCGTCTCAAGAAACCTAGGTCATTCCAACGAAGATCATCGTTTACACACATACCAAGTACTGACAGCTTTTCGGTTTCTTCGATGCAGGTACCATTCATGGATAATGGCAATGGGGGAATGTTAAGCTTCAACGACAAGAGACAGAATTGAGTTTTCGAAGCATTGAATTCTACTCGGTTCATAATACCCCATGCAACAATGCTGTCAAGGTCAGAATTCAATGAGCTTATCATACGCAACCGTTCCAGTTCCACATCCGAAGAGCAGGGACGTGAATTTGGAAACGAATATGAAAAGCTGAGGGTCGAGTCGTCAGCAAAACAGTTAAGTGGATTAGAAGTTTCAGACAAGAGATCATTAATGAAAATGAGGAAGAGAGTCGGAGACAAAACGGAGCCCTGGGGCACACCAGCATTTATGAAGTGGGTATCAGACTTGAAACCATCCAACACAACTTGTATTGAACGGTCCGAAAGGTAGTTTCTAATCCAACGAAGAATAGACTCATCGATACCAAAAGCACGCATTTTCGATAAAAGAGCCTGATGCCAAACTCTATCAAATGCTTTAGAAATATCAAGCGCAATAATCTTACTTTCTCCAAAACAATGTAAAGATTGGTTCCACTTTTCAGTGAGATAAGCCATCAAATCACCAGTGGACCGTTTGCTACGAAAGCCGTACTGACGGTCATTAAGAAGCTTTCGTTCTTCAAGATATTTCATAAGTTGACGTTTTATCAACGTTTCCATGACCTTGGAAAGAAGGGACGTTAGTGCAATTGGACGGTAATTGGAAGGGGAGGAAGATTCGCCTTTTTTAGGGACCGGCTGGACAAATGCAGTTTTCCATCTGCTCGGAAAAATCCCAGCAGAATAGGAAAGATGGAAAAGTTTGCGCAGTGGTTTTGCCAGCGTAGAAGAACACCTCTTCAGAATAACGGCGGGGATACCATCTGGACCAGCGGATTTATATATGTTGATATCTTTAAGGACTCTCGCAACCGAGCGAGTTCGAAAAAATATCTGCTTCATCAAAGAATTTGCAGACTCGAGCTCAGGTGGAGCCACTATGCTATGAGGAAGTGTCGAGTTGGCAGCAAATTGAGCTGCCAGCAAATTGGCTTTGTCGATGGAGCTGACATACGGAGAGTCATTGAAGACGAGCGTTGGGACCGATGACGTGGTCGAGTTCTTAATGTTCTTCACAAAAGACCAAAAGTTTTTACTTCCTTTTGGACACAATAGTATTTTTTGCCTTACTTTTTGGTCATGTAAAAACTTAGCCCTTTGTATCTGAGCATTACAGCTATTTCTGGCCCGTTTGAACAAATTTCGGTTTTCTACAGTAGGGTTGTCTTTGAATTTTCGAAAACTACTTTCTCTATCCCGAATCGCCTCTTTACAGCTTGAATCAAACCACGAATTCTCTTTGGGGATGATACTTTTTGTTCTGTGAGGAACAAAATTTCTCATGCCGTTGAGAATTACGTTAGATATCATATCAGCTGATGCATCAACGTTTCCGTCGAGAAAGCACAATGCCCAATTAAAATTTCGAAAGAAATTATTCAGGCCGTCCCAATTGGCTTTCTCGTATTGCCACACTGTTCTTTTAGGGACTTTATCTTTTTTTTACCGTGACGGAAAGCGAAAAATCTACCGATATGACACAATGGTCCGATTTGCCTAAAGGAGATGATACTACAACCCTGTATTTTTCGGGATGAGAAGTGAGAAATAGGTCAGAGTGTTGGCCGCATGGCCTTCTATATCTGGAACCCGAGTGGGCTCATCAACAAGTTGAGTTAATTCGTTAAACTCAGCGAAGATCTCAACATATTTTCCTTCGGGTGTTGTCTGGCCAGAATGTCGAAGCCAATCTGAATTGTGTACATTGAAATCGCCCGCAATTGCGATTTCAGTGTGCGGATAAAGGGAAACAATTCTTACTATGGAGTCAGATAGCGCATCAAACTCGTTGGAGGTTGAATTGCTATCTAAATTGGGGCTTCTATAAATAAAACAATAATGAATGATTTGCTTACGGACGGTGAATTTTAACCACATGAAATTAAAGTTCGTATTAGAACATAGGCCGTATTGTGGTAGAAGTTGGTAAGCAATATCATGTCTAACATATACGGCGAGGCCATGGGAGGAAAAGAATAGTGGCACTAAGCTATATCCAGGCAGGTTGAATTCTGAGGGATCAGAACCAACACCCACCTGTGTTTCACTTAGTGCCAAAACAGCTGGCCTGCATTTTGCAGTGTGAGCATACACAGCAAAGAAATTCGATCTTAGCCCCCGAATGTTGCTAAAATCGACCCGAAATCTACCCGACATTACAATTCACAAAAATACATAAAACAAAATATCAACCGTAGACGCTAACTAAGTCGAATCAACAAGTGTATATCCTATTAGAAAACAAAATCAAATTACTAGCGGTGTTATGCCCAGCTAGCAATTTGACTTTAGTTCACCAACGGGATCAACACCGTTGATTAAATATTCGCCTAACAAACGCACAGTCTCATTGACTGCACACACTGCCCAGATAAGATAAGAGATTATCAAATCAAAGAAATGTGTGCAGTCACTGGGACTGCGAGAGTGATGTGGGGGAGGAGACGATGGACTGGTAACGCACTTAGTGTTTGGGCTATTGAGTAGTACATGGGCTTTGCTTTTTTTTTTTTTTACACTTTCACAGCACTGATTATAATTGCACTCGATTTTATTTTCGCGGCGCGGCTGGGGAGTTTTTAAAAATTGTTTTTTATTTTAGTTGGATTTTTTTTTTTTTTTTTTTTTTTTTTTTTTTTTTTTTTTTTTTAGATGGTAGGAGGTGGAACAGTTCACGAATTATTCGGGCACTAAGCGCGGTGCGTGTGGCTACGGTGAATAGCTGATCGACACTGAGGCTTTGCAGGAATTAAGGCCTCTGCTAGTTCTCCGGTTGCACGTTCATTGTTCATTGAGGGGTCCATTTTTCGTTTGCAAAGTTGGTTCTCTCGGAGACATGTAATTTTTTAAGTGATTGCGCAGCTAGCCCCATGCACAACCCCTAACCTGGAGGGCTAGTTCTTTTTAAGATCTTCCGCGAAATAAAGGGTCAAACAATTCAAGTCAGTTCACTGCTGCAATGATTTGAAATCTACCGTTGGCTCGACAGGAGCTCATACACTGCCATCTCTTTTTAAATACCGTCCTAGTATTTAAAGTCTTAGGAGGACCTTTAAACCAAGTGGGCCGGAGTAGATCATTTAAGAGTTTCTGCTTTTTGACTGTTGTAGTCCACCCTTGGTTCTACAAGTCGAATTCATCCGCAGTGAAATTCCAACTAAGCTCTGGCAGAGCACTAAGGTCCAGTGTAACTCTATTTTCCTTCGTCTCTTTGTCAACACTCGTATGCAATTAGTAGTTTGACAAATAAATCGCCTCTGAACCTTCCCGAATAGTACACGCCCAACCATCAAGTAGTCAGTGGACACTGCTCAACTATGCTTCTCATAATTTTAACAACCAATTTAAAATGTCTATTCCTGTATCATCACTTGTAAGTGAAACTCCAATAAAATATTAAATCAAACAGTATTTATGTCAGACGTATATTTGAATTTGTCATTTCGAAGACAGAGCTGTCGAGCTGAAATACGGTCAATGAATTTATTGACATGCCTAAAGCGTCAAAATATTATTTTTGGTTAATTTTAAACGATTTTACAAACTCTTCGTTTCCACCTCATTAATTCCACTAACAGACAACCTTTTTCATTAAACTTGACCTGCATGCTCAACGTCAAATCACTGCTATAATTATAGCCTTCCCTAGCGTTTATAATAAATATTGAGGAAATAGTAAACAAACTTAATATTTAAGTCTTTGAAATATAACAACCAAAACAGCTCTGAATAGGCAGCCAACTCAACTACATATTGATGGAATTAATTGTCAAAAATTTATTTGTTTAATGACAAATGGCCTGTGCCAAAAAATATGACGGGCAGCCATATATTAATCATTGATATGCCGTTATGCAGAATGTTTTATCTTCGAACTAACCTAACCGAACTAACTACTCACCGCAAGCCAAGGACTGATCGTCATTCCCAAAATGCTAATCAGAATCATTTCATCACAAATCTATAAAACTCAAAACAAACAAAATTTATTTTAATTAAAACTCTTCTCTTTTGTTTATATCTTTGAATTTGCATAATGAGCATTTTATTTCTTTTATCGCTTAATATAAAGTACTAACTTTATCTGAACGTCTGACTAGCATACGATTCATTTTTTTCATTTTTGGTAAACTTTACCTTACTTTTGCTTAAATCTACAATAATTTTGAAATAAATAAAATGTTGATGAAGAGAAGGAACTAGTCCTTGAATACCACAATCGTTGTGAGATTCAATAATTGTAAGACTACACACGAACATATCACATTCCAGCTATCCTTACTATTTAAACTATTTGATCAGTCGAATAGAGATGGTGTGCCTTTTTGAGACACATCAGTCGTTTTTATACAATGTTGTTCCTTGCAGGAATATGTAGTTTTGAATCAGCACTGATTTTGTCCTGGATCCAATCTAAGTACTTTGTAACACGAGTGAATCCTCCGGCAACATTTGTTTCACAGCCGTCGAATGGTCCAAAACTAGTCACTCCGACTATTGTTTGTGTGCCTTTAAGAACCAGTGGACCACCAGAATCCCCAGAGCAGACCGTCTCTTGTTCTAGTCCTTTGGCGCAGATTACTTTGTCAGTAATAATGTTATCGTTGTAATCGGTAATACACTCTTTGTTTGGAATCACTGCCAATTCCGTATACTGCATAGCACCGGAATTGATCCCCTCTCCTAGAGAACCCCATCCACTCGCGATAACCTTGGCGCCTTCAAAAGATTCATCCATGAAACGATACGGCAGCACAGCTGGTTTAATTTTCGTTGTGAATCTAACTTGTTCCGGTAGTTTTACCAAAGCAATATCATGGGCGGCATTGTCGGGATCAAACTTTTCATGCACGATAAATTTAATAGCCTTCATAATCAAACGTCCTGACTCTTCATTGGAGTTGAAATATTTCGCACCCAAATGGACATCAAAATGAGTGATTCCGGTTGCACAATGAGCTGCTGTAAGCACCCACTCGTTATTCAACAAAGTACCACCACATAATATTCGTCTTTTCCATAATTGTTTCCCAATCAGCATTACTTGATAAGGAAACTTCTCGATCTTGCCATATTTCGACACTCCTATCGCGTATCCTTTCACCAGTGGCACAACCGTGACCGCCAAAAAGCCGACTAGCAACACTATAATCTTCATTCTTTTGTTTATATTTCCTTTTCTTAATACACAATGTTAGCGCTTTGAACTTTCGAATCGATCTAAACTAAACACCGGTAATCATCGAAATTATATTCAAACCTTTTCAGATTTGTAAACCTGATTCAATGTCGACGAGAAGGGATTTAATGGCAGATTTTTGGAGACGTTGTCGTCGCGTCGCGTCGGCGTCGTTTGTCTAGTCAATGACTCAAACTAAAATTGAGAGTACCAATAGACCGGCATCTGGGCAAAATGGAATTTAATAATAATATGCACTATTTTGACGTCATTATTGCGGAGGGCCGGTTTTCAGAAAAAACAAAATTAGCATTTTTCTTGTGTTTGTTTTCATGTTTGGCTTTTATACGGTGATATATAGAAGAGGTATTTGAAGAATGTCTGCCAACTGCCAAGGTGTTTATATAGAATTTCGTCTGATTTTGTTTTTTGATTGTGTCTACTTTTTATGACGGTTGGTGACATTAAGGCGTCGAAACTAATATCCGCATTGTTTATTAGATCATTTTTATTAGAACTCTTGAACTCTTAAGGACATGATGAATGTCAACATTCCTTAGGTCTTTGCAAGACCACAACAATTATTTGCTTATTCGGTCAGGTTTTATTTTGGCAAATTACTTAATTTATGCATCGATTAATAGGAGAAGCTAATTAGTAAGGATTTGGGCATGAGTTAAAGAAAGTTAGTCATGAATAATACGGAATCTCCCAAAATCATTTGAAAAAAATTAATATTTTTCTTTGAGGTTGACGGCATAGTATTCATCGTCGTTGTGAGCCTGTTTTCTCAAGGGGATGTGGACACGGGCATCTTGGGGCCAGACGTACGGTACGTCTCCATCATTAATTATTATTTTTATTATTGTATTAAGGTTATACACTAATAAGAGCCAGCGAAGTTGACACGCGCATTAGCATTGACCTCGATGCTTTGGGGTGCCATTCAACCAGTCGGTACACAGGAATATGTGCTGTAAAAGGTAAGTATTTGCCGGGAAAGTAATTACTTCTCGCAATCGAAAGCTCTTCCATATTTCATGAATTGTGACTAATTTTTGTTTTTGTAGCTTACTTCTGAGGACATTACAGTTTGGGGTCAACCTGGGCTTCAACCAACATTTTTTGCCCACAAAAACCGGTTGAGGTCTTGTCCACTTGATTGCGCCACCTAAGAAGAGTTCTTCCAATTTCGCAAATTCTCTACAAATTGCTTTCGAACAGGAAAGTTGATGGCCATCCGCAATACATGTCCCTCATGTGTACTCTTCTAACTATGCTCATAAAAATCACTCGGCGAATTGTTCTTTCAAAACTACCATATGAAGGACTTCCTCATCCACAAGATAGGGTCCAGGCTTCCGTGCCGTATAGCAGAACTGGTATGATCAAAGTCTACCTTGGCTTTTCTAGAAGATTTTATTTCTCAATTGCTTTATTAACACAAAGTACCAGCGATTGGCAAGGGGTAAGAGTATTTTTTTATTTAATTAGCTCACTAATGTTCCTAGGTGGACAAAGTCCTTTACTTCTTCAGAGTTATGTTTGTCTATTCTGACATTTGGTCCAATTTGTCAATGTTCTCTGTCCTTGATGAGAGCCTATACTTTGTTTTTCTCTTATTAGCCATTGAAACCAAGGGGTCTTTCCAGATCCTCAATAGCGACTGCGATTCTATTTGCTATGTTTCCCGGGGCCGGTAGGTCTTTTCCGGTTTGACCAACTGAGCGTTTTTCCTAACGCTAACTTTTGAATCTCATCCCTATCACGACATCTGTTTCTCAGTATCTTCTCATGCTGCTTCTTTTTCTTTGGAGAATTTGGTGTTCTTCCCTTCTATGTTTCTTGTAAATCTCGTTGTACTGCTCAAAGGCAGCACTTGTCCTCTTTTGCTTCAACATTACGTAACGTGATGTTTGTTTGACTGTTAAATTCTAAGTCGAGCCACGAGTTTGTTTTGTGGAGGCCTAATGAAACCCCTTACCCCAAGCTGTGATTCGGATGGCTTGTTGACATTACCTTTATTGGTCTTTAATGCTAAATTCTGGCGGATTGGAAAAGGAACTGGTCATCTCTTGCGATTGTGGCTTTCGAAGTCATATCGTGTCACAGCTTTAGTTCACACGGCCCGAGAACAGGATATTCTCGGCTGCCACAAGGTTGTGGCTTGAGCCAAGGTTGGCGCTTCAAAAAGTTTCGACATATGTAACACTGAGGAAGTGTCTTGCGTCGATTGCAATATGGTGAATTTATAGTTGACGGTTGATTGATCTTGGGACTACCATGTACCTTTATGAATTTTAAGATGCGGGAAGGTTGTGTTAACTTTCAACAAGATTCAGCCCCGCAACAAAATCGATTAACCTGGGTTTTTTTTTGTAGGTTTTGTCATGAAGTCTATGTCCATTGAATGGTGTTTGCAAAGATGCCTAGTTTTGCATTAAAATCGCCATGAACGGGTTTCACGTCCATATAACTGATTGAGTAAAAGATAGCAATTGACGATTGACTATAAATGCAATGAATCACTGTAGCTATTCAAGAAGCTCTCAAAGAAAAAGAAAATTTCAATTTTAATGTGTGAACACATTACAAAGTTGTGTAATAATTTACTCAAATTCAAATCAAGGAAATAAGGAAAGCTTAAAGTAATCTGCGTAACCAGAGATTAAAATGAACTAAGTCTGCATGTGAACAATGAGTATTTACTTGAAAAAAAAAAAAAAAAAACGAGTTTGAACAAACTGAATCAACCCACAAGCAAGTAAATTTGAACAATCTTATTTGTGAACCAAGCAATTCTGAACAACCCCTATTTTCAAATGAACCAAACAAGTAGACTTGCTTGCAAGTCGAAATGAGTTTGAATAGTTTAACTGCTTGTGAACAAAGTGCTTGTGAGTAAAAGTGATCACAAGCAATTTGATCGTAAAAAAGCAGTGTGTTTGTGAATAAGCAGTGTATTCATAAGCAAGCAATGTGATCGTACCAAAAAGGGTAGTTCATGCGTATGCCTTTCTTTCGTTTAGGTATAGGTAAATGTTCAATGCATTGCTTTCCGATGAACACACTGCCTGCTTATAAACGCACTGCCTGCTTGCAGACCCCAGGGCCCCGCAGTCACCAGGGGCCCCCAAATTGCTGAAACAACACTGAAACTCTATTGGTCTATTTTCAAGAAAAAAAAATTCCAATACATTTTTTTTTTTTTTCTGAACAAAATTGTATTCGAATTCAACCAAAAAAAGAAGCCACTCTAGTAATGATCAGGACAACGAAACCATACACTCCCTTGTGTTCGTTTCAGAGCATTTTTAAAAATCCAGTCAGTATAAACATCCATACGTGTATTCTTCTGACATTTGCGATGTGATGATCCGAAAAGGCTACTATTAATAATTTTTGCTTAGTTTTCACTAATTGAGAGTTTCTATTTGCTGTCTATTGTTAATGTAGGCGTCGCATTTGCGTGAAGTGTGTCCCTAGTCCCTACTCATTATTAGATATACTCTGGGATGAACGGCACTCAATTTTTTAAAATTTCGAAGATGGAGTGTGTTGACTGCTCATTTAGGTTCAAAAAAAGTTGTAAAAATTTTTTTTCAAACATCAGCGCGAGTTGATGCAATAAGTGCCTTATATAATGATCATCAAAAAATTGAAGAGGCTTTGATGCATATCGCTAACGATTTAAGACATGCACGAAATGCCAGACAGGAAGCTCTTAGGCTTTGCAAAAACAATGTTAAATTTGTTGAGTGCAATCGATGAATTTATAATTGGGCTCAAGGACAATTTTGATAGCTTTGATTCATCATCAATCAAGCGGATTCCGAATAAAAAAACTTTCTGAAAGGACTAGGTGACTAGGACTTTTTTTGACGGCTCCGAACCTCATTAATTTTGATAAAATTTTACACTGAAGATATTAACGGAAATGAACTACATTCTGAATGCCTGAATTGAAAAGAATACTGGAAAACTATTCGACACGAAAATGAAAAAACTGGCAATATTCTAGAACTTTATAATTTCTTAAAAACAAGTACAGTTGAAGATGAACTTCCAAGTGTTGAAATTGCACTTAGAATTTTCTTAAGTATGATGGTGACCAACTGCAGTGGTGAACGTTCCTTCTCTAAGTTAAAATGAATAAAAACTAACTCAGAACTACAATGGTTCAGGAAAGATTGGCAAGTTTGTCGCTGAAGTCAATCGAAGGCGACATCCTCAGAGGTATCGATTTCGTAGATATAATCAATGATTTTACTAATATTAAATCAAGAAAAAGACTCCTGCACTAAACATTCCTCTTTCCATCTTTTTGCATATCAATATTTTGCAACTTAAACTACATTCCTTAAACTATATCTGAATTTTGCTATTATTTAAATTTTGTTTATTTTTGAGTTCTTATATGAAAAATTTATTATTTTGTTTTAATTTTTACATTATTTATGTTTATGTTAACGTTTATGTTAAAACACAAACATGCTTCAATAATTATTTACTTTTACAATGATTTATAATGATTGATGAAATATCGATTCAAAGTTGTGTTTTTTTCTGTATACCTTTACTACACAACATTTTTAAAGAATCATACAGGGGCCCCATTTTCAAAAAGTGCCCAGGGCCCCCAAAAGGGTAAAGACGGCCTTGCCTGCTTGTAAGCACACTACCTGCTTGTGAACACACTGCCTGCTTGTGAACGTTTTGCGTGCTCATGAGTATTTGAATATATTCAAGTAAGTCCAAACAAGTCAATCTGCTTGCAAGTCATTTGCTTGTGAGTGCAGTACAGAAAAAATGACTTGTGAGCATCCTTACTGATTTAGTTTGTTCAGAAGCATTTTTGCTTGTGAGTAAATATGCCTGCGAGCTATTTGCTTTTGAATAGGGGTGGAAAATGATCCAAGGCTGAGCGATCTTTGAGAAATTTTGGATGTGTTTGAAATGATTTGAACATACTCATTTTGATCTCTGGTAGGTACCATGAGTGTTTTGGTTTGCCTCTCTTTTTCTTTTTTTGCCATCGTTTTTGAACATTGCAGTAGATGAGCTTTATCTCTCCCTTAAACATAACAATACCAACTGAAACGGTTGTGATATAATTCTGCAAAAAAGTATTTTCGACTTGAAGGCTTACATTCATCATGGCCAATACTATGAGGCACCCCTAAGAAATGACCAAAGTTCAAGAAGGGAGTAAGATGAAAAGAAACGGTGTGTGCAAGAAATTTGTTTTTATTTGAGAAAAATTAAGTTTTTATTGTTGCCATCTTTAATGTGAATGACTTTTGCTATTTTTAGAAACTGGTCCAATTGCATCTTACAGTTTAAACTAACTTTTCTACATTTTTTGTTGAAGGGTGCTTTCTTTTTAAAAGTCTAACGCTTTTTTTACAAAAGTTCGGAAAACTTAATCGAGAAATCGCTTTTTGTGGCAATGAATTTACTATCGGGGAACTTGCTAATTCCTCGCGAAAGCTTATACCCCTTGGAAAAACACGCATAGCAGATTACGCCACGGACACCACTTAAAAGCCCATGTTTTTAACTTTGGAGAATAGGAACAAAAGTTTCAAGTACCTAATACCTTTGGCCTAGGCTGTATATGGAACTTTGTACATTGCTTAAGACAAGGCAAGGAAAACACTATCATGACTGTATTGGTTGCAAAATTTCATTATTAATTTTAAAAATTTGGTTCATTGAAGTTTGCTTACTGTTGACAAGCAAATTCTAGTACACAGATGCTTTAAAATGATTCATTAGCACTTTTTCAGCAGGTAACCATTTTCAAAATTACCGTCTTCGCTGAAGTTATGTGAAAGTAGCACGGCTTACGTGTAATGTTAGTAATACAATAAATAGGATGTTTTCAATCGAAAATACAGCATCAAATTATAAAGTTTATGACGCACATGCGTCTTTTTCAATATGGAATGAGAGTGGAAAAAATCAGTAGGTTTAGCAAGCCATTTTTATATTTCTCACTCTTATGACGCACGATCGAAGAACATGAGCGTCATTTAAATTTTGTTAGTCTTCTTGCAACACAGTAAATATATCAAAAAATATTATGACAAACAACTAAATTACACTACTTTGAAAGTAAAATATTCTGCGAAGAAGCTGAAGCGAATGCGACATCAAGTTTGTATAGGATCCACTTTCTAATATTCGCGCGTTCATTTGCACATTCATTCATTAGCCTAAGGTTAAGGTTGGGATTGATTCGTCAATTTCGGACTCATTTGATTTAAAAATAAATTTCTTAGTCTCTTTTTGGTATTGTACGTAAAAAGGTAATAAGTACTCTGCAGAAATAACGGTTTCACTTGAATACTATTGAGGCCCAAATCACAAAACAGTCCTATTCAACTTTAGTTTTTGGTAGATTCCAAACGGTGTAATTGCTCTCAGATGACTTTGCCAATTCCTCGCTATGGCGATTCGCTTGGAAAAGCAATTGGATGTTTCTAAAACTCACAAGAAACATTAAAAAACGGACTCATATAATACAAAGTCTTCAGCATCTCATCCCAAATCTGATAATAAATTAATTGTTTTCCATAATTATTTACATGAAGAGGAAAAAACAATTTTTTGCTCTCAGAAGATGGCAAAACTTTCGCACATGGCACATCTGCCACTTGTTATAAAAGAAAACTATCGTGATGATAAAGTGTTTTCCAATGGATAATTGACTACTTTGAATTTAAATTGTGAACGCATCATTCGCTAAATTTGATTCAGTATCAGTAAGCTCAACATTTTCATCAATGCTAACAGTACACGAACAAGCAACGCAACGTCTGCAAGTTATAAAAATTTTCTACCGAAATTCAGCGACCTTGACCGCAACGTTAAGAACAACTCAAATTTCGCGAGAAATCGATAAGCCCTCCGATCGAAAATTCATTGTCATGAAAAACTTTTTCTCGATTAGCCTTTCGTAGTTGGCAGAAAATTATAGGTCCCTTCCATTCCCTCACATGGTTGGCATGGTTGTGAGAAATGCGCTAGGCCCTGGGTGTCCTCGTGTTTTTTTCTCTGTTGGTGGTTTTTAAAATACTATACGGAGCACTCAGACCTAAACCTAGACCGATCCATTGTACTTCCAGACAGCAGCCTTTTATTTGTTATAGCCTTCCAGATGTTCGTAGAGAAGCCAAAAGACGCTGCCATTATAAGCAACCTTAGTTACCAGGTCTCACCATGTCTGCGCCGAGTATCTGCAACCCCTGATATGCAGAACATTTACAGAGGAAGTGATCTGCGGTGTCCTCATCTTCTCCACAAGATTCACAAAGTGTAGTATCATTTAAGCCCAAAACGTTTAAATGCTTGGCAAAAGAGAAGTGCCCCGTAGCAATGCCAACAAGCATTCTGCATTTCTTTCTGCTACGGGATAGAAAAAATGTTGCTGTCTTCTTATTAACTTTGGGGAGCATACGCTTGCTGAGTCTGCACCCACTGCGGAGGCATGCCATCTACGACTGTACTCTTGACAGATCCAGTCGTTGTTTGAGCCCCTCACTGAGGACCGTGGCAGACAAAGTGACGGTTCAGGTCCTGAAAAAGCTGTCTGAGAACCTTGCCTCGCAAGTTCATCGGCGATCTCATTTCCAGTTATGCCGTGAGAATTAAGTCTTCCGACCGCATTTAGAGAGCTCTTGCATTCCTGAATCACGTTCGAAGAAGTTAGAGTGTTGAGAAGGACCTTAAGCACAGCTTGGCTGCAAATACAGATACAGCCGATACATATTGTTCTTTGAAATCCTCGCTGTTTCATCGTTCCATTGTTTTCGGTGGCATATTTCACCCTAGTAGACAGGCAATAACATATTTAGTGCAAACATTTTTAGTCCACATATTCGTTGCGTGATGTTGCCGTGTCAATTAGACAACGGGTTGGTCGAAGTGGCAAAAATATCGCTGCTGTTCAACAATTCAAATCACTCAATTCCTCGGCGTCCAATTGGCTCCAACGAACCGACCAATGCAAATATGCCCGCATTGACTATATACGAAGTTGAGCATTTTAAAAAGAAGTCTTAGTTGGAAAACTCGATAGTATTTCATAAAAAATTAAAAATATACCGGTCTAACAACAATTATCTATATATTTACAAATAAATAAACATTTGTTTTTATCAGCAATTTGTGTAATAAATTGTGATAACATGAGTGTTATGAGTTAAAATTAAAGCATTGATTTATTATTTATTAATATATTTAGCTAGTTATTGCAAATTTTGTACGCAATGACAAAATTTCTTCTTTGGTTCTATTTTGTTGGTTGGCAGGCATCCTTTGGACTTTAAGCTGTGATTACGCAACAGCAGCGGCCTTCTTTTGAACTACTGCATCGATGGCACGAGTTACATCGGCAAAAATTTCATCCACTGAACGCTCGGCATTAAGCTAGAAAATAAAATGAAAAATAGGTTAGTAAGACTGAACACAGATTTTTGAAGTTAAGCTCGCTGATTCGAATACTTGAACATTTTTACAGAATTTTTATTTTGGCGTCATAAGGAACCGATTTATATACTTACGATCAATGTCTTATCGGTGTATTGCGATAGAATGGCATTTGTATTGGTTCTAAATGTAGCGATTCGTGTTTTGAGTGTTTCTTCGTTGTCATCAGCACGAACTTCAGTCGATGCAGCGGCACGTTTCAAGATACGTGCCACAAGAGTTTGCTGTAACAAAATATTGATAAGTTCCATCGTCAAATTATTCGTGCAACATTATCTTACATCAGCACAATCGAAAAAGATGATCAAATCTGCTGGAGCAATCTCTTTCTCGAATGCAGCACCTTGGTCCTTCTCTCGTGGATAGCTAAACGGAAAGTTTAAGTAATGTATTCATTTGAAATAAATTAGGTTGTTAACCTACCCATCAATTAAGAAACCCTTAGCGGTAGGCAAAGACTTCTTTATCGCATTCGAAAGGAGAAGAAGTACATCACTATTTGAAACCAATTTGCCTTCCTTCATTACTTTTGCAAGTTCCTGACCTTTTTCCGATCCGGATTTAACCTACCATACACACCATAATGAATGAAACTCAAATATTTTCTTCTTTTTAGATAACTTACTTCATCCCGCAATAAGTCTCCACTGCTCAAATGTGTGAAATCGTACTTTGCAACAATTTTCTCGCATTGGGTGCCTTTGCCACAGCCTGGACCTCCTAGAATCCATATAACTGGAACTCCAACCTAAAAATATGATTATTCAAAAACGATTAGTTGATTGTTTATGGTTCGAACAAAAAGAAATTGACTGACATCTAAAGACATTTAGTAGAATCTGAGGAAATTAGGGATGGATCCTTGGTTCACATTTTGCGGCTGACTTAATGTCCAAAAAATAAAATAAAAATTTCATAGCCAGCGTTAATTGATTCAGCAATAAGCATATTTTTGAAAAACAAAATATACATTCAAATGCATTTGAAAAGCGTTAGGCTGTGAGTACAGTGTTCTCTGCAAAACTTACACCAATTTGAGCTCGTCGCAATTCCAAAGCCTTTTGCTTGTCTCCAGCTTCCTTCTTCATGGCCATTTGGTGACACATGAAAAGCTAGGGGTATATTTTTTGTTTTTTAAAAACAAATTCTGAATCTGCTTATATGAGTTAATGTATAAAAGTTCATGCGCCACAAAGCAGAAATCAAAAACTATTTACAATAAATGTATATGTAGGTGTACTAAGAGTACTCAATTATCAATTTCAACGAAACAACATGTCTCTATGGGATTGGATGTGCTTGCCATGGTGCTGCTTTTTTTGTCTCTCAACAATTGAATTTTAAAATGTTTAACTTATTTCGATTTAAACAAATCTGATTCAAAGCGTGCCTGGTTTTGGATTTATCAGAAAGCAAAGAGTAATTCTATATTCAGATTAGATAGATAGATTTCTATATTCATTTAACACAATCTCTGGGAGAAATTAATGGAGTTATTTTTTGCATCATTTAAGGGGTTCTAACATTTTGGGATCAGAACTTATTTTGAAGTTTGAGTGACTTGTATAGAAGGATAAAGGATTTCTGAGGTATGACATAGAAATAAACATTGAACGCAACGAATTTAAAATAAACACAGCGGTCATCACCTCGATAAATAAGCAAGATGTTGATGCTGTGATTCTGAAACAATTGATCTTAAGTGGAAAATTGTTTTGTGATGTTTGTTTGTTGAAAATAATTTATTTCAACCATAATCTCCCTACAAAAAGCACTGATTGAGTGTGGGTGTGCAGAAAAAATAATTCATCTTTAAGAGTACCTATGTTTTGTTTGCATTTAAATACTCGGGGAAAATGATGTGGCTCGACTTAATACCAATATTCTTTGCAATAAAATCTTTATACTATTGTTTTGAATAGTGACGATTTAAATTAAATTTGGAACAGAAACAGGAAGCAACATATGCCATATTTTATCCCCATATTCCATCGGAAGCGGAACCGAGAACGTAAACGAGAACTTAGAATACCTAGGCTTCAAAACCACTGAGCCGAATTGAATGATATTTGGAACAGAGATGATTATAGCGCTTCATTACTCTCGAGTTACATAAACTATATATTAGGGTGCTTCAAAAAAAAATTCTTACGTTTCAATTGTTTGAAATTGATATAAAAAAAATCCTATCTTTTTTACTTAATTTGAATTAACACATATAGTGTACTCAATTTTCAACTAGAAACTGTTTTATATTCTTAAAGTTGAGTCTTCGAACTTATAAAAAAATATAAATAAAGTATGTTTTCATCTGGTGATGATATTTCTTAAAATTTTTACCCGACGATTGCTCCATACTGACATAGCAGTCTGCCGATACTTTAGTTTGAACGCAGTTGAGAAGCCTATCAAACTTATTGTAAGGCCGATCAAATTAACGGCTGATAAAAAGTTTGTGGTTTACGGGGGCCCTTAAAGTCAGTATTTAAAAAGGTTGTTGGATTTTTTTAAAGCATCCTACTATACAGGGTGTCCAGTACTTCGTGAAATATCTTTTGGGGTGTGATTCTTGGTCATATTCCAAGAAAAAAATTGTTCTACAGTAAAGCTCGTGTCTCAAATTTGACATCACTTTCTGACAATTTAAAAAAAGACTAACTTTGGTGTACCCTGACCTGTGTTAAATTCGATATCTCTGTCAATACTGGTGAATAGACGCCTAATCTTAGACTTAATTTTTTGAAAAAATAATAACCTTAAAGACTGTATTAAAGTTGATCTTTCATAGGTTTAGGGTTGCCAGATTTTCAATTTTAAGTGGTGTTTAAATTTTCTTCCGCAAACTTTGAGGTAATTTTTTTGCAGAAAATGCCTCATAAACATAGAGTTTCTTTATTTTTTACAGATGAACAAAACAATAATAAAAAAAAACTCAGTAATAAGTGCACTCAAAAACCCATACATTTTATGATATTTGAAAAAATACAAAATGGGTAAAATTTAAAAAAAAAAAAAAAAGAAGCACTCCGGGAGTGCCGACAGAAGTGAAAACAGAATTGAATTTTCAGTAAATATTTTAATGTACAGGAAAATCTTTTATAATATACATATGTATGTAGATGTACACATAGAAGAACATCAATGAAACATGAGTTTTCATTCACAATTTCATATCTTCTGTTATCATCTCTACAATCATCGTATTCTAATACTGAAATAATAGGTCTATGGTAACTTAAATAGGAAACGAACAATTTTGTCTCAAATCTATTTAAATATATCGCAAAGACTGCATCAGTTGTCGCTTTATATTTCGTTGTACTAAGGCTGCGGTCTTTCCTCATTGTTAAATAGTATTCTTTTTTTAAAAATTGAAAAAGTGGCAAATTTGTATAGCATCGGCGAAGTTGATGTTAAAATCACCACTCAAAATCATTAGGAAATCATCAAATCTCTCCCCAATTTTATCGTGAAGGTATGCAGAAGCATCTTCAGACTAAATAAATAAATTTTTATATAAAAACTGTCGTATTACACTTGAACACGTATTCGGTGAATTATAAACGCCTACTGTTATAACTTGCTGTCCATTTCCAGAGCGGCAACGACAAACACACAAATCGCCGATATCAAAAACATTAGTACTAAACATACTAGTGTACCTCGTATGAAAATCCATATGATTTGAGCAAAATATGGCAGACAACCTTTTATAGATACAGTATTTTACGGATATAAGAAAGTCTCATATAAGAAAAACTCGCTTATAAGATAGGCAATCGAAAGCACCGTGTCTTTTCCTTTAGTATCTCTTCAAATTCAGACGTATAAAAGAAACTCGTATATAAGAAAAACTCGGTTAAAAGAAACTCATTTTAATGCACTCCTTTAAAATTTTAGAATAAAAGAGCACGCATATATGAAACTTCATGAAATTTTTTCGTTCCGCAACAGTGTTTGTCAGTACAAAAAGGATGAAAATCGACGATAAATGTCTATGTTCAAGTGACAATATTTCGGTGAAATTCAAACATAGAAAGTTCTCTGTTAAAGCATTTCTAAGAAAATTTTATTTACATTCTTTTTATGGAGCATTCCCTATACTTATATGCAACCAGAAAGAAATGCCATTAAAAAAACTGACAAAACTCAAGAACTGGCAAAAATTGACTTTTTTTCTGTCGGGAATTTTATTATTTTGGATAAAAAGTTGTTCTTTATAATTTTGAAAAAGATGCATTTTGATGGGAAAATCTGCTCTCTAAAAAAAGATCCTTGGAATTGCATCAAAATTTTGCTTGGTTCTCAAGATATATTGAAAAAACGAATGAAGATGGTTTAGAACCCATGTCTCCGAATCGCACCATCTAATTTAATAGCACTTTCGGTTTTTTCTCTAAAATTAACCCATTAATCGATTCAAGCAATAAATCTCCATTCAATGTCGTGATCCGAAAGACATAATCAAGGCTGGCTTAATAGATGGAAAAAAGCCAGAATATTCGTTTCAAAAAACTACAAGAAGAATCCCTTTCTTCAGATGAGAATGCAGCTCAAAATTTCAAGGATGTTGTCATACCCAATTTACCAAAAAAATATTCACTTGAAGACACTCATATATGAAAAAAATGTATGTGTAGGCACTTTGAGCACTTGTTATAATTGTGTTTGTATGAAATACATAAAAAAAACTACTAAAAGCGCCCATATTATTATTTTATTCAAACAAACCTCAAATTGAAGAAACCTTTTTTATAATTTTACCCATTTTGAATTTTTTTTAATATCATAAAATGTAAGGGTTTTTGAGTGCACTTATAACTGAGTTTTTTTTTTATTGTTTTGTTCATCTGTAAAAAATTAAGAAACCCTATGTTTATCAGGCATTTTCTGCAGTAAAGTGACCTCAAAGTCAAAACTTTGTTTCGGGAAGAAAATTTGAACACCACTTAAAATTGAAAACCTGGCAACCCTAAAAATATGAAAGTTAAACTTAAATACAATCTTAAAAGTTGTTATTTCTACAAAAAATTAAGTCTAAGATTAAGTCTCTATCATCAGTATTGACAGAGATATCGAATTTTACATAGGTTAGGGTACACCAAACCTAGCCTTTTTTTTAAATTGTCAAAAAGTGTTGTCAAAGTTGAGAAACGAGCCTTACTGTAAAACAATTTTTTTTTAGAATATGACCAAGAATCACACCCCAAATGCGTGCTCTTTTATACACGAAGTACGGGACACCCTTTATAAGAAAGTTTTTTCTTATATCCGAGGTTTTCGTATAAGAAAAACTCGGATATAAGCAAAAAAAAATTTGGCATTCTCGGAGTTTCTTATATCCGTGTTACACTGTAGCTACTCCTGCTGCTGGACGATCGTGCCTTCTGAAACTTGCAACTAAATTGAAATCTGAAATATCATATCTATATTTCTTCGTCACCCTTGTGAAATTCTGTTAAAATCAATACATTCAATTTTTTAACGATAGTATCTACAGATTTCGTAGCTGCACTCGTAAACTTTGACAATGAAATGAAAAAAAGGATAATGCATTAAGTTTAGAAACGAAATTAATTAATATTTGAATAATGGTTTCCAAACTATTTTCATACAACCATTTCAACTCCATCGATAAATCATCGCGATGAGCTGTTGATCTCTTTTAATTTGTTGTAAAATTCGAATCATCGACCAGTGCGTCTCCTACTCTGCCATGATGAAATTTCCAGCTTCACTCATCCACTTCATTGTAATGGTAGTAAAATATTTGGTGCTTTTTATTTTTTCTGCGTTGCATAAATTTTTCTCTGTCCTTTAATTCCTTTCTTTCTTCTTTGTATTTCTCCGAGTCGGTAAATAATATTACTAGGTAATGTTCTTTTACATTCTTCTAAGTCATTTAGCAGCATCAAAATTAAGCTCTTTCTTAGCTCAATGGCAGAGTCGTTGGCTATTAAACTCAGGGTCTAAGGTTCGAATCCCAGCTGCGGCGACAATAATTTTTATTTATGTTTTCACTTTAAATAAATAAAAAAATGCAAGTCATGGCTGGGAATCGAACCTGAGACGCAGGGCTATGACGACTTTACATACGAAATACGATGAGCCAAAAAATGGTGTCGGTCGCGAAATCATTGCTTTACCCCCATCGCAAAAGTGCCAAACGCGCCTAAAGAAGTTTTCACTTCAAAAAATTGAAATTTTAGGTTTGTTTGAATAAAACAATAATATGGTAACTTTTAGTAGTTTTTTATGTATTTTATACAAACACGATTATAACTACGAATATCTTGTTTTTAAAATAAATTTTCATTTCATTCTTATTGGAGATTTCTTTTTTAGTACAATCCACAAAAGATTATATGATTAGATTATATGATAAGTTGAGCTTGAGCAGCTTTGGGCAATATACGGTGTCTGAATGAAACCTATTGTGCCAACCCATGTGAAGTTTCAGAGTAGTTCTCCTGCTCCTTAGTTGAACCAGAACTTAACAATCTTCCATGGGTGGATGATTTGAGTTTATCTATTGGGATTATCTCAATGTCAAGTATTTTTAAACTGAAATAAGATGATTTATTTGAAAACACGATTATCGTTCTGGTTCACCAAACTATTTTCTGACTATTTTCAAATTTATTCTGAATTAAATTAAGCAAATGTTCACTTTTTTCATTTCAGCAGTTCTCTAAGGAAAAAAAAGCTATTACAAAATCTTTTTTGTTTTATGGAGTACGTTTACTTTAATCCTATCTTTCTTCTTCATGCTAGGGGTTACAGTCGCACCAATTGTTCTTGCAGGTGGTTCGATATTGCAAGTAACATTAATGTCATGTAAAAATATATAATTTTGCCTGACAAATAACTACCTTAGTGCGTACATACGCAAGTAACTTAATGTCTCTATCAAAATGTAAATTTGTTCATGTAGCATAGGGGTGAGTTTGAGCTGACCTTATGATGAACGAGAAGCTTAAGGGCTCGGCCACGCAGTAAGCGGCAGAGCGGCAGAGCGGCGAAAAAAAATTAAAACATATGAAATCACATAGGAGTGGCCACGCAATGAGCGGGCGGCAAAACAAAATTCTGAGCGGCAAAGCGGCGCCGCTCAGCAATCAAACATGTTTTAATTTTCTGAGCGGCAAACAGCATTTTATATTTAAATATCAGTGACGAAGCGTCCATATATTGAGTGGAATGAGTGCTTCCGTCAACGAATTTAAAAATATCTTAGGTAATGGAAAAACAATTATAATGGCAATTTATGTAGACGAAGGAATTATGACCGGAGACGATAAAGCTCAAGTGGAATCCGTGAATGAACATTTGCAAAAAGAATTTGAAATCGAACAAATGCCAGTTGGTTGTTTTCTTGGTCTGGAGATTGATCAGGGTGCGGATGGTTCAATATTTATGCACCAAGCAGGATATGCCAAAATCAAAAAAAAAACAAAAATCAAATCGCTCAAAAGCAATCGCTCTCAGTGCCTGGCCATACGTCGCTTAGAGTTGCCGCTCAGCCGCTCGCCGCTCAGCCGCTTAGTGCCTGGCCATACGCCGCTTAGAGTTGCCGCTCAGCCGCTCGCCGCTCCGCCGCTTAGTGCCTGGCCATACGCCGCTTAGAGTTGCCGTTCAGCCGCTCGCCGCTCTGCCGCTCCGCCGCTCTACCGCTTACTGCGTGGCCGAGGCCTAACACTAACACTTTTATTTGCTTTGTGGTAGGTAGGTACATGACTGTTGCTTCAATTGAACTTTTTGAATTTAATTGTTTGCCTAGCAGTGCTTCATCAATCAATCAATGAATACAGAACACTAAAGGCGTCTGTATTCATCTAATCAGGTAGTACTTTATGACTAAACAAACAATGCTTGTACGTTGAATGACAGTGAAGCTCTGTAAGCTCACAACAATTGTTACGTTGCATTGAATGGTCACTTCACTATACACCATCATGTGTTGAGTAAGTGTGGATTTGTGAATCCTTTACGCACAATCGATAATTTCACACTGTCGCTAAATTAAGTAAAATAAAATGTAAATATTGTGGAGCAAAAAAGCCATGAAGACCTAGAGGCCTAACCCATTTCAAGGCCACTTTTGAAACCCGCGCAAAAAACAAATTACGTTGCTCATGGAATGGAATCGCCCACGCAACAAACAGACATTCCAAGCATTACTCACGGGCTCCAAACTAAAAACATCACTTTTTAATCCTTAAATTCAAGAACCTTTTCGAAAGCAACCCTCTTTTGCATTAATAATGAGCTACGCGTTAATGATTCCACATGAGTATGTAATAAAGCTGTCTTTCAATTAAGCAATTTTGTATATGGAGTTATGATAACGTTACGAATCTATTACTTTACGCCATATTGTGTCTATATATGCACATATCTTTTGATCTCTAAACTCTCTTCAATGACTGCCTGTCCTGTATAAGTTATGAGTGCAGATTTGCGCAAATTCGAATGGCTACCTTACAGGCCGCCTCCACCTGCAAGAATTTTCGTTATGTCGACTCGACTTGACATCAAAGACACAAATCAACGTTAGCGTGACTGGGCAAATAATGTTATGACATTTCATTTTGTACTCGAACCTCATCGATGGTGGATGCAGAATTTTGACAACGGAATGAAAGCAAAGATAAGAATTTTTACATTGAAATTTTTTATTTTGAAATTTTCCAATCAGTCATAATTGTATTACTGTATTGCAAACTCGAAAAAAAAAAATGTTGAGAAAAACTTTTTTTAGGTTGTAATATGAGCTACCGATACGAACCGACACTGATAAAAGACGAAAAATTATGAGTAAAAATGACATTTTCCACTAACACGCACAAAAAACTTGCATCTGTCAAATTTGATGTCAAGCTGACTCTGTCAAGATAAAATCGAAGACAGAGATATCAGAGATTGCGACATGACGTCAAATGACCCGCCTCCAAGTAACATTTGATGTTAAGTCGAGCTGACATAACGAAAATTCTTGCAGGTGGAGGCGGCCTGTTATGAACCTAGAACCATATGCCATTAGGCGTGTTTAATGAAAAAAAGAGCAGAGCAGCGTAGCTCAGAGCAGAAATGAGATAAATGTCAGGCAATTTAGAGCAGAACAGCTGGTGTCAAAAGTCAGCTGATAAGAAAGCAACAAACATTTTGTGACCTTAGCTAGTTTGCAAAATTATGTTTGGTATCCTATTATAATAAAAATCTATATGCGGAAACATTGGAATCAAAACTAAACTAACATGCGATGTTAATTCAATTGATTTTAAGTTAAATTCGATTTCAAATAGATTGCAAAACGCAAAATATAAACAAAAATATTTGAATCAAATGTCAACAGCTGATTTTGACACTTTTGCTCCACTCTACTCTTACTCAAAAGCAAGTGCAGAAAATGCTGCTCTAAAAGCTCTAGAGCAGGTCATTAAACACAAAAAGTTCTTGCTCGGAGTAGAAAAATTTGTCATTAAACACCAAAAAGCTGCTTTTTTCTGCTCTAGATCGATCTAGAGCAGGTCATTAAACACACTTATTATGTCACATGTTACTATTCATTAGACTCCAAACTTTTTGATGTGATTGCTCTTACTTCTGTGATTATTAGGTTAGTTATAGCGATCAGGAAAACGATTCAGGAAAAACCTTCAAACAGAATAAAAACTATTTTTGTTTCGATGTGAAACGCGCTACATCAATCGATGGCGAATTACTCAAAAAATGTTTTGTGTGCAGAAAACGTATAATTGAACAAATATTTTTTGATTTTTTTGGCAGAAAAACCTCTCTGGCTTTTTACTATCGATGAAGAAAACATTTTTTGATATTCAATTCTTACAAAAACGTAGTTATTATTCCATTTGAAAACGTTTCCTGATTCGTTTTCCTGATAGCGATCAGCTAAAATTACAAAGCTATAATAGTTACTTAGCTTTGTTATTTAAATCACGGAGTAGAAGAAGTTATTCAAGGCGGTGTCGTTTTGCCTACAACCTAAGTAAGACCAAAAACTCTCGACCGGGAATCACCTTCGTCATTTTTTTGTCAGTAAGTTTAATTAATTTGAAACACTTATGGCACATAAAAAATATTCCTGAAGAAAACTTTTCTTTTTGACATTTGATTCACATGTACTAGTGGACTAGTGCTTATTGGTGGGTTCCAACTTCAAACTGAGAAGTAATGGTCACTTCTCAGAATCATGAGGAGCGATCTTTTTGCACTAATGGAACATCTAAAAACTCTTCTGGACGCTCCTGGACACTTCTTTTCGTCCAATGGAAAGCGACATTTAAGACACGTCCACTTTAAAAACTTTTAAATCTTGTTTTGAATTTGCGTGGGTCCACTACAGTAAATGGTGAGAAGTAGGAGTGTCATACTACTTTTATCATTACGACCTGGAATATAATTTTTGTTGTTCCCTGTGGCAATGGACTTGAAACTAAATGCGTTGTCATGCTAAATCAATTCAAAAGCCCCACCAGAAAACCTAATGTATTGCTTTGGGGAGCTTCTAACATGTACTGGAAGCAGTTGTTAAGAGACTCGACAAGGCCAAAAAAAACTTTCACTTTAGGTTATAATTTTGTGAGTGGCTTTACGTTACGCTTACTCTTTTTGAACATTTCTTTCTTACGATTAAATAAAGTGCCTATGGATGGCTTTAACTAGGGGATACCAGTGGCATATTCCGCAGTCTATACATCTAATACATTGGATACAACATACCAAAAAATTGCAACAGAAATAATCTCTATACCTATACCTAACTGTAAAAATGACAAATTTTGTATGCTCTCTGTTCTGGGAAATAGGCAAATAGGCCGCACCAACCCATTTTATAAACACACAAACAAGGACATTTTTGAGATTGTTTTAGTTTTAAAAATCGTCAGAGTGATTGAAAGTATTTTGAATAAATTGTTTGTCTTTTCATGTGTATTATTTGATGAAAGATAAATAAAAATGATAATTAAAAAAATCAAAAAGAAACTATACGAAATTATAAAAAGTGCAATTTCGAAAAACATTTTTGAACGCAGTTTTTGATTTAACTTCATTTCTTATTTTCATTCGCTGCAAATAACACTAAAATCGCACTTAGAACTTTGCACGTGCATTCAATGAAAGCTTGTTCCTAATATTTCTTATTTAATTTTATCGCAGAAAGTGTAAAACGCAGTTCCTCGCCATGTTCAAAGAAATTCCATTCTCTGACCAAACAATTAATTTGCCAACAAAATATTCTAAACATTCCAAAACTCATTCATTTATATCCGTGGTCTCTTAGATCGGCTCATACAGTATAATATGTGAGCTGTATACCAATAAACTACCAGGCTATAATTCGAATCAATTAAAAGTGAATAAATTTTGTTTATGAGATACTTTTCATGAAAATGAGTTTTCACAGCGGTGGTCGAGAAGTGTGCGTACAATTCGTTTTTACAATAACATTTGATCCCAAAATAATATGAAGACTATAAAAATCGTAGATTACTAAATAAACTTTTTCAATTTAATGTATTTTCCATGATTTCAAATGATCTTTAATAATTTTTGTGATTTTGTATTGTAGAAAAAACATTTTCCAACTAAAATAAAACCACAGGAAACTTAGATCGAACTTAGTTTTAAACTAAAACACTCGGACTGACAAACTGCATTTAACTATTTTTTAATCTCAATAATTGGCAAAATGATCAGTTCGTTTAACTTAACCCAGGGTTGGCCCAGGTTTCCTTGACAACCCCAAGAGTTGTCAGAAAAACACGGGTTTCCGATGTTATTTTAATTTAAATATTAAAAAATGAGATCATCAAAACACCCCTGTCATTTGAAGAAAAATACGGGCCATTTGACAACCTTGCTCATTACCGAGCAAAAACTTAATGCGATTTGGGGGCAAACCCAGGACTCAAAAAACATTCTGTTTGACATTTAGGGACAGTTAAGGTTTTCAAAAAAACGCTTCGCAGCGAACACAGGGCAAGCCCAGGGAATCAACGAACAAACCTTATGCAAGGATTTGCTAAAGAAACATTAAAAACTGTGTGAAAACTTCAACCGGTTACTGAATAATTTATACTTACGAGTATTGCTTGTGCCAAGATTTCTATACCAATAAAAATCAATAAAACTTGAAACTCATTTGAGTAGCGAATGTAGTTAAAAATTAACTCTACATTAATTTCTACAACAACGAAGTTAAAATCAATAGAGTTCAAATAATATGTTCTTCTATTATAAGGCATTTAGAATTCAAGGCTGCACTTAACTTTCTTTTAAGTGCATACTCAATCAGTTTTGTTTAGACATTGGTAGCGACTTTGAACTTTCATAAAACACTTCTGAAACGTTTTTTATGGCTTCAATAATAAATAATAATTGTACCTTACAACACGATAAACGAGCTCTTTATTGGGGACTCATTAAAAAGACAATGAAAGTTATTTTCAAACGAATAAACTGTTTTAATGTAGTTTTATAAAGTTGTGATTCTTAAAAATGTTATGCTCGTGCACACAAAAAAGTGTTTTGCTAACTGTGCTATCTTTTCTAAAAGAAAGCGAACAATGAAACAGCTGAATCGATTTTCAAGCGGCATAGCATTATCGGATTCTTTCTTCGAAGCCCTCGGGTAGCGCTGTATTCGCTACAATAAATAAATCCTAAGCTCAGTAACGAAAAGAGTTACTTCTTTGGGAAAAGATTAACCCTTTTTCCATTTTTCATAAAATAAATAAATATGGTGTCGCAATAGATTGGGAATCTCCATTTCTCACAACCTTGTGAGGGAATGGAGAGGACTTTCAATTTTCTGCCGGTTCCAAACGACTTATTTAAAACGCTCTTTTCATGGCAATGAATTTATGTCGGATGACTTGCCAATTCCTCGCGAAAGGCGATATCAGTGAAAACACACTTTTGCTTCTTTTGGAATTCGAGCCAAGAACATCCCGGTTAACAGGCAGATATGCCATCACGTCACGGGTACCGCACCATTTTAAAGTTGAATTACTCTAAACGCCAAAGATCTATGTATTTCCATTTGATTGGGAGACCTAGTCTGAATTAAAGAACAGATGCAAAAACAATTGTTCTGTCAAACGCTAAATGGCAATAATTTGCTTATTTTCAATTTGTTGTGCCAGTGTTAAGGTTGAAAAAATTGCTGCGAGTCATAAGCAGACGAGTATATAAGTTAAAACTCAGTTATTTGTTGGAAAAATCAGATTACAAAAAACATAAATGTTGACGTCAGTTTAATCTCCAATACTAGGAAAGGCCCTTGAAACATTAAAAAAAAAGTTGTTGATTTGAGAGTAAATCTTGAGTGTTTTTTGAACCCTGAGTTCACCCTCAATAGTGCCCTGAAGTAGCACTAGGTTTTTGCCTACGCGAGTTCAGGTAATGAACATGGCTGTTAAATGACATATATTTTTCTTAAATCTTAAGTCCGATAGGGATGTGTGGTGATTTTGTTTTTTAGTGTTTATTTTTTTTTTTTTTTGACAATTCATAGGGCTGTCAACGAAACCTGGGTCAACCCTAGTTAAAGTTCAACAAACGAATGTGCGAATTCATAGCATGTTTAATTGACGAAAAGAATCACTTGTGTTGTGCAGAAATTTATTCCTTTGCCATTTTCCATGTTTCATTGAAAAAATGTAAATCTGGGGCTAGATTCCGCAAGAGTGAGTATAAAAAACTCACACTCACTGCCCTCTGAAAACTAACGCTTTGTAAGACCGTGAGTAAATTTGAGGCCTTCTGTCAAAAAAAAAAACTTACCTTCACCCTTGCGGAATTCAAATTAGAGAGTTTGTGCACAATTTTTGGTGCACACAATAAAAACTCACTCTTGGGGAATCTAGACCTTGGAATTACTTTCAATCCGAAAGATAAACTCCTATTTGGTTAGCATATCTATTCTGAATGCATAAAAAAATATGAAAAACATCTCTTCTGTCAAATTTCAAATGCAAAATGGGTAGTTGGCTTATGTAAATTTGTTGTGCCCAGCGTTCAATTTAAAAAAAGAAGCACTCCGGGAGTGCCGACAGAAGTGAAAACAGAATTGAATTTTCAGTAAATATTTTAATGTACAGGAAAATCTTTTATAATATACATATGTATGTAGATGTACACATAGAAGAACATCAATGAAACATGAGTTTTCATTCACAATTTCATATCTTCTGTTATCATCTCTACAATCATCGTATTCTAATACTGAAATAATAGGTCTATGGTAACTTAAATAGGAAACGAACAATTTTGTCTCAAATCTATTTAAATATATCGCAAAGACTGCATCAGTTGTCGCTTTATATTTCGTTGTACTAAGGCTGCGGTCTTTCCTCATTGTTAAATAGTATTCTTTTTTTAAAAATTGAAAAAGTGGCAAATTTGTATAGCATCGGCGAAGTTGATGTTAAAATCACCACTCAAAATCATTAGGAAATCATCAAATCTCTCCCCAATTTTATCGTGAAGGTATGCAGAAGCATCTTCAGACTAAATAAATAAATTTTTATATAAAAACTGTCGTATTACACTTGAACACGTATTCGGTGAATTATAAACGCCTACTGTTATAACTTGCTGTCCATTTCCAGAGCGGCAACGACAAACACACAAATCGCCGATATCAAAAACATTAGTACTAAACATACTAGTGTACCTCGTATGAAAATCCATATGATTTGAGCAAAATATGGCAGACAACCTTTTATAGATACAGTATTTTACGGATATAAGAAAGTCTCATATAAGAAAAACTCGCTTATAAGATAGGCAATCGAAAGCACCGTGTCTTTTCCTTTAGTATCTCTTCAAATTCAGACGTATAAAAGAAACTCGTATATAAGAAAAACTCGGTTAAAAGAAACTCATTTTAATGCACTCCTTTAAAATTTTAGAATAAAAGAGCACGCATATATGAAACTTCATGAAATTTTTTCGTTCCGCAACAGTGTTTGTCAGTACAAAAAGGATGAAAATCGACGATAAATGTCTATGTTCAAGTGACAATATTTCGGTGAAATTCAAACATAGAAAGTTCTCTGTTAAAGCATTTCTAAGAAAATTTTATTTACATTCTTTTTATGGAGCATTCCCTATACTTATATGCAACCAGAAAGAAATGCCATTAAAAAAACTGACAAAACTCAAGAACTGGCAAAAATTGACTTTTTTTCTGTCGGGAATTTTATTATTTTGGATAAAAAGTTGTTCTTTATAATTTTGAAAAAGATGCATTTTGATGGGAAAATCTGCTCTCTAAAAAAAGATCCTTGGAATTGCATCAAAATTTTGCTTGGTTCTCAAGATATATTGAAAAAACGAATGAAGATGGTTTAGAACCCATGTCTCCGAATCGCACCATCTAATTTAATAGCACTTTCGGTTTTTTCTCTAAAATTAACCCATTAATCGATTCAAGCAATAAATCTCCATTCAATGTCGTGATCCGAAAGACATAATCAAGGCTGGCTTAATAGATGGAAAAAAGCCAGAATATTCGTTTCAAAAAACTACAAGAAGAATCCCTTTCTTCAGATGAGAATGCAGCTCAAAATTTCAAGGATGTTGTCATACCCAATTTACCAAAAAAATATTCACTTGAAGACACTCATATATGAAAAAAATGTATGTGTAGGCACTTTGAGCACTTGTTATAATTGTGTTTGTATGAAATACATAAAAAAAACTACTAAAAGCGCCCATATTATTATTTTATTCAAACAAACCTCAAATTGAAGAAACCTTTTTTATAATTTTACCCATTTTGAATTTTTTTTAATATCATAAAATGTAAGGGTTTTTGAGTGCACTTATAACTGAGTTTTTTTTTTATTGTTTTGTTCATCTGTAAAAAATTAAGAAACCCTATGTTTATCAGGCATTTTCTGCAGTAAAGTGACCTCAAAGTCAAAACTTTGTTTCGGGAAGAAAATTTGAACACCACTTAAAATTGAAAACCTGGCAACCCTAAAAATATGAAAGTTAAACTTAAATACAATCTTAAAAGTTGTTATTTCTACAAAAAATTAAGTCTAAGATTAAGTCTCTATCATCAGTATTGACAGAGATATCGAATTTTACATAGGTTAGGGTACACCAAACCTAGCCTTTTTTTTAAATTGTCAAAAAGTGTTGTCAAAGTTGAGAAACGAGCCTTACTGTAAAACAATTTTTTTTTAGAATATGACCAAGAATCACACCCCAAATGCGTGCTCTTTTATACACGAAGTACGGGACACCCTTTATAAGAAAGTTTTTTCTTATATCCGAGGTTTTCGTATAAGAAAAACTCGGATATAAGCAAAAAAAAATTTGGCATTCTCGGAGTTTCTTATATCCGTGTTACACTGTAGCTACTCCTGCTGCTGGACGATCGTGCCTTCTGAAACTTGCAACTAAATTGAAATCTGAAATATCATATCTATATTTCTTCGTCACCCTTGTGAAATTCTGTTAAAATCAATACATTCAATTTTTTAACGATAGTATCTACAGATTTCGTAGCTGCACTCGTAAACTTTGACAATGAAATGAAAAAAAGGATAATGCATTAAGTTTAGAAACGAAATTAATTAATATTTGAATAATGGTTTCCAAACTATTTTCATACAACCATTTCAACTCCATCGATAAATCATCGCGATGAGCTGTTGATCTCTTTTAATTTGTTGTAAAATTCGAATCATCGACCAGTGCGTCTCCTACTCTGCCATGATGAAATTTCCAGCTTCACTCATCCACTTCATTGTAATGGTAGTAAAATATTTGGTGCTTTTTATTTTTTCTGCGTTGCATAAATTTTTCTCTGTCCTTTAATTCCTTTCTTTCTTCTTTGTATTTCTCCGAGTCGGTAAATAATATTACTAGGTAATGTTCTTTTACATTCTTCTAAGTCATTTAGCAGCATCAAAATTAAGCTCTTTCTTAGCTCAATGGCAGAGTCGTTGGCTATTAAACTCAGGGTCTAAGGTTCGAATCCCAGCTGCGGCGACAATAATTTTTATTTATGTTTTCACTTTAAATAAATAAAAAAATGCAAGTCATGGCTGGGAATCGAACCTGAGACGCAGGGCTATGACGACTTTACATACGAAATACGATGAGCCAAAAAATGGTGTCGGTCGCGAAATCATTGCTTTACCCCCATCGCAAAAGTGCCAAACGCGCCTAAAGAAGTTTTCACTTCAAAAATCGTTATAAATTATGAAGAAACAAGAAAATGCGATAAAATTCATTTATTTCTGAAAAACAAACTACAAACTACGAAAATATGAAGTGCTATTTTCCGACCGCTCAATAGTTACAACTATGGATGGTTTAAAGTCTGATACTAACTTTATGCTTGTGTGGCCCATGGCTCCGTTTTGTCCCTGATTTTATTCCCTGTTTTCACAAATGACCAGTTGTCTACCCCTAGTTGTTCCACCCCACTCAATCGTTTTGCTGGTGACTCAAGTCTCAACTTCTCATGTTCGTTCCCGATTTAAAGCCCCTGTTTTTCGGATGCGAATGGAATGCTTCGAAAATTCTGAGTTGTCTTTAATCGCTTAACAGAAAACAATGCAGTTATCCTTTAATGGTTCCTGTATCCTTGAAACCGAAAAGCTGTCGGTATTTGGTACTTGTGCTTTCAACGAAAATTTCCGTTGGAATGATAACATATTTGAAGTCGCTAAAAGTGCTGTTAAATTCTTGGTCTTCCTTAAAAAGCGCGCGACATTTTCAACCCCTTCTATCCGGCTACGACATACATTCGTCCCTAGTTCGAGTAAAATTCACATATCGAGCCCTCCCCACCATTTTATCGTAAAAGACAAAAAGAAAATTTTGCAGGAAGACGTTTTTTTTTTGTTTTTATCATCAGCATTTAATAGAAAAGGACCGAAAGTCAGTCGCTTACGATTAAATATATTTTCGCTGTAAATTGTCGTAAAACAGTTATAATGTAAAACTAAATATAAATTCAAAACAATGTTAACTTTTGAATTGTATAAAAAACTAACTAACACTTAATTTACATATTTGTAAGTTTTGACTATCGAATTGATAAATAAATAAATAGTTTCCAAGTTTTTTAAGATAATTGCTACTTTTTGTTCCGACCAGTGTGTATCTTTTACCGTGAACGGGTCCTGTTTTGATATGTATAAATACACAATAAGTAAATATCATGCACTACAAGATAATCTGTTCTAAAAATCTATTTACGCAATCTCAAACAACATCCCACTGCAATGTCATGTCTTGAAAAACAGAAAGCTGAAATTGAAAGGAACGTGAAAATCCCCCAAACGAAACTACAAAATACCTACATAAGTTTGTCTACAGTTCAACTGCATTGAGATAAAAATAAATCTTTTTCTCAATGTCACGATGATGGATGTGCATGCGAAGGGGCTTTCAATAAGAAAATACTGCTTAGCTTGAGTTTCTGGTGCAAACGCCAAGTGTTCTCGCTCATCAAGGTCAAGATCAAATGTATTGTAAACCGTGTGTCACAACTCACAAGTCACAACAAACTGTATATTCAAGAAGCCACGATGACGATACGCGACCATATTATTGCCTATTCCTTTATCCTCCTGCCGTATCATTAGCATTGTTATGTAAATATTTATATTTGAAGCAATTACTGTTATTGGTTTTTACACAAAAAACTATTTCCTTTCACAGCCGGTGAATATCTTGTATCTAGCTGGTTTGAAAATGTATACATTGATTCCACTCAAGTGCTCTTTCTAGACTAGAAAAATATACCATCACCTGGACAGGTGAGAAGTGAATGGAATCTTTTTCGCTTTGCTTTGAGCTTTATTTTAATTTTTTTCATGAACAGACAGACACCAGTGATTTGGTTTATTGAAATAATATTCTATCTGTTTTTTTGTTTAAAATTTTGCTTCAGCACGTGTAGGCGAGGAAAATAGCCTTTTATTTTTCTATGCCAATACAAACATAGGTATATGTATATTCCGTCATAATTAAATATATGGGCTTGGAGGATGTTTTTTGTTTAATATGTTTTGATAGCAAAGACAAAAAGAAAATAGGAGGTATATTCAGTTTCATAGACTTAGACTCTTTGACATCACACCTTGCGATGCCTATAAAAACAATCAATTTAGATTTTAAAACCTACCATTATTAAAAATAGCTGTGCAGTTAACAAGCACATGAGTTTTACTTTAATGTTATGCAACTATCACAAAACTTAATAACAATACACTGGGAGCCAAATTAATTTAATGTATATTTTGCAGAGAATAAATAAATATATGTATCATTGGAGAACTTATTTCACTATGAGTTTCACACTTTGCTTTCAAAAATTTTACATTTTGCGGAAAATCGAAAATAGAATTTTGATTTTTACTGCGTGTTTCGAGTTAAATTTTTAAATTAAGCTATAAAACCATGTCATTCAACTTCAAGGTTAGTGTCATTTTTTTTTTTTTTGACAGAGCAAGGTGATTAATAAATCATTTGTTGTAATAACATGCAGAACCTGATCTCAGTAATTTGTCAACAGTACTTATCTTATCAACAGCGAGGTGTCAAGCATTGCCAAACAATTTGTGGTTTTGTAAAATAAAAGAATCAAATGCGTCTATTTATTTTAGTGTTGGGAAAGAGTGGTTTCTTATTCGTTAATTTTTATCAATCATTTGTAGATGAGGACTTTTAAGGAAACATTGACGTTCCATAAGGCATTCCCGTTCAAGTATCATCTATGCAAAGGAGACGATAAATTTTGTGGCTACTCGCTGTCATTGCTGTCATTTTGTGGAAAATTTTGCATGCATCATTGTCCTAACAAAGCTAAATTTGTGTTTTTTTTTATAATGACCCTATTTTTAAAACTTGGAGTCGTATTTACTAAAGCTGGTACTTTCTCTTTAAAACTAGTGCTTACTTCGTCGTGAAGTGAACGTCTGACAGTAGAGAAAGTGAATTTTTGACATTTTTCAAAAGTACACACTTGTGAATGAGTAATGAAAATTTGACATTTGAGCCAAAAAATAATTTTTTTTTAGTTTTTCGAGCTGGAAATTATTACAAACAACAACTAAACGCACTGCTATTAGGTTCGTTCGTTAAACTTTCCCCAGGGTTGACCCAGGTTTTTTTGACAACCCTATAAGCTGTCAAAAAAACCTGGGTTTTCCTGTCCTCAAAAACGCTGAACCAAAAATCACCACACATCACTGTCATTAAAAAAAAAAAAAAAATACATGCCATTTGACAGCCCCCTAGGTCAACCCTAGGGCTTTAACGAACAAACCTATTCACTTTACACACATACTTTCCTTTCGTAATAAATTGTCTGACTTTTATGTTGTTTATGCAAGTTTTCCGTGAATGGAGTTTGTGCCTTGTGAAAGAAAACTTTCCACTTTGGTCTCCACACGCATTCAAATTTCAAAAGGCAAGTTTACGATTGAATGAAAATGAAAAATTTGTATGGGTTCATAACAATAGCTCACCATTGAGTTCTGGGCTTAAAAACACGCTGACTACTTGCTCTTATGTCTCAACTTTATTCGAGGATTATTGAGTTATCACCTAATTAAAAAATGGGCACGACTGGGTCGCACGAACTTGCGATCGTTTGCTAAGTAAAATACCGAAATCTTAAGACTGAGTTAAAGGTTTAAGTATTCATTCTTAATTATTTTGTGGTACAGGGCTGCCAACTCCACATTAATTACGAAAATTGAATTAAATCACGCAAAATATTGAAAAAAATTAAATTAAATGTTCCAAAAGTTTCAAGTGAAAATCTAAAAACGCCATTTTTTTGTAATCGCTAGTACATACAAACCCTTAAAATTTAATTAAAATCGTTAGAGCCATTTTTTAAAAAACTGGTTTTTTATTTTTTATTTTTTCAAAAAATTAGGTTTTGAAAATTCAAGTACATAAGGCTTAAGATCTTGCCAAGAAATGTATTGACAAAAAATTTAAAATAAATCAAATATACCGTTTTGAAAATATTCGAAAAAATAAATTGTTTTTAAAAAAATTTATGAAAATTCGAAAAAACTAGATTTTTGAAATAAAGATATGCAATCTTTCTCAAACAATTTAGTACTTCTTAAATATGAAATTTCGTCAGAATCGAGTTAGCCATTAGATAGATAGTCGGCTTTGAAAAAAACGGTACTATGGGAGGTACCGTTTTTAGACATTTTCCAAAAAAATTTTTTATATCATTAGAACGGTTGTTCAAAACTAATACCTCATGTAAAATTTTATCAAAATCGTTAGAGCCGTTTTCGAAAAAATAGGTATTGTCATATCGGTTGTATGGCAGGTACCGTTATTTCAAGACCTAGAGACCCAATTCCAAAAACCCCTCTGTAGGCTACTCCAGAGACCATAACTGCAAATTTTGAAGAAAATCGGTCTATTGGTTCAGGCTGTAGATCCATATACGGACATACAGACAGACAGACACACAGACAGACAGACAGAATTGCAGGTCCCACTTTTTTCGTATTCTCTATCATCGTAATGTCATGTTTAATTGTTATCTCAAAATTTTTTTTCTGCACGATTGCAAGACTTGCCTTATAGTACCTATAATCGCAAGTAAAAAAATCCTGTTGTCCATCTTTTATGAACACCACCAAGTGTTTACAGCCTTTAACTCCGAAAAATTTTTAGAAGGCTCTTGTTCTTTGAAGAGAACACAAAAACTCTATAAACGCCTAAAAAGATACGGAACCCAGGTCCGGAGATTAGTCTATAGACTTTTTGTTACGACTCAACTATTTTAGTCCTTCAATGAAAATCCTTCAGATATTAGATCGTCAAGCCCACAGAGAAGGTACAACAGAGATCCAGCTTTCTTAAGGGGTTTCTATTTTACCTGCAAATTAGTTTGGCTGGAAGCCACTGATCCGGAAGTCCCTTGATCAGGATGTGAATCATGTCATCGGCCACAGTGAAAAAAGCAGTTGAGGTTCAAAAAAGTGAATTTTTTGGGTTGCAATAAATTCGTTTTTTTCGTCTTTTTAAGCAGCAATTATACATAAGTAGATGTTGTCATTTAAGCCAACATCGTTCCAAGTTGTTTCTTTGGGTTACTGTGCAGTTAAGTCAATCGGATGTCTCCGGAAATCTCAGAGAGGTTTTCTAACTTTGTTCTTGAAAGAGCGCTGATATATAAAATATATTGACTAACTTTCTATGGATTGTTTCTGCAGTTCAGTCAATCATCACTGCTAAGACCTTAACTTGTGAAAAATCTATTTGATATTTAGCTAAGTAAAGCCAAACCATCATATTCCTGCTTCAATTTTTATTAAAAGCATGTACTTGCATTGATTTGAAAATTTATTAATTTGTTTTGATGAAATGGTTAGCTTTTATATAGTTTTTGTAATTCTCATTTCTTTAAATTAACGATTGTTCAGCTAATTCCAGTTTTTATTCTTTTATCTATGGGTCACCCCACCCATTCAAAATTATTATGGAAATTATTTACCTAATAGTGACAATATCTCTATTCTTTATTATAAAAATATCATTGTCACTTACATTTCTTAAATTTGCCCACGCAAACGTTTATACATTTTTGTATTTATATTTTAAGAAATAAATTATATCAATCAATCAATCAATCAATCAAAATGCAGAAATAGTGCGAACAAATTTTAAAAGAAGTTTTAAAAAAGATAAACAAAGTGAAGTAAAATATGTAAAGCGTATTGACTCAGTCGAATGCTTCAAATCGTACGAAAAGAAGCGTCCAAGAGCGATCGGAAGCATCCTCAAACCGTTTCATTGGTGTAAAAAGATTGCTTCTCTTGATTCTGAGAAGTGACAGCCACTTCTCGACTTGAAGCGAGAATCCACTCAACAAGCACTAATACACGTAACTCAAATATCAAAAAGAAAATTTTGTTTTATTAATATTTTTTATTTTCCATAATATGTGTTTCTCTCACTCAAAGACAATTTCTCAAAACTGAACGCAAATAATAAGTCTGTTCGTTGAAGCCCTGGGTTTGCCCTGTGGTCGCCACAAAGCGTTTTTAGAAAAATCGAATATCGCCCATCAGACTGAGTCGTGTTTGAGTCCTGGGTTTGCCCTCAACTCACCCTAGGTTTTAGCTGTGGCGAGTTTGGGTAATGAACAGGGTTGTCAAATGGGATGTAATTTTGTTCAATCGAAAACCCAGGTTTCTTGACTACTCTTGAGGTTTTCAAGGAAACCTGAAACAATAGCCGGCTAATTTATAGTGCATTCACTAAACTCTTGTCACAGGTCCCTTCGTAGCTTCGAACCGTTTACCTCATAGACGCTGTCGTTGTGCATATATAATTTTATCAATGGTTACAACTACAAACATTCACTAGGAGAGCATTAATGAACCACAGAGTAGAAATAGAGAAACAACTTTCACCGGCTCTACCCGAAGCAACCGCAATATTTTATTTGAATGAAATGAAAACTGTTTCCTATTCTTACGACACTCAAGTGGCGTTATTGTTAATCTTAGGCTACGAATACATAGAATGTAGGTACCAGATTCAGATTGCAATTTTTACTTTATACTTTTTTTAGTGAAATTTTGGCTTGAAATTTACCGGAAGCTCCCAACCCGTTAACAACCGCTCCAGAAAGTGATGGGGGTTTTCCGTCTTTGCGAGTCAGTTGAGGTTCAGAAAAGTTAGCGTTATCTTTTTTGGCTGGACCAAAGTCGATGATTTTTACCTCTCTAACAGTACAGAATAGAGAAAGCTTCAATTAAGCTGTAGTAACATACAATTTTATTCATTTAAGTCAATATTTTACCAAAAAAGAGGGTAAAATGAAGCTTAATTGCCATCTGCTCTAGACTGTCTGTTAGTGCATTAAACAATAACGCAATTTGAGTACAAGAAAATGCAGCAGTTTCTGCTGTTTCAGTTTAGTGGTAAAAATGGTGAGAGTTTATTCTAGGTTTACAACACTGTGGTCAATACTTCACTATAGATTCACCGAAAAGGCGAAACCTTCTGCTGTTCAAAATTAAGTACAAACACTTTCAAAGTATGGTTGACATTTTACTGTGAACAATCCACTGCACAGTCAATGCAATGTTGGTGGTCGTTGTCGTTTAGTTATGGCTAGATAAGTAATAGAAAAAACTGTGAAATACCATCTCCAATGAATTTTCTACACAGTTATTTTCGGACTTCAAAAAATGCTAACTCCGTTAATAGTTCTCTCTTTGCACGGTGAATGAGACTAAATTTTTTAAAAATATCTTCGTCTGATCAGAGCTTTACCTTATTCTACCAATCGACTCATTTTCAAAAAAAAATTTATTCTAACTAGCATTTCCGATGTGGCACTATCGGGCACTTTTGCCACCTTTTCATTTTATTGGCACTGTGGAGTGGAACCCTTACATTGAAAATGACACTTTTTGATTCTATTGAACGGACTCATTTCAAATAATCCATATCTGTGGTGGTACCCAGCTGGCTTATATTAGCACTTTTGACAGTTCTGGTCCCTTCAAAATTTTTTATCGGCAACGCTGATTCCAACATAGCGACATCAATCCACAAAACATCGCGAGGCTTCCGAGCTTTATCCAAATTTTACCAATGTAAGCTTACTTTTTTAAAAGGTCCTCCTTCTTCCTCTTCTACTATTTCCTTTTCCGACATTATGAGCATCGTGATTTTGAAGCGATCACAGCTCTACTATTTATTCACACTATAGTGATCCTCTCGTGAAGTACGCTCTTTTAAGAGTTCGCACTAAATAAACAACTTAGTAAAGCAAATTTCCTTGATACGATGTTTTCTTGCTTTCTTATATTAGGTTTGTTCGTTGAAGCCCTGGGGTTGCCCTAGGGACGCCGCAAAGCGTTTTTTGAGACACCTAAATTCACCCTGGATGTCAAATTAAGTGTTTTTTGAGCCAAAGGTTTACCATAGGTTTCCCCCCAACTCACCCTAGCTTTTTGCTGTGGCGAGTTGAGAGTTGTCACATGGCTAAAAAAAATGGCCCTGTCATTTTTTTTAATGACAGGGATGTGTGGTGATTTGTGGTATAGCGTTTTTTGAGGACTGGAAACTCCAGGTTTTTTTTTGATAATTCACAGGGTTGTCAAGAAAACCTGGGTAAACCCTGGGGAAAGTTCAACGAACAGACCTTTTAAGTAAAAATGAAATCAAAATCGCTCTCAAAAATTAAATCAAATCTCAACAGAACTGACAGATAAAGAGGCAATATTCACAGAACGAGTATTTTTTCACTTTTAAAACCACCTGAGTTTCAAAATATGTACATATGAACATATAGGAAGCACCCTGTATTTAACAATATTCGTAGTTAACAGTGCTTTTCGGTTAGTTTATTTTGGTTTCCTATGCCAGAAACGTCATTAGTACTACATATTTAAAACTTAAATATTTTCTAAAAACACACAAATATATTGTACCAACCTATACTACGAACCTATTTTAAAAATAAAAACGGTTGGCATTGGCAAACGAGAGCAGACCAGCAGACGTATGTATTTTCTTTCATAAATTTTAACTAAAATAAATCAAAACAGTGTGGACTGTCGCTATGGCAAATTGTTGGCAACAAATTCCATAATAAATTTAAAACCCAGGCAACACAAATAAATCGTTGAGGTTTATTTTAAGGCTACAATAAAAAAAAAGAAACTTTTGACCCTGACATTTTATTTCCAACAAACCTTCATTCACTTTTCTGCATCATAAGTCAAACAATCCTGGAGTTCCTACCATTCTACATACAAATGTTTATTATTTGTTTTTTTGTATAATGGAAAACCACTCAAGAGAGATTTTTATTTTTCAGTGCAGTTTAGATCCAGAGTGCTTTGCTTAGGCCAAAGCCCTCTCAGTCACTAGGTGAAGGTCAATGAGCACATTTTCAACAAACCATTTCAACCCTTATTCACAAAAGTGCAACTTGAAACATTGCATTGCATCAGAGATAGCGATAGAGGAATTTTTATTTACAAGTTCACATTCAACTTTTCACTCCCTTATTTTATTGAACAAGTGTTTGTCACACCTTTTGAGAAAAATGAAAATAAAAGAAAAATCCAAAGAAAAACACTTCAAACACTTTTGGTATAATTGATACACCAGGATGGATGCGTTGCTCCCTTTTTCTGTACTCACCATGATGACCAATGGGATTTTATTTATTTGCTTTTGATTTGACGAGAAATATGACGACAACTTAGAATTTTATTGTCGATTAGGTATAGAAGAATCACGCACTAGGCAACGTTATAATTTGTTAAAATGCGAACAGAATTTTCCGCGACTTTCACTTTGTAACGTTGAGTAGATTATAACTCATAAGTATTTTCTTTTCCGCCCTTAATCAAACGAGCTACGAGAATCACTGAAATCAAGTCAAAAGCTTTTCAATGTTTTTGAACGCTTTCACTGAAAATCCGTATTACTCAAGATTGAGGTAGTTAATTAATTGGGGAGCAGCGACCAGCGAGCTTTCTGAGTACAATTTTCACGAGTCAACTATTTTTGTATACAAGAGTGAGTTTTAATCACAGAGAGAGAACAATGCAGCTTATAATGAAATCGTGATTTCAAATAGTCACTTTTATGACTACTTCTACTTTACCCATTTGCTAATTCTCAATTTAATTATTCTTTATATTCTGTCTTCTATGTTGCTGAATTAGCTTTATTAAAACATAAGCTATTCACGAATGAAACGAAAATTTGTATTTTGGCTGAATTAAGTTTTAGCCTTAAACACAAATCATGAACAGTTTTTCCGTTTTGTTGCACTTACAGTTGAAGAGAACGAATAAATTGTTGAATTATTTTAGAAATGATTTTATATCAGACTTTATTTGTTGTGTCAAAATAGATGCGCAAATGAATTTAACTTTATTCAACCTTTAATCACACGTTAAAATTGTATATACATACCTGTTCTGATTTCCGACCGGATTTTAAACGGAAATCGAAATTGATTCCGTACGGACTTAAAAAGTGTGTTCCTATTTCCGAAAGGAATACACTACTGATTTTTAATCACAAAAACGTTTTGGAAATTGAATTTTTGTGTTCTTTGGTAGATGTACTTAGGTAGATGTTAATGTTGATAAATAGCTTATAATTTTTAATTTTTAGCAATAAATAATGTTCTAAGGAACTCATCAACAGAATTCAGTTCCGCTCACAAAATGATAAGCGAATTGAATACATACGAATTCGGAATTGAAAAACGCAAAAATTCTAAAATGGAAGGATATCATGGGCGTAGCCAGGGGGGTTTCAGGTGTTCAACACACTCCTGCGTCGGATATAAACACATATATGGCAAAAGAAATTTATTCATCCCATTTATAGAGCACACAATTCACCAATTAACAGAGAGATTTTGCGTGCTACCCGTAAGAAGTACATCCGCCGTCAAAGCAGCATTTAAAGTAAAGGAGCTAAGACTATCTCCTCCCCTAGCCCAAAATCTGCTTTGGAATGCTTGGATAAGTGCGATAAAAAATTATATCAAAAATTTTACACGTTGCTACAGATATTGGCTACCTCTGTTTCCACTGCTACACCAGAAAGGACTTTTTCAAGCCTACGTAGATTTAAAAACTACTTGCGGAACACAATGAGTGAAAACAGACCAAACGGCTTGGTTCTTATGAATATTCTGAATATGGGATAGATATTTGGCGTTTTTCTTTTTTAGTTCCGAACAAACAAAAATAAAATGATGGGGCTTACTTACTTACTTAGGTGGGCATTACAGTTCGGGGTGAACCTGGGCCTCAACCAACATCCTTCGATAACGACTTCTATTTCGGGCGAGCTCTCTCCAGTTTCGCACTCCAAGTCGGTTGAGGTCATCCTCCACTTGATTGCGCCACCTAAGACGAGGTCTTCCCCTTCCGCGATTTCCCTGCAATGTGCTTTCGAACACCCGACGAGCCGGAGCGTTTGGGTCCATCCGCTCAACATGGCCCAACCATCGTAGCCTCGCGATGCGTACTCTTCTGGCTATGCCCATGTCGCGGTACAGCTCATACAGCTCGTTGTTGTATCTTCTTCTCCACACATTGTCTTCGCATACGGGACCAAAGATCATTCGGAGAATTTTTCTTTCGAAACGACCAAGGGTTTCCTCATCCGCTTTCGATAAGGTCCATGCTTCCGCGCCGTAAAGCAGGACTGGGATGATTAAGGTCTTATATAAGGTAACCTTGGTTTTTCTGGAGAGGGTTTTGTTTCTCAATTGCCTTCTTAACCCAAAGAAGCAACGGTTGGCAAGAGTTATTCTCCGTTTGATCTCCGCACTGATGTTGTTGTCCGTGTCTACAGCGGATCCTAGGTAGACGAAGTCCTGTACTACCTCGAAGTTATGTCTGTCTATTGTGACGTTTTGTCCAATTCGTCGATGTTCTGTGTCCTTGTTTGATGACAGCATATACTTTGTTTTGCCCTCATTAACCATCAAACCCATTTTTGCCGCTTCTGTTTCAATACTCGCAAAAGCACCTATGACATCACGCTTTTTTCTTCCCATTACGTCAATATCGTCTGCATATGCGAGCAATTGCACAGATTTTTGAAAGATTGTTCCTCTGGTGTTGACGTTTGAGTTTCTTACAATCTGTTCAAGTATGATGTTGAAGAAATCGCATGACAGTTTATCACCTTGCCTAAAACCTTTTTCGACATTGAAGGTCTCGGTGAGTTCTTTACCGACCTTGACGGAGCAGCGTGAATTCTCCAAAGTCATCCTGCATAGTCGTACGAGCTTTGCAGGGATGCCGAAACTAGACATGGCTCTGTACAGCTCGTCTCTGTAGATACTGTCATAAGCGGCCTTGAAATCGATAAAGAGGTGGTGAATATCGATATTATGTTCTCGGGTTTTTTCCAAGATCTGCCGTAATGTGAAAATTTGGTCTATTGTGGACTTCTCCGGTCTAAAACCACATTGATAAGGACCTATCAAGTTGTTGACGTGGGGTTTCAGACGTTCACATATTACAGCAGACAAGATCTTATAAGCGACGTTAAGGAGGCTTATCCCCCTATAATTGGCGCAGTTGTGAGGGTCTCCTTTCTTTAGGATCGGGCATACGATACTGAGGTTCCATTCATCGGGCATGCTTTCTTTCGACCATATCATGCAGATCAGCTGGTGCAAGCTCCTTTCCAACTGATCTCCAGCTGCCTTGAAAAGTTCGGCATCAAGGCCATCTGCACCTGCAGTCTTATTTGATTTAAGTTTGCATATAGCAAGCTTAACTTCTTCTAGGTCGGGAGGACGGCATTCTTGATCATCGTCCAGGCTGAAAGGGGCAATCTGCCTGACAGCGGAATTTGTGTCCTCATCGCCGTTAAGCAGTCTGCAGAAATGATCTTTCCAGATCCTCAGTAGCGACTGTGACTCTACAACTATGTTTCCCTGCTGGTCTTTACAGGCTTGAGTTCGGGGTTTGCCACCCTGGCAGGATCTTTTTACCTTTTGGTAAAACTTCCGAGTCTCGTTCCTGTCATGGCACCTCTCTATTTCCTCAAACGAGCGCTTCTCATGCTGCTTCTTTTTCTTTTTGAGAAGTCGGTGTTCTTCCCTTCTTCTCTCCTTGTAAATCTCGTTATACCGATCGTGAGCAGCCCTCGTTCGTGTTTGCAAAAGCATTTGTCGTGCTCTTTGCTTGGCTGCATTTGCCTGCCTACATTCTTCATCGAACCATGGGTTTCGTTTTGGTGGCCGAGTGAAACCCAGAACCTCAGAGGCAGCGGTTCTGATGGCTTCTTGGCATTGCTGCCACTGGTTTAAAATGATGGGGCATCTAGAGCAAAACTAGCCCACTACCACCCCCCACCCCCACCCCTCCCAGTATATTCCATAAACTCCATTTACCAGCCATCCCTGTGCCCCTGTTCTGTAACTATCACCTCGGCAATAAAAACGATGGTACACGGAACAAAATTCTATGAATTTAGTAGGATTTCGTTCCATCTTCCACCGTTTATCGCATGCTTTTATCGAGGCAATAGTTACAGAACAGGGGCACTGTTGTTCACTTCTGCAAGTTACTTATTTTTGCCCACTTATCGTTGTTCACTTTAGAATTGTTTTTCGCCCATGTGCGATGTTTTGCGATGTTTTGCTGAAGTGAATACAGTGTCCCTGTTCTGTAACTATCGCCTCGGCGATAAACGGTGGAATTTGGAACGAAATTCTATGAATTTAAGAGGATCTCATTCCATTTTCCACCGTTTATTGCCTGCTTTTATGGAGGCAGAACAGGAGCACAACTTCTATGAAAACGTCGGAAGCTTAAAGACCTCTGAGGCCAATGACGACCAATGCTTGATAGTGTGAACCCTTCAGACGACCGCTTGTCCAACTTGGGATGGTTTTCAAAAATTTTTGAAAATCTAGAAGTTGGATGGAGCGGAAGGGTATGTGACATAAAGTTGGACGACAATCTTGATAAGTGTGAACTCAAACTACATCAGACCATCCAACTTCCATCAAACGAAGTCTGTCCAACTAATTGTACAGTCTGAACGGGGCTTATAAAACACTTTTCGAACCTGATGGTAACTCTGCTTACGTAATTTCTTCAAAAAGAAAGAGACAAAAGTTTAATTAACGGTACTCGCTGCTGTTCAAGTTTTGTTTTTTTGGTATTCAAACTAGAGCTGGGTAAATCGTTCATTTGAAAAGATCGAATCAATCATCAATCGTTCATTTGAAAGATTCGGTCATTTCAATCAATCGTTCAATCAATCATAGCCTTATATGTATTTCTTTTCCACGCGTATTAGGTTCGTTCCATTTCATTGATTTCATTACAATGCCATTATGCGGTTGTTTATAAATATGTTTTGAGTGCGTTCAACGTTTTGAATTGCCTTTTAAAATCCCGGGATTCAAATTTCTGGTTGATTAGTTTTTTTTAATCTTTCTCATCCTTTTTTATATATTTTTTTTAAATTATTAATAAATATAGTGGAGCAACAGAGCGGGGAGCCACCCTACTTACCTACCCGTAGAAAAACAATTTTTGTTTTCTGTTCGGACTCAAACCAAGAACCTAAAAGGTAACAGGGGTCATGCTTACCATCGCGTCACGGTCACACATTATTATCAGACCAAAACAAAGCTTTGTCGTTTGTAATAATGGCTGTTCCTACAGCAGAACCACTAAAACCATTCGACACAAACACATTATTTTCATCGTCATCGTTGTCTTTCTCATTTTCTGCACTAACAAAATCGTCTTTTGGAAAAATATTATTCATTGATTTTTTCTTTATTAGTAAACATCAAATTCCGAAAATGCTATGCATGAACCATGAACATGAACAATATTGCGTATCAAATCTATAAATGCTTCATAGCAACATGAAACCGTAACTTTTCTCTTCTTCTTCTTATATAACTAAATATCACACTCCACAATAATATTTTATCTTCATTTCATATTCTGTGCAACTTCAAATCACTTATTTAAATACAATCAATGTTATTATGATTTAGCAAATAGCTTTGTACGAGTTGAACTATCTACACATATAAATTATATCCTCTATTGCTATTGCTATCCGAATATCATTGAGAGTACATTTTCTTTCGAAGGGTAAAATATGCCAAGGATTTGAATTTTGAAAGCAACCAATTGCAAGAAAAGCATAATCACGTTGAAACCTCAATTGGCATCGGACATCCCGAGATTCTTGAGGATAATATCCGCATGAAGAAATTTTATATAGCAAGGACTGTTGTGTACTGTCTTCTTTGGTGCTGTTGAAAGTTTTGTTATGAAAGTTCAATGCCTTGATAAGAAATATCTCACCAGGATCATTGTGGAAAAAACAATATTTATCTGATATTTTATGAATGTGGTCTATGTTGCTACACATACACAACCGAATAAGAAAACTTCGTCTCTTGATACTATTCTCACTATTCTTCATCTAAAACAAATGTAAAGGAGTTGAATATGCATTAAAATCAGAAGATTTTTACCTGAATCATTGGTGCTGTACCGAAGTTGATAATTTTCAGACAATTTATTAGTCTGTTGAAGACGAAAATTTATGTTGGTTGGTGTTATGCATCTTTCCTTCATTTTTAATGTGAATATTCGATTCCATTCTTCTACAAAATCGGTTACTGTGTTTTTAGGCAATTGCTCTGCTCCGTAGTGAGATGTATTTCTTTGAAAATTGAAGTTTGAATCAAAAAAATGACAAACATCGGAAAACCAATTTTGACATTTCATTTATTATGAAACAAGATGGAAATGATGTCAATACCGACTAATTGGTATAACAGAGAAGCAAAACAGTCGCTATATTCGCACGAAGTTTCAACATTGTTTCGGTATAGGACAGTTCACACTGTACAATTTGTTAGACGGAATTTAGTCGGAACCATTGCATGCGGAAGTTATAAAGGGCATTCATAATCCGGTGTGGAAAAAAGTTTGAGATTGTTAAGTTGTGCATAAGTACTAAGGTCGCAAACATCACTTTTCGAATTAAAGCTACACTATTGTAATTTTTGCTTGCAATTATAGGTACTATAAGGCAAGTTTTGCAATCGCGCAGAAAAAAATTTTCGAGATAACAATGAAATATGACATTACGATGATAGAGAAAACGAAAAAATTGTGTCCTACAATTCTGTCTGTCTGTTATAATTTCTAGATGTTCGTTCTTATGGTGTTAAATTTTTTTTTTGGAAAAAGTCTAGAATTGGTACCCCCATAGTACCGTTGCTGACTCTCTCGGTGACGACTCACACGATTGAAACTAAATTTTATATTTAAGAAGTCGTAGGCTATTTGAGAACAATTGCATAACAAGATTTGAACGAAAAATTTTTTTGAAATTTTTGCAAATTCTAAATTTTAAATTTTTAAATTTTGATTAGTTTAAAATTTTTTGTAAAAAACATTTTCTGACAAGGCCTTAAAAATTGCATTCTTGAGTTTGAAAAAATTGTTTTTCTAAAAAAACGATTTTGGTCATACTTTCAGCGTTTATTTGTATTAGCAAATTCAAAAAAATGGCATTATTATGTTTTCACTTAAGCTTTTAAAATATATACGTAAAAGTATAAAAAAACGCTACCCGGCATATTTGTTGTTGGGATGTAAAAAATGTTACACAGATATAAATGAGTTTCTTGCATCATTACTATTTTTTCTGATAGTTTTGAATATTTTTGTAAATTTTGAAGTTCAACAGAAGAATCTGATAATGTGAAAATAATTTATCATACATGAACCAAATTTCATGAAAAATAGATCAAAAAATGAGATTTGACTAAGATCAAAAAATGTGCAATAAAATAAAACAACATCCAGCAAATCAAGTCAGCCCAAAAAAATCTACTGTGTGAACTGCACTTTTGCTTTCACATGTTTCGTTCATATGAATTTCTTCATTTCATTTTATACACAATCAAAAATGATTGCTTTCGGTCGTTTTGCCGTTCTAAAATCATATCAGACTCAATCAAAAATGATTGGTTTTAGTTTCGGTCGTTCGTCTCGGTCAAATTATATCATACAATTGTATTGTGATTGATTGGTTCCGTATTCCGCTTAGTATCGGTCATGACTGAGATTGAGATTGATTGGTTCCGTATTCCACTTAGTATCGGTCATGATTGAGATTGAGATTGAATGGTTTGCAGAGCTTCTATGGAATATGGAGTACAGTAGAACTGTGATTGATTGGTTCCGTATTCCATTCAGTATCGTTCATTCTTCTTAAAGAAATGATTGAGATCGAGATTGATTGGTTTGCTTCTATGTGATTGCAATCATCAATCATTTTCAGTGAACGGGTCAGAAAGACCGAATCAATCGCGATTGACACAGCTCTAATTCAAACTTGAAAGTTGAAAGGAAAACAAATCAAATTTTCATTTAGTTTAATTTGGTAGGAGTTTATTCAAATTGTAAAATTTGTTGGAATCTATTTTTACCTAAACTATTTATGTAGGTGTGAAGTTTTTTTCCTGAAACTCTAATCCAACAACATTTATTAAGACTTTTTAGATTTTAAGGTTATGCATAGTAAAACAAATGTGTTGAAAAACTTTTTCTTTTTTAATTGCATTATGATTTGGCTTGAAGTTCAACAACCTTTTGTTTATTATAGTATGTGTGTTAAAGCGTACAAGTGCTTTCCTAGCAGGTCCTGCTGCATACGTGTATGTATGTATGTTCCTAGTGGTTCCTAGTCTAATATGCCTATCAATGCAAATTACAAAATTTTGCAATAATTTGTTGTGAAAATGAAAATTTTTACCAGAAAATGTACCTACATAGTGGTAGCACTAAATGTGAGAACATGTGTAAATTATCGAGTTTTGTTTTTCTCAATTCGGTCGGTGGTTGGAAAATATGTATGTATGTACCTACCTATTTTGAGCTGTTTAATGGCGTTACTAACCAAACCTTCCTCCTTCTAAGAAAAACTTTGGAAACAGCTTTTTCGTGGTTAAATAAACTCTAAATTTCTCAAACTCTGGTCGTTTTAACCAAATTCAAATTTGTTTATCAATGTTAATATATGAGCTACAGAAAAGTTAAATCATTTCCCTTAAATGAAATTATACAAATATTGGCCCCTATCACAACCCCAAGGCCAAGAATTTGTTTAAATCCAAAATTGGAGTTACCTAGAAACAAAAATTGAAATAAGTAACAAAAGGGGTTGTTTCAGAAGCAGAGCGAAACCAACTTCGAATATGATGGTATTTGTTTTCCAAGTTGATATTTCAGTCTTACCGTCAGTCTTATTTATTGTTTCAAACAGCCTTTGAGTATAGACTAATGTTCTTTGAGCCACGACAACATTTAATTTCTTTATGGAAGAGCACTACGATCACTATTCAATTCATCAATTTTTTTATAAACTTGTGAGATAGACATTTCAGCTTCAACTATATGTTTAGTGTAATTTGTTATTCTTTTATTACTTACCACACGAAATTTAATTAAAACTAATACCTAGCAATCCAAAACCAACTTTGTTTTTCAGAATCAAGTTTGAATGCCTTATCCAAAACAGCAGAGTGTCCCATCTGAATTCATTTTAAAATAAAATCATCGGTTTTACTGGTATACAATGTGGTTTCATCAATTGTCATAACACTTGTCCATTAAGTTTTTCCTGTTTTAGATTTTCTCACCAAAAATACACATGGATTTTTCTTCCGATTCGGATGAGGAATCGGATGAGAGCCATATAGAAAATCTTAAAGAAATCTCGAAATTAATAGGAAAAACTGTGGACGATCTTACGATTGCGTGTGCACTTTGTCCGTTGGAAAAGTCTCGTATTTTAGCTTTAGAAACCGAGCTAAAAAATTTGAAGGAACAACAAAAAAAACTGGATCAAGTTATCATTGAAACCAAACGTAAACGTTGGTGCAGCTGGTGTCTAGAGGAAGCAGTTTTTCATAGCCACAATGGAAAATTTTACTGCTGTTCGCGGTGCGAACAACTAGACATATTACTTTCAAATGAAGTTTTGTAAATAAGACTGCTTTGTTTTATTTTTTCTTTTATTAAATGTTAATAATCTTAATCGTTTGTATTATTATTTAATATCTTCTTCCTCCTCCACGACCTCCAAAGCGTCCGCCGCCTCCTCCAAATCCACCACCGCCTCCTCCAAATCCACCACCGCCTCCTCCAAATCCACCACCGCCTCCTCCAAAACCACTACCGCCTCCTCCAAATCCACTACCGCCTCCTCCGAATCCACCACCACCTCCGCCGCCACCACCTCCTCCGAATCCACCACCACCACCACCGCCGCCACCACCTCGTCCGAATCCTCCACCGCCCCCTCCAAATCTACCACCGCCACCACCAAACCTACCACCACCTCCTCCGAATCCTCCACCGCCGCCACTTCCAAATCTACCACAACTGCCACCACCAGAGTTACCCCCATCCATGCGCATCATTTTATTTGGTGGTCCACCTCCTCCGCCTCTACTTTGGAATGGTAAAACTCCAGCTTCTCTAGTTATTTCAAAGTCGCCGGCATCCATAACGCAAAGATCTTTCACAACCTGTACTAATTTGGCGTTGGCTGGGTCCAATTTTAGGACCTCTTCTGGATTGTCACACGCTATCGTAATTAATTCGTCTATTGCCGGCTTCAAAGCTGCAATAATTGCGGCATCTGCTGGTGACATTTCAAAATTCAGCCAATTGTCCAAGCGTACAATATTATCCTTGACCCAATCGATCTTTCGGCAGCCAAACAGGAGTAAATGCAAAGGTGCAACCATTGTCATTTGCTTGCACGAAACCGCACGTGTTCGTATCTTTTCACCAAAGATAAAGAAGGGATATGGAAAAGTAACCCCTAAATTACTGCAATTTACTGAAGTCTTATGAATGAGAGCAGATTTCGACTCGGTCGTTAGGACTTTGCGTTTCTCTTTGTGATAGCACACATTTGGATACAGACCAGCGCATAGCAGAGCAGTTGTCATATCTAATACGGGGTCACTACAATTTGCATCGACTTTTCCCGTTACCATAGCCTCTTCGGGGAATCCAGCTTGTTGAAGTAGATCAAGGAGTTGATTTCTGGCATCGGCCATGACCCGCATTGTTGAAAGCTGAAGACCTTTCCATTCGCAGAAACGAATCTCTTCCTCTTCCCCCTTATGCCGGGCACTCTCCCACATTTGTGTGGCCACAATCGTAGCCACATGGTCGGAGCACTTCTTGCCAGCTAAAGCCTTTTGATGGTTGGCCAATCGGCGTTGTCCCATATCGAGAGCAAATATCTCTGAGAATGTACTCGAATACGCTGCCATTCCCGAAAGAATATCCCCACAGCCGAAGATGATTCCTAAAATCATCATCTTACCCAAGCGTGGTTCAATGGGAAGACGAGCGAGAATCTTACCAAGTGGAGTCAGCTCATCGGAAGGATCTAAACATTTCATGTCTCGCAAAAGAACTTCGGCCTCAATGACAGCATCAAGTGGTGGTGGTTCAATGGCCTTGGACAAAAACTGATGAATTGAACCTAAACGAAGTAACTTGATGGTTAGCGCCATTTCGTGAAGTGGTGTGCGGAACATCTCAGGAGTGAGGTGTTCTTCAAGAGCTTCAAAGCGAGCTTTCGAACAAAGAGTAAAACAAAATCCGGGCCGAACACGACCAGCCCGACCTTTACGCTGTTCCAGGTTTGTTTTGCTTGCCCAGACTGTGGCGTAACTCGTGAGATTGTTGTGTGATGTAAACATCTTCATGCGAGCCTTGCAAATGTCAATGACAAACACGATGTCGTCAATTGTAATCGATGTTTCTGCAATGTTTGTCGACAGAATAATCTGAAAATAAGAGACATAAGTTTAAGAGAATTATTTCTTCAATAAAATCGCTTACCTTAGTCACTCCATCGGGTACAGGCTCAAATACTTTACGTTGATCCTCCCTAGGAATCTGCGAATGGCATGGTAAAATTTTGAAATTTGGTCCACCAAAATTTGGGCTGTTTTGCAGAAACTTCATCAGAGCAAAAATCAAGTTCCAGCCGGGCAAAAACACCAAAATTGCTCCAGGAATATTTTTGCTCTTGATATGCTTTAGGAGTGATTCGATTAACTCAAAACTGCACTCGGACTCCGAAATTAGACTCATTGAACTTCGTGTTTGCTGAGAGTACTTGGGATCATTGATGACTTTGTTCAAATTCTGGAACTCTGCCGAATCAGCATTGTCTGCAATAACAGCCGTCTCATCGTCATCCTTTTCCTTGCGGTTCTTACGATTCTCAGGTGTTGGAACAAAACCAGTCATCTCAATGCAATCCTCTAAGAAGTACTGCTGCACAGGATATGCCCGTCCGGGCACTTCGATAACAGGACAACCCCCAAAGTACTTCGAAAACATAGTCGTGTCAATAGTCGCTGACATCAGAATTACTCTTAAGTCTGGATACGTATGGATCATGTCACGTAGAATGACCAAAAGGAAGTCACTGTTCACATCGCGTTCGTGAATTTCATCAACGATTATGTGTGAAATACCACGCAAGCCGGCTTCTAACTTGCGAAGCAAAACTCCGACTGTACAAAAGAGAATCGCTCCATAAGGACGAGGCATAACCGATTCAAAGCGCACAGAGTAACCAACACTCTCACCGAGATTTTCACACTGTTCATTTGCCACACGCTCGGCAACTGAAATCGCCGAAATACGACGTGGTTGGGTTATGTAGATGTTGCACCATGCTCCCTGCCCAGATGTTATGTAGTCCTCCAAAATATATTGAGCGATCTGAGTCGTTTTACCGCAACCGGTGTTACCGCGAATGATGACTACCGGACAATCGTTGATGGCGGTCATTATCTCGTTGCGCATTGCCGATATTGGCAACTTTTCTCGAAAATCAACGAATTTCTAAAAAAAAACGTATTGTTAGTTGGCTATGTTTTCACGTAATACAAAAAAAGCTTTTTATAGAGAAGTGCATACTTGTTGAATTATAAAATCAAATAATATACTTTGTATATAAACAACAAATGTGAATCAGTTGATGAGTACGTTAATACCATCATTTCAACTTCACATAAGCTGCGTGGGATCGGCATGCAGATTTCAGACGAATGGATTGAAACTTTTCTCTTGGCTGGACTTCCCGAAAAGATTTATGGTGGGAATAAAAAGTTCTGGTGCTGTCATAACTGGTGATTTTGTGAAAACAAAATTGTTACAAGATGTCCGTTACGAAAATAATTTTTCGAGAACTTCCGATGAACTGGTCTCATCAGCACTGTATGGCAATACGAAGAAAAGTAATAAATTTCAGAAGAATGGCAAACCGAAGAAAAATATGAAATTCCTTCGATGTTTTTCATGTAATAAATTTGGCCATTATTCAAAAGACTGTACAGCAAAGAATGGCAAAACCGGGGCTAATGCAGTTTTATGTACGACATTTTTGGCGAAAAATCTAAATAATAGTGAGTATGACCTCGAATCGTGATTGTTTCAAAAACATCAAACTTCCTCCAAGAAAAGAAATTGTTATAGCAGACAACTCGTGTCTTGAAGTAAAGGCTATTGGAGATGTTAATTTGACAGTTTCTCTGAGCGACGATATGATAAATGAAGTTATCATCAAAGATGTTTTGCTTGTACCGGGCTTGTGTACAAACTTGCTTTCTGTGAGCCAAATGATTTCTAATGGGAATGTTGTTAAGTTCAATTCGAATGGCCGCAGAGTGTATAACAAATTCGGGTATTCAAGACTAAGAGAAACTCAAACGGCACAATTGAACATTATAAAGCGCGATTAGTTATCAAATGATGTGCTCAGAAGATGGGAATTGACTACGAGGAGACATTCTCACCGGTTCACACAGGCGGATTTTTCGAAAATCCTGGCCAAAATTATTTTTGGTCGGTTTGTATCAAATTCTTGCTTTAATTCATTAAATAATAATGAATTTTAGTGAAAAACATGTTTTCGGGTGAATATATAAAATATATGCATTTAAAAAAAAATTACATACAAAAAAAATTTTTTATTAATTAGAAAAACTTACTTTTACTTTTTTTCACTTAAAAATCTACTTTTTCTTGAGAAAAAGTTTCTCAAAAATTCCATTAGTTGATTTCTTAACAGATAAATAAAATTTCATTGTAAGCCTGGAGCAAAAAATAATAAAAAAATTTGTTAAGCCAAACTGCTATTTTCACCTTTTTGGAATGCTTTTTCTTGCGATATCTCGCAACATCGCAAAATATCGCAACATTTTTGGACAAAAACTTGTTGAGGACGATTGTAGCTACATTTTAAACTTTATTTTAAGGCATCATACAACTTTAAGACCAAACTTTTATATTACCAAACACAAATGTTTTTTTCTTTTTTAGGTTCAAAAAAGTATATTTCTAAGATGTCATACAAATCAACACAAATCATGAAGTCAATATAAAATTCTGATTGAAATTGACTAATCATATCACTAGCAACAGATTCCAAAATAAATTTATCTAATCGCTTCACACAAAAAAATATAAAAAATAGTAGTACATCAACCTCTAGTCACACACCAAATCTAATACTAATCTTGTTTATCAAAAGTGATCACTTTGACTGCATCTTGTGACTAAACGGTAGCCAAGAAAATTACGGAATGGATCAGACTATACTGTCTGACTATTTGTGAACAACTTTGCATCAAAAAATATTCAATAAGTCCAATTTCATTTTTCATAGTTATGGCCAGGTTTTTGGGAAAATCCGCCTGTGTGCGGTTGTTCGATATAGTACTATTCGGTACCTCATATCTTTACCAGTCAAGTATGATTTAGTTATCGATCAAATGGATGCAGTAACAGCATTCCAGAAGATTTATATGGTACAGCCTGAAGGTTTTGAAAAAGGTTCAAAAGTTTGTAGACTACAAAGATCAATTTACGGTCTTAAGCAGGCAAGTCGGATTTGGAATCAAAAGTTGGATTGGTTCGACCAGATCGGAAGTTGATCACTGTCTCTATTATACAGGGTGATTCGCATAAGGTGTGACAAAAAGATAGGGTGTGTACTGTGTAGGTTGGACCTAGACAAGCAAAAAATCGTATGGGAGGGGGGGGGTCTATTTTCCTCCGTTTAGGCGGGAGGGGCAATTTAAGAAAAAAGTCACTAAAAATTGGAAAAAAATTATTTAAAAATAACGGTAGTACCTACAGAGTCGTACTATAGCATTTTGAAAAGCCAAAAACTTGAACATTAATTTAAATTTAAAACTAAGTTGTTCAAGTAAATAGTTTTTGAAATATTAATTTTCAAAGTCAAAATTTTGAAAAAAAAAAAAAAACATAATTTTTTTTCTTAAAACCACTTTTTTCCAAATTTTACGTCATTAAGTAGTATTTTTCTGGCTTATTTTCAATGCTCTTATTTATTTTTGATCAAACACAAAAAACCGGATGTCAAAATAACCTGTAGTTTTTGAGAAAACCAAAAACTACAAAAACGACTTTCGTCAATTTTTTTTTTTTTTTAAAGTTTTTTTTTCGTTATTGGACTTTTAAGTGAATTCTCAATAAAAAAAAGTAAAGAGAAAATTCATCCTTTATTTCGTAAGTTCACTTAAGAATCCAATAACGAAAAAAAAACTTAAAAAAAAAAAATTTTGACAAAAGCCGTTTTTGTAATTTTTGGTTTTCTCAAAAACTACAAGTTATTTTGACATCCGATTTTTTGTGTTTGATCAAAAATAAATAAGAGCATTGAAAATAAGCCAGAAAAATACTACTTAATTACGTAAAATTTGGAAAAAAAGTGGTTTTAAGAAAAAAAATTATGTTTTTTTTTTCAAAATTTTGACTTTGAAAATTAATATTTCAAAAACTATTAACTTGAACAACTTAGTTTTAAATTTAAATTAATGTTTAAGTTTTTGGCTTTTCAAAATGCTATAGTACGACTCTGTAGGTACTACCGTCATTTGTAAATAATTTTTTTCCAATTTTTAGTGACATTTTTCTTAAATTGCCCCTCCTGCCTAAACGGGGGAAAATGGACCCCCCCTCCCATACGATTTTTTGCTTGTCTAGGTCCAACCTACACACCCTATCTTTTTGTCACACCTTATGCGAATCACCCTGTAGTTTTGAAGGAAAGAAAAAGCTGTATGTGGTTGTTTACGTTGATGACCTATTGATATTTAGTAACGACATAAACATGAAAACCCGTGTGAAGGAAAGTCTAATGCAACGCTTTGAAATGAAGGACATTGGAAAAGCAAAGTATTTTCTTGATATACAAGTCGTATAATAATAATAAGTCATTCAAGAAGAAGGAAAAGAGAAAAGGATATCCAAGAATATAGAACACCAATTCAGGATATGCTTAATACTCTCGGATGGTTAAATATTGAACAAAGACTTAAGTTTAATGCGCTTGTGATGATTTTTAAAATTAAGAATGATATGTATCCCAAATATCTGCAACGAAACGTGCACTATATAACGAATTCCTTCTACAATCTGAGGAATACCGGGGAATTCAGACTTCCTTTATACAGAAGAGCAGCAACTCAAAACAACCTACTTTATAAAGGCATTCAGCTGTTTAATGGACATCCTAGTAACGTAAAGACTGAAACAAACCTAAATAAATTTAAATTATTATTAAAACCTCTTTTAAAAAATAATGCTGTATAAAATATTGCTTAAATTTAAAGTATTATTAATGTATTACTTGTTAATGTTAAGAGTTTATCAAACTAATAAATATAAATTAAAAAATTAAAATTAAAGAAATGTTGGAAAAGTTTCTCATGGAAGATTGTAATACAGTTAGTATTTCAATGGATCCGAATCAAAAATTTACAATAGAAAAATTAGATCAATCTGAAATGCAAAAAGAAAATATGACAAGTGTTCCTCATCATGAAGCCATTGGAAGTCTTTTATTTGCTGCGCAAGTTTCTAGGCCAGACATTTCGTTTGCAGTTAATTGTCTTAGTCGATTCAGTAATAATCCTAGCAAGATGCATTTGGAAGCAGTGAAAAGAGTTTTTCGTTATTTAAAAGGCACTTCGGATTATAAATTGACATATACCAAAGATATTAATCCTTCAGTTTACGGATTTTGTGATTCTGATTGGGCTTCGGACCCAGAAGAAAGACGTTCTGTGACTGGGTACGTTTTTATTGGTCAAGGAGCTTCAATCATCTGGAATACAAAGAAACAACCAACAATTGCTTTGTCAACAACTGAGGCAGAGTATATGTCTCTAAGCAATGCTGCTCAAGAAGCGTGTTGGATAAAGCAACTTCAAAAAGAACTTGATGTCACAGTTGTGTGTGATAACAACACTCTTGTTGATCACAATTTATTGTGATAACAAGAGTGCTGTATGCTTAGCATCGGCAAATATCTACCACGCAAGAACAAAACAGATTGATGTTCGCCATCACTTTATCAGGAAACATATTAATGACGGCGATCTGAAAGTCGAATACATTTCTACGAAGGAGATGTTAGAGGATGCACTCACTAAACCTGTTGTCAAGGAAATACACAAAAGATGTGATGGGTCTAAGATAAATAGTATTTGAATTTAGTGGGAGTGTTGAATTATAAAATCAAATAATATACTTTGTATATAAACAACTTTGTGATTACAGAGTAGGTTACATTTTGTTGTTTCTAAAATAATTTATCTTTGAAATATAATTTATTCTATTGTGTTAATTGAATCAAGATAGTCGTTCGTATATTTTCTTCAATATAACGATCTACAAATCCCAATAATACTAAACACAGAGCACACATGAAATTGATTTAATTGTTTTATATTGACCTGATATTCCGGGTTGTTCATCCGTTTCTCCTTGCAAGACCTTTCCAAATCATTACACAATTCTTCTAGAGAAGCGTTAGCCAAATAGCCCTCGTCAATATTGCTGGCATTCCACGCATTCCAATTTGGTTGTGGTGGAGCCCATGGGATGACAGCTCCCTGAACCTGAGCTTCGTTTAAATTGCGCTTATTTTCCGACTTGACGCCAAACTGAAATAAAATAATTTTCTTGACGTCTTGTTGACTTTAGTTTAACACAAATTTTTACCGTCAAAGTTATTGGATTGCCTTCTTCTGGTTGTCCTGGCGGATTCGCAATGGGTAACCCAAGCTCTTTAACAACTTCCTCCGCCGCATCAAGAAGTTCTGGATTGATTTTCACTGGATACGGCTTCAAATCTTCGTCGTCTTTGCGTTGCTTCAATGTCCCCGAAAAGGCTTCGATGACACCCAAATGGTACAGCTGACGAACAAGAGACAAGGCGCACGACTTACTTGCCGATTGTTTGTTGGAGCCTGACTCACGCGAAGTAATTTCGCGTTTTAGTTCACGCACAAAGATGTGCATTTCAGCCATGAAGCTCCTATTGGTTATAAAGTCATTCATTATCCAAAGAAAACCGATTTACAGAAGATAGAAAAATTAACAACTCGGCATGACAAAACGGACTCACCTGGACTATCAGCTTTCCAGGTATAAGATCTCGATTCACTGCGAAAGATATATTGTGGTGTTCTGGGTGTGGTTTTTTTAATTGACTTTGTGTAGGGATCATGATTCAAAGTCCACGAATTCACTACACAAAGCTCCCTTGAAATTCCATTTCACAGTGAATCGAGATCTTTTTACATTTTATCAACTACATAGTTTTGATCAAGTTTACTGCTTCATTGGATATTCTCGATGAAAATCCAATGCAAGCAGCTGTTCTACCTTAACTTGCCAGAGATTGAAAATCAAAATACCTTGAATGATCTGGTCCCACAGCAGTGTACTTATAATCGGCTTGAATCTTGTTCATTTGCATGAACTGATGCAACTTTGCTTTAGCATTTTCAATCGTCCAGTTGCCGTGGATAGCAGCATTTACGTCCAATGACTCAGCTTCTTCCATCTTGAGCTGCTGTTCTGCTCGATCTATAAAATTAAACTCACGATTTCCCATTGGGCGGTAAGCCTGTCCGAGGTCTTGAGGTCCCATGTTGTCTTGAAATACTCGTCGATTTTGGTTATCACCACCACCTCTGCCATTGTTCGAATCGCCAGTTGGACCACTACCTCCACCTCCACCACCACCAACGCCACAATCACCTGGAACATCGCTGGACGCAATTTTTCCACTGCGAACAAGGAAATTGACGAAGTCCCTAGCAGCATTCCGTTCAGCGTCTTTTTTGTTGGTTGAATTTCCTGCAGCCACATAAACAAAGGGTGAAACTCGTACTTCACATAAGAAACGTTGCCGGTGCTTGGGCCCTGAAAAAAATGCGAAAGAAAATGGTTCCACAAAAAATCGATTTTAGGTAAAAGCAAATTATTACCTGTCGGGCGGACATCAAAAACTGGTTCTGCTTTATTTTTGGAACACCACTCATGGAAAAATGATTTGATATCTCCCATTGTGATAAAAACTTCGTAGTTTTCGTAGAATTTCTACAGATATAAGAACAACGTGAATTTTTTACACAAATTTCAAGTTGAATGATGCCGATGCAGTTCTTTTTCTTTCAATTTTGATTGGGCCGGGATTGACTTTTCGAGGAAAAAAGAGACGACGCGACGATAGCGTAAAAAAGAGATAGGAAAGCAGGAACTGTTCGATGAGAGTATTTTCGGAGAATTACGAAGATTTCGGAAAAATGAAAGCAAATCAAAGACCGTTGTCAACTTGGCAGCACTTTAAAAAATTCGAGTTTTTTTATGCAAATAATTTGGAAAACATTTGGAAAAATTTGGGAAACAGTTTTCGCAATTTGGGAAAGTCCCAAAAAAAGTTATTAAAAATAAATAAATTAATAAAAAAAGTTATTAACAATTTAAAATTTGGTGTATACTTGGCAGTGCCAGCAATGAAATTCAATGGAGTCAATCGATCGGGGACAATTTGGAAAATTTGGGAAACACATTCAGACTTTCTGTATGCTACGTGTTTCGAATATTTTCTTTTGAACCCTCATCCCGTCAATCTCTCATTATTAAACTCAGACGTTTTTCAGCTGCATGTTCTTTGACATTTCTCTTTCATTTTTTTGTTCTCACCCACAGAGTCAAAGTGTGAAAATAGGATCAGCTGTTCATGTTTATGTTCATCTGAGCCCATAATTTTTCATCTGCAGCCATAACTAAGGAAGTGCAGATGGTGTGTTCCCTCTCTATCAGACAAGTATGAATTTTACATTTTGTGTCTTCTTACGTCTTTCATCTGCACTACTTGCAGATGCATGTAAATCCACCATTACTTAGGAATATTAGAAGATACAATAAAGCAACGACTTCAGACGACCGCTTGTCCAACTTGTTGGATGGTTTTCAAAAAATTTTGAAAATCTAGAAGTGGGACGGAGTGAATGTGACATAAAAGGTGTGTTTCTTTACTGAAAATTACACGAAATGCACCGAAATTCGGTGAAAGTCAGTTTCATGCCGTTCCAGCACACCGATTTTTCGTAGCAGTGCACAAAAGAGAGTGCTCACGAGAGCAACCTGCGAATTTCTGCCACCATAATATCTGTGGGCAAAAATCACGCACAGCCAAAACAAATACAACAACTGTCAAACACACGTTTTCCCAAGCGTTGCTGCGAATGTTTTGTTCAAGGAGTTTCTTTACTTTTTAGACAATTACGCTCTTTCAGAGACTTTCTGAGCATTTCTGAGAGAATTTTACCCCACTCCTTAAAAAATGACAGATTGTGAGTTCCTGTGCGCAAAGTTAGGAAACAGAGCTAAAGTTGGACGACAAGCTTGATAAGTGTGAACGCAAAGTCTGCTATTATACGGAGAAATTTGTTTCATGAAACAACTTCGAATTCTTCTTTGTTCTGTCATTCCGTGTCGCAAGTGCTATTATACGATGAAATCCAGTTTCATGAAACTAGTTTCACATTTCTCTTTATCTTTCATTCGCTGTTTTTATTTTTGGGGAAAAATAGTTATCTAGTAGTGCCTGGTTGCTTCAAAACCTCTTTGGCAATTGAAAAACAAAGAAGTCATTAGGTGCGTTTTTTTGCACGCGGATATACGCTTGTTTAAATTTTTGCATGTTAAAAACAACAACAAAATAAGCGAATAGCGAGGATAAACATCTACGATTATTTCTGAAGCGAATATAAACTGCAAGTGCTACCAAAAAATTCTTGTGTTTTCGAAGGAGAATGTGAGTTTGTAGAGTCAGATGAACTCCATTTTCAATTTAAACTTTATCTTTTAAGAATCTTATAACGGAATGCAGACAAGTAGGCGCTAGTCTTGCCGGTGGTGAATAAATTGAGGCTGATGTTTTTTTGGGCGAAGCTTATATCCGCGTGCAAAAAAACACGGCTATTATTATTAGTATTTTTACTTATTTTTGAACCAAATGAAACAGAATAAACAAAAACACGAACAAAGACAAAGAGAATAGTGATGTGTAGGTATCAAAACCGAGTCAAACCGAGTTGAACCCAAATCGAGTTGACTCGGTTTAAATTTTTTCAAACCGAGTTGGCAAACCGAAGAAAAAACCGAACCGTCAACCAAATAATTAAAATGAAATGAATGCAAGCAGACCGAGTTCACTTGAACATAATCAAAACTACCCTCCTTTAGTTGCGGTCAGTGCCAAACACAATGCACTTATACATATAAAAGTCCATAGTCGAGCGGTAGTAGTACATAAAGCATCAAAGCAAGTGAGTTACTTGCGCAGGCATATAGAAACACACACATCTGTTAAACTAGATGTTTTTTTGTTTTTTTTTTTTGATTGTCGTCTGTTAATAGGTAGACGGTTTGAATGTTTTGGGTACATATTGCTACTCGAGTTAGGAATTAATTGTCTGTAAAATATCCAGAGTCAAGTCAAACCGAGTTGGACTGCGCATTGCGTTAATTTCTTTCTTGTGTGACTTTTTTTTTACTTCATTTTGATTAAATCCGTTTATTTTGATTGAAAATTTTGCTTTGTTTCTATTTTTCAAAACATAGTATTGAAGGAAAAAGCGCAAATTTATTTTTTTAAACCGAGTTAGCTAACTCGAGTTACAACTCGGGTTAATCAAAATCCAACTTTGGTTAACTCGGTTTGTAAATTTTACGGTTTGGCACATCACTAAAAGAGAAACGTCAAAGCTGTTTCACCAAACCATAGCCCATGCGACACAGGGTAGCTCATTGTCCATTCCTCTTTTTCGAACTTTCGTTCTCTTTTGCACTTATGGTGTTCGAACAGTTTCATGAAACAAATTTCTCCGTATAATAGCAGACAAACTACATCAGACCATCCAACTTCTATCAAACGAAGTCTGTCCAACTAATTGTTCAGTGTGAACAGGGCTAATTGCCGTTCAGAGCCAATACAACTAAAGCGCTAGTTATCTAGCGTTAATGTGAAGCGCAGCCAAATGAGTGAATTCCAATCAGCATTTACCAATTAATCAACCTTAGTATAGCCGGCCCTTAAGACAAAGAAAAACCGATGACATCTACTTTTTTGCAGTTTGACAGCAGCTTCTTCTTTCGTCGTCTTCTTTTCTGCATCTACTTTTACCATCTATCTACTTCAAGCTTGAACTTATCAGTCGAGTATATTATATACTTCTCGGTTTAAAATTCTATTTTTCTCCAAAGAAATTATTTAGTTACGTTACGTATCGCAAAAATATTAACATCTGATAATATTTGTTATCATCATCGAATATTTTCAATAGTAAAGCATCCTATCAAAACAGAAAGCAGAAATTGCATTTCAAGCTTTTGACCAAAGATTTTTTTTCGATTATGTCTAGCACAGTTTTGCTTGTTAATAAGTGAAAAATGTCCAAGAGGAACATTAGTTATATCAAACCACAAGATCCAAGTTTCTTACAAAAGTTAAAAGCTCAAATCGGTTACAAAGAAGGCCCAACTGTAGATACCAAGGTAATTTAGTGAAACTTCGAAAAAGAGTTAAAATAAAGTGACCAACCCCAAAAAATTTCCCGCCCAGCGCCAAAAACTCGACCAAAACGACGAAGATTTTGACGCTGACCGTTCAGGCCAGGGGGATCGCAACTACGACGAAGAAAGGGACGACGAGAAACCCCAAATTGTTGTAATAAAATCTGGCGACCTAACAGCCGAAGAGGCAGAAGCAGAAAAGCGGAGGATAGAGAAAGGTAAGCGCGAGTTCCACACTACGATGTCTATAGATAAAGATACTCTAGCTGAAACAAAAAAAAATTACATATATATGTATTTGCTTTGCACAACCAAGATTTCTTTGCTCCCCGTCGCCGTCGCCGTCACCGCGCTACGCCACCGCCGCATATTTTGTTGTTGGCTTCTCACTGCGTTTCAACCATTTTGTGTATATTATATACTGCTGTCAAAACGTGTACATAGGTGTCATTTACAAAAATTTTCGCATTTTATTTTCATTTTCGTAAAAATTTAGTTGTTCTTCAACAAGAAGGTGCTAAGTGTTAATAAAAAAAAATATTAATAAACAACCCTAACTTCAGAAAAGCACTCAAAACAGTTAAAATCTTTAAAGTTTTTTAAGTGGATTAATTTTGTAATTTTTTTTTTTTCAAAAACTCCGACGTGAAAATATTTTTCACAATACTGTGATTTCATCTGCAACTAGTCCTTACCTGCATCTGGTGAGATTATTTTTTGTTTACAACTTTCAAGAAAATTTAGGATTAGTTCGCTATACGGTAGCATAAAATTTTTGGAAAGCTGTGAAAAAAAACGCATAACCTCAATTTGGTGTCCATGGGAGCGCCTCACTTCGCACAGTGGGAACTCCCTTGGGTAATAGAACACACGTTCGACGTTCGTTACACAGAATTTGTTGTTGTTTGTTGGGCTTTCATTACTGACGATGACAACGACGATGGCTGGTTTTGCTTGGCTGATAGATAGAAGAGAGGGTTGATGGTGGTGTGGTAGCGGCGGTGCTGGCAGGCACTATTAATATCGGGTAGGGGTTGCGGAGTCGGCAGAGGGGCCCCAAAAGGAATTACCCGCGGAACAGAGACAACATAACCTACCTACCTACCTACACAAGTCTGCATGAGCGTTGTACAGGGGGAATAGAAGAGAACAGTGCCCACAAAAAGGCGGGATGTGAGGAGGGAAGCTGCATTGCGAATATTTATTTTAAATATTTTTACCTTTTTTTGTTGTAACTTGATGATTTGCGAGTAGACTTTTTTTTATCTTTTTTTTTATTTAATTTTTGCAGAAGAAGCCGAAAAACCAGCTGATCTTAACCAGAGGATTATTTTCAAAACTAAAGCTAAGATTGTTGATGAAAGTTCGGTGAAGCTGAAAGGTGATAAAAAGGTCAAGAAGTCAGCAGCAAAGGAAGCAAAGAGCAAGTTGTCATTCAACAACGAGGAAGAAGAAGAAACTGAAGATTTTTGAAAGCGGTAAGTCCTTGAAGATTTCCATTTGCTATCTGAGTTTAAGATATTTGGACACTGATGCTTGACCTTTTATGATGAAAACTCAAGGCAAACACTTTTGTGTTCTCCTGTAGTAAAAAAAAACTGCCAAACTTTACAAGACTGAGAGTTGTTGAAAGTCTTTTCTGGCTGAGACCTATCATAGGTAAGGTTACAGGTTGAATTAAGTATACATACTTAGTTGACTCCTGGATGAGATTAGCTCAGTAAAGAAATGTACACTTTTTTAAGTTTTCTGTGACTGAAAATGTTTTCTCCTTGTTGCGGACTAAACAAAATTTATTAGTGTATTTGGTTGCAAGTCATTCTTCGCTAAATAATATTTGAATAGGTTCTTACGCCAATACGTAATCGTATATCGTTTTTCTGGGGAATTTTGGATCTGGATTTAAAATCAAAAATTGAGTTGAAAATAGACTCACTTTTTCAAATCATTTAAAGTAAAGAAGATGTGCAGTCCAGCTTTTGATATACCTATACCTACCTACATCTATTTTTTTTTAATCCAAAATATTAACACTTTTTTTTATTTTTTGTTTGATTTGGGTTTACATACATTTCGATCATCAGAAAATCTGTGAAGTTTTGAAAGCTTCTGCAACTAGTAAAAATAGCTTATTTATCTTAAGCTTCATTGACAAAGAAAATACACTACAAAAAGTCGGGAAAACTAAATAAATTTGGTGGGACAACAATGCCTATGCATTTCAGGGACCTAACATTTTTTGTCGATTTTAAACTGCGCTTATAGGATACCTCGGTTCGAGGATGCGCATAAAAGTCCACAGCAAGTTTTTGGTTTTGAAAGAAAACCGAAATTGTGTTGTAAATTGATTTTTTAACTATTCAATTTTCTTAGTGAGCAAGAAACGAATTTTATTACATATATAATCTACAGCAAAGTAATTATAAAATGTAGTTGTTGCTCATTTAAGTGAGCATTACAGTCTGGGTGAACCTCGACCTCATCAAACAATTCTGATTTCCGATTTCTATCGTCCTTTGTATAAAGCTGAAAAGTGGAAGAGATGGCATCTTTTCAAGACCACGATGCTCGTAACGCCAAGAAAGGAAGAAGCCTTCTTAAGTTTTGCACTTCCAGTCGGTTGAATTCGGCCGAGGTTTATGAATGCGTATCTTACTTAACTTTTAAATCACTCTCAGGAATGGTTGTTACCAAAATGTTCGCACAACAAAGTTTACTAAGACCATGGTCAGAGAGCTTCTTAATTTTATACAAAATTTGAGAGTGATAGATAGAGAGATGGATAGAAAGAAAAGAACAGGGAGAGTGAAACTTGAGAGCATTAAACGTAAGAGAGTTAAACGTGAGAGAGTTAAACGTGAGAGAGTTAAACGTGAGAGAGTTAAACGTGAGAGAGTTAAACGTGAGAGAGTTAAACGTGAGAGAGTTAAACATGAGAGAGTTAAACGTGAGAGAGTTAAACGTGAGAGAGTTAAACGTGAGAGAGTTAAACGTGAGAGAGTTAAACGTGAGAGAGTTAAACGTGAGAGAGTTAAACGTGAGAGAGTTAAACGTGAGAGAGTTAAACGTGAGAGAGTTAAACGTGAGAGAGTTAAACGTGAGAGAGTTAAACGTGAGAGAGTTAAACGTGAGAGAGTTAAACGTGAGAGAGTTAAACGTGAGAGAGTTAAACGTGAGAGAGTTAAACGTGAGAGAGTTAAACGTGAGAGAGTTAAACGTGAGAGAGTTAAACGTGAGAGAGTTAAACGTGAGAGAGTTAAACGTGAGAGAGTTGAACGTCAGACAGAGAAGTAGAGAGAGAGAGAGAGAGAGAGAGAGAGAGAGAGAGAGAGAGAGAGAGAGAGAGAGAGAGAGAGAGAGAGAGAGAGAGAGAGAGAGAGAGAGAGAGAGAGAGAGAGAGAGAGAGAGAGAGAGAGAGAGAGAGAGAGAGAGAGAGAGAGAGAGAGATAGCATGAATGATTTAAGCCAAATTTCATAAATAGGAATACCCAAAATTCATTGATATACAAAGGGTTTAAATTATATAATGAAATACCCAATGAAGCAAAGACTGAATCTATTTTAAATGTGTTTAAGAAGCTAGCAATAGATTTTGTCAAAGTGAAATATAGAAGATAAACTTAATGTACATAATTAAAAATCTGATACGATGTAAAAATGAATATCTAATGCAAATCTAATGTAAAATTATTGTTAAGTTAATAGCTTTTAAAAAGCTAAATAAATAAACAATCAATCAATCAATCAATAGAAAGAGAGAGATAGAACGAGAGATAGAGTGAGATAGAGAAATAGAGTGAGATAGAGAGATAGTGAGAGAGTTAGATAGAGTGAGGAAGATAGAGAGAGAGAGATAGATAGAGAGAAAGAGAGAGAAATGAAATAAAGTGGAAGAAAAAATGAGAGTGGGAAAAAAGAGAGGAAATCAGTCAGAAAAAAATAGAAAAGAGAAGAGAAAAATAGAAAGGAAGAGAGATAGAGAGAGAAAAAATCTAAAAAAGTAATTCGTAGAAGCTTGCAAAATGTGTTCAATTTAATCTATAAATGAAAGAACTGGGTTAATGACTTAGCTCAATAATAAATAAATAAAGACCTTAGTTTAAAAAAACCTGTTTAAAATGCATTTCAAGGACTTTCAACTTTATGCCTATTTTAAACAGTGTACAGTGAGAAAGCGCTTTTCATTGCATTCAGCCAATTCCTCATCAAAGGCAATATCAGTGGGCGGTATTCGGACGTAACATGTAAACATGCTAACCATTACGCCATGGGTACCACTTTGATACTGCTACGATTATACTAAATAGTCGTTTGGTCCAGTGCATTTAAACCCTATAAATTAGTTAGGGGTTATTGGATAGGATACAGGATACACGAGCGATTAAATTTATAGGGGACAGAAACTTAAGGCAAACGATTGTGTCTCTTAAACATTGGCATAAAGTTTCTCGTGTTGCTATTTTGGCTTTATTTGCATTACTAAAACTCACGTCTTTTAAATTTTTCACGCGATACTTGTTCTTCCTCTAATGCTCAGCCGTTTAACATCTTGCTTGAAATCAGAATTACCGTCAAATAGAGTGAGTCTTTTGTTAGCCGCACTACATGTGGAATACTTTGCATAAATGTTTGTCTTTAATCCACAAACCAATGTGCAAAAGTACTTATCTTGTTCCTTGTCTTTCATCTTCCTACTCTTTCTTTCGGATTTCTAGTGACCAGTTGAGCACAAGAACATAATATGTATAAACAAAAAAATAAAAAACGTTCTTGTTTCGGAGCCGGGCAATAGTTTTTGTTTGTTTTTCAACTGACAATTCATCAGTTCAATAGAGGAAAGCCAGCTGAATGTCTAGACTCATATTATAAAGTTGTCATGTAATTGAAAATGGGCTAAATGACAATCTATTACATCTATCGTTGGCCTATCATCGACAAACCAACGTAGATAGCCTTATTATTTTTCACAGTTTATAAATTTCGGGGAACGAATCTCCTGATCATTCTATGCGCGTGTATTTTGAAGTTGGTTGCTCCCTCAAGTTTTTTTTATCGGATTACTAGAATCTCTTGATTTGCATCAGCAGACGGGGTTGAAAACTGGGCATCTTCTTTTTCGCAGCTCTTGTATTTCTTTTTGAAGCAAGCCTTTTAAAATCTCTATTTTTTCAGGAGCACTTTGGCCAATCATTGAAAGTGTCTTTTCTCTCACTTTTTATTGCTTTAGCCTCATTATTTAGCTTTCGCTGGTAGTGTAATTTTGAAAGCCCTATGTGCTGGTTGTCTTTAAGCATGTTTGTTGCAGGCAATTCCACGCACTTTATGTTGTACTTTCGCTATTTTGGATTTTTTTTTTATTTAAAAATATTTGACAGTAGATGAGGATGTTGCTGAACAGCAGCTTCAACCAGTATCATTTTGCACACTTCATAAATTTGGCTGCATAGAAGTCATTTTTGGGTATCATTTCCATGTATACACGAACATTTTAAAAGCGTACATGCCCCGACGGACCCGGAGTTACTCGAAGTAATTTTTTTTACGCTATTAAGCCTTTTCCCATCTACAAGGTACAAGTTTCTCCGAAAAAGATCAAGTTTGTGATGATCAGGGTCTTTCAAACCTTAGAATTTCGGGAGAGGTAAAACTCACCTAGTTGAATACTTTTCCACCACACCAGCGATTTAGGTAACAAAGACTATAAAAGTCCCTCACTTTACATTCGAAGTTCTGAATGATTTAACTAACTGATGATTAACTCGTTAATCCAGGTTCGATTTGATGATGATTCAACTCACTAAACTCCTAGGTAAGGACCAGAGGGTGAGCAACCATCTGGTCTCAGTTGTACCACAAAGGACCATCTAAGAACAAAGTTTGTCCGTGTCCGTATATTGGCAGCCACATCTAACCTAACCTAACCTAAGGTCCTATGCAATAGTTGACGTGTGGTTTCAGATGTTACATATTGCATCAGATAAGATCTTATATGCGACTGTAAGGAGGCTTATTCTCTAAAATTGGAACAATTTTGAATGTCTCCATTTTTTTGAGAAGAGCGTTGCTTATGCTGCCTCTTTTTCTTTTCAAGGGATGAATATTTTGCGTTGACTATATGGGCCCCGATTCTGTAACTTTTCAGACGTTATAGTTCAATCGTCTTTCGTAGATTGCGTCGTCAAAAGATTGTTTCATATGATCTTGCTTTCAGTAATCGATGGAAAGCTATTTTACTACCGTCTTACTAATTTTGGCATGGCAGCTTTTTCAGGGTCTCAACAATCTTTGGAATTATTGCCGTTCTCTTTTGTTGACATACCAGGCTTATGTTGGCGAATTAAGTCTTGATAATAGTTGTCACACTGTGCTCAATTAACGGATTTTCGCTTATGACATTTTTCTAAGATCCTTTCTGTAGCAGTTTTCCATCTACTTTCTGTGTGGCCCATTCTCGCACTTTAATGGCGGTTTTATCTTCTTTTCAAGCTTATTTATTTTATTTATTTACGATGAAGCAATTCGGTTATAATCTACAAGGTGTATAATTATTCATATTTTCTTAATGATGCGATAGTAAGCACACAGTTTTACTAAAAAAGTTCTTTCAATAACTCAATAATTTGCTGCTTCCATCTTACATTTGATTTATTCTTTTGGAAGCGCTTCTTAAATAACTACCACGATCTTGATAATGGAAATTAAAACGACATGTTTCTAAAAGACGTACAGACAAATCTGATAATGTGTACAACTTGTTGGGCATACTTCGGCCTAAACGCCCAATAATGGGTACGTTCAAGAACCTATCGGATAGGCTATCCCGAATATCCGTATCTTAGATACCTTCTTGAACGATTCAGATATCTTTTTCGTGATTGCTGGCGACAATAGTTGTGAATATGAAAATTCAACTTTTGAAAACAGAAAAACATTCATGATATCGTTCCTAAACGATTGGAATTCGAATTCTCATGTTTTGAAAACATTTGTGCACAGCACGCATTGGACTTTTTTTTTGTTATTTTACTAGCTTCAAATTGATTTTTATCATTGTCATTTCTATAGGCTTTCAGTCGTTTTTTCTTTAATTAAAAAACGGAAAATGTTAAACAAGAAATGCACAGAAATAAGTGCATCTTTTCTGAAATTATGATTGAATTTAGGCCATCCTTGAGATATTAGCACTCAAAAATACAAAAGAGAAAAAACAATGCACAAAGGGATTTAAAAAACGAGAAAGGGTACCCAAAAACTAGTAAACTAGTTTTATTCTTTTAAGAATAGTCAAACAGATTAAAAAATAATGGAAAGAATGGAAGGATGGAAAAAACATGAAAAAATATAGGAACTGATTTAAAAGTTTTTAAAACACAATCCAATAATGCTCCTGAAGAACTAGTAAAAACCAGCTTCAACAATTTCTAAGCCTATGATAAAGGTTAAATGGGTGTGTACTTATAAATTAGTTTTACAAACCGATAGCAAAAAGATGAAGATACAATGAAAAAGGAAGGTAAAATTTTTTCCTAGTTTTGAAATACACCCAAATAATGTATTGATAGTGAAAAGAAGTTATTAATTATTATTATTAGTTCACAATCAAGTAGAATCCAATTTTTAATATTTTTTTTTGTCGGAAAAGATTCAAGTAGATAAAAATAATAAGTCAAAATATTCAACATATCAATCCCGAAAATCTCGGGATTTTGTGATTTTAATCCCGGGATTTTAGGGACCGGGAAAATGCTCAGGATCCCGGGATTGTAACATACGATTGTTTCATACGAAGAGGTTGAAGTTTCAGTGCTCTTCATAGCGTTGTGTTCGACTTGCTGCAAAAAATAACAATAGAAATAAATATGATTCATCAAATAAAATGTAATTGTTTTGGATGTTCTTAGAACGGTCAGAATGTTTTTTTTTAAATAAAATTTTATTTTTGAAACCAAATTAGTGGATTGATGTGAAAAATTAGGATTAGTTACTATGGCTTCGTCAAAACGCCTCAGAGAAAATTTTATTGATCGCAAAATCTAAAAAATCTATAGTTACTAACTCTTTGGCATTTTGATTTGTTTTATAAACGTTTGAATATGAAACCTCAAATAATGAATTTTCGCCACAGTTTTTTTTGTTGACTACCTACTGTGGGTATCAAAGAAAGATACTATTTCTGTAAAATTTTCCTGACAACAGCAAGGAAAAGTTTTTATATAAAATACTTATTATTTACTTGTGGATTCACGACTTCTTCCCGAGAAGTATAAAGGTCGTGTTTCGTGTACCTACCTACTTATTTTTTTGAATGTCAAAGCTTTTTTAAGTAACAATTCATAATGAGGAATGAAGTTTTTAGTTTTTAAAATTACATAATTGCAAACATTTTTACTCGAATAACAACAAAATATATACATTTTTTTGTTTCTGTTTTCAAAACAAAGAGGGAACAGATAACAAAGAAGAGACTCTATAGTCATTCTCTCCTTTTGCACCCTGTTCTCGTTTGACGTGTCACCATCGTCGACGTCGACGCTGACGTCGCCCTTGCCGTCGTCGTCTCCCTGTTTCAAGTCAACAAGCTTCCCATATAAAATAGCTTGTGTTCTCTGTCGCTCTTTTGCTATATTTTATATATAAATTTTAAAAGACCAACTAACTACCTGCCGCTGTCCTCGCCCACCGCCTGCCTCTCAATGCTATACCCTGGGCTGGGATGGATAGAGAGTGTACAGAAAAAGCGAGCGCATTCAACCTTTATTAAAATAATAAAAAGCAAAATAAAAATATCTGTTGTCGGACGTTATGACCATTTTGTTCGACACATTGACTAAAAGCGAAAAAGTCCAAGTGACTGACTTGACTCTTTGCTAGAAAATTTCTTCCAATGAGTGACTCACTATGAACCACGTTGTATTTGGGTTACAGGCCACAATCGGAATTCAATGGAAATCTGTTGGCCTAACTGTCAGTGTCGAGCTCGCTCACTTGGGTTAGGTTGAATTCTGCTTCGAATGTAGGAGATTTTTGCATCTCCTCCATGGTTATAACCAAACTCGCAACATGGGGTCGGAGCAACATGAAGGCAGAGGGGATTGGGAACTATCAGACGCTGGGAGCTGGGACTTTATATTACTCTCTGCTACTGCTGCTCGCTTCGGCTTGAGCTTGCATGTGCGATTTTTAAATCCAATGTTACAAATATATATGTATGCTCATGATGTACGTACTTTGTATCTATATCTACGATGGAATTATACCACCACTACAAGCACATGAAATTATGTACTTTCAACCTATGTAGTTGTGCCGTACATATATGTTTTGTTGTTTTTTTTTACTTTTCGTGTAGGTGCCTCTGGCTGTAAGTATGTGAGCGTTTTGAAAATGGTCTTCCTCGCCACACTATACTAGAATTAACAAAATCTAATTTGTTTTACAAATTACAAAAAAAAAAAAAGAATTCGTTCTGGTACCAAATTTAGTAATCATCCCCCCATTCATTGACTGATGATTTGTTGATGTTGCATAGGGCACTCGAGAAACCTTTCTGTAGGTTTTTAGGTGTCTTACTTTTGTCAGGTGTATTGCGTAATTTTTTGCGAGTTTAAATGAAAGTTGTTTGCCCTTGTAAGGCAGATTGCAACCCTTATGCGTCCGGTAGCTCAAGGGATTACCATTTCAATCTCATATCAGATGCTGGATTTCTTGTTGTTTTAGTTTTTTTGAAGACTTTATGATTGAGAAATGATTTAGTACTTTTAATATTGTGTCTGTCCGTCTGTTAATTGTCGATCTTACACTTCCTTTCATTCTATACTCTTTTAATAGCAAGAACATCTTCATTGTTGTTTTGTGCTTTGCTTTCTTCTACACGTTTCTTTTGTTTCTTGTTGGTCTTCTCTTAGTTCGCCTTATTTTTGGTTTCTTTTTTGGAATCCCATTCGTAATGTTTCTTAGTTGGTTTCTTTCCCTTAGTACAGTTGTTGGCCAGTTATTTAAGATTAGGAAGAAGTGAACTAGCAACGTTGGAAGGTGGGAATCTGAGGTGGAGTGCGGAGATATGGGAGGACTAACAGAACAGAACGAAAAACGTTCACTCAGCCAACTAGCTACCAACAGCTGTCGAATGACAAGACGACAAAATAGGGCAATCGACGATAACTCAAATTCATACGCCACAGCAGAGTGGCATGGCAAGAGGCAAGCTGACACGATGAGCGGCAAGGGGATGATTTGGTTTCGATAATTTTGTGTAAAAAACACTTATTTTGCTGCGTTCTTTTACCCATTAATAGTGCTGTAAAGTAACGATGGCCTGTCACTGAGCTACATAAGTAGTCACAACTCAAAGATTTTAACATAATATGTCCCTACTTCGATAGGAAGGTTAGGTATATCAAAATCTTATACCTATATGTACATACATACTTATATGTATATATGAATAAAATTTGTTTCCGGGCCAATTATTGAAAAGAAAAAAAGGAAGAGGAAAACCGCTCATTGCTGCTGCATCAATGTCGATTTTTGCATCAATTTGGTGTGATAATTTTGTAGGCCTTTTGAACATTGAAAACTCGAATTTAGTAAAGCTGCATTTTTTTCTTGGGGGTGGCAAGTCATTATTTTTTTTTATTATTTTGTGGCAACATTTTTTTGGGTTGATGTGTTTGGGCAAGGTATAGTTGTTGCCGGGCGGGCGGCCATGTTGTTTTAACAACTTTATTGATTTGCTTGCATTTAGGTTGGTACATAGGTACCTCACATATATGTATGTATGTATACTTATAGTGTAGGTTGGTATATTTATAGATAAAATAAAATGAGGAATGGGTGAGAGCTTCTTAGTAATGCTGAGCCTGTAGGTTTTCATACATACATATATACCTACGTGAATATGTACCTATGTACATATTTTAAAAAGTGACATAGATGCTTTGACATTAAAAACTCTTAAATTTAAGCATAGAGCAAGTTCTATTACTGAAAAAAAAAACTTTCGACTGATAGCCTACATATATGTTGTACCTATAATATAGAACAGGACTTTTTTCGTAGTTTGTTTGATTTGATCAAAGAAAATCTCATACCTACCTAAAGTTTTTCATAATTGAGATATTGTAACTAACTATACTTCTGCAGTGACTTTATGTCATAATTAATAAGTGACTAACGTCCAGAGAATGAGAAAATATATGTAACTATGTACCTACCTACTTTCATTTTTCAAGCGATGAATCATTTAAAGCAAGTAGGTAGGTATAGGCAGGCAAGGTTTGTTTATACAAATGCATGTATCATTTCATGTTCTTAGCTTTAGTAATCTTGTAGGTACTTATGTAGGTATCTACTGTATCAACCTATCTTTTTTTTTTTAAAGAAAAATTGTCGGTCCTGTATTTTATTCACGAGATGAAGTTTAAAACGTATTATTGAACTGATTTGAAAATTTTTCATTTTATGTTGCGGAATTTTCAAATTCACTTAGGTGTTCCAGAAATAGATATCTAGGTAGGTAGGTATTCGAATTTCTTTAAACAGAAGATTTCTTCTTATCCCAGTCGACAGAGAAAAAGTTTAAGGCTAAGATTACAATTATTGAAATCGTTTCGTTGAATCAGAATCAGTTGGCACTTTTCTCATTTCTCTTTTTTTTTCTTTTTTATATTCGCTTCCCTCCTTTTTCTTCTTCTTCTTCTTCTTCTTCTTCTTCTTCTTCTAATTCTTCTTCTTCTTCTTCTTCTTCTTCTTCTTCTTCTTCTCCCACTAGTCCTCCTCCTTCTTCTTCTTTTTCTTCTTCTTCTACATCTTCTTCTTTTTCTTGTCCTTCTTTTTTTTGGCGAGTTTTCCATGGATTTTGGTACATATTCGATTAAGCTTTGTATCTTCCGCTGTCATACAGAGCATCTTCATGTCGTCAACTTACTCTTATACTTCTTGTACATTGTTTAACAATTTGAACCATAAGTGAGTGCTAGGACCTGTAACACAAAGCTACAAGTTTACAAGCCAAGAGCCTCATGTAGGATTATGTCCATCACAATTGTAGAAGATCAAGCAAACCTTTATTAAAATTCCATACTTTCTCAATTTAAAAGCTCAATATCTCAATAAATATCGACATTAGCATACCTATTAATTTTCTACTTTTCTGTAGAAAATTAAATTTCCCAGTTTGCCGCAAACATTTCTTTTGTAGTTATTGTCATTTACGAGATAGGGGGAAAAAAACAGGAATTTTACGAAAAAATTGGGTTTGTTGACCCGTACTACTTCGCCGGTGTGAGTTACGACTTCACCACAATGAGTACTTTTGTAGAACACTCAATTCTTAAGAAAACCCACTAATGGCCTAGACTATACCATAAAATGCCTCTGTACTTTTTAAGAAAAAAAAGTTTAAGTTTACGTGTATTTTATATGGGAAATCCTTGCATGCCATGATCGAGTACTAAATTTTAATATTAAGGGCTCAATTTTTAGGGATGGCAGTGAAAACAAAAATTGGCAAAAAAATAAGCACCCTATTCATTAGAGTGGGTCAAAAAAATCGATAATCTTTTTTTTTTTATAAATGCTACGTAAAAATGGATTGCTAGACACCTTAAAAAAATTCTCAAAAAGTATGAGCTCTTAATTTTAATAGGAAGATCCTCCGCATCGCAGTTTTGTATATTTTTCTAAGTCCAATAGAAAAAAATTCATACCTCATCATTTATCGATTGAACAGAGAAATGTTCCAAAAGAATTTTTTACAAAAAAGGTATCTTGTGTTTTTTCCGTAAACCTCACCATTTGAAAGATATTAAGGATTTAGTTTTGATCATTTTAAGACAAACTTCATTTTTGTTTATGTATTTTATAACTCGACAATAAATGATTTTTACAAAAAGCGCAATGCAAATTTTTGTTGGAAATTAACTGCTCTATAAAAATGGTGTTTTATGTTTTGGCGATGAAATTAACCGTTCAAAAGTTATTTATCATCAAAATTTCATATGTACGGATCTTAAAAGTTTTTGATGAGATATTCGAAAAATTTCAATTTAATTTATGAATTTTATATGAATTTTATTTCTTGTCATATAATATAACATATATATTTTTACGTAGCATTTGTAAAAAAAATAATCGATTTTTTTGACCCACTCTACTAATCATATACATATGTATATTCCAAATTTTTTTTGGAATCGATAAATTGGACTTTGCTAATTACGTTTCAAAGAAAACTTCGTGTAATGTTGTCCGTGGCCCGATTTTGCTTCACTTTTTTGAGCATTTCGGGCTGTATTTCACGAATTAAGCGTGTTAGGTTATCCTGTAAGGCTTCAATCGTGTTTGTCTTGCCCACATTGACTAACGATTTTACATAGCCCCACAGGAAATACTCAATCAATAAATCACATGATCTTACCGGCCAACTTGGCCTTATTAGAGATAAGATTTCAAACCCAAATCGACACGCAAAATTTTTCATGTGGTTGAGTCACACATGCCCATTCCCAATTGCTGAGAACGGTGACGAATTGACTTTTTACGATCATCATCTTCGGACCGCACTGTTCGCATGCGAGTCGATGGTTTAACACAGCAAATTTGCTGCGAAGTTTGGTGATAACAGCACGATTCACCAGGTCGATTATGACCCATGATATGGTCGTAACAAACGATGCACATTTTTCATAGAGAACGAATTTTGATAATAAATTTCAACAATTTGCAATCGTTGCTCGTTTGTAAGCCTTTCCATGATGAAATGTCAAAGTATCTGAAAGCCAACCTGAAAAACTACTCTATAGTAAAATGAAATGAATACCTAGAACACGTTTTCTTTATTCTTTGAAAGCATACATATTAAATTTCAGAAATAAAAAAATAAGGTAGCGCAACAAAGCGGAGAACGGACTTAGCGCATTTCTCAAAATCATTGGCTTTTTCAGGAAAAAATTTCTTTTCTATTTAAGGAAGAAATAGTGATTAAATGTTTAAAAAGTTATGTCAGTATCGTCAGAAAAGGGTTTTTTTTAGTGTACTTCAGTTGTTATAGGCTGAAGTGTGGAGGACATACTGATTCAAAAATATCGCCCGGTTCTTCTTAACTCAATGCTGTCATTTGTCGTTAAAGCTAAACATTCCTCTATTGCCATTATCTTTGAATGTTATTTGCATCCAAGAAATCGAAAAGCTGTCAGTACTTGGTATGTGTGTAAACGATGATTGTCGTTGGAATGACCACATATTTGAAGTCACCAAGACCGCTGGTAAATAATGCTTAGGAAATTCTTCACCTTTTCTGATCTGGGCTACAATTTATAAAGCATACATCCACCCAAAACTAGAGTACATTTCCCATATCTGCTCAGGTGCACCTCAAACATATCTGCGCCTTCTTGATAGGGTACAAAATAGAGCGTTAAAATTGATAGGTGATAGTTTAATCGTAGAATGGATTGATTCTCTTGAACATCGTCGAATCGTTACCTGTCTCAGTCTCTTTCATCGCTTTTTTTTTACAAAGAGTGCTCCAGTAAAATAGAGTTGCATTGCTCTCCTGAAACAATTTAGTTACAACACCCGCCTCTCCAGGAATGCTCATCAGTTCTATCTTGAACTTCTGACGTACGTACAGTAAAATATAGAGATTCATATTTAAGTGGCACCAGCCGAATGTGGAATGCTTTACCTGACTCTGTTTTCCCCCACATTACAAAAAATCTCCTATTTTCTCCTATTTAATCCTCTCCTATTTTCCTAAATGCTCGCGCTGTGTTTATAAGAGTATTTATAACCTTGTGCGCGCTAATTATATATACATATATAAAGCGGTCTCCTTATTAGCAAAAGCTGTAAACAATAAAATAATAGGGATCGTGAATTCTGTTCGTAAGCTTTCTCGGGCACCTTATTTTACTAAGAATTCGAACATTCTTCCGATGTCGTGTAGGTGAAGTGATTGCCCTTTAGGATTCAGTTGAATTCATTGCCTCAAATCGATAGCCAAGGGATTTTCAAGAGATTATCCTGGCTTTAGTTAAAATCACTAACTTTAAAATGAAGTCTACATAGGATTTCTAAACACCTTAATACATGCCTTAACATTAAGAGACCTATAAAGTGATGCAAATAAAGTCAGTAGTGAAAAATAAAATAAATGTTGTTTAAAAAAAAAAGTATGTATGTTTTTTTTTTTCTACAAACACTCAATTTAAGAACAGTGATAAGTTCAAATATAAATAACTGAAAATGTTAACATACGCCAGAGGTTCAAGTATTTTAAAATTGGGGTGTATGCATCTGCCCTTAAATTTAAAAAGATTCAAGGAGAGTGCGGACATTAAAATAACTCTACCCACGATTCAATAGCCATTTGAAAATAGTGCCCGCACTAAGGCTCATTTTAAGGCGATTTTAAATGACAAAAAAATTGCGCTGTTGTGTCTGATGCGGTCCATCTTACATTGTAAACACCAATATGTCAAAAAATTGTTGAAAGGGACTAAACTATTTTTGATTGACTAGCGATTTAATTCTTTTCAATTCTTTGATTTTAAAATAATGTCCATTGTGCAGCCACGCTGTTCAATTATATTCATTCATTAAAAACATCTTTGTTTTAGTACTATTCTATATGTAAACTTTAGTGGAATTGTGTAGACTTTTGGACTGGTGGCAAACCTATTGCCTCCGGTCCATCCTAGCAATCTCCGTCCCAAGTAATTGGTTTCACAATTGAATATATAAAAGCGATTGCTGCGCAACCGGTGTCCTCCAGTCCATAAGATTGTGAAATCGCCTTTTTGACTTAAATAAATAAATAAATAAATAGGGTGGCGCAACAGAGGGAGGAGCCCCAGGGCCTAGCGCATTTCTCACACCCATGCCTCGTGAGGGAATGGAGGGAACCTACACTTTTCTGCCGGTTCAATTCAATTTCAATTTATTTATTTTACTTACTTAACACAGTAAGATACAATATCTCTGAACGGCTAATCGAGAAAGGACTTTTCATGGCAATGAATTCACTAACGGGTCACTTACCAATTCTTTGCGAAAGGCGATACCCGTAGAAAAACATTTTTGCCTCTGTTGGGATTCGAACCACGAGCATCTGGGTTAACAGGCAGATATGCTTACCATCACACCACGGCCTTTTTGACTTGACGTTAGTTAATATATTATACAATGTTAATATTCCAATTTGTTAACAAAGCTTTGTTGCACAATAGTTCTTTTTTTTTTTTGTAAGTGATGAGACTAACTCTCTTTATGACTTAGTTTAAAATAGCTGCTGCTTTTAAAGTAAGCTAATTCGGCAAGATTTTTTAAATTAGATAAGATGTCTTACTTTACTTTAGGTGGCTCAACTAGAGCGTGGTGCTCCTAGGCCTTGTCCAATATGCCCCTCCAGCCGGCTCGATCTCTAGCCCCTGTCTCCAATTTTGCACTCTAAGTTGGCGGAGATCTTCTTCTACCTGGTCGCTCCATCGAAGATGAGGTCTACCTTGGCTTCTGACTCCCTCTGGCTTGGCGTTGAAGACTTTACGCACTGGAGCGTTGATGTCCATTCGACTACCTCGAAGTAATACCTGTCAATGGTGACATTTTGACCAAGTCGGTGGTGGGATTGGACTTTTGTTGATGAGAGCATATATTTCGTCTTGTCCTCGTTTATTTTCAGCCCCATTTGCCTTTCTGCTGACTCCATAGTAGTGAATGCACCAGTTATTCTCTGAATATCCAACCCAACACGATCTACACGTCATGCACAGGCCTCACAAGCCGGTCATGAAAGGGAAAATATAAAGTGATGAAAAACGAAAGATAGATCAGATGTCACAGAATATTTTTTCTTTGGAAGTTTGCGAAATTGAGGTAAACGGTTCTAATGTCCAGAATAGCTCTCCGAGTTACAAAACCAAACGAACAACAAATCACATTATTGTTAGTAGAGGTTTAAATTCTTCGTACTTCTTAATTAATTAATTGTTACCGAATTTCGACTTAAACCCTACTGTTTGCGGTGCTCGTTGCATAATGGCAAGCATGTCTGCCTGTTATGTGGGAGTTCAAGGTTACAATTCCAATATTTCCGAGTATTACCTTTCACGAGCGATTCAAAAGTTCTCCAACAGTAATTTCACTGCCATGAAAGCGCTTTCTCATTAAGCAGTTTGGAATCGAAAAAAAAATTGTAGGCCCCCTCCATTCCTCACAAAGAAAGATAAAATCGTTTTATTAAATAAAATTAAAAAAATATGAATTCACTTAAGCGATGTTTAAAAATATAAATTTTCCTTGCCGAGGCTTTTTATGACAACATTTTAAAATTAAGCTTTACTTTTATTTTTTATTTAATTATTAAAAATTTTGAAAAAGAGTTTATAAAAATATTTGTAAGATGTGTTTCTTGGCTTACACGATATAATCCTGTTATATACTTGCTGACACACCTGCCTCCTGAAATATTAATAAAAAAAAATTTGCACATACAAGATCTCAAAATTGTTATCAATTCAATGATTGGTTTTTAAACATCAAGGTTTTGAAAAAATTTTAGAAAAATAAAAATAATCTCAATTTTCTTTGCCAAAGCCTTTTCGACTCAGTATAACTCCTCCTTCCTTCCACTTGATGAAACCTTACTACTTGTTTGCCAATGGCATTTCCTATCAACTTGTTATGAAGACTTGTGATTTTTTTTTTACCTTTTCCAAATGAATATGAACCGCGAAAATTGGTCCGATTTTGATGATTTTTTTTTTTAAATCTAATAATCCTTATGCAAATGTAACGGATTAATAACCGATCTGCATAGCTGTTCATGTTTTGAAATACTATGTTTTTTTTTAATGTTCATGGTTGATGACATAATAAACGTCACAAAACAGTTTTTCCCACTCGTTAGATTTCATGATTCAATATTTTGTGTTCAGATTCAGAGAACAAAAAGAAATCGAGGATGAATTTGAATGGGGGAAAAGGTAGAGAAGTGAAAGAAGCTAAGGTGGATGATAATGACGGAGGGTAGGTAAGGGAGGATGGAGAATGTGAGATGAAAGAAACTAAGAACAAGAAGCCTAAAGCAAACGGCAAAAAAACTATGTTGCGTTCAATAACAACCAGGGGGCAACATCGACGCTTATTGCCGCCCTTCTGTCCGTCCACCACCGCGCGCATCTACCAAGTTCCAAGACGAGTACACACCAAACGAACTCTATCTACGTCCTGTGCTTTTCGTTTTCAGTTTGGTTCGAATTTTCTAGCGTTACTGGTCTCGTTCTGTTTATCGGCTCGGTTTTTAGAAACGTGGTGTGCCTGTGCAGTGTCTGACACAGAGTTTTTTTTTTCTGCCAGCGGCTTACATATATGTATAATTTATTTAGGTAAATGTTCTACTAAATTTGTTAAATCTTTTTGTGCTGATTAATGGAGAATATGCGTATTTGATCACGGTTTGATGACTTTTCGAAGTTCGTATCTTGTAACAGCAGTGTTAGATTCTTTTTTTTTTATTTATTTATTTATGAGTGAACCTTAGCAAAGTTAAAGATTAAAAAGAAGAAATTTCTTCTGAAAGAAAGTCCGTCGTCGTAGACAAAATGCAAGTATTTCTGCTCGGTTCGGTGTGGTGTGGTAATGACACACATACACGAAAGGAGCGCGTGGTTGCGGCTTTGGTGTTTTTTTTTATGTTTTGTTGTTGTACACAGATGAAAATTATGTGGAAAATTTATAACAGAGTGTGAGTGTGTCAGTGCAACAATGAAATACGTGAATCTATGGACGAGGAAGTAGCGGCGACAGATGTGTGTCGCTTCGACTCCTAGTTTTTTTTTACACTATTTGTTTGCGCGGCGAGGCCAACTTTTGGATGCATTCGGCAAAGGAGTATTTTAGGGCTCTGCAAACATTTTTGGTTTTGGGAAATGTTTTGGCATTTACATACATATACATACATATAGGTGTACATAAGTATATTTGTCATGTGCGGGTTGGTTGGTTGTTGCTGATTTATATGCGAAACGTTGTTTGGAGTACGCGAGGTGACTACAAAGGGACGATTTACCGAGTGGAGGACTTTTGTTTACATCGTTATTTCTATTATCAGGATAAGGATACTAGTGAATATTTGAAAAAGGAGTTTATTGCGTCTTTATGCGAACTCTTTCATTCATGAAAGCCATGCTTTTGCGTAAAGAACAAACAAGTGTGTTGACCTTGATTATTCTTTAACTAAATATGTACATTTACCACCTACCTGCTACGTAGGTAAAAAAGAAAATAGCACAACAGATAAGTTTTCGTTATTTAAATGATTTCAATGTTTGATGGCGAAATTGCATTGCTTGCCGACCAATGATATCGTTCTTACGTAAGGAAGTCTCCCAAAGGCTAAACAATGATTTTGGAATCATCCATTAAATGTAGAGCCATGACCTGCACAATCGCCTGGTCTCAATCGCTTTGAGAACCTCTATGCTGTCACAAAGAAAGCTGTTTCTGGTTTTAAATGAACCAATAACGAAGCACTCTGCTCTGGTGTTAAGTAGGTACTTCTGGAAAAAGATTGCAGTCCAGAGGTGCCAGCATTCGACGAATTCTATAAGCAGACAATATGAAGATGAATGATATCCAACAGAACATTATTTTGGCATACTAAATTTATAGAGCAAAATCATGGAATCAGATTTTTATTTGATACGATTTCTTAAGTTTAAGTTGCTACTTGGAAAAATGGTGCTATTTTATTAGCATTTTACTATTTATTCCTTTTTTTGATAGACGTATGCGTAAGGTTAATGAGTTAAAAGTTAAAAATTCTTTTTAATCGTTTTTTTACCGGTTTTAATCTCACTTTGCTTTGCGCCTACTTTTCGGAAAGTTTGTCTCCAAAAAAAGTAACGGTAAATGCGAATTTTTGTGTACAATCGAAAGTATCAACATAAATTGGCAGAAAAATAAAAACATCACTGATGATGATTGATGAACTTCATTTAGAATTTTTATAGCGCTGTAATTACCCTTGTTCGGGCGTCTTAATTGGTTGATCAGTTTTCTAATGGGTAGATTATGGTATTTTTCGATTTTCCTTATCATCAGTACGAATTTGATTTTAGAGACTGCTAGTTCTTGAAATGTTTTTGTTGCTGACGATTGAAGTGCAGATCATCACAATTATCTCTTTCAAATTTTTAATTCTTACATTGCTTTTTTCGACGTCGTAAACCAGACTGAGAAACTGCAGCTGATATTCGATCTTAGACGCTGCTAGCAAGTTAGAACCTTTGGCAAGTTAGAAAGCTTTTTCCAGCAGTCAAAACAGCAACTTAGGAATTATTCTATATGTTCTTCAGAGCCTTTTCAGTTTTCTTATTGTCAGCTCACCTAGAAGCATACTCAGTTTGTTTAGGAGGGACATCAGAGGCCATTACCCTGGCACTCCATTTATGAACCGCCTGAATTTTTGCAGTTTTTTTTACTTGCGATTATAGGTATACTATAAGGCAAGTCTTGCAATCGTGCAGAAAAAAATTTTCAGATAACAATTAAACATGACATTACGATGATAGAGAATACGAAAAAAGTGGGTCCTGCAATTCTGTCTGTCTGTCTGTCTGTCTGTCTGTCTGTCTGTCTGTCTGTCTGTGTGTCTGTCTGTCTGTGTGTCTGTCTGTCTGTATATGGATCTACAGCCTGAACCAATAGACTGATTTGCTTCAAAATTTGCAGTTAGGGCCTGTGGAGCAGTCTACAGAGGGGTTTTTGGAATTGAGTCTCTAGATCTTGAAATAACGGTACCTGCCATACAACCGATATGATAATACTTTCTTTTCTCGAAAGCGGCTTCAACGATTTTGATAAAATTTTGTGTGAAGAATTAATTTTTGATTTTCTTTCTTATGATGTAAATAAAAATTTTGGAAAAAGTATAAAAACGGTACCTCCCATAGTACCCTTTTTTTCAAAACCGACTTTCTCGTTAATGGCTTGCACGATGTTTACGAAATTTTGTATTTTAGAAGATTTAAATTGTTTAAGGAAAACTGCATAACAAGATTTGAAAAATTTTAATTTTTGAAGTTTTTAAAAAAAATTTAAAAAAATTTAGTTTTTTTGGAATAACTTCAAAACCATAACTTACATTTTTCTCAAATTTTTTGTCAAATGCTAAGATCTTAAATTTTGCATACTTGAATTTTACAAAACTTTTTTTTTAAAAAAATGTAAAATAAAAAACCGTTATTTTTAAAACTTTTCGTGATTTAATAAAATTTTCCTAATTAATGTATAGTTGGCAACCCTGTACCACCAAATATATTATAAAGAGCGAACACCAAAACCTTTTACTCAGCCTTTAGATTTTGATATCGTATTTAGAACACAATCGCAAGTTCGTGCGACCCAGTTGTGCCCATTTTTTCTTTTTGGGAGAAGTACCTGTTGAAGAAGCGGGGATGTGATAGCTTTGAAAAACATAATTACTTCCGGGAACCTTTCTAGAACTAAATCATATGTCTCGTCCAGTCCAAATTACTTTTCGCTGTAGTAAAATGCGACCCTTTATACAAAACTATTTTTGACGTCTGTATAAAATGTCGTCATCAGAAGACATGTGATTGCTTGTTATTTCTTTGTGCGTTAACGCAAAATGGAAAGAAAAAAAAAAAACAAAGAAGGCTTTTCATGGCAATGAATGCACTAATGGAAGACTTGCCAATTCCTCGCAAAGCAGTTCCTAATTCCTAACAAGCAGATAACCATCACGCCCCGGGTACCAACTGTGGTAAATACCGAAATCGTTCTTTGTACTGAGACTCGGTATCCGGCTTTATTACCGTACCATTGAAATGTTTGTATTCAGCGACTAATCGGTCCCGAACATGTACCGAGTAAACTGAATTGATGTGAAATTTGTTTTTTTTTTTTTTGTGGGTATTCTAGTGTTACATCTTACAAGTTTTCAAACAAGGAGTTGTTTTTACAGAGAAGGTAAGATGGGCAGCTGAGGTATTTCTAAATCTTAGACTACAAGATTTTATGTTTTGTGTTTGGACCCGGTTGCTGGGTGGTTTTTTCTTGGAGATCAACATTTTTATAATGGTGAAGGAATAGTTTCCAGTTGCGGCTTGCAATCTCTTTTAACCCTGAAAAGATAACCTGCGTCAATTTGACTCACACAAAAAAAAAATTGCTCTCTCTTTTTAAATATTCTGAATAACTAGTCGTCCGTTTAGTTTATCTCAGTCAGTGAGCGTATCCATCGATGAGCTGAGGTATTTTTGGTATAGGTATCATATTTTTCGAGAAATCCACACGATGTGAGTCAAATTTACACATGCTTATCTTTAGTGTGAATTTAAAGACTCTTAAAATTTGGATCTTTTGCATAAGTTTTTTTTTTATTTCTCATTCAATTTGTGTTTTAGGTAATTCTTAAACTGTTATTTGTTATTCATGACTATTTTAAGCAACAACTTTGCAATGGAGCGCCAAAGCTCCGAAGAACACAATTCTTCATCGGTTAGCTCACGCTCAAAACGATAAATTACAGATCAGCTTTTGCCAAAAAACGCAATTTTTGTACATATTTTCCTTACTAGATAAGACGGAAAGCAAGTTCCTCGTGCAGAAAGTGCAAAAAAGTTGTATGTATGTAGAGAACATAACATTGACTTTTGCCATAAAAATGTTTGTGACCGTTTTTTTTTGTTTTGCTTTTAACTTTAGTTTTTTTTTACTTTTTAATAACTTAATATATGACTTAAATGTACTAAAAGCATGAATTTATTTTTAAAAAGGTTAAGCTGTGCTATCTTTTTTTTTTTTTTTTGTGACTCAAAACTATTTTTGTTACTTTAATTTTAATTTAATTTTTACTTTTTTTTAAATAATTAACAGCAATGAAATAAAATGTTTAAACGGTATTTCAATGAACTAAATTAAACTAGCTGACCCGGCCACGCGTTGCTGTGGCTAACGTAACATAAATTGAGATGTAAGCTATCCTATCTTTCAAGTTGGATCAAACTGTACACGGTGTACAAATTTGATTAAAATCGGTTAAGAATTAAAAATTATTTAAACAACCATCCCACAATAGCTTCGAAAATTTAGCGGTTAAAAGTGTATGCGTCAATTTTACTCATGATTATCTTTTGTGTAGGAAAAATAAGCTTATCTTTCTAGGGTTAGTATTTTTTTTGATTGATATTTAGCAAAAAAACAGCAATAATATAAACTGTTTTTGCCTGACAGAATGATTCCCATCTACTGAATTCGACACTGAATAACAAGCGTCGTCTACCAACGAATCTCCGTATTGGTACGAAGGACTTCTTCTTTTTCCCATGTTGTGCAGAAAGGCGTTGAAATACCCGTGTCCGGTGAGGAACTGTGTGACGTATAGTTTACTTTACCATGTTTCCGGTTACTCCATTCGCTTAGGTCTCCAATCAGCATAGCAGTACAGCGCCCTCATTTGTCTAAATCCTTTCTTCAAAAATGGTCCCATGCGTTTACTTTTGTACCTAGGTACTAAAATACAGTTTCAATTTATATCAATCAGATTCTAATTAAATAACAAGTTACTTCTGTTAGCTTACCTGTTGCACCGTACACTCAGAAGTCAATAAAAAATATTCATAAATGAGAACCCATAATTTAAACGAGCCCATTCTTTTCCTATTGTCTTCAAATGTTCACTGAAATTGCAGATAATTCACGTTTCGTTCGACAATCGGCACTCGGCACATTTTTCTTCTCGATAACAAACAACCCATCCACACATCCAATAAGAAATGAAGTATCTATAGCTACAGCTACCTATCCGTAATTGTTTTTGTGTATTCCTCCGTTTCTCGACGTTTCGTTTTGTTGACAACAAGACGCAGCGGTTCTGTCATTCGTGTTTTGTTTTGTTGTGTACTTCCATTTCTACGGTTTTGACAGTTCTACGAAACGAAATGTCATGCACTCTACCACATGTTTTCACTAACACTTTGAAAGAACAATCACTCACACACTCGCGACTATAAATCATTGGCAAACCGGCGTACAACACATTCACACTGTAGTTCAACTTTGGAATATGGCATAGTTAGTATGTACATAAACTCGTTATTATAAAACCCATGTACATCGCAGATACATAACAGCACCAGGGCAGAGTAAAAATAAAAGAAGAGGAAATTATATGCTTTGGTATAATTTATATTTTTTCCAACATGGCGTCGGGGCACATTACTAGCCAATTTCGCGTACTTAGATAATAATTTTCGCGTAAATAACGGCGAAACAAAACTAAAGATACACCGGTTGTCGTCGGCGTTGACCAAGATTGTATTTTTTATTTTGTTTATCTATCGATGAACTTCTGTTTTGACATTTCTTCGCCTTGCCTTCTTGTTTTGGTGTAGTAGGTACCTAAGTATATTGTCTGTAATATCGTTATGCGGGACAACCGTGTGGATGCAGCTGCATCAATCAACCTTACAATAGGTTTAGTTTGGAGTCACGTGTGTGTTCTGATTATGATTATGCCAAAGCGAATTAACATTTACATAAGAAAATGGAATAAACTTGTGTGAATTCATTTCTATATTAACAATGACGGACGATGCGACGAGGACGTGGTATGGTATTCTTGTACTGTGTTTGTGCCTAGTCAGCTGTTGTCATAAATGAAAGCAGCTGCTACACCTACCTGCGAGAACCATTGAATTTTCTTGATGAAATTCAAAATTAATAAACATACTGTCAGCAAAAAATAATTTAAATTTATTCATTGAGCGGTGGTTGACTACTGCTATCTGACTTTCCTATCCGACTTTTTTTTTGCATTCACTTCGCCATCGATATCTTAGTGACGGACATACGAGGTTGTTCGCCTAACCTCAATATCCCTCCCTCCTACCACCAGTTTCGGGTTGGGGCATTTGAATCGTATCTTTTTTGCACAAACATATCGTTGTGAGAATTGCCCACATTTCGCATTTGTGCAATTAGGGAAGTAAACATAAACAAAAACATTTCATCTTAAATTTGAAGTGCGATTCATGAGATGTAAAGGTTTTCGCAGGTTAGGCATTTATGTACCTACCTTAAACAGAAAATATTTCGACTACCTACCTATTTTGTTAAATAAATTCTATATGTAAAAAAACAAGATGGCGTTAAATTGAACGGAAATATACACAAAAGAGAAACGATGAAGTAACTTGGAAAAAGGAACTAAGAAAAATAAAAATAACGATGTTAGGTTATGCTGGTGCTGAAATATTAGAAAATCCACTTTAAAATTTATCCCCAAAATGAAATTCAGTATCGAGTACGATGTTAGGTAGATACCTACACCTACATACATACATACCTTTTGCCAAATTATGTGTACATGAAATGTTATGTACAATTATTGTATGAAAAGAGCATAAGTTGTTAAGTGTTGCACCAATGTGACGGGCTCTAGGCTAAGATCAGCTTGCTTTAATATTTTCAACAAAATAGGTATCAACTTACTAAACGAAAAAAATCCCGAATATAATTTTACTTTCCGCCACTTCCTGGGCACAGTGATTGCCATAAATTGGTTTTATCATTAAATAATATCCTTTTTGAATATTTTACGTAACAAAAATAAAAATAAGACTTGGGTTTATCATTTGGTTATTTTTTAAATCAAAAAATTATTCTCCACGTTTTTCATAAGAAAAAACAATGGCCCATCACTTAACTGCACAAAGTTATACGGTATGCAACGTAAAGATTGGAGGAGTGTAGGTAATGGTTTGGGGGTGCATATCGGTATATTGAATAGGGAATACTATTTGAAGATTCTGAGAGAAAACTTAAACCAGAGTTCTGAGAGAATGGATGTTTGAGAAGGAATTTTACTTTTTACTAGGTCAACGACCCAGAGCAAAAGGGGAATGTTGTCAGAGAATGACTACTCTATGACTGTCCTGAAGTTATCCAAACACCTCCGGACCTAAACCCTATCGGGAATTTGTGGGATGAATTGCATAGTCGAGTTCGTTAAAACGGCAATAAGTGCACTGAAGACACAAAAAAATGTAATGCACCCGAAAAATTGTAAAAAAAATATGCTCCAGAAACTGAACGGAGTTTAACCAATAAAGAGTTTGCTGCGACAAAATATTAAATGAAATGTTAAAACAGATTACCGAAACAATTAAAAGTATTTTGTACAAAAAACCAAATGTATAAAGTTTGTACTTGCATACCTACATTTCCACAGAATTAATTTTTAAAAAAATCGAAATTTTTTTCCCGAAATCTAACAGGAAATACTTTTAGAAATGTTATAAAACTCGTTTCAAGGTTCTATGAAACACAGCTTGAAATCAGCGTATCTGTTAGAACGCTCTAACTGTCTACTATTTATAAATCAAAACTTTAAAGGCATTTTTCTCATAGCTTTTTTAACTTGTCTGCAACTTTTCTTCCAAAACGCACAAGACATTTGTTATCCATTACCAGATTGCAAGTTAGCTCCGTAATCAATAGGCGTGTTTTTTTCACAAGACTGTTATATACATAACATCGTTTTACATGCAAAGCAAAAACAACATCCCCGTCAACCAATGTTATGGATAAAAGAATGGTTAAGATTTAGAGTCAAGAGAAATTACTTGTTACCTTTGTGAACGGACCTATCAAAAAACAGACAAAAAAAATTGTTTACCTGCATTAATTTCACTACGGAACATTTTTATTTTCCACTCTATACAATTGCTTTAGGTTTTTAACAAACAGTTTTTGCGTTTTTGTGCGAATTTGGCAAAAAAAAAATTTATTTGTTGCCTTTTATTGGTTTGACAACTGATCGAGAACACCAACCCACAAATAAAAAAAAAAAAAAAACGAAGCGCTTTTTGGATATCATGTTATGTACATAACATCCTTGTGAAAAAAACACGCCTAATGTCATCACCGGACATTGTCTGATAAGAAAACACGCCACAAGACTTGGCGTTCCCTCTAATGACTTCTGCAGAAGTTGCTTAGATGAGGAGAAGGAGGAGACAATCCCACACCTCCTCTGCTCATGTCCTGCACCCTCTTTTAAAAGAAAGCGGCATCTGGGGAAGTATTTTCTCGATGATCCAAGCGATCTGGCGAACACAGATCCCCTGCATCTCCTTCGCTTTATTAAAAGCTCCAAATGGTTTTGTTAAGTGAGGTACTCCTTCGCATAATTTCTAAGGTATCACAATGGACCTAATATTGGTCTAAGTGTGTCAGGTGTATTCCTGACAGGCATTGTAACCTAACCTAACCTAACCTACTTAACCGATGGACTTATTTTAAACAGTATTCTATTCCTTTATAATCTGGCTATCGCGTAAACCTCAATTTAGAATTTTTATTGATGCTTGAATGGATGAATGTTTTGGGATTTTGTATTGTACTTCGACCTTTCTATGTCTTTTATAACCCCTTTTTCTTAAGTGGTATTCCTTAATTTAAAGTACTTCATTCTGATTACTTCCTTTGAAACTAAGTATCTGGGTTACGTTTTTAAGTTTTAGCTCCCTCTCTTCTACGTAATAGGATCCTAAGCACTTCTTCCTTTGATGTAGTAGAGCTCAAAACCTGCAGACACAGAAAATTCATAGACAAAATCCATTTATTGGGAGAATCCGGTCTTAAGACAAGTTCAAAGTTTTGCAAAATATTAGTATTTAATATCTTAGAATTTATTACTATTTAACTCAAAACTATCCAAAACCTACATAAAAACTCATGGTCTGTCTTATAAAATGAAACCTTGTTGTATAGGTTTCGACAAAACCTACTTGAAACTAAAGGAAGAGAATGGAATCTCTCAAAACTTCTGTTATCACATGGAAACGCTATTAAGTTAACAGCATTCTATAATTAATTCTGGGGTCCAAATGGAAGTTACCAACTCCTGTAACCCAGTCACCAACCCAATTCTCTCTTGTTTTCCAATAAGGGCTTGATAACTTTCTTAAGGCGAAAACCGTTTAAACCTTAAAGTATTCCAAAAATATTATTGACTTCAAGTACAATCAAAATATTTTTTGAATGGAACTCGACTTCGTTCACATGGCCACCGCGGGTATGTTTGCAGCGGTCGATTCGGTACACCTGAATGCAGCGATATTTTCGACCATACGACCAACCCGAATATGCAGACTCAAATCTTTGCACTAAACTAGGTATGTCTTCTAGGGTGAGAATTACGACCGAAAATTGAAGTTGAAGTTGCATTCACCGATTCCGAATTTAAGTCGGAAACTTTTGCAACTTGCAGACGTTACTTTTTCGTGAAATTAATCATGGAAAAAAATAGGTTTTACTAAAGGGTGCGTTCACAAAATAAATTTAAAGTTATCAAGTCCCTCCTGGGAACCCCTTTCGCTAAAAACTCCGGTATATTTGCTTTATATATTTTGTGACCTTTTGCCTTGGGTTCTAGCAGACAGCAGCACCCTACAATAGCTAGGTTTTAAAACAACTTTTTTGATGTTAAAATACAAGTTTATACGTGTTAGTAGTAAACTCCGAAGTTTTTGCGTAATTTGACTTTACTAGTAGTATCGCCGTTTGCGAAAAAAAATAAGCTTGAAATGAAGTACTCTGTGAGTGTCCCACACCAGGAAAAAAGACCTCGGAGAATACTTTTCAACAATATGGGCATTATTTCAGCATAAAGATGCTTCGTTGTCCCTCAGTTACATAAACTATATTTCATCCTCATATTCGCACGGGAACAGAAGGACAAGAACGGGAACATTAAAACTACACAGCCGAGCAACGCCAGTCGGCTCAGCTAATGAAGCGTATTGACCTTTTGAGCCTGCTCAAAGACAACTTTATTAGTATTTTTCCCCATTGATAATAGCGATGCGGTATTTAAATTTTTTTTAAGATACTGTGGCGTATGAGTACTTTTTTTTTTATTTTTCTGCTAAGGTAGACAATAGCAAACAATTCTTTGAATTTCTGCTACTTAGCGTGTCTATTACGATCGAGGTAAGAAGTTCAAATTCCAACAAAAAACAAAAACTGTTTTTCCACAAGTATCACCTTTCGCAAGGAATTGACAAGTACATATTGTAATGCCAAGAGAAGGTGTCTTTCGATTAGCCGTTCGGAATGGGCAAAATGTTGTAGTTCCCTCCATTCCCCACATGGTAGAAGTTATGAGAAATGCGCTTAGCCCCGGGGCTTCCCGCTCTGCGCCCCAACCAGTTTTATTTAATTTAAAAACACACGAGTTGAAATAAAATTTGCTTGAAAAAAGAAAGAAAATAGTGAAGTGAAGAAATAAAATTTGCTTGAAAAAAGAAAGAAAATAGTGAAGTTACATTCCTTTTTAGGAGATATAAGAATAACCTGTAACTTAGTTGTATTAAGAGGTAGTTCATTTATCAAAGACCAAAAAATTGGTTGCATAGAACCACATTTACTACCTTTCTCAACACCATTTACGTCTATTAATATTAGGTGCCTAATTTTGATACTAATTTATATTTTTTTCTCTTTCTAGTGAGTGAATGCCACAAATCGTCTCAAGAAAGGAGTGTTTTAAAGTCAACCTAAACGCTGTCAATACAAAACTAAAGTTAAGATGGGCGAGGTAGGTGAAGTGATTCCGGAAAAATCAGCAGTCGAACAGTTGGCATCGGTAGCCATAGCATCGAACAACACCAATGATACTGCCGCACCTTCTGAATCGATAGAAAATTTACCAGCACAACAAAATGGAGAGGTTGTCAAAGAAGCTGTACAGCCACCGGTAGAGCCAATGGCTGTAGACAGCGATGAAGATACACAAACAAGTTGCGGCGAGAACCAAAGTCATTTAAAAGTGAGTGCAGAGAGTGCTACGGCCAATGGAGATGCAGAAATGTCACAAGATGGTAGCGAAAACAGACGTTTATCTCGAGATGATGTCGATACAAAAGATTCGGCTGTGGAAAATGGGAGCGATGAAGACAACGAAGATGAAAAATCGGAGAAATCCGAACAATCAGAACAGACAGAAAAAACCGACACAGAGAAATCGGATGCCAAAAAGAATGGCAACTCAGAGAACGAAGAAGACAGTCAGGATGGTGGGGAATCTGAAGCGCCAACAAGCCAAGACGATGGGGAAGAAGCTGAAGATGGTGATGACAGTCAAGATGAAACATCTCAGTCAGTCACTAACGACGAAGATAGCCACCAATCGAGTCTGCCAGTAAACAAGACTGAAGAAGTTGTTAAATCAGCGGAAAACGTCGTTTCCGAAAAATTGAACGGAGAAGCACCAAAATTGGTCCCGGATGATGATGGTGTTGTGGATCTGGGGGAATCAGATGAAGAAATGCCAATGGCAGATGAAACACCTAAATCAGAAACAGAAAAAATAAACCCTCTAGCAGTGATCGAGAATCAGGAAGAAGAACCGGAGGAACCAAAACCCAACAACAACACAAATGATTCTGACATAGCGGTAGTAATCGGTTCAGATTCCGAAGCCGAACAAGAAGTCAAAAGCAATCCGCCTCAAAAATCTTCGTCTCCTTCTCAAACACAGATACAGCCACCAGAACAGCAGCAACTACAACAAAAACAGCAGCAGCAAATACAACCACAACAGCAACTACAATCACAACAGCAACTACAACAACAACAAATACAACAACAGCTACAACAACTACAACAACATCAGTTGCAACAACAACAATTACAACAGGTAACAGTTCAACAAAAACCGCCACCACCACCACCCAAGCCCGACGATGACGACGATGATTGTGTTGTAATAGAGGATGATAGCCCAAGCGAAGCCTCGGAAGCGGGTAGCAATGTATCCGGACGCCAACGTAAGAACATGGTTAAAGTACGTGATTTTGCATCATTTGGCGATGATCAGACTTTGGGTAATGATGACTCCCAGCCTTCTCCAAAAAGACAGAAAATATCTCATATCGGGGGGCCGTCTCAAATGGCGCAGATCACAATCAAAGACGCCCGGTCTCTCATGCCAGGAACACCCAACTCTATCAACCTTGTTCAGAATTCGAACATTGTCATGCTCGACCAAGGCCAAAATAAACTCGCATCTCCCTTACCTCCAAGTAGCATATATCCGGTGAACCTTCAACCAGCTTTGCCCACAAATCAAATGCAATCGACAGCCGGACCTAAAGCTGTCCCAACAATGCCAGTTTCTCCAGCGATTCCCGCCCTACCAACAATATCGAACGCAAACCTTTTGCCCGGTTTAACGGACGATATGTTCGTTCTGGAGGCACCGTCGTTTATTGTACCGTACATTTATGAGAAACCCCCCTCCGATAATCTTCGTGCGATTGTTACACAAATCGAGACAAAGTTCGATCTTAAAAAAGAACCTCAACAAGTTGATGAGAGTGACATTGACCTGGGAATCGGCAAAGAAAACGACGAAAGCACTGCTTCTCCAAGTAAAAAGAAAAAAAGAAAACGTGGTAGTGGCGATGATTCTTGGTCGGAGTCTGAAGAATCAGCAGATGATGAGGATGAGGATGATTCAGAAGCTGAGACGCGTACCAAAGTCCTAATTAAGGAGGCCAGTGATGATCTGAAAACCATCAAATCAGTGATACAGCCCATCCAACAATCACCCCTCGCAACCTCCTCCGGCATGCCATCTCCGGCAGCTGCGAATGTCATCAAGCCTGCCGGTGAAAATTACTTTGAGAGTCCATTGGGTAAGTTTTTTATTGACATTGGTGTTGGCCTGGTGCAGGAATTCGTACAGGCCGATCTTCTACGAATACAAAAACGCAAAATGCGTCGATCCCTCGGCAAGAATGCTACAGAGATCGAGAGAGCGATTACTGCACTGAGTGGTAATTTGGAAGCCAGCAAGAAACGAAATGCTCCATTCAAGTTCAACATTAAACGCTGTGAGTTCTGCAACTTTAAGTCAGAATCAGCATTGGCAATGGCTCATCACTACGAAACGCCACATATGAATGGCGCCATGTACAAATGCAACTTCTGCACGTACGAGGTTAGGAACTCAACTGAGATTGTTTATCACATGGAAGCGATGCACAACATCAAAACGCGACTTTTCAAACACCTGCCATACCATCAGTGCCCCAATTGCGGCTTCGAAGACAACGGCAAAGCAAAGCTGGCCCGGCATGCGCCAGTGTGTCAGAAGAAATTCCGCCCTGAGTCTAATCTGACTCCACCCCATGATTGGGAAGCTCCGGCAAAGATACCTCGCATCAAACCACGTCATGGACTGGTGGGAACTGCTACTGCGTATCAGGTAAAGTTTAGATTTCTGTTTTGTCACTATGACAAAAAGAAAAACAATGAGATATTTTTTCTTTAAGGCTATGGCTGCACAGGCTGCGGCACAGAAGGCTGCGTTAGCAACAATCCAACAGCAACAACAACAGGCGCAACAAGCCCGCAACATACAAGCAGCAATGGCTAGTAATAATGCTAACAAGAACATGATGCGAGGCCGACAACAAACTACGACAAAGCCAACCCCGAATGGAGGCAATATGCTTCGTGGAAATGTTGCACCTGTTCGGCCGCCAATGCCAACTGGAATGGTATTACCCAATAACTACCAAATTGCGGCTGGACAACTGATTCAGGTAAGTTTCATACTCTTCATTGATTGCATGCTTAAAAAAGACGGTTTTCTTTGTCAAGTGTGGTAAAAGTAGCTTTGTGTAAGTGTTCATTCATAGATAAAAGGGTATATGGGATCTCAGAATGAGACTAACGGTATTTTAAGGCTAACACTTCATTATGCCCTTTCAATTAATGAAATAAAAACTACGTCATTTAATTAAGAAAAAAACCTTCACTGCCATGTTCGTTAAGTTTTTTTTTGTACTGTGGATCGACGTGGTGCTACATAACTACATTCGCTTTTGAGATAAAATATGATTTCGTAGCTCATCCATCCATCACTATGTACATGAGGCGATTAAATTCCTCTAAGTATGTCTTGGAACGCATATCGTGTTTGAAGTCAAGTCACGGTGAGATGATTTTTTTTTAAATTTTAATTTTAGCATGGCTGTTTTTCCTCTCAAAATGTCTCTTACTTTATCAACTTCGATTCCAGTGGTAAATGATTTCTTATGCTATTTTCTTATTTATCATCTGATCTGCGCATTTCAAAAACATCCTCATTAAGGTAAAAGCTGTCGGAGATTTTCTTAAACTTGAAGATGATGTTGGCTTTGGTTTGTTGTAAAAAAACTCAACTTTTATTTGACTGAGCTAGAGTTCATGATTTTGCATAATGAGTTTTGATGGAGATTTAGATTACAGATATAATGTAGAATATTTCTGAATTGAGTAAGTTATTCAACACTTGATATCCGCATTTATGTTGTTGACCAAGCTTACATCAGTTCCCAGTGAGCTGAGTTCCTTGACAAGGTCGAGATTGATAACTTCAATTACTGTGGCGTCCCTTCCCTTCCTTCTTTGATGGAGCAGTGAGCGGTCTCCAACGAAATTCTCTTATTATGATGTATCTCTTAAATAGAAATGCTAATGTAGAACATGATTGGATACTAAGGTCCTCGGATCTATTCTACTACTATATTACTACTATACTACCACTTCTTCTTCACGCAGGGTATATAGATGTAGAGATGATTGTCAGTTAGGCTGATTCCTCTTCGACCATTCTTCACCAGTCTACCAACTGGTCTACAAAATAGTTCTTCGTTTTTTTCTTGTACTATCTTAACAATCATAAAGTTACATGACGGTCTCCAGATCAATCAACCGTCAACCAAATTGACCTTGTTGGGATCGACGCAAGACACTCTTCCAGTGTGATAGATGTTCGAACTTTCCGAGGGGCCAACTTTGTCTCGGACCACTATCTTGTTTTAGCCAAGGTACGGATGAGGATATCTTGTTCACGACTCGCACGAACAAACGCTGTGAAGCGATATGACATCGGAAAGCTACAATCGCAAGAGATTGCCAGTGCCTTTTCCAATCGAGTGTCATTTCAATTATTCTTGAATTCTATGCCGCCAGCATCAAGCATTGAAGACCAGTGGCAGCAATGCCAAGAAGCCATCAGAACAGCTACATCTTTGGTTCTGGGTTTCGCTCGGCCCCCAAAACGAAACCCATGGTTCGATGCACGACAAATGCTTACGATCAGTGTAACGAAATTTATAAGGAGAAAAGAAGGGAAGAACTCTGAATTCTCAAAAAGAAAAAGAAGTAAGCTTGAGAAGCGCTCGTTTGAGGAGATTGAGAGGTGCCATGACAGGAACGAGATTCGGAAGTTTTAGCAAAAGGTAAAAGATCCTACCAGGGTGGTGGGCCCCGAACTCAAGCCTGTAAAGATCAGCAAGGAGACATTGTAATAGAGTCACAGTCGCTACTGATGATCTGGAAAGATTACTTTTGCAGACTGCTTAACAACGGCGATGCGAATGCCCCATTCAACTTGGACGATTTTCAAGAATGCCGTACTCCCGACCTAGAAAAAGTTAAGCTTGCCATATGCAAACTTAAATCAAATTAGTCTGCATGGCCTTGATGCTGAACTTTTGAAGGAAGTTGAAAAGGAGCATGCAACAGCTGATCTGCAAGATATGGTCGGAAGGAAACATGCCCAAAGAATGGAACCTCAGTATCGTATGCCCGATCCTAAAGAAGGGAGACTCTCACAATTACCAATTATAGAGGGATAAGCCTCCTTAACGTTGCATATAAGAACTTGTTTGCTGTAATATGTGAACGTCAGAAACCTCACGTCAACAACTTAATAAGTGCTTAATCAATGTGGTTTCAGATCAGAGAAGTCCACAATATACCAAATTTTCACATTAAGGCAGATCTTGGAAAAAAACAGATAATGTAATATATTCACCATCTTTTTATCGATTTCAAGACCCCGTATGACAGTATTTACAGAGACGAGCTGTACAAAGCCATGTCTAGTTTCGTCTTCCCTACAAAACTCCTACGAATATCTTTGGTCCCGTTGGTTCCCTATGCGAAGACAATTTTTGGACAAGAAGTTCCAACAACTAGTTGTATGACCGCGACATGGGAATAGCTAGAAGAGCACGCATCGCGAGACTACGATGGCTGGGACACGTAGAGCGGATGGACTCAACCGCTCCGGCTCGACGGGTTTTCGAAAGCACATTGCAGGAAAATCGCGGAAGGAGAAATACTCGTCTTAGGTGGCGCAATCAAGTGGATGAAGGCCTCAGCCGACTTAGAGTGCAAAACTGAAGTGAGCTCACCCGAAATATCAAAGTCGTTATAGAAGAATGTAGGTTCAGGCCCAGGTTCACCCCGAACTGTAAGGCCAACTTAAAAAAAATCCTTTACAATGCAGAGTAGATGGTTTAAAAAACTAAACAAAGCAAGCGATCTCGGTTTTTATGGATCGGTCAGATAGTACCTTCCATTGATTTGATGGATGGGTTTGTGTATGGTTCTTAACACGTCATCTCCTACGTATTTAAAAAGCTTCTACTTTGGTCCATTTTTGCTAAGGTACAGCTAGTCTTTATTTCTAATCACATATTTCTGTTTTTCAAGAATATTCGTTACAGACAATTGCTTCAAATTGTTTAGGTTCAATTTAAATTTTATCATTAAACGAAGCAGTGTACTTTGAAAGGCCATCTAAAAACAAACTAAGAACACGCATTCAAAAACCTCATTTTTTCTTATCATTTCGCTGATATACTTGGGAAGCTGGCAAACTAACTTCAAACTCATCCAATAACAAAAATGAATAACTGTTACCGTATTCCAAATCAACTGCATTCATTTACTAACTCTTAAAAACTCAATCTTGCCATAAAAACATCTCTTGATTGTTTTTTTTTTTGCAAATAATCTTCATGTAAGAAAATGTGACATTTTACATTCTCTTACAAAACTACTCATTCATTTCTTGCGTTAAGACTAAGCCCCAAATATGAAATAAATTTAATGAACGTCATTACTTTTATTTGTCCATGTAGGTTTCAGGTTCAGGTATTGCGATCCTGCCAACATCCCAAAATACCCTAACATTACAGGTAGGTCTAGCATTCAATAGTTAGTTACCAAAAAATGTTTTTAAATTTAAGAGCAAAAAAAGAAGACAAAACTATGAGCTAGTAGTTTCTCGAACACGTGATTTTTTATTCTTTGTTTTTCTATGCTAGCTTGTTAGTTAAAACGCATTCATTGGTTGTTTTTTCTACTTATATATTTTGTGTATTTCAGGCGGCAAATGCTGCAACAACCAAGAAGAATCAATCCGGTCAACCAAGCATTTCAATCACACCTCTACCTCGACAAAGTAGCAGTTCGCAGCAAGCTCAAGCGGCAGCAGCAGCGGCAGCTGCTGCAAATAAAATGCCACCAGCTGGCATGAAGCCTGGTCAGAACCCTAGTGGGAACAAAGCACAGTTTGTAATATGTGAAATATGTGATGGGTACATTAAGGATCTGGAACAACTTCGAAACCATATGCAATGGATGCACAAAGTTAAGGTAAGACATTCTCCTCTAATCAAAAACGTTCATCTATTGAATTTTCTTTGTGTGTTTAGATTCACCCGAAAATGATATACAATCGACCGCCTTTAAATTGCCAAAAGTGTCAATTTCGGTTTTTCACTGACCAAGGTCTCGAGCGGCATTTGCTTGGCTCCCATGGTTTGGTAACAAGCTCAATGCAGGAAGCCGCTAACAAAGGCAAGGACGCTGGTAGATGTCCTGTTTGCGGAAGAGTAAGTTGCTCGAATTGTTTGCCACTCGAAAGAGAAAAAACTTATGATTTTCGTTTTGTTTGCAGATGTATCAATGGAAATTACTTAACCATGTATCTCGTGACCATCATATGACCTTGAAACCTGCACATTTATCTTACAAGTGTACCGTGTGTACGGCAACATTTGGGATGTACAAACAATTTGAAACGCATGTGTATACCGCCCACAGTACGGTAGCCAAGAAGGCCATGGACGGCAAAAAGAACAATGCGAGCAGTGGTAGCATGCCTAATAACAGCAGCGGCAGTGCGACTAGCAATCGGAGCGGTTTGTCAGCGGCTAACGACACGTTGCTGAAGCCACTAAAGATCAACGATGAAATTACTATTATTCCACAGCCCGCGTCGAAGAATCGATCTTCAATGAATAATATGGAAAGTCATGTTATTGGTGAGTAAAAATTTTATGTTTTACTTCTTTTTTCAAGACGGAGAAGAACTAGTGTTTCAATGTCAAGTCACAAAGTCACAGTCACAAGTTCCTCCTTTGATTGATTTTGAAACTTCAATTTAGTCACGTTTAGATAGAAAAAGATAGTTCAAAGATCTGCCCCCGTTTATCAACCCGACTTAAAAACTTAAAAAACTTAATCTTGTATAGAAAACTCGTCCTTTTTGTATCCAGACAAGCTTATGGTGGGTTGAATTTATCCGATTTCCAGTCAACAAACCGTTAAGACAACGTTGTTTAAAATGATTAAAAATCCTTGCGATCACTACACGCAGTGGGAGGTTTCTCATTTCAACAGTTGGCTCATCTCACCACAGACTCCCACATTCATTTGAAAACGTCACAATAGAGCTCTAATTAGGTTCTGGAGGTTTCCCTAGAACTGCAAAGACTTAAAGTTACCCCTGCATAACTAACTTTAGTCTCTAGATTTATGAGTATTATAGGACAGCAGAGTATTGTTAGGTTGTAAAATTTAGTGGTTGAATGAAAAAAAGTGAAATACAGTTGAATTAAAAGAGAATAGAAAAGAGTGAGCGAATTAATATTAAAAGTTTGCTTTGCTTTGAGCATCACAGTTTATTAAAAATTCGAGTCACTCGTCATGGTTGTGCGACCGAAAATAGGCTTAAAAATGCGGGTGTATGGAGGAAGTTGCACTTCCTTTTTATGAAACAGAAGGACAGGCAGAAGAAGTTGTATTTGCACTTGTGGTGGAGTGCTGATCACCCAAAATGGCGACGATGTGTTAGAGAAGAAAAATTCTGGTCCTTGATCGATCATGTTCTATGCGGACGATTAATTTGCTCTATCGAACTTGATCGGAGAAACCTACATTCTAGGAGAACTCAGGCCAAACACACACTTGGGGTGGCGCAACAGAGCGTGGAGCCCATGGTTTTCTCAAAACCATGCCTAGTGAGGGAATGGAGGGGAACATCTGCCGACTCCGAAAGGCTAATCGAGAAAACGCTTGTAATTACAACGAATTGACTAGCGGAGGACTTGCCAATTCCTCGCGAAAGGTAAAACCCGTTGAAAAACTTTTTTGTTCTCTGTAGGGACTTGAATCACGATACTCCCGCATAACAGGGATACATGCTAAAAACTACGTCACGAGCACCACCAGAACTTTGACCAGTAGTTTTTTTTTGCTTGGTGGTTTCTGCAACTCTTGCTGTCGAAGACAGCCAGAGAGAACAAATACCTCCGATTTGTCGTACAGAACGATAAGAAGTATCTATCACTTCAAATCAATTGTTGCTTGTAGCCAACGCCTGTTTTTCCATGATACTTGGGTTTGTTCGTTGAACTTTACCCAGATTTGACCCAGGTTTTCTTGAGGTATTTTTTTGGTATTACAAACCGATAGTCAAACAAGTAATAAACAATTCAAGAGAATGGACAAACTTTTTCTGTATCGGAATACAAAGAAAAAATGACAAACCTGAGAAATAAACTAGAAACACAACAGCAGCTCTTTCATAATTTGCGACCGGAGAAAGGTCCAAATCCTGGTATTGAAATCCCTAACGCCTAGTCTGCACATGCCTTAAATCTATCGTTACTATTACACTGCCGTCCTACGAAAAAAATGCGTATATCCATTTTTGTAGTTTCGAGTTAAATGCATTTTACTGTTTTTGGGTTTTCCAACTTCAAATAGGCATTTACCATTTTTATTCGTGGTTTTGAGACGTTTAGACTCGGAAATATGGTTTTTTGTTCACGACACTGTTCAACGATTTCAAATATGCCTCAAACTGAATTTTCACTTTTTTGTGCCTATTTTTTCGTTAGGACGGCGCGGCGCGGCAGTACAACAGCCTCTCTTAGAGCAGCTTTATTTAGGCATGATTATCACTGCCTACAGATAGATAGCATTCTTTTATCGCAGAGGATCTATTGCAGCTATTAAAGCAGAGGGAATTTTCATCTGCATGTGTTTTTCCACCATTTTGTTATTTCTTTGTGGTAAATTTTGGAACCCAAATACACGACAGAAGTCGTTTCTATCATTGAGGTGACTTTAGTGAACTTAAGCCAAACAAAAATGTTACGATCGTTCCTGTAAAACCGTGATGGATCAAACTAGAATTAACTTAGCGATTTCGGGGAAGTACTCTAGGACGATCCTCAATGGAATAACTATGCCTTATTGTCTAAGCCTCCCTTTTAACGAACCTCAGTATGGTAAAAATGGTTTAATGGCATTACTAGTCCTCTACTAACAGCAACTTTTTCAAAATTATGTTAAAGAAAGTACAGGAGGCAAACCTTATAAATGAAAAGATGAACAGATTTTAATTTCGAAAAATCATGTGTTGGATCATTTTATAAATCACTTTTCTATCCGTTGCATATAAGTTGTGTTAGGTGGTTCTTTTGTTGCTTGATATGTGAAAGCATTACACCAAACCCAATTCAGGTAGCTCCATTCACTCTATGCTCGTATTCAAGTAAACATACATATGTATTCAAATTTTTATCTTTTTTTGTTTCAGATTAAAACAAATCTCGTTTTAAGAATAGTGTAAATTCACAAAAAATGGAATCGACCATGTACACTTGTACAGTGCTCTCTTTCTCCTCTGTTGCAAGCACAGTAAAAACAATTCTCCAAAGAGGAAAGGACCCCCGCAGAGCGTTAAGTGGCCGTAATATATTTGCAAACATTCGTAGATTTTTATTTAATTTTTTTTTTATTTAATGAAACGCTCTCATGATTTTTTATATTTTATAAAAAGGGAAACAAAAAAAAAGAAATAAATAATAATAAAAAAAAAAAAAAAATAGAAATTGTTTTATATATTCAAAAACAAACAGTTAAACAATTGCTCGGTTTTGCCATTGTCATCATGGAGAGACGTTTGGGGTCTTTATTATAAATGTTTCTATTATTTAATTGATATCTGTTCGCTATTTTGTGTTTATTGAATAAAACTTCTTTAAATTCTCTTTTTAATAGACATAAGCTAATGTTTAGGATTATTCTATTATTCACTATATGCATATTTAAAAATTAAAATCCCATTTTTATAAACCATAGAATAAAAACAAAACAAAACAATAAACGATAAAGATGGGTGGTTCTGTAATATACTTATTTATAATGTAAAGATATTTTTTTTGATAAGAAAAAAACAACTAATACGAGAAGATTGATTACATGCTCACCAACAAAGCATTTGTTTCTCATGGTGTAGTATACATAATATATAAATACATACATGCATACATACATACATATGTATATATAGTATATGCAAACAAAGAAATGCATTAAATGTTAATTAAAACAAATTTAGATTTTTAGATACACAAATGAAATACGAATGAGTTATAAGTATATATTTAAAAAACAAATTAACAGTAAAAAAAAATAATATTTAAAATGAAATTATTTTTAACTGCTGATTTCTGAAAATTATTTAATGACAAAATACAAAACAAAAAATGAAAGTTTATTTCAAACATAATTTTAGTACATAAATAATATTATTGCATATGTATTTAAAAAAATATTTGTTGTGTATATCGACAGCAAAACTGTATTAAATTTGAAGATGGAACACAGCGTTAGGAAAAAAGATCAACAAATAAACTTTAATTAAAACTGATTTTATTGTTGTTTAATTTGAAATTATATTGAGAGAGCACATAGGCTATACGAACTCTTCACAATGGCTTTCCCCCCATAAATAACGTAAAATGTCTTACCATAAACGAGGGCCAAATGACAACACTCCTTATCGAGTAACACGTCACAGTATTATGTGAGTTTGGTTTGGTATTACTGCTCACGTTATCGAGCATTCAAGTACCACAATTTGGCATTCCCTCATCAGTAATCGAACTGAATTTTATGAACATGAAATTTACTGATCAATGCTGAAATGAAAATATATAAATTAATTGTGCAAAGAAGAGTTGAAAAATTGTACCAGCAGGTACGATTTGCTGATTTGCTCACTATGTTGCTGCTAAGTATAAAAGAGCCTTCTCTTTTTTGTGCCGCGTCGCCTCGCCATTCTTCTTCTTCTTAGTGTCCGGAAGCTGTTGACAGCAACACTTTAACTCCTACTGGAGCATAGGGCGGCAACCAGATCCTTCCATCTCTCTCTATTCCTAGCACGATACCTCAGCTGTGAAAACGACTGCCTCGCCATGGTGTCGCTTAAATAATAGATGTGTTCAATGGCTTTTTTTTAGATCAGAACAGCACAGCACAGCACAGAAGCAGTGAAAAACGTCAGGCAAGTTAGAACAAGCAAACTTGTCAAAATAAGCAACAACAAAAACGAAAAAAACCAACCACCAATTTTTCTTTTTCTGATATCAATTTAATTTAGCGTATTTTAGTCACGAATAAGTAATTTTTTTTTAATTTTTTGAATTTTTCACAACAAATTAAAATTACAATTCGCTTAAAAAACTACGAGCAAAAAGTCAACAGCTGCTTTTGACAGTTTTCGCCAAACTTGCACTTGCTCAAAAGGAGGTGCAGAAAATGCTGTGCTAGACTATTCTAGAACTGCCTTGAACATTCATTGAACACAAAAAAGATCAGAAAAGAACAGAAAATTTCTCATTGAACACCAAAAGTCTGATCTTTTCTGTCTGAAACTGTTCTAGAACAGGTCATTGAACACTCTTAATATTAGTGCCAGAAAGTTACGAATACTACTTATCTGTTTGTGCTCTATCTAATTATGTAAGAAGTGGAATCCTTGTACCACCTGCGTATGAAAAGTTTAATTGTTGTAATTTGATAGACATCTGTTCATATGCAAATACTACGAAGCTGTGAAAGTACTTCTCTATTTACAGCCAAATAATTACTATTGGCCCTATCGAGGTAACCGTCGGAGTGGAGTTTTCTCCGCAACGCATCCTTTTTCGGAGATTCAACGTGCTTCGAAGTAATTGTTATCGTAAGAATTTTTTTACATAGGTATGCGACTTTCCGCAGAAAAAACGTATCGGAGGGGGCCGGAGATATGTTTGCTTTTATCTGTCAAAAATAAAGCCAACAAAAGTACTTAATCGCAGATCTTTGCTTTATTTTTCCATCACTCTAATTTTTCTCGTTAGAACAAAATAAAACGTTTTTAATTTGCAGTCACGGTGGCAAGCATGTCTGTCTGTAAACCCAGAGGTTCATTTTTTTACGGGTATCGCCTTTCTCGATAAATTAGCATAATAAAATTCATTGTCATGAAAAGCGCTTTCTCAATTAGCCGTTCGGAACCGAAAGAAAATTGTAGGTAGGCTCTTTTATCGAAAATGCGTGCTTTTGGTATCAACGAGTCTCTTCTCCTACCTTTCCGACCGTTCAATACAAGTTGAATTGGATGGCTTCAAGTCTGAAACCCACTTCCCCAGGGCTCCATTTTGTCTCCGACTCTCCTAATCCTTTCAATTCTTATGCTGATGACTCAACCCTCAGCTTCTCATATTCGTTTCCAAATTTACGTCCCTACTCTTCGGACGTGGAACTGAAACGGTTGCGTATCATTAACTCATTGAATTCTGACCTTGACAGCATTGTTAAATGGGGTCATAAAAACCGAGTAGAACTCAATGCTTCGAAAACTCAATGATGTCTCTTGTCGTTGAAGCTTGACATTCCCCCATTGCCATTATTCATGAATAGTATCTGCATCCAAGAACCCGCTGTCAGTTCTTGGTATGTGTGTAAAGATGATCTTCGTTGGAATGGCCACATATTTGAAGTCGCCAAAGACGCTGCTTAATGCTTAGGCCTCTTGAGACGATGCTGGCTACAATTTATAAAGCCTTCAACCGCCCAAAACTGGAGTATAACTCTCATACCTTGTCAGGTGCTCCTCAAACATCTTTGCGCCTACTTGATAGGGTACAAAATAGAGCGTTAAAAATGATAGGTGATAGTTCAATCGTAGAATCGATTGATTCTCTTGAACATTGTCAAAACGTTACCTGTCCTTCTCTCTTCTATCGCTTTTTTCACAAACAGTGCTCTAGTGAAATAGCCAGCTGCATTCCTCCCCTGAAACAATTTAGCCGCAATATGCTCATCTGTTTTACTTTGACCCCAACTTCGGGCGTAAAGTCAAGTATAGAGATTCTCATTTTAGTCGCACCACCCGATTGTGGAATGCTACTACTCTGAAATTCGATTCGAAAGCAAAAATTTCCGAAAACAAATATTCTGCCACTTTCGGAAAGGCAAATAAGAAAACGATTCTTTAATTTAATTTATTTATTTTTTAACTTCTTTGTAATTTGCTTTGATATAACTTTTTTGCTTGATTTGACAGTTATCTTGAGAAATATTTCAAGGCTTCGAAAATCTATTCCCTTAATGAAAATATTAATAAGTAATTTTTTTCGACTCGAAAACGAAATACATTGTACGAATTCATAATCGGATGGAAAATCAATTTCGAATAGACTTGCTTCTTAAAACGAAATACAGAATAGGTCCCCTGACCCTGTTTTTCCCCTAGATTACGATTCACAAATATCCCAAAGCATCGTGCAACGGTATCTCTTTTCAAATCCTCTCCTCTTTTCCTAAATACCAGCACTGTCCACTGTGTTCTGTAACATAAATAATTATAGTAAAAAAAGGTCCCCTCCATTTCCTCACAAGAAATGGTTGTGAGAAATGCGCTAGGTGCTCTCGCTTCTCGCACCACCCGATTTTTTTTTTTTTTTTAGTTTTTCTTTTCCTATGAAAAATTTCGTCTAAATTTAAAGGTTATGCCTTCAAATGCAGGAGGAAATTTTTTTTTCACCAAATTAGACGAACCTAGGTAAAAAATTTGAATTGCAATTCCATAGCTTGTTTGACGGATCACAAAAAAGTTCCTTCCCAATATTTTTATCGTCAATATTTATAGAGTTTCATTCGTATAAGGTACCATTTCAGTCTACTAATCTAAGCTTTCTTTTCATTAAAAACATGTATTAATCTGAATATGCGCTTTTTGAACTAGAAATTTTCGTTAACCCGCCATGTTACCTGTACCAACTTCATTAGCTGGAAAAACCTACTCAACTGCCGACTCTTTTTTCAACCATAGAGCAATATTAACGGCGGAATTACACCAAATAAAGACGTAACTAACTTGAGCCATCTCTGCTCTCGACCAGCATAAACATCCCCCTTTACTCAATTCCTCCTGTGTAAGTCTTGCACGAAAAACTCAACCGTTTCTGCTGCTTATTTTAAAGAGGCAAAAAATAAATTCTAAAAAGTAATCAATAATTCAGAAGTCAGTTTATTTGAAAGTCCTTAAATTTTTTGTACAAATTAGTTGAAAATTGTAAAAAAAAATTGCAATGCCTGATGAATACAAACCTGGAATCACAAAGAACCCGTACGTCCCGAAGATTCTGTCTGAATGGATAGATGATTGTGACATTGAAAAGGACCACAAGCCACAAGTGCAAATAATCAAACTCACGGATGAAAATGCTGCCAACTACACTAGTATAACATCACATGTGGGCTGGAAAAAGCGTGTTAACTTTGCACTGAATAACTTGGAGAGGTCGGAAGTTCCAGATTCAAATTTTGTTGGTTCTCTTCTCGAAAATACTATTTCAACGGTAATTTTATTGGCAAGTGGTGGTACTCCTCCAGAAGAATGTCTGCTCAGATCTATTCTCTTCCTTCGAAATATTCGCAACGAATTTGGGGAAAATCCCCCAAACATTGCATCTTTATTTGAATTACTCCAATCAAAGGCATCACAAGAGCTTCGTTCCACTCTGGAATCAATCGAGAGATCAGACAACGAGAACTTACCTCGAAATCTCACTATAACCAAAGTGCCAAAATCTCTTCAAAAATAAAAATTAAAACAAATTTTTTTTTTATATTTTTTTTATTTCAAGAAAAACTTATACTGATGAGAAGAAAACACATATACATACATAATGTTTTCGAATACTAGTAACAATAATAGAGAAGTTCGCAGTCTTTGTTCGCGGGGAATGACCTCCAGTTAATTGGAAGGCGGATCTGGCGTTGTGTTGCTTTTGAATGTTTACTTTTGCAACTCAGCGGCGGGGGCAATATAGGTACGTTAAAGGTTACGAGTGTTGTTTTCAAACCCATAATTTGATTAGACCAAGAGTGCGAAAAGGTCCTTCGATCTCTTGCTAATTGAATTAGTTAAGGTATTTCTATTTAGTCTAATTAATCTGTTGGCACTGAATTCGCCGATAAATCGTCACTACTTTGCTTCAGGGATGGGAAAATGCTGGCAGCTTCAGGGATTTGGGCTATTTCATCTTTGGTCAAAACCTGTGGTCTTTCACTCTCACTGATGTTATGAGTGCTCAATTGAAAGAATGCCGTATCACTGTGTGTGAGGTTAACAATTGTCCCAGTGAGAGGAAGTGTGTTTAATAGCTCATTAGCGTTGCTGAATGCTCCAATGTTTACAGGAGCTATACCAGTGAGAACTTGTCCGCTAACGTTTGTCTGGATTGGAAGTGGAATATTGCCAAGGTCAATGTGACTGCTATTGTGATGGGCATCGTAGAAGGTCAGATCAACGCGTTCTTGGCTAAAAATGGTAAGTGTAAAGGTAAGTTTTTTTTTTTTAAATTCATTGGAATTCTGAGTTATTTGACATGAATTACCTTTCAATACTGGAGGTGTCGTTTTCATCTTCATCTGTGAGTATGCCAATTTCGTAGACAACCGCCTTTACAACGTATCTGCAATGGGAGAAATTGAACTTATTTACTTGTTTTTTCTATAAAACATTACATTTAAGCATATGCATATGTACATACGAAGAAACAAAAAACAGAAACATAATTAAATATCTTTAAAATTAGATAAAAGAATAACTGAAGAATAGGAATTCGGTTGTTTAGGATAAGCTCAATAAAAATAGAGAGAAGACAACCTTCTTCAATTAATAGAAAAATTGAATCTAAGGTTTACATTTTGTTAAATAAAAAAAAGTAAAATCAAACGGACATGACTATCCCACCAAATGGTAAAACAATAGCGAAATAGACGTTATACTCAGAGACGTTTTTGTACTAAAGAGTTTAAATATGAAAGCGACAATACATTCGTACGAGCGAATATAAATAATTAAATAAAAATAAATAGGGTGGCGCAACAGAACGAGGAGCCCCTGGGTCTAGCGCATTTCTAACGACCATGCTTTGTGAGGAAATGGAAGGGACCTACAATTTTGACCGGCTCCGAACGGCTAATCGAGAAAGCACTATTCATGGCAATGAATAGTAACGGAGGACTTGCCAATTCCTCGCGGAAGGCGATACCCGTGGCAATAAAATGTTTGCCCCTGTTGGGATTTGAACTCGAACCTCTGGATTAACAGGCGGACATGCTATCCATTACGGGTCTATGAAATAACTCCCACGAAATAAGTCCCACTTTTAAAAACGAAATAAGTCCCACCAAAAATTGCTATTTTGAAAGTGGGAGTTATTTCGTTTTTAAAAGTGGGATTTATTTCGTCAATTGGTGGGACTTATTTCGTTACGCGTTTTTATTTTAAGTGGGACTTATTTCGTTTTGAGTGGGAATAAATTCCTTTTGTAAAGTGGGAGTTATTTCATACCCCTAAATTTATATTTTTTCTTATGCAAAAAGTTATGGTTGTCCCTTTTACGAAATGTCCAATATTTCGTAAAAGGGACAACCATAATTTTTTGTCCTTAAATCTCATGGCTCTTCTTGCTTGTATACGATTTTTCTTTATTATTCCTCTGCTTTTTCATATTATTCGACGTGTGCTTTTTTCGAAGAGCCAAATACTTCTTATTTGAAATCGCATTAAACAATGAAAAAGTGGGACTTATTTCGTTTATGAAAGTGGGACTTAATTCATTTAAGAAATATATTATTCAAGGGGGAGTTATTTCATTTTGAGTGGGGGTTATTTCATTTCAAGTAAATTTTTAAATCATTTCATTTTGGTGGGACTTATTTCGTTTTTAAAAGTGGGACTTATTTCGTGGGAGTTATTTCATAGACCCATCCATTACACCACTGGTACCACGGGTTCTGTAACTATTGCTTCGGTTGAATCTGGCGATAAACGGTAAAAACCCGACCTATACTTTTCTAAATTGGTAATATTTTATTCGTTTCCACTGCTTTTCGACGGATAACTACAGAGCATGAGCAATGGGGAATGGTCACAGGGGTACAAGTAACAAGCAAAGGTCTCAAATCAAATGTATTTTTCTGCAAATGACGCAGATACATATGAGGCCTTGAGAGCAGTAGTGGCGTAACAAGGTTTCCCGAGTCTTTTTCCGGTCCCAGAAGCCACTGGATTTTCGGGATTAATTTGTTGAATATCTCGACTCGTTATTTTCATCTACCTTACTCATTTCTGAATTTTTCGTGTGCATTTCAAAAATAAAGGCAAGTCTTGCATTGCAACTGTGCAGAAATTTTTTTGAGATAACAATTAAATATGGCGTTGCGATGATAGAGAATACGAAAAAGTGGCTCTTGCAATTCTGTGTAGGTATATGTATATGGATCTACAGCCTAAACCGCTTGACCGATTTTCTTCAAAATTTGCAGTTATGGTTTCTATAGGGTAGCCTACAGACGGTTTTTGTTGGAAATGAGTCTCTAAGTCTTGAAGTAACGGTACCTGCCATACAACTTGTATGATAATACCTATTCAAAAATGGCTCTAACTATTTTGATAAAATTTTACGTGCGGTATTATTTCTGAATAGCTACTTTATGATGTAAAAAAAATTTTTTTTGGTAAAAGTCTAAAAACGGTACCCCCCATAGTACTGCTTATTCAAAACAGATATTGCCTGCAAATGGCTGACACGATTTTGACGAAATTTCATATTTTAGAAGTCCTAGACAGTTTAATTTTCATTAATTTTTTTTTTTTTAATTTGTTTTTTCTAATATTTTTTGTAGACTCAACTTGTTAGCCCTGTACCGCCTGTATCTAGGTTCTACCATAAGTGTTCTTACGGGACACTGTCTAATAGGGAGACACGCGAAAAGACTTGGTGTGTTTTCCAATGATTTCTGCTGGAGCTACATGGACGAGGAGGAAGAAGAAACCGTTCAACACCCTCTTTGCTCATGCCTTGCAACTACTTAATAGGAGGAAAACTCATTTCGGTGAATTCTTCTTCGATGATACTGGCGTGGTTCGACTAGCGGAAATTAACCGTAATGTCCCGTAATGGAAGATTAATAAGTGATCAACTCATTAATCTTACATCGGGTTTCTGAGAGTAGTAGGGTATCTCGCTAATCTCTGTGGTATCACAATGAGCCCTTGCGGCCTAAGTCTGTCAGGCAATGTACTCATTGGCTGAAAGCCACTTCCACCTAACCTAACCTAATATTTTTCAAAAGGTGTCTTCTATTTGTCTAAAAATTTTTGTTAATACATCTTTTAGCAAGATCTTAGAATTTGTGTACTTGAACTTATAAAACCTCATTTTTAAAAAATATTGAAAATAAAAAACCAATTTTTTAAAAAACTTCTCTTACGATTTTGATTAAATTTGTATTGGCAACTGCAAAAAAACTGGCGTTTTAAGATTTTCGTTGAAACCTTTGAAAAATTTAATTTGATTTAATTCAATTTGCATAACTAATGTGTAGTTGGCAACCCTATAACCCCAAATATATTAAGAGCTACTAGAAAACCTTTTAGTCAGCCTTAAGATTTTGGTATTGTACTTAGCACACAATCGTAAGTTCGTGCAACCCAGCCATGTCCTTTTTTTATAATTTTGATTTTTTAAACCATTCACTGAATTAATTGTTAACTAAAATCTTATTTTAAGAACAAAGTATTGGCTTTTAAAAACACTATAGCAAGTAGTAGTGAATGAATTAGTTAATTTTAAATATATATTTTTTTTAAATTGTAAGTATTTTTTTTATAAAACTGCGGAGAAATAAAGATATAAAATTTTTTTTTCTTGTCTTGTATATGTCAAGTAATTGCATTGACAAACTATGTCTGCTGTTCCATAAACAATAAAATTCTGAAAACATAAGTACACTCTTAAGGCAGTCAGTCCCTAACTGAATCCCCTTGAATAAAAAAAGGGCATGAAAAATTTATATCGTGTCATTTATTTGTTGCAACTTCGAACAGAGCCAAATTTTAATCATTTTCCACACATCATTGTATTCTCATTATGACAGTCAATTGGTAGCGCAGCGTGGTGAGTAGAAATTTTATTACTTGACACATTCAAGAACTGTATTTGTGCGATAGCAGCGCCTCTCTTGAACCGTGTTCATATAAACCGGGAAGTATCTCATAATACCAAATACTTATATATAGATACATGTACACACAATGGTGATATGTCATTTGCCCTGTCATTCCACTGTCAGTTTCTCAATGCATTTTACTTTCCTTTCCCTGCTCTGTGTTAAACATAAATTGAGTTTATCAATTTAATAGCAAATTCTATCCCCCAATTGAACAAGTATTTACTTCGAAAATGCCAGTAAGTTTCTTTATTTTATTTTTGCAAATACTGAAATAGAAAAAATGAGATGTCGAATTGTCTTTTTTCAGGTTTACGAATTCAAAGTAGAGATGACTTGTAGCGGTTGCTCAGGGGCAGTGGAGAGGGTAGTTAAAAAACTAGGTGGTGAGTTAGAAGAAACATAATTTAGATTTGTTTTTTCTTCTTTACTTTTTGTAAAGATTGCTGGAGTAATCTCTTTGAATTGAAATGCAATTGACTTTTTATCTTTCATTATTTAAACATTAATCTTTTAAGATAAGGTTGAGAATTTGTCGATAGACTTGGAGGAAAAACGAGTTCAGATAACATCAAATCTATCAGCCGATGAACTTTTGGAAACGTTGAAAAAAACAGGAAAGGAAACAAATTTCATAGGTGTTAAGTAGTAACAAATGGCATCGTTTGTGAACAATTAGGTTGGTTGGATATTAAATTGAATTAAAACATTTTACTTTGAACTAAAATAAATTTATGTAAATCATTTCGCATTTTTATTGATAAAAATGTTTTATTTCTATGCGAATATTCTGGTTATAGTCACCGGTAGACAGTGATTGATTTTGTCAGTAAGGAATAATAGAATACTTGCCTACTTAATTTTTTATGGCACAAGTAAAGATACATACATTTTGAGTCTGGGGAAAAATCGGAAGAGTAGTTTTTTCAGGTAGTTAGGTATTCTATACGTGCCTTTTCGTAATCTCTGGTTTGAAACCATTTTAGCTGTGAATAATTACTTTTAATTTAGTGATAAATGTTTATGACCCTCATTATGAATTGCGAACAGGGAGAGAAAACACCTGCGGATTCAAATGTTCGGTTGAATGGGGAAATGTTTATGAGACTAGTGTTTGTCTACATTGAATAAGCCTGATGGAGGAAAGGCTGAATACCTACATTTAAACTTATTTTCGAAATTGAAACTCGATGTGGGCGTTTTTTTTTTTAACTTGTAGGTATTGTGTGCATTCATCTTCATCTGATGATTTTTGTAGAGAATTTAACGAAAAGAAATGCGCTGACCTCTACACATTTTACGAAGATATATCAGATTGTTCGAAAGAAAATTTTCTGTCAGAAGTCGAGATGTGGAGACAACGAATCCACGGCCAGAACATCCAAAATGCGCTTGATGCTTTACTTCTTTTTATATTTCGATCAAAAATTTACATGTGAAAAGTTTATATGTGACGCGATCCGAGAAAAAGCACCTTTAAGGTAAAGGTGAAAGCTTACACGGCACGTTCTGAAAAGCGCTGATGTACCATTCAAACTGAATTTATATTTTGTTAAATAATAGCGATGTTACAATTTCTGATTGCGCTTCATAAATATTCAGTAAAAGAACTTGTGTAATCAATCATGATCCAACATCCGATTTTTCGCCTAGTAAGTAAATAAATAATACCTAGTAGCAAATCGTTCAAGAATGTCGATTATATTTTGCGAGTCTTGGCAGTACTACCTTTAAATACAGCAACTCCAGAACGATCATTTTCGACGTTGAGGAGGATCAAAACTTACCTAAGAAATACGATGGGACAGGAACGACTAAATGGTCCTGCTTCTTTAAATATCCATACCCATATTGAACTTTCCGAGGACGAAATTCTAGTGGAATTTTTCAAAAAACCTCGAAAATTTACTTGTGTTTGAGGTAGCCTGCTATTCAGTTTTTTATGAAATGTAATTATAATAATCAATAAAGTTCTTGAATTTTTTTAAATAACAGTATTACTTCTCCTTTACTTTTTTGTCTCGCTTATGCTATATTTTTCCGTCCCGTAACGAAATTTGAAAATTAGGAGCGGATAAGTGTTACAAATAACTGTTTTATTCCTCAACAACCTGACGTCATAGCACGATTCTATGACTGAATTTCAACATAGCGCATTAATTACCTTCAAGAATGTGCTATCTGATTCAAATATACTTTCAAGACTCTACCAAAATTTCGTAATAACTAATTACCATGCATAACATCTTTCATACCAGCAGGGGTCGAATTATCGCACAAGCGATCGATAAAGTGATACGTGACTGATCACCTTAGTATCAAAATTTGATATTCTTTCATGAGTATCTGATTTTGTATTTGAATTATGAAAGTAAAATATAGTACTCACTCAATCGATCACTGATGCGGTAATTCGGCCTCAGATTTGAATTCAGCGCATAAAAACCATAGGTCAAAAGAAAGCTAAAACTTTATTTTTCTGATTTCTATGTCTTAATAGCTCGAAAACGTCACTTAACACAGCAATTCTGAGAGTAGATTTGGATCCAGCGAGGAAAAAACCTTGGATCCTGGAACCTGGGATCGTTGTGTAATTTTTCAAAATTCTCTGAACAACTTGGCATTGATTTCGAATCAATTGGCAAAGAGGTGTTATTTTTAAAAGGGAAAATGATTAAATTGTTCTCTGCTAAGCGGAAATTCTACGGTCGCAATGTAGAGGAGAAAGAAAAGCGTGAACATCGGTGAAATCTGTGAAATGTTCTTCCAAAAAATATCGAACGATTTTATAAATGTTAGGAAATATTAAAAACTTATTTCGAAGCTAGTTCGTTAGTGTTATGTAAAATACGGGTCACACAGGGCTTCAAGCAGCCGATTTTTACTAGCGGCTGGTAGTAGCAGAAGCAGGAAGCGGCTGGCAGCCCGGTCGTACTATCAGCTGCTACTCACTTCTCTCAGAAAAGAGCTACAGAAAACCATATGTGCATCAATTGCCTTTGAACTTTATTTCTAATTCTTAGAGTTAGAGCTATTTATGATATTTTACAAAAGTTTTGAATGAAAGATTGACTAATTAGAACGTCTAGCTGTAATTTTTTTTAGCAGCCGCTGCTAACAGTCAAGAGTTAAACATGTTGAACTTTGCCAGCCGCAGCCGCTGCTAATTACTCGCCGGCTGCCCCAGCGAGGTTGGTGAATTCCGTGGCCACACAAGGCTGATCAGCGGCTGGTAGTAGCAGCTACTCGATTCGAAGCCAAAATTAAACACCCACCTTGCTTGATACACACAATTTTCTACAAAAACTTTCTGAGACTAATAATGCTGATGAAAATATGTAGCTCATATCCCCGATACTCGCTTATTGCACACAAATGAGAATCTGGCTGCTAAAGTCGAGAATGTGAGACTCAATCCACAAACACCAATTCGCTATAGATCTCGAGAATCCAATACTACACCTTACTAGCCTGAGAATATTTGTGACAAAGACAATGCTCCCGGATAGTTTTATTTAAAATTTTCAGTTGATTCAGCAATTGAAGGTGGAATTAAAGCAGCTTGAGTTTGACAACGATTTTTGACAAAAATCGTCTTTTCTGACGAGGCACATTTTTCAGCTTATAAACAAATTTGCCACTTTTGGCTCTGAAAATTCTCATGTTATTATCGAGGGGCCGATGTATCCACAGATAGTGACAGTTTGGTGCGGATTGTAGAGTGGTGCCACCACGAGATCATTTCAGGCTGGGAACAACGTTTCAGTCAACGGTGGGCGTAACAGAGGCCATGTCGACCGGCTCATATTTTTATTAAAGATTGATTAAAAATTGGCATGAAATGAGTTTGGACTGATTCAAACAGGATGCTCGTCATAGAGATGTCAATTGGCCGCCTCCAAGCTGGGATTTGACCTCTTTGGACTTTTTTAAATTGTGGTGCACAGTGAAGCCATCAATGTTATGCCAATAATTCGGAAACTATTCAAGCACTAAATATCATCCACGCAATCCGTGAGCTAAAGCCCGAAACTATTTACAAGACCTTGGCGAATTGGAGTGACAGAATGAGCTTCTGGCTAACCTGCCGGGGCAGGGCCTTGCGACGTTGTCTCTACAGTCTACAGTGTACATAAAGATTTATAGCTTTAATTTAACTTGCAATGTTACTCTCCAGAGTGAACTGAGAGTTGTTTGCAGGTTTTTATTAGCAAATCAATGTGTTAAGGAGTAAAGCTGTGTGTCAATTTGAGAGCAAAAACATTGAGAGCAAAATAACTCTCAAACGGACACGCAGCTATTGTATTTCAATTAATTTGTTCACTTGTCCACAGTTTTGCCATGTTAACGCTTGGCATTTGCCACCTGTCATATAAATGACTTTATTTATTTGACTTTTTGGAAAATAGGTACTTCCACAAATTTATCTAAGTGCCGCTTGACTGAATCATGAATTTCCAATTCTGGGCTTAAGTCTCTGCAAATTCAGGCTAAAGAGCCTTAAAATCATTAAAATCATTTTGCACAGAAAACGAAACTATCTCTCTTTACTTTTTCGAATTCGACGATATCTGAAATAAGTGAAGGAATAGATTTAGATTAGATTTAGATTTTTCTTTAAGGGTAGCATAAGTGAAGGATTAATGGGTTAGAGCTTCGCTTTCCAACTCGAATACTGTACCAACTACTGGCTTGATAAAAATACGTCTTATGATGCTCTTGAGTGCTATCTACACATTAAAAATGGTTTCACTTTTACCAAAGATAAACTTTGCTTATTTAATTTTGCTCAGTTGCCTAAAAAACGCAACATCTCTTGAACACCGTTTTGCTGTATCATAGTATCGCTTTGATACTATCTCAAAGTATAAATTGATCGTTACTACTTGTAAACCGTATTTTGACTAAAAATCCTCAATGCTTGAGGTATCGATTCAATAGGACTGTATAAGCATTGAAAAAGGAATGGTTCGAAAGGAAATGTATATCAATAACACTAATGGCTTTTACTGCGTTGAAGAAATTATATGTGTCTATGAACACAGAACCATTGATATCAATCTCACGTATTGAACTATAGGAAAAGCACTGGGTCTATTAAAAAATATTACTTGAGTGTTGGCTAACTTTGACTAGCCAAACTCATCCACTGTTTCGAGCTGTTGCATGTTATTTTTTTCAATTTACAAAACATGTTACCAGAAGGAAATTGCTCATTACATTGCTTCTAACTTTAAAAATTAACACCTAGATGTAGATACTTACAAGTTCTTTGGTGTGTCATTGACACTTGCTCGCAAGCCTTCGATTGTTTCATTGTCAATACCCGAGGACTCATCAAGTACGGGCAATACGGGTATTCCAATTGTGTTTGTCCAAACGGCCGCACAGAAAACTGTCATAATCACTATCCTCTGCAGTTGGTTCATTTTGTTTATTTAAAAAAAAAACTATGTATTTCACAACTTCAAACGCAACTTTTTCAAATCTAAAACAACTATGTAAGAATGCTCCTTTTTGGGGTGAACGCACCGGATTCACGATTTTCGACACTAATGCGGTTTGAGACTGTTGGGCTGTTAGTGTTGAAATGAATTTAAAATGTGACCCTTCACAGGCTTTTATATATTTCATTCAAAAGTTGCTAATTTATTTTTTGCACTAAACGACACTCTAATTAATTTAACTCGTTTTTACTACTTCAAAATTGTCTTATTGTTGTTTTTGTAATGACAAAGACGTACCCGGGAAGTATAGCAATGGCGGCGTCACTGACACAAAGATGCGAAGCGCGTGTGTAGGTATACCTATTTTTTTTATCTAACAATAAGTTATATTTATAGTTAAATGCTCCTTTAGAAATTAAAAGCAACAATATCTCGAGTAGCTATTGTAAATGTTTATTTTGAAATGTGTAAATTGAGTTGGTGAAATTATATTTGATGACTCGACAGATTGAGATCACGAGGATTTTAACGATGATTTTGGGATTTCTTCAGGGTTTAGCAAATGAATTGCGGGTTAAAAATGTTTATTATTATTGTTTCTGCTAATTGCCATTTACAAAGTAAGTGAAGTAATTCAGTAAGTAAGGTGACCAAAGCTAATAAAGACCTTTTCAAGTGTTGTTTTTCTACAAACATTCAAATTGCGATACCTTTATGGGTTTAAAGTTGATTCTGATTCAAATAAAATGCCAGCTTGTTTTTTTTACCGAATAACCGTCAAATTAACTACCAGAACACAGAACAAAAAGGTCATTGGGCACGAGTACGATAACTTTGGCGACAAAAAATAATAACGGTTTCTGATAGAAGGGTTCAATACAAGCATTTTTTACTATGGGAGGGGGGGGTCTATCTCCCCCCGTTTAGGCGGTAGGGGCAATTTTATAAAAATTGACTTAAAATCTAAAAAAAAATATTGTAGAACAACGGGAAAAGTTACAGATACAATTTATACTTTTTATGAAAGCCAGAAACTTGCACTTTATAACAAATTTTAAATGAAGTGGTTTCAATTTATAGTTTTTAAAATAACTGACTTCAAAGTCAAAATTTACGAAAAAAAATTTGAAAAAATCACTTTGAGTACTATGTTTCTCGTGATTACAAATGCTAATAAAAAAAAATTTGATGTAGTTAGTTGCTTCAATAAATTTTTTATCAAACGATATAAATTACTTTTTTCTATGTCTTATAGTTTTTGAGATAATTGAAAAATAGTAAAACTATTGAAGTATGCATTATTTTCAAAAAATTATGGAAATACGTACGAATTTACAATAATGTTAGGAAATAGACTAGTGAAAGTATAAAAATTCATAAGACAGGTACTTATGTGCAATTAATTTCCGTATGCAACAACTTTCCGCATGGCCCGCTTCGCGGGGGCTCATTATTTCAACCCTTTTTTCCGCAGGGTTAAGCTGCTCATGCTAAATATGAAAATAGCAATTAATTTCCGTATGCAACAGCTTTCCGCATGGCCCGCTTCGCGGGGCTCATTATTGTAACCCTTTTTCCGCAGGGTTAAGCTGCTCATGCTAAATATGAAAATAGCAATTAATTTCCGTATGCAACAGCTTTCCGCATGAACCGCTTCGCGGGGGCTCATTATTTTAACCCTTTTTCCGCAGGGTTAAGCTGCTCATGCTAAATATGAAAATAGCAATTAATTTCCGTATGCAACAGCTTTCCGCATGGCCCGCTTCGCGGGGCTCATTATTGTAACCCTTTTTCCGCAGGGTTAAGCTGCTCATGCTAAATATGAAAATAGCAATTAATTTCCGTATGCAACAGCTTTCCGCATGGCCCGCTTCGCGGGGCTCATTATTGTAACCCTTTTTCCGCAGGGTTAAGCTGCTCATGCTAAATATGAAAATAGCAATTAATTTCCGTATGCAACAGCTTTCCGCATGAACCGCTTCGCGGGGGCTCATTATTTTAACCCTTTTTCCGCAGGGTTAAGCTGCTCATGCTAAATATGAAAATAGCAATTAATTTCCGTATGCAACAGCTTTCCGCATGGCCCGCTTCGCGGGGCTCATTATTGTAACCCTTTTTCCGCAGGGTTAAGCTGCTCATGCTAAATATGAAAATAGCAATTAATTTCCGTATGCAACAGCTTTCCGCATGAACCGCTTCGCGGGGGCTCATTATTTTAACCCTTTTTCCGCAGGGTTAAGCTGCTCATGCTAAATATGAAAATAGCAATTAATTTCCGTATGCAACAGCTTTCCGCATGGCCCGCTTCGCGGGGGCTCATTATTTCAACCCTTTTTTCCGCAGGGTTAAGCTGCTCATGCTAAATATGAAAATAGCAATTAATTTCCGTATGCAACAGCTTTCCGCATGGCCCGCTTCGCGGGGCTCATTATTGTAACCCTTTTTCCGCAGGGTTAAGCTGCTCATGCTAAATATGAAAATAGCAATTAATTTCCGTATGCAACAGCTTTCCGCATGGCCCGCTTCGCGGGGCTCATTATTGTAACCCTTTTTCCGCAGGGTTAAGCTGCTCATGCTAAATATGAAAATAGCAATTAATTTCCGTATGCAACAGCTTTCCGCATGGCCCGCTTCGCGGGGCTCATTATTGTAACCCTTTTTCCGCAGGGTTAAGCTGCTCATGCTAAATATGAAAATAGCAATTAATTTCCGTATGCAACAGCTTTCCGCATGGCCCGCTTCGCGGGGCTCATTATTTTAACCCTTTTTCCGCAGGGTTAAGCTGCTCATGCTAAATATGAAAATAGCAATTAATTTCCGTATGCAACAGCTTTCCGCATGGCCCGCTTCGCGGGGCTCATTATTGTAACCCTTTTTCCGCAGGGTTAAGCTGCTCATGCTTAATATGAAAATAGCAATTAATTTCCGTATGCAACAGCTTTCCGCATGGCCCGCTTCGCGGGGGCTCATTATTTTAACCCTTTTTTCCGCAGGGTTAAGCTGCTCATGCTAAATATGAAAATAGCAATTAATTTCCGTATGCAACAGCTTTCCGCATGGCCCGCTTCGCGGGGCTCATTATTTTAACCCTTTTTCCGCAGGGTTAAGCTGCTCATGCTAAATATGAAAATAGCAATTAATTTCCGTATGCAACAGCTTTCCGCATGGCCCGCTTCGCGGGGCTCATTATTTTAACCCTTTTTCCGCAGGGTTAAGCTGCTCATAAGCTTTGGGGTGCAAATTTTTTATATGAAAAGTTTCTTTTAAAATTAGAAAATTTTTTGATTTTAAAAAAGAAATATAGTTTTACTATTTTTCAATTATCTCAAAAACTATAAGACATAGAAAAAAGTGATTTATATCGTTTGATAAAAAATTTATTGAAGCAACTAACTACATCAAAATTTTTTTTATTGGCATTTGTAATCACGAGAAACATAATACTCAAATTGATTTTTTAAAATTTTTTTTCGTAAATTTTGACTTTGAAGTCAGTTATTTCAAAAACTATAAATTGAAACCACTTCATTTAAAATTTATTATAAAGTACAAGTTTCTGGCTTTCATAAAAAGTATAAATTGTATCTGTAAGTTTTCCTGTTGTTCTACAATATTTTTATTTAGGTTATAAGTCAATTTTTATAAAATTGCCCCTACCGCCTAAACGGGGGGAGATAGACCCCCGCCTCCCATAGTAAAAAATGCTTGTATTGAACCCTTCTATCAGAAACCGTTATTATTTTTTGTCGCCAAAGTTATCGTACTCTCCCCGGTCATTGGATCAACACCTTCATTTTTTGAAAGCTGTGAGTATTCAATAGAATTTCAGTCATAGACTATACCGCTCAAATTATGACTTATCTATACAATCTGTTTAATGCATTTTCATTAAACGAAATTTGATAGCTCAATGCTTAGTAGCAGATTGATCTCAACTGCAGCGGCACTAGAGCAATCCTCAATTTTCAATCCCTACAGTCAAAAACTTTATCGGCTTCGACAAGGAATATTGCTGAAGGGTGTTTTTCAAGAAGAAGTAAAACGTATATAATTTCATGTTATGGCCAAAAATTAAGCTTTATTGTAAAGACAAGGGTTTGTCATTATTGAAAATGATTTTAAGCAAGTAGAGGTCCAATTTTTGACCACTGTTTCCAGCGTTTGGGGCCTTTTGTCAAAAATAACTGACCGAAAATTCTCTTCCAAGGCGTCAATTGTCTCGGGCGTATCTATGCATACAAGCAGATACGCAGTGTTAAATCTCCTGATGTTGGAGGTTAGTCACAGGTTTAAAACCCCAAATTATGCAAATAGTGTCGTTAATAGCCAATCCACCGCACGTACGTAGTGTTTTCACCGTGAGGTGATTTCTGTCAAACTGTCGATAACGCAGTTGACTTGAGAAGAAATGTATACCTTGATCTTCAAATAAGTATTGGCAGTCGGGAATGGCTGTGTAAAAGATCTATTTCGGAGCCGGCTAATGAGATAGCTAACCACATTAACTAACAAATTATGTTTGACGTGGTGGGGGATCTTGTTGAATGTTTATCAATATACAATATTATGAGCAAGTCACATAACCCTATAGAGTTTTTAAATTCCTTAGGATTATCAGGAGTAGCTACAAGTTGGTGTTCCAAGCCAATAATGAATCTAGAATTTTACACAGCTACAAATTACACATCTGGGATGCGGCACAATAAAAGTTTTAATAATGACTGGATCGGCAAAATGAGAAAACGTTTTGATTCCCCGTATTCCTTTAATTTCCACTGATTTGTCATTTTAGTTTAAAGGAGTGCAGTATCCTCGGTAACCAGTATTTAGTAGTACTATAAATAAAGCTCAGACGCTTAAAGTGAAGGTGTTCGTTTAGAAAAAATGCCATGGCAACTCTATGTGCCACGGTCTCATGTATCAAACCCGCAAAACCTTTTTATTTGGGAAAAGGTGGAAAAAGTAAGAACTTTGGCGTTGCGTCGTGTGGAAAAATATACTGAAATAAAATAAGATAACAATAGGTTTCTTTCATGCATGATTGTGTTATATTTGCAAAATAATTAGCCTAAAAATTTAAAATTTTGCCGAAAGTCACTATTCCACGCGGACGAAATCGCGGGCACAGGTAGTTTATTTATATATTTATTTGTATTGCTGGTTATTTCAAGACCTAGAGACCCGATTCCAAAAAAACCCTCACTAGGCTCCCAACATACCCTAACTGCAAATTTTGAAGAAAATCGGTCAAGTTGTTCAGGCTGTAAATCTATATACGGACAGACACACATCAAGTAATGCAGACATAAAGGCAGATAGACAGACAGACTTACACACTGACAGACAGAGAGAATTGCAGAACCTGCTCTTTTCGTATTTTCTATCATCTTAATGTCATATTTGATTGTTATTTCAATTTTTTTTATTTGAAAAAGTGCTCATACGCCACAGTGACCTTACTGCAACGAAATAAGAAGATCCCTATAACTTTGGGGAAAAAACATATTCCATAAGTTACGTAGGGATATTTAGCGATTGATTAAACTAGAAAACACTGTCAACTTCATAGATTCAATCGCTAACCATTTTTTTCACTGAAAACGTACATATGAACGTTTCCTTTTCAAAACTAGCAATTGAAAAGCCTTTAGATTCCTACATTGATATCAAGTTTGTTTATTGAGTTTTTATTCAAGAAGACTTTTTTGCCCACACGAATCTATTGCGCGTATCTTAAATTTTTATTCTGTTTACCTGTACATCCGTATTAACCGCTAAATGTCTTGTTTTTCGATTGATCAAACAATTTTTGCTTATATGATTGTGAAATTTCTAATGCTTACTAAATTGTTATTTGTATGATAAAAGGTAAACATTTTAAATCTAATTTTAACATGTCTCTTTTGGCAGGTCATTGAATATTTTGGTAAATTAACAAGTTTTCTAGTTTTAAAAGGCATATATTTTATTTAAAAGGAAAGCAAATAAGATTTATTTCATGTGTGTGAGATTTCTGGAGAATCGTTTATCGTTTTGAGATAATGCATTTACGCGTATTTATTTGCAAATATAAGGCCATATCACCGTAACAAGCTGTGAGATGAAGGAATTTCCTTATCCCTTATTTATACACATAAATAGAATCACATTACAAGTACTAACAAGATAGTGGGTACGAAAGAGAAAAGGGGGTTTTGTCCATAAGATTTCCCGCCATAAAATTGTATGCGTCTAAACTAAAAATCAACAATAAAAAATATGCCAAATGGGAATGGTTTAAGTACATTGTTGGTATAACGCAATAGCCTAGAGGATAAACGAGAAAGGTTGACAGAAGGACTTACTGATCCTTATTGATCTTATTTCCTTTAATGAAGAAAAAGATCAATTTTAGATATTGAACCAAGAAAAATAGTTACCTTTTTGTGTTTTCTTTTCTATTGGACATGGCTCGAAAAATGTGTTGAAAATTCAATTTAAGTTTGTCAAATCAGACGGGAGCGTGTAAGAACGGATCAGGAAGCCACTTCACTGTCAATCCACTCAAATTCAACAACAAATTAAACTGTGGCGATTTTATGAAAATACATTGAACTAGAGTTATGTTTTGTTTATGTCAGAGCAATAACGTTAATATTTTCCGCTGCATCGATTCCCAACGTCAAAATATGGGACTTTTACCTGAGTCAAAATTGAAGACTTCTTTACTCAAAAAAATGTTCTAGGAACATAATCTTCCGTCCGTCACTCGCAAGCCAAACACAAACTTTCAGTTCATGTGAAGGTGTCAACATATGTGTTAATCGTTTTGTATATTCGATTGTCATGATTTCCTCACATCGCATACAAAGTCATGGTATTTCAAATTTATAGTGTTATCTAAAACGAGTAAAGAAGCTCTTGAGAAAATTATTGATTTCAAAAACATTCAATGACATAATCACCTTCGGAGGCTCGCTCATCCGCTATCCAGTTATACGCTGCACTTTGAACAATCTAAAACTGCAATCATTAAACTTTTTTGTTCATTTCCAACGTGAAATGACAGATGTTACACACATCATATGCACCTAATGTAAAGGTCACTCCGTTAATCATTTATTATGACTGGAATGAAAAAATCATAAACGTGAATTCTGAATATTTGAAAAATATTGGTAAACTGAGGATATATAAAATTGGATTGCTTCGGTTCAAGTCAGCGAGAACGTAGCAAAATCAGCCAAGTGTGTCAATAAATAAATGAGGTTCTTTACAAACTATGTATGTATAAATGTCAGTTTCATTGGTTCGCGGAAAGTTTACTTTGATAAAAATAGGTGAGAATTGGTGGTGCATTTGGAATAGCCAGAGATTTATTTAGACGACAAATTAATACGCTTCCGTTGAATTTTTAAAAATTCTTTCTCACACATTAAACGTATTCTGTAGCAAGACGGTGAAATTGTTTACAATAAGCATATCATTTCGCCATTATATTAAAAACTAGGTGTACCAGCGACTTCGTCCGCAAGAATTGGCATTACTTTTTTATTTATCAACCGATTGACATGAAATAAAAACTAAATGTTAAGTGAAGCTTACCACAATAAATTATTGAAAACCCCATCCAGATGGGATAAGTCGTTTCTGAGATTAGCGTGCACAAACAAACAAACTGTTATGTTTTTATTACATGTATAGATTCAACAATAAGTGATGATGCCAAAAAATTATTGAATTGTAATTTGACTAAAGATATGGGAGCATTTAAAAACGCGACTTGCAATGTAGATCCAACAGAAAATCTCATCGCAATCATAGAATTAAAAAGTTTGATGCACCCTACGGGATGGAGATTGAAAAAAATGGGCAGGACTGTGTCACACGCTTGCAATTGTGTGTAAATTACACTATCAAACTCTAAAGTTTGAGTGCAGTATGTACTTACATTTTTCTAACAATCATTTAAAAGCTGATATAGGATTGCCAACTTCTCTTCTTCTTCTTCTTCTTTTTCATTTTAGGCGTTACGAGTAGTGATCTTGAAGCGATCACAACTCTCCCACTTTTCTGCTTCACACTAGTGATCCGCCTGTGGGGTACGCCGCGTTGACCTCAGAAATCGTCGGCAAGCCTCCCGGTTTTGGATTGTTCCATGTCTGAGGCCAACCAAATGCTGCTGTTTTTGCATTTGCTTGTACCAGGAGTGTTTTGGCCTGCCTTTTCTTTTTCGTCGCGAATTTGTTGAAACGTTGTACGATATTGCCTTTTTGACGGGGTTCTGCGGATCTCTCCTTTGAACATGACAATACCAACTGAGCCGGTCGTGCTGAATTTTGTCCAAGATGGTACTTTTGACATGAAGGCTTCCACGGATCTTAGTACTTCTAATTCGATCAAGCTTTGTTACTCCTGCTGTCATCCGAAGCATCTTCATTTCGGCTGCCGTCAATTTGCTCTCATACTTTTTGTACATTGTCCAACATTGTGAACCGTATGTCAGAGCTGGACGGACAACTGCTGTGTAGAGGATTGCCAACTTCTCATTCATAAAAAATGCTAAAATGTTAAATAAAACTTGGCCTTTTGCGAAAATGTAGATAAGCCATTATTCTTTATCGTTAATAAATGTAAAAATAGTGCATTCAAAGGTAAAAGTCGGATAGCTTACTAAAGAGAAATTTTAGCTATGTATATATTTTAATTCTAATATATCTCGTTTCATCATCTATCGAAGTCCTTCGTGCTTGATCAAGAAGCAATTTTATATAGCGAGTGATTTTACTGCTCATTCAAAAAGTCTGTACCAGCAACTGTCGCAAAGAAGAAAAAAAATGGGAGTCGGTTGACTTACGGGTAATCCCGCGAATTTCTCCCTATAGCGTATTCTCTCAATAGCTTCAGAGCTACCCAACTGGTCTAATTCAATTTTTAACCTAACTTAAGATGCTCCACCAGTGAAACCCATGAAATATTAGGCGATTTTCGCAAATTTTCCAAAGAAAGTAGTCGAGAGACCTACGATTATTCCGATATTGTGCAAAGTACAGTATCAAAATGTTAAGGCTGATTACAATTTTAAGACTTTAGTATTCGCTTTTCATAATATCGAGCCATTTATTACAGTTGCTTATATGTATAAACGCTGAAAATTTTATTAATATCGTTAGATCAGGTTTTTATCTTTTTCTTTTTTAAGGAAAAAGTTTTTTCATATCCTGGTATTCAACATCTTGCCAAAAGATGTTTTGGCAAGAAACTAAAAAAAAAAAAAATCAAAGACATTACCAAAAAATCAAAATTTTTAAGTTAAATAAAAAGTTAAAATATTTTAAATGTTGATATGCTATCTTTCTAAAACAACCTAATACAAATTCTAAAATATAAAATTTCATCAAAGGAGTGTTACCAAAGTCAAGAAACGAGAAAGTCAGTACCGTTTTCAGACTTGTTCCATCATTAGAAAGACAATTTAAAAATAATCACTTACATAAAATTTCATCAATATCGTAAAGGTCGTTTTCGAGAAAAATAAGTGTTATCATATATGTAGGTTATATGGCAGAGGTACCGTTATTTCAAAAACCTTGATACCCAATTTCAAAAACCCCTCTGTAAGCTTTCTGTGGCACTAACTAAAAATTTTTAAGAAAGTCATTCAAGTGGTTCAGGCTGTAGATCCGCATACAGAAAACAAACAGACGGAGAGAATTGCAGGACCCACTTTCTTCGTATTCTCTATTCTCGTAATGTAATAAAAAAATGTTTGTGTACGAATGCAAAACTTGCTTCATAAGACTTTTAGTCGCAAGTAAAAGTAAGGACTTTCGAAACTAAGGCCATTATTACTAAGTAATTTCCCGTTAACTGGCACCGCCAATAGTTCAGAAAAATGTAATGCCAAACTAAAAAAAACTTTAAGTGTAATCTCAAACAGTTTTCAATTCTGTCCTCATGCTCTTGCCCATACAATGCATTTCGAAAAACACATCAACAGAACATTTGTTTTCACAAATTAACGGTTTCTTTTACAATAGATTAATTTGATTACACACTATTCCCTTCCAAATTAAAAGTCAATCATTTGAAAGCTTAAAAAAACTGAACAAAATCAAATTAGTGTTTCCTCATCCAGGGCTACCATGAGAACAGAAAACAAAACAAATAAAAAACGAATAAATTGGTTGATAAACATGGGAAATTCCACTCAAGATCACAGTACATGGGCCCAGCCATATTCATTGTTAACTGACATGTGATTCCTATTACAGAAGTTTTTGCAAATTGTATATGCTAATTGAACACACGTCAGAAGTTTTGAATGAAATTTGTTTTTCTTTTTTTAAAGCGAAATAAGTTTTTATTTTATCGTACTCAACAACTTACAAACAGAAAAATATTCGTAAAAAAATGAATCACAATATTGAAATACAAATAATAATTAAAACTCGTTTTTAAATCTATCTTAAAAGTATTAGCTAAGCCAAAATATCGAAAATACTGGAACGTATTATTGTATGAGAACAAAACAGCTAGTCTGAATTATGTAGTATGTTTTTAAACGCGAGCTGTGAAGATCACAGGATCAGCTTCTACTTCGACTACTTTCTCCTTGAGCTCCTTTTCGACTGTTTTTTTCTCATCAACTGGAGGTTTTGGGGTAGAAGGTGATGATGATGAAGATGATGATGATGTTGATTTTGATGTCGATGAAGTTTCATTTTTGATTGAAGAACTGGTTGTGCTGGACATTTGAGCAGCCTTCTCCTTTGATGAAGACTCCGAAGATTGAGAAGATTCAGATGACTCCGTTGATTCATCAGAGTCTGAAGAACTTGCGGGTGTGGATCCTTCTTCATCCGCATCGGAATCTTGAGTTAATTCGGTTGCTTCAACTGATGCATTCGTATCTTGTACAAGAAAAGTGGGAAAGAGGTTTAAACCTGCATCAGGTGATTTGAACACACTCACACGATCAATAACCACGTGAGATGGAACTGAGTCCATAGCAGGGACATTTTCCGTAGTCTGAACTATAACCACTGGAGTACTACTGTCTGGTCCAGCATTATTGCTATCCTCAACCGTTGATCGTTTGTATGCTGGATGTGGTGTTGACAAATCCTGAACCTCAGCATGAGGATCACTCGCCAAAGGATCAACACTCAAAGCAGTATGCAACAAACCAGTCTCAATATTTTCAATAAACGAAGCCAATGAAACTTTTTGCTCCCCAAATTCCGAAACATCATTATTAGCAGTTGTCCGTTTGACTAGATCGCTCCTCCTTGGAAATATTATGTCCCTGTTCTCGAGGACGTCAATTGTAAAGGGTTTGCCCATAACTGAGGCACCACAAATCACCACAAAAACCTAAAAGAATAATGGAACTTTTTAAGTTCAAAACTTTTAAAATAATAGTAATTATCTACTCACGAGAAATACTTTCAGGGAATCCATTGTTTTATGAAGAGAAGAGACTTTTGAATTAAAGCGTTGATCAGTTTCAGGTAATGTAGCTTGAAATAGGTTGTGGCAACAACTGAATCGATCTCTGGCTCAGGGTTGGGTATTTAAAGATTTCAATGGTTTTGCCAATACAAAGGTAGAAGCGATTATTTGTGGGTAAATAACTCCATTTAGTACTCACATGCGGCGGCGGTGGAGGCGGAACTATGCTAATCAATGGAAACCGATGATCGTTGTTATGGACGGTGAAGTGGTTGATCGTTGTATGGCTATCTACATTTTGTATATTGAATGACTTTAGCTCTCGAATGGGACAGGGGTTTGAATATTTTGATTTAATTTGGCATAATTGAGTGATAATTTGTGAGGGGAGGCGAGGGTGAAGTCAAATGTTTGCAATTGTAAGTTTTATAAATATATATTTGCTGTTATGGCAATTTGTTTTTTCTCTTTTTCTCCAGAGTGAGTTAATCGGGTCAGAAGCTCAGAAGTTCTTCATTTAAATTCAAAAAATGGAAAACTTTTTTTTTTTTGAATAATGCGTGTGTTAGTTTCGCGATATTCAGGTTGAGTGAATCAGTAGTTTATGAATGGAGCTTTATTGGTCGTACTCTTAATTACCTTAATAGATGTCATCACCGGTGGTTATTTAGAAGTAAGGAAAATAGTATATGCCAATTAATTTGTGACTCATGTTACACTTTTGATTTGGATTGCCCAATTTCACCACGAATTATAAAACTGAACAGGCGAAGTGAAACTAAATGTTTCAAAAACACCTGCACGCACAGAGCTTAGAATAAACTATTTCCAGTGATTTCTACCCTAAGTATTAGTGAACAATTTTTGTTTGTCGGAAATATAAACAGCTAATCTCACTCACGGCGCCCTCTGTCTAAGTTGCATTTTCAAACTTTTTTAAAGTCATTAAAGAAAGGTGAAAGAAATTATTAGCCAATGTAATTTTTTATAGATAAAATGTTTGTTTTAAATGTTTTTTACATTTCACAACACTTCGTCTACAGTGGGAATGTTTTTCAGAAGTTTCATTTCCTAAAGTTCACATTTTGTTTTACCCAGAACCACGAAGAGATGAGGACGACGTGGACAGATCATATACCCCTGTGAAATGCCACTGTGAACTATTGACAATGTGAATTGTGCTCAGTGAAAAGATGTTCCATCAAAACCCTTGCTTCATAATGAAATCGGTTACTATTCGAAGTGTGTGGCCATTGACCAGTTCGTGGCTTCAATTAAGTTGAACGAAATTGAGCTGGTTTACAAATAAAATGAACCCTTAAAGATAAGATTGATCTGTCATCTGTCATTAAAACATTAAAACATAAAACAACAACATAAGACATGGGTCAGCTGGTGTCAGAAGACTCAATCTGGAAAGTGCGTAAATTATAGACCAGGACGGATGTTTTCGTGTGATTGAACACTTACAGATCCTTTCAGATCACAGAGTTGTTTTTACATGTTTTAAATACTATTTTGTAACCGCTATTCAACTGCTGTTGTGCATCATGTTCGGCAGTGACTTTTGTGCGGAAAATACTCCTAAAATAATTTTAAAGTTCGGAAATACTTACTTGAGTTTATAAGAAGGTTCCAAGCCTGATCATTTTTCTTGAACACGAATCGATATGTGTACGTACGTAATCAGGATGTGGGTCTCCCTCTCAAAGCATATTGTGATTAATGGACCACATGAAAAAACAGTGTTAGTACATTATCTGCGTTGACGCGCGTCGTGTGTAGCTTCATTAATAGTCAGTGCAGGGGTTTAATGTCTGTAGAGTTCACTGCACCTGATCTTGTTACTTTAAAAATTACATTCAAACAGCCCATCGGATGATTTTATCCCTCTATATCAGCCTGGTGTTAAAATGGAAGTAATTTTTAGAGAATTCTTATTCTTTAATATGAAAAATAAAAAGATTACGACGAGGCGTTTAGATGGATGGACATTCAAAGGAACAAGAATCTTTTAATTGAAAGGGGGAAAGGAATGTCGTGCCACAATAAGACGTGCATAAGAATATCGTGTCCAAAACCTTCAAAGCGTTAATTTTACTTAAAGGAATATTTCCCGAGCTCACGTTTTTTTTGTAAAGTTGCGAAAAACTCATTTAAGTGTTCAAAGGATAATACAAAGTATGCAGATTCTTATTTTCAATTTAACACGCTCATAACCTTTCCGCCCGCTACTCAGTGGAAAAAATTTCGTTTCAACCCTGCCCAGCTGATTCGGAATTCTTGTATCCACTTCTTCATATGTTTGGAAAGCTAAACTTAGGTTAGGTTTAAAAGTCTGACAGGAAAAACGACTGACACACTTAGACCAATATAAGGTCCATTGTCATACCATAAGATGTGTATGAGACGAGGGAGTACCTCACTTAACTAAACCATTTGGAGCGTTTGATAAAGCGATAGAGGTGAACGGTATCCGTGTTTACCAGATCGCTTGGATCATCAAGAAAGTATCTTCTGAGATGCAGTTTTCTTTTGAGGGAGAGTGCAGGACATGAGCAGAGGAGATGTGGGATTGTCTCCTCTTCCTCCTCATCTAAGCAGCTCCTGCAGAACTCGTTCGAAGGAACGTCGAGTGTTATGGCGTGTCTGCCTATGAGCCAATGTCCAGTAATGAAATTGATTACGGAGCCAATGCGCTATCTGGCTATGGATAGCAAGTGTCTTGTGCGTTTTAGATTTAGCCTTTTTGTTGCCACACAAGGCCACATCCTTTTTGTTGCCACACAAGGCCACATCCTTTTTGTTGCCACACAAGTAGTGGTATTGCTTCACCTGTTGTTTGCATGAGTTTGCATGTAGCGATTGGTATATGAGTGTTCAACCTGCTGATTGAGATCGATAAACTGGTTCCATTTCTGGCAAGCTCATCGGCTTTACAGTTACCTACGATATCTCTGTGCCCGGCACCCAAATAAGGTGATTGTTGAACTGCTCGGCCATCTCCTGAAGAGATAGGTGACATTTGAGGGTTACTGAGTTCGTGGAAACAGCGCGAGTGGTTTGAGGGCTGTTTAGCTGTCCGAGAAGATACAGATATTCACTGATGATATTACGTTTCCTTTTATTCACGATATGACCTCTTTGATCGCCAGAATTGGAGGTGGAGAAACCTCACATATTACCAATAGACTTTTTACAGCAAAAGAGCGCTACGGTGCATCATATATTTGAAAAGTATGTCAGGCTTTGAAAATGTACTTTTTTAACCTAACCAATGGTAAGGTGTTGTGGTACCCGTGGCGTGATGGTTAGCATGTCCACCTGCTAATCCAGAAGTTCGTAGTTTGAATCCCAGCAGAGGCAAAAATGTTTTTCTACGGGTATAGCCTTTCGCGAGGAATTGAAAAGTCCTCCGTTAGTAAATTCATTGCCATGAAAAGCGCTTTCTCAATTAGCCATTTGGAACCGGCAGAAAATTGTAGGTACCCTCCATTCCCTCACAAGGCATGGTTGTGAGAAATGCGCTAGGCCCAGGGGCTTCTCGTTCTGTTGCGTCCCCCTATTTATTTATTTTTATTTTTAATGGTAAGGTTGTAGTAGTAATACGAACTCAGGATTCAAATTGAGTCCAGTCGAATTCTTACTCAGCTCTTGTTTAAATTTTGTGACGACAGCATTGTCGTATGTAGAAACTCGTTCCCCTAAATTAAAAATTGATAACTGAGTCCTCGATTTAGTGATCAGAATGCAGCTCTACTTGACACCTAGAATTCATTGGTAATGATTCAACGTAATAGAATAAGCAAAAACTTCTTATAAACATCCATTAAATATTGCTAAAATAATAAATAAATAGGGTGGCGCAACAGAGCGAGGAGCCCTGGGCATAGCGTATTCCTCACAACCATTGTATTTTGAGGGAATGAAAGAGACCTATTTTCTGCCGGCTCGAAGGGCTAATCGAGAAAGCTCTTTTCATTGAAATGAATTTACTAACGGAGGACTTGCCAATTACTCGCAAAAGGCGATACCCGTGGAATAACATTTTTGCCTCTGTTCTAATTCGAAACACGAACCTCTTGGTTAACAGGCAGACATGCTATTCATCACACCACGGGTACCACATCAAATACTGCTGAAAATTTGAAGTAATAATCTAGCTTATAAGTTTTATTAACTGGGTAAGCCTAAGCATTACACCGTTATCCTCATAGTTGGAAACGAAATTGAAGATAATATCCCAAATCTGCGAGAGTTCTTAGAGGTTTATATAGGATTTTTATTTTTAAGTACAAAGTTTTTTTCGCTCCCATAATGATTAAGAAATCGCAAACAATTCTTCAGGGAATTCCTTTCTACTTTTTAAATTTATAAAGTTGACTTTAGACCAATTTATCATTCTGGTTATATTCATCTATTGGAAACGGAAGACTCTGCTTTTAGTCTTTCGGTACCGTCGATGGACTCCTATTTTTCAGGCACAGTCCGCTGTTAAGAATCACTAATAAATTTTCAGCTAAGACAAATGTGTTAAAATCTCTCTTTTATGAGCTAAACAACTTCCATTGTGAAAGTTTCAATAGCACGTGGAAATGACATTGCTTTTAAGACTTATATCAAAAATTCTTATGACCATATAAAATCAGTGAACCAACTACCTGTTAATATCTAACATGATGACTGAAAAATTCACAAAATATTTTTTTAATGAAGCAAATCGGAATTTGCACTCGCATTAACGTCCCGTATAATCCTAAAATCAAACACTTTGTTATATTCAAACTTAAACAGCAAAAACAATATTATATGTTTTCATTATTTTATTGTTCGTGAGTAGCATCCTCGGTCCATGTAAACAAAATTCTAGCTCAAATTTATTCAGCAACGTCTTGCGTTTTAAAAAATTATCATTGATCAAGAAAAATATGTGATGTTGTTTGCTTAAGTTATTCTCTATGAACAAAGTAAAAATAAAAAGTTATGTACGTTAAACTTCATTCAAGAAATTGGTTTTGTCAATTCAGACGTATATGATTTTTATTGCTATGGCAACAGTTCAACGAATGAAGGGGAAACTGGAGCAGGTTGAACTAAAAGTTCGGTTTTCTTCTTCTTTGATAAATACCTCTGCAAAAAGTCACTGCGATGGTCAAGGATACTTTTTGTGTGGCTAGAATTCACGGGGAAAGGTAGGGACAATGACTTTATCTGATTAAATGAATATTTTGATTGAATAAATCATTAAATTGGATGATTCATTCGACGGAATGGTTTATTCGATTGAATGACTCATTTGATTGAATGGCACAATTGATTAAATTCATCCTATTGAATAACTCATTCGTTTGAATGACTCTTCCGATTGATTTAGTTGAACTAATTGAATAACCCATTTACTAGAATTTTCCAAATAATTTGTAATAAGACTCTTAAATGTGAAAACTCTCTATAAATTCCTTTAACACGAACTAAATGATACCATTTTTTGTGATGTTTTTTTTTTTTTGTTTTTACCGAGTGACTTGTGATAAATTAATAGGAAACACGAAGGTAGAATATTTTAAGTAGCCCGATTCCCGCCAAAAGTACATAGCTCCAGTCCTCCAGTCACAAATATATTTTGTAATCCAGTTGAAAACCACTGCGTTCGAGGACAGGACTTTCGTTTAAATTGTTATCCTTTCCTCAGCCATCTGCTTATCGCCGTTTACCCCACACAAATTGGGTGTGAGCTCTTAGACTATGATCTTTTTAATAATGCACTTAGACTGAAAGAGAAAATTCGTACCAACCAAACGTGTGCATTGTTTTTACTTCACCAGCCAGTTCTAACTTTTGTTTGTTTAGTATTAAAAAACTTATAGATAAGTAGTAAATTTTTGCTATGGTGTTCAAGTTCAAGTCGATATACATATACATATTCTGTGGTTATCAGTTTGAATTCGCTGTTATCTTACATTTACGTACATATTTAAATCATTTGGAGAACTTTAGACATGGGTCTGTGAACCTGTACAGCTCGTCTCTGTAAATACTGTCATATGCGTCCTTGAAATCGATAAAAAAATGGGTTATATCAATATAATACTCTCGGCTTCTTTCTAAGATCTGCCGTAATATGAAAATTTGGTATATTGTGGACTTCTCTGGTCTAAAACCACATTGATAAGGACATATCAAGTTGTTGACGTTGGGTTTCAGACGTTCACATATTACAGCAGACAGGGTCCTATATGCGACGTTGAGGACGCTTATCCTTTGGTGCAATTGTGGGGGTCCTCTTTTTTAAGGATTGGGCAAACGATACTGAAGACATACTTTCTTCGCACCACCCGAATGTGGAATGCTTTACCTGGCTCTGTATTTCCCCTTCATTACGATTCACAAAAATTCAAAAGCAACGTGCATCGGTGTCTCCTTTCAAATCCTCTCCCATTTTCCTAAATGCTCGCACTGTGTTTTTATAACATTGTAAGGGTAGTCATAACCCCTTGAGGTGCGCGTTAATTATAAAAAAAAAAATACGAGCATCATGCAGATCAGTTGGTGCATACTCCTTTCGAACTGGTCTTCAGCTGTCTTGAAAAGGCTTAAAAGCCATCTGCACCTGGAGTTTCTTGATTATCGTTCAAGTTGATTGGGACATTCTGCCTGACAGCGGAACTTGTTTCTTCATCGCTGTTAAGCAGCCTGCAAAATGATCTTTCCATATCCTCACTAGTGACTGCGTCTCTATGACTATGTTTCCCAAGGTGCTGTGACATTGTGCTAAGCGACATTATGCCAAATGCAGAGATTTGGTACAATGACACTTTGATAAAGTCTATGAAAATACAAATCCCTTGTTTATAAAAATGTAAATAATTAATTAATTATATGAACTAAAAAAAAAATCTGCAGCCGCATTTGCGCGAATTATTAACTTTCAGAACACAAACCCATACTCCCCTTGCCAAATTTTCGGCTGCAGATTTTTTTTTAGTTCATTACTAAGGTATATCTTAAAATTGAACTAAGTTAGAGCACATCTTTTACACACACAGGCGAATTTTTCACTATTACTTTATGTTATGCTCAAAAACAAAACATTTGATTAAAAAACATTTGAATACATCAGACCTTCACATTATGAATGATAAGCGTGGGAGTTTCTTAGATGTCATTAAGCCAATAGTCCCTTTAGTCATGCTAATGTTCGGGATAATGTCACTTTGCAAAGCGTATAATTGTGCCAAATTTCTACATTTGGCCCAATGTCACTATAGCCAATTTGGCCTTATGACACTTCTACAAAGCGTCATTATACCAAACGCTTATGTTTGGCTCAATCTCACTTTGCAAAAGCAAAATGTGCCAAATTTCTACATTTGATATAAAATGTCGCTTGGCACAATGTCACGTCATCGTTTCCCAACTGGTCTTTGCAGGCTTGAGTTCGGGTTTTGTCCTCAAACGAGCGCTTCTTATGCTGCTTATTTTTCTTTTTGCGAATTCGGTGTTCTTTCCTTCTTTCTCCTTGTAAATTGTAATCGTTATCTTATATTTAGAGTTAAGGAAAGGAATGGATTAGCTTTTCCGTCGAAATTTATTCACGATTATCACTCAAAAAGGGCGAAAAGTATAAGGCGTTTTTTTCAACTTTTAATAACACTGACATATTATGATAGGTTTCGTGACCTTTTTATCTTAAGGGATAATTAATTATTAATTTATGTGGGCTATAGATCAACACTGACATATTTTCCATCAAAGATGACACATTGTTTCATATACATTCATTTTGCTCTTCAACACCCCTGTTTTGCGATAAGAGGGTATTTCAAAATTTAAGAATTTGCTTCCGGTTTCAAATTCGTTAATAAAATGATTAGGTGTATTGTTTTCTAAAGGATAAGATAATATTTCTTAGTCAGAAAACAATACTAGAGCACAGAATGATAAGAAGTTGTGATTAGATACTGATTTTTAGTGGCAGTAAAAAAGCTTCTTTCTTCCGGAACAATGTGCTTTTAAATATTAAAAAAAAAAAACCAACCAAAAATAAAAGTCTTATAGCGATTATTTCTTTTCCTTAGAAAATTAAAAAAGCTCATTTGCGTACTATTAACTTAGTTTGGGATTGGCTTTTGCAAAATTCCCAATCTTATGATATTTTTGTTCGTGAACTTATACATATGTAAAATTTAGTAAAACTGACAAAAATATTAGATCCAGATAAGCAAGTTTAGGCCGAAAAGCCAATGTCTTGAATTTTTAGAAACTTTGTATTGCGCTGAGTCGAATGATTTTACTCCTTTTAGGTCCTTAGGTTCGTTTCAGTCGGTATTAAATACTGGTTATTCGATTTTTTAGCACTATCGACTGACTATAGATTAGTGAAACGTAGTTTGGAATGAATGTCTTTCTATTAAATCGTTTTGGAGCTTATTATTTTTTTTGAAGGACGGCAGTTTGGTATTCAAGCCCTCGCAAAGTAAAATAAAATCTCTAATTCTTTGCTTTTGTTGACTTTTTTATTATTAAAAAATTTATTAATTGTGTGTATCCATTTTGTTAGTATCTTGTACTAGCTATCTTTTACTAGGTTTCTCTTTTGTTTCTTACAATAAATCTGTTTCTTTAAAATCTTTATTAATCTTCTCTGAACCACCTTCTCGACTGTGTGAATTGAAAAGGGCCGATTTCATCCAAAATGGGGTCTTATTCTGGGTTTCCAAACGGGTGCCCTTTGCACCACCCATCGTCGAGTTTGTTTAGTTAAGATGCTGTTAAGTTTAGCAATTGAAGTTGAACAGAGTTCGGAGGGTGCCTTGGTGATTTTCTCTCAACCATATCCTGGTTAATAATAGACAAGACCCACATGTTTTCATCGTAGTTTTCTTTCCATTTAGAGCATACGAATATATGTATGTAGTCGACTTTTATCGTCCCTGAATGTACCTAGAAAGAAGCTTGATGGCAGTGTTTACTGTTTATCTTGTGTTGTTATTTCAACACAGTTTTTCTTGTTGATTTGCATTTCAAGATCCTGATTAGTTGATTGTAATTAGACCTTGAACTCTTGTTCTATAATTTTTTATTACTTACTAGCTTACCCACCGGGCGTTGCTCGGGTGTAACTTATTTAAAAGCATTGTTCACACAAATTGCCAAAAAACCAAAAAAAACTGCCAGGAACTTCCATTGGGCTAAGCTGAAGTTTATCTGAAAATGTTAAGATTCTCGTTCCAATAACCATGAGAATATGGGGATGAAATGTGTTCCGTAAATTCAAAGATAACTTTTTTCTTTTGTCACTCGATCTTATAAGAAAAACCATTAGATCTAATAAGGGCTTAACCAACTCTGTATTGACCTCTAGGTGAACATGTGCTTGCAATCAAGGATATGTACGAAATGACAGTGGCAAAGGTAAAATGTCTAGCTAGTGGTCACCCGAGAATCATAAGTCACTGTGTTCGTTTATACAATGAATATTCAGTCCTTTTTGTGCTCGCTGATACAGTATTTTACTACGTGCTCATAAAACTAAAGCGTCATACACTGTACAATACATCAATTATTATTCTTTGCTAGCAATAGAGACATCATTTGTGTGGATGCTACACCTCTGAAATTGCAACGAGAACTGGACAGATGGGTAGACGTTTAACAGTGTACCACCGGGTATCGTATTAGTCAAGAAAAGCCTGAATACTTAATCGTTTTGTTATCCTGACATGTCTGTTTTAGATATTTATTTGAATGCAAATTGGCTTCCTAAGGGTAAAGACTGTGAATATCTCTGGATCTATTAACTTTTGATCATAGTTAACCCAACTTGTAATGACAACATAAAGTTATTGGATAAGTGAGGGTGGGTAAAGAGGCGGAAAGTTCTGTTATCTGCTGTAATCAAAAAGTACTGCAGTTGTTATTCGTTTAATTCTCACATACACTTCACAAGTTCACTTCGTTGGAAAATATACAAAAAGAGCAAAAAAAGTTTGGCTGGAGCTGAAATGAAAATGTTTCGTATGATTCTTGCTCGAATTAGAAGCGCCAAGATGTGGATAAGTTTCCACGTCAGAAATACGATCTCTCAAAATATTAAGCTCAAATGGCTCAATTGGTATTGCCATGTTCAAAGAAGAGTGGTACCCGTAAAGTTATGGATATCATGTGAGCATATTCGTGGTTCGAATCAGAAATAGAAACATCAGGGCAAAAAATAGTTTTTCGCGATGAACTAGCAAGTCCTTCGAGAATAACTACACACTGCCACTAAGCTTTCTCACTTAGCCGTTTGAAATCGGTATAAATTTGTTCTTGAAATGCTTTAGGATCCAGGCTATCCATTGTTTAGTTACGCTAACTAATTTATTTATTTGAAGAAATGAACCACGTCAAAAAGGCAAAAAAAGCCAGGCAAAACGAAGAAATTGTATTTTTTTTTTTACCAATATGATTAAATTGACGTCAATTAAAATCGATTCCGTGTATTCATCTCTAAAAGAAAATTTAATTGAAACATACTGCAACTAACAGAACTCTATCAAAGGTATCTGCTTTGAGTGTACAGAAATCGTGAAACAATTTGTCACAATATGAAATTTGGTACTGGTTCTTAAAATAAACTATTATTTTTCGTTGATTTTAAAGCAGACTTCGATTCTATCAACCGAAGCTCATTACTATTTAAACTTTCAGGTATCGGTTTATCAACAAAATTTATAAAAGTTTATGAGCAACTGCTTTCAAATACGACTGCTGTGGTTAAAAATGGCATGAACACGTCGAAACAATTTAGGTCAGAAACAGATGTCCCACTGGGTTGCATTTTGAGTCCCTTAGTTTTCTCGCTTTTTATCAATGACATTGAAGCTAATAATATACCATGTGGTGTTGTTTTTGGTGATCTACTTATCAAGGTGCTCCTTTATGCGGATGATCTTGTTATTTTAACTGATAATCCTGTGACACTTCAACTCCAAATTAACAATTTAAAACAATATTTGCGATTTGTGGGACCTTAAAATAAATACTGAGAAGTCTAGGATCATGATATTTAGACACCAGAATCGTAGTGCAGGTAATGCCCGTTCTTGGAACTTGAGTGGTTCAAATATAGAAGTTGTGAAGGACTTCAAATATCTAGGTTTCACAATAACACATAATCTGAATTTTCGAAGTCATGTAAGAGATAAATTGAACGCAGCAAAAGCAGCCATTAACTCTATGTGTTCAAATTTCTTCAATAACAAAGATATAGACGCAGTTTCGAAGTTCAAAGTGTTTGATGCAACCGGTAAAAGCTGCCTTTGTTATGGAAATGAAGGCTTCATGCAATTAGACGAAATCTAATACACCCAATTATGCCATACACGTTGAGTCAGGACTACCACCAATTTTTTTAAAGAATCTTAAGGCGAATGCAGACTATATAATCAAAGTCATGAAAAGATCTAACAACAATTTGCAGCAAAAAAAAAGATTCTCTTTACAGCGTTATGCTGCAGATACACACCTTTTAAAGATGGTTGGAGTTGGCCTCAGAACATAACTTTCCTTTGACGTTTTGTCTGGATAATCTAGATTCGTGGAGGAATGAACTTTACGATTGTATTTCGGCTATAGATGACAACATATATCAGACATTTCTCAATCGGGCAAGGGAGTCCGTATCTAGATCATTGTACAAAAAACTTAACTTCTCTTTATTTTCGAACCTAATTCACTTCTAGGGAGATAAGTCTGATATATAAGGTTCGCACGGAGATGCTTGAGCTTAACTACAGACCTCACAGAAGTGATATGAATCCTAGTTGTACACTATGCAACCTAAATCAAATTGAAAATGTATTTCACTTCCTAGCGTTATGTCCAATCTTACAAGAGATCCGGCGATTCTACTTCAATATGAGTTTCCTTTCGTTTGAGGATTGTATTGGAGTTTTGAATGGTGAGAGTGGTTGGAAATTGCTTATCCGGTTTTTCTCTGAAGCTGTCGCATACAGAAATTCATTCATTGACATGTAATGCTCAATCTAATATAATTTTGTTTAAGATAAACTAAAAGCCCGCTTCTCCGTTGATATTGAAAGTCTTTAATTGCTCTTCTATTTTTTATGTACCTATCTTAATAATTTTTTTTTGTTTTCTTAGTTTAAAAATAAATCTTTAGCGATATTACACTCAATACAATGATTAAAACTGTGGACAAAAAATACAAAACAATATTCACTATCATTAGCTTAACTAAACAAAACCACTTCTCATCCCGAAAAATACAGGGTTAAAGTGTCATCACCTCTGGGCACATCGGACCATTGTGTCATATCGGTAGATTTCCCGGTTTCCGTCACAGTAAAAAGAGAGAAAGTCCCAAAAAGAACTGTATGGCAATATGAGAAAGCAAATTGGGACGGCCTGAATAATTTCTTTCGAAATTTCAATTGGTCATTGTGCTTTCTCGATGGTAACGTGGATGCATCAGCTGATATGATATCTAACGTAATTCAACGTCATTACTAACTTTGTTCCGCATAGATCAAAGAGCATCATCCCCCAAGAAAATTCATGGTTCTATTCGAGCTGTAGGGAGATGATTAGGGAAAGAGAAAAATGTTTTCGGATTTTTAAAAATGACCCTACAGAAGAAAACAGAAATAAGTTTAAGTGCGCCAGGAACGCCTGCAATACTCACATACAGAATACCAAGTTTTTATATGACCAAAAGGTAAGGCAAAAAATACTATTGTGTCCAAAAGGAAGTAAAAACTTTTGGTCTTTTGTTAAGAATATTAAGAACTCGACCACATCATCGGTCCCAACGCTCGTCTTCAATGACTCTCCATATGTCAGCTCCATCGACAAAGCTCAATTTGCTGCCAACTCGACACTTCCTTATAGCATATTGGCTCCACCTGAGCTCGAGTCTGCAAATTCTTTGGTGCAGCAGATATTTTTTCGAACTCGCTCGGTTGCGAGAGTCCTTAAAGATCTCAACATACATAAATCCGCTGGTCCAGATGGTATCCCCGCCGTTATTCTGAAGAGGTGTTCTTCTACGCTGGCAAAACCACTGCGTAAACTTTTCCATCTTTCCTATTCTGCTGGGATTTTTCCGAGCAGATGGAAAACTGCATTTGTCCAGCCGGTCCCTAAAAAAGGCGAATCTTCCTCCCCTTCCAATTACCGTCCAATTGCACTAACGTCCCTTCTTTCCAAGGTCGTGGAAACGTTGATAAACCGTCAACTTATGAAATATCTTGAAGAACGAAAGCTGGTTAATGACCGCTTTCGTAACAAACGGTCCACTGGTGATTTGATGGCTTATCTCACCGAAAAGTGGAACCAATCTTTAAATTGTTTTGGAGAAAGTAAGATTATTGCGCTTGATATTTCTAAAGCATTTGATAGAGTTTGGCATCAGGCACTTTTATCGAAAATGCGTGCTTTTGGTATCGATGAGTCTCTTCTTCGTTGGATTAGAAACTACCTTTCCGACCGTTCAATACAAGCTGTGTTGGATGGCTTCAAGTTTGATACCCACTTCATAAATGCTGGTGTGCCCCAGGGCTCCGTTTTGTCTCCGACTCTCTTCCTTATTTTCATTAATGATCTCTTGTCTGAAACTTCTAATCCACTTAACTGTTTTGCTGACGACTCGACCCTCAGCTTTTCATATTCGTTTCCAAATTCACGTCCCTGCTCTTCGGATGTGGAACTGGAACGGTGGCGTATGATAAGCTCATTGAATTCTGACCTTGACAGCATTGTTTCATGGGGTCTTATGAACCGAGTAGAATTCAATGCTTCGAAAACTCAATGCTGTCTCTTGTCGTTGAAGCTTAACATTCCCCCATTGCCATTATCAATGAATGGTACCTGCATCGAAGAAACCGAAAAGCTGTCAGTACTTGGTATGTGTGTAAACGATGATCTTCGTTGGAATGACCACATATTTGAAGTCGCCAAAAACGCTGCTAAATGCTTAGGTTTCTTGAGACGATGCATGAAGTTCTTCACCCCTTCTGATCTGGCTACAATTTATAAAGCCTTCATCCGCCTTAAACTGAAGTATAACTCCCATATCTGTTCAGGTGCTCCTCAAACATCTTTGCGCTTACTTGATAGGGTAGGTACAAAATAGAGCGTTAAAATTGATAGGTGATAGTTCAATCGTAGAATCGATTGATTCTCTTGAATATCGTCGAAATGTTACCTGTCTCACACTCTTTTATCGCTTTTTTCACAAACAGTGCTCTAGTGAAATAGCCAGCTGCATTCCTCCCCTGAAACATTTTAGCCGCAACACCCGCCTCGCCAGGAATGCTCATCAGTTCTACCTTGAGCCCAACTTCGGTCGTATAGTCAAGTATAGAGATTCATATTTTAGACGCACCACCTGAATGTGGAATGCTCTACCTGACTCTGTTTTTCCCCTGCATTACGATTCACAAAGGTTCAAAAGCAACGTGCATCGATGTCTCCTTTCAAATCCTCTCATATTTTCCTAAATGCTCGCACTGTGTTTTATAACATTATAAGGGTAGTCATAACCCCTTGATGTGCGCGTTAATTATAAAAAAAAAAAAAAAACAAATATTACTTTCAGTTAATTTTAGTAATTTTTGATTTGCTTAGCAGCTCGTATTATTTGTTATTTACAAAATAATAAAATTGTTCTATCTGGCATATTTAAAAATTGTCTTAATCTTTAATTATTTTCTAAATTGTAAATTTGTATTATATATATATGTAAGTTTATATCTTCTCTCTCAATGTTAAAAGTTTAGATATAACCGGTAGACGGCTGAATAGCCATGCTTGTAAATCTTTGAAATGTACCTAATTAAGCTTGTACTTATTTGAAGAAAAAATAAAGAAAAGAAAAGAAGAAGGAAAAAACAAACAAAACTATTATTTTTCATATAACAGCGACCCACCCTAATGTTGAATTAAAATGTTTTCATAGCTGTCCCATAATTTTGAAAAATGTATGATATTCAATCGCTCATTTCCACTTACATATATCAGCCAAATAAATAATTTCATACAACGACATTTATATCCACAAATCAACGTTATTGAATGTTTTTTAGTTCTTATATCTCCACACCAAAAATTTGATCTTGGCTCTTAATGAAGAAGCAAGTGTGAAGCAGAAATACCTAATCAACTATTTTATTTTTGATTTCTTCGTCATCGTCTGTTTTCGATACTGTTTTATTACTCTAAAACATGAGTTCTATGTTTATTTTAATTTTCTAATATATATATATGTATACAATTGTGTTTACCATACCATAAGTAAATCTTCGGTAACTGCTGTCAGTGATAAATTCAATTGCGGAACTGTATGATGGAAATGATTCATGAGGTATAGCAAAAATTGGCATAGTTTTTTCCGATGCATTTCTTTCTAAGAATTGGGCTCAGAATCTAGAGCAAAAGTATACGGCACATAAGTGACCTTAGCTTAGAGTGGCTACATAAGATCAAAATTTGATCTCCCAATCAAGATCCAATGTCCAACGTGTTATAACATCAGAAACAATAAATTCAACACATAAATGATCCCAAAAGTTTGTACGCTGTACTCATAAATCACTAAGAGGCTTTGTTTCGATATCAATAAGGCTTAAGAAAATGCACCTGCTCCAAGCAAACCCCAGCAGTGAGCATCATTACGACTATAAGCTAAGCAACATTAAAATGCAAAGCTCTAAAAATCAAAACAAAAGCTTATAGCCATTCTCAACTATTTCGACTTGAAGCACAATATCTCAAAACGAGGGAAAAATTTACATATTTGCAAAGCTGTTAGTGAGTCAAATTGATGTAAACAAATCGTTTTCAGAAAGTTTTTGCCTATACAGCGACAGCCATTGGCCACATAAGAGCCAAGCTTTTGTTGCTTAACGATTTTACTTACGATAACATCTCATTCCAATTATAGAGCAGCCGATTTCAGTTTCGCGTTAAGATCAGCATTGACATTAATTTCTGTTTCGCACGTCATAGTTTATCGATATCGTGTTTGTTTTCAATACACCCCCAATGTGCTACTACACACAAACTCGACTCCTGAGATAAGTTAAGACTACATATCAATGGCGCCCGTACAAGTTGAATCGAACTGGACAGAAAAATAAAATGAACTTCACGTACAGTGTTATTGTTATCTTATCGCATATTGAGAGTACAAAAAAGAACAATGCGAAATTAAAATGCGAATGCTATCAACAATTAATACCAAACCATACTGTTTGCCCGAAAAGCACCTTAACCACTCTGCGACTTTAAAGTTCCGAGCGCAGCACCGCGAATTCATACCTCTCAGTATACATATTGTTCCGCGTTTCACCTGGAGTCGTTCTTCTTGCCAAAAGGCAGGTGACGTTATACGAATACTTTTGATACACAGGTCCCAGCTTAGTGAAACACAATTATTTTCGTCTTTCTAATATTTGGAGGAAAAAAAGAAGAAGAAAGTAATAAAAAAATTACGTAGCATTGATTGGCATTTGGCTTCGAATTCGAATATATCTGGAAAACGGGCGCGCACGTATCTGTTGTTGCATTCAACGTTGTTGATTCGATGTGTCATTCTCGGTTTTAGATTCAAAATTTTTGTTTGTATCCGTAGCAAACTATGTAGACAGGGTGTGTTTTTATAATTAAATTTATCATCTTCGCTGTGCTTGGAGTTGGAACTCATGTCAATTGAGTGTAAATAAACAAGTTTTTATCTGTTGAATGCAAAGCGCTCTCGAAGCATGTGAAATTCATAATATCTTTTGTTGAAATTGTTTCTATTGAAAAATCTACGGAAAAGTGCATCATTAATCAAAGAACCAACCCCACCGCAAGGCAAAACAAAAAGAAGAAATGTCTCAAAGTGTCAATGTTACATTTGCAAAATGCTTCATAATTTTTATGGCAACTGTGATTCTGGTTTGTTGATGTGGAGAAGGAGTCACACTCTGAATTGAGTAATTCGTCATTAACTGATTACAGGTGCAAGGAGTCGTATATATAGCACTGGCGATTAAGGGCCTTCAGCTGCACGATTGTGCTGGGGAAAACTCAGATCCGAAGGGAAAACCCTTTGATTTTGTATTGAATTTGATATATTTTTCAAGTGAGTCCAAATTGACTTTTTTATGATAAGATATTGAATTCCAATGGTTGATTTTATCTTGGAATTCAGAAGAAAACTTGACCAATACTTAAACATGATTTTATTGTGTATTGTTCCGAATGTAAAAAAAAAATGGAAATATTTTTATAATTATATTCAACATGTGTGTTATGAATCAAAAAAGCACGTGCTAGGCGAAGCTATGTATATACTTTTTAAATTCGATCACATTTTTGATCATTTTTTTTTGGATATGAAAAGGTTTTGTATTGGCTTCGTAGAAAATCTAAAAGACCTTAGTTAAATTTAAGCTAAACGGGTGAATATTGTGTAACCTATTTGCGGTCAATGTGTCGTATTTAAATTGAGTTAAAATAAATAAGTATGACGAAAAGTCAATTACAAGTAGGTACAGCAATATTTCTACTGTTCGGATTTTTTTTTAAATCTTTGAACTTAAGATTATAGGTACTATAAGACAAGTTTTGCAATCGTGCAGGGAATTTAAACTAAACATGATATTACGATGATTGTGAATACGACAAAAGTATGGGTCCTGCAATTCTGTCTTTCTGTCTTGCATCTACAGCCTGAACCGCCGGACCGATTTTCCTCAAAATGTGCAGTTTGTTTGAGGGGCAGCTTACAGAGGGATTTCAGGAATTGAGTTTCTAGGCCTTGAAATAACGGCACCTGCCACACAACCGATATGGCAATACTTATTTTTCTCGAAAACGGTAGAAATAGTTTCGATAAAATTTTGTGGGAAAGATTAATTTTAGATTGTATTTCTTAAAATGAAAAACAATTTTTTTTTTAAGTCTAAAAATGATACCCTTAGTCCGTTTATTTTAAAATCCGACTTTCTTGTTAATTACTTACACAATTGTGCCAAAACTTTGTGTAATAGAAGTCCAGAATTTAGAAAGATTGCATATCAACATTTGAAAATTTTTAGTTTTTGAAATGTTTATAAATTTTATAAAAAATTTTGATTTTTTGAAATAACTTTAATTTGATTTAAAAAAAAAAAATTCAAAATAATTTCTGACAAAATCTCAAATTTTGCATAGTTGACTTTAAAAAAACTTGCTTTTAAGAAAGTTGAAAAATAAAAAACCGTTTTTTAAAATGCTAGTCGAACGCAAGTTTTCAGCTTTAATGTGTATTATCAACAGCAAAAAGATGATGTTTTTAGGTTTTCGCTTAAGGGCACTGTCGCACCTAGAGTGTCGGAAAAAATACATTTCAAAGTAAAACATCTGGAGAATATCGCCTCCCAGTTACGGCCTTTTAAATTTGATGCCTTTTGTTGGAGTCAGTGCCATTTGGTCAGTGAACACGGTACTATAAGGCTTACTTACGAACTTACTGGCAACTTTTAGCAATCAGCTGTAGGCAGCATACTGTATACAGGGTGTTCCGTAATTCGTGTATTATCGTTTGGGGTGTGGTTTTTGGTAATATTCTAAGAAAAAAATTGTTACACAGTAAAGCTCGTTTCTCTATTTTGACATCAATTTTTGACAATTTATAAAAAGGCTAACTTTGGTGTACCCTGACCTGTGTTAAATTCGATATCTCTGTCAATACTGATGATAGAGACCTAATCTTAGACTTTATTTCTTGAAGAAATATCAGCCTAAAGTTGAGCTTCCATAGGTTTAGGGTTGCCAGAGTTTCAAGTGCTGTTCAAATTTTCTTCCCGAAACAAAGTTTTGACTTTGAGGTCACTTTTTTTTGCAGAAAATGCCTGGTAAACATACAGTTTCTTTATTTTTTACAGATGAACAATAACAATAATAAAGAAAAAACTCAGTAATAAGTTTACTCAAAAACCCATACATTTTATGATACTTGAAAAAATACAAAACGGGTAAAATTTAAAAAAAAATTTTATCTTTGAGGTTTGCTTGAATAAAACAATAATATAGGCACTTTAAGTAGTTTTTTTTTACTTATTTTATACAAATACAATTTTAACAAGTACTCAAAGTACCCCCCTTCGTTTTGAATGCATGCCAGAGCCCGTTTTTGGATTTCATTGTAGATGTTTGATCTCGATAATTCTTGTCTTACTTGTAGTCTTGTAATCTTTGAACCTGTATTTAAATTGGACTCCTATAGGCTTAGGGTTGCCAGATTTTCAGTAGGTAAGGATGAAGTTCGTGTTATCTTCGTTGTGCTCTTCTTGAATTTCCATTGCAAAACTCATGTAAGAAAAAAATGTCTGTGTATTCTTCTTTCCTAAATTAAAAATTTTGAAAAAGCTCTCTGATCAAACTGCAATGGTGACTTAATTTGATAAACTGATGAACAAATTTGTTTTCTTATTTTTTTATACGACTTATTTACCTATTGAATATTCATACCCCGCGCGGAATCGCGGTCACCGCAAAAAAAATATTTTCTTTCATGCCCTTACTTATTTACATGTAAGTTCAGTTGTAATGAATATTCTGATGTGTAGAAAATTGCAAAATATTGTTCGAACATGTATACATGTACTAAATTTTGTTTAAATAAATTTCATACTTTTCCACAAAAAAGAAATTCGACTTTCCACGCTCGACAGTGCCGTTAAGATTTTGATATAGTATTTAGCACACAATCGCAACAGCCAGATATTCAAATTTCAAAATCGTCAAAAACCTTTAGGATTTTATTTTTCAATTTTGATCTAATTTTGTTCCACTGATTGAGTAGATATTTGAAAACGTCATTCGGCATTGTTTAGTTGCTTGAGCTTGTGGTTGTCTGACTTTGAAGATTTAATGTTATTATGTTACGTTATGTTATGCTTAATGTTTTTTACGGTTGATCGATCATTGATCCCAGATATTTAAGCATTTCACACTTGAAAACCGCATGTCTAGAATAGGAGCGAGTTACACAAGTTTACTCATACGATATTCATTTAGTGCTCGTTGCAGGGATGTATGATGTTCACTTATAAAGGTTTCACCGTCAGAAAAAAAAAAACGAAGAGCTAAGATCGTTTCTGGAGATTAGAAAACTTTGAAACTCTTCTTGACTTACGAAAGTGAAACCTTTTTTTTTGTAAATAGTCAGACGGAAAATAACAGTTCAAATAATAATTGACGTCGTTCTCTGAAAAGTTGGCTACGAATTCTATGGCTTCTTTGACAATTATATATCAGTTTTTGACTCACATTTTAAAAGAGCACTGAAAACAATCTCAATAAGGCCCAGTTCTTATGTTCTCAGTTTTTCCATGTGGCAAAATATTTCATTTGAAAGATTTTGATTCAAAGAAAAGAATAACTTTATTACACTCTTGCTGTATTTATCGTTCGAAGTTTTATTTTTCAGCCACCGATCGCGTAACTTTGAGGACGACTATCGTACTTACACTCGTCTATCGCAGAAAAGTTTCGATTACAGTACTTTGAGTGAATGAAAAAGCTATTTTATATACTTAGTTTTTTTTTTTTTTAACTTTTTTGGAAATGTTTTCGATTTTGTAGATTTTGGACGATAAATGTATTACACGATGAGAATACAAATAAGTGTGTCTAATACGTATCCTTAGCACTGCATTATTACAAAAATCAGAGTTTGGGTACATTATTGAAGCTTTATATAACACTAACTGTGGCCGCGACTTTGTCTGCATGAAATAGTGACTTTATCGTCCTGGACTATCAGCTTCTAGACAATCTCTGTAAATTCACATAAAGATAGGTTGAAAAGTTTGAGCGGTAGACGGAAACAGACAAAGTTAGCTTCGGATTTAGAATATAAGTAAGGACTCCCGTTCCTGTTGGAATATGGTGACCGTTCCCGTAGGGATATAGGGATGAAATAAACTGATTAACTTTAATTATGTTACTAGAGGATAGTGTAGCTTGTAACGGTGGAAGAATTTTTGAAACCAGTGCAGTAGTTCCCGTGAAAATATAGGGATAAAATATGTAGCCTATGTCCTTCTTCAGGTTCTAGACTACTTCCGCACAAAATTTCATTTAAATCGGTTTTGAAGTTTGGGTAGGAGATGGTTACATAGGAACACGAACAGACAGAGTTACTTTCGCAATTTTTATATCAATAAGGACCGGTTCCCGTAGAAATATTCTAATATAATATAACCTATACCCTTGTTCAGGTTCTCGATCGTCTCTATATAAAATTTTATTTAAATTGGTTCTGTAGTTTGGGCGGGAGATGGTAACATAGAAAGACGGAGAGACAGAGCTACTTTCGCACTTATTATATTAGTAAGAACTCCTGTTCCCGTAAGAATATTTGTATGAGTTAAAGTTAATGTTACTCGAGGATAGTGTAGCATTCTAATGGTAGAAGATTGTTTGAAATCAGTGCAGTAATTTTTGAATTACGTTTAAATCGGTTCAGTAGTTTGGGCTTCAGACGGTAATAGAAAGACGGACAGACAGTGTTACTTTTACATTTATAGTTTTAGTTAGGATTTTTATTAAAATACAACAATTTATAAAAATTAATTTGTTGAGTGACATATTTAAAAGCCTTCAATGATTTCCCCAGGCTTCCAGTTCTTAGACTTAAATTGATTTGCTATTTAGTGAACGAAAATATTGCTTCACATAAACAAAACACTTTTTAGGCGTCCTTTAACTGATAACTTCCTATTTGAAATTTTGACTTTGTCATCCCTTCAACTTAAAAATAAAATTAGTTACTTGTCATTGAAAAAAATACATCAACGCTTTGTTTAGCATGTTTTACTATCTTATCACAATAAGTAGTAGAATCAGTAACAACTTAACATTGATACTTCTACTTACCACTACACCGTTCACAACTGATACCATATTTTATTTTTCTTGAACTTACTTTGTTTTGATATTGATGATTAAACTCTCAATCAATAAGCTATTACTCAATGCGCCTAACAAAATTAATTTTTTATTTTCAGGTGAAAAATGTGGGGAGCCAAATATTGCAATTGATAATGCACCCCCCGGTGCCAATGCAATTGCAACACTAGAAATTGACTTTAAGAAAGCAGAAGTCTTAAGCGATCGGGAATACATATTTCTAATCAGTTATATAGTGATAAGTGCTCTCTGGGTGGTTACATCGTTATTTGTATTGGGTGAGTTAAATTGTAATTGATGTTATTAGTTCATTTGTGTGTTAAATATAAGTGGTCCATGGAAAACAAACAATTTATAAAAAATATTTATTTAATGATGGAGTAGTATGTGAACTTTCTGTTGCCTGCTTAATCACTCACAAACTATTTTTGGTTAGGAGCTGTCAGCTTTGAAAACGAAAACGCAGAGGATTCAGTCAAAAACTTCTTTTAATCTTAATATTCTCAGTTTTCATATTATACAAATACACTAAAATAGACTAAAATATATAGACAATTACATAAAACCAAAATCATAACGCCAGGAATTTTTTTTTTTGTTAAATTAATTGAAATCAAAATAGAGTACTCCATTCAAAGTGTGCATTTAATTACACGTGCATTCCTTATACGTACTCGTTGTTCGTGCGCAGACAAAACTTATTTACACGTGTAGATAGACGTATATTTTTCAAACACACGTGCAAATGAAAATGCACTTGATATTGCGAGATAGGCAATTTATTTTTGTTTAGATTACTGACTGGGTTGTCATTTTAGCCAAGGTCAAACACCATTATTCCATTGAAATAGCTATATGACCTGAGGCGTCTAACAAAACTGCAATTACTTGTAACACAAGTGAACTATGACAAGTGTAAAAAATTCCTATGACACAAAGCTACAAACTTGCTTGCTCGTCTACAAGTGTAATGGAAACAATCCTACAAATGGCTCTTGACTTGTAGCTTTGTGCTACAGGCCTCTGCATTTTGGAAAAAAATATTTTCATACTCCTTATTAGTCCTGTTCACATTGTACATTTAGTTGGACAGACTTCGTTTGAAGGATGTTGGATGGTCTGATGTTGTTATCACTTACACTTATCAAGCTTGTCGTTCAACTTTATGTCACAAACCCTTCCACTCCGTCGAACTTCTAGATTTTCAAAATTTTTTGAAAACCATCCAACAAGTTGGACAAGCGGTCGTCTGAAGGGTTCACACTATCAAGCATTGGTCGTTCAAGACCAATTCGGTCCAACTAATTGTACAGTGTTAACAGGGCTGTTGAGGCAGTACAACACAAATTCATAAGTTTTGCCCTACAAGGTCTTTTCTTCGAGATTCTTTCAATCGTCTTTTGAATCTTCAACCCCGTTTTCCATCAACTTTATAACAGGTTCAATTGATGCTTCCGACCTGCGTTTCAACGTAGGATTCAACAATCCTAGACTTTTTGCATTGCTACTACCACAGAACTAACTATGACATGCATGAGCCGATAGCTCGCTTGAGTAGGTTATACATCTTCAATCCATTTTATTTCACATTTTAACCTTAGTAAAAGTAGTAAATCGTACTCCACAAGCCTGAATTGAAAAATTTTTTTGCCTCATTGCGACTTGAACCACGAACCTCTGGGTTGACTGGCAGACATGTTTGGAATTATTTAAAGTCCAAAGGCAGTAGTTTTTTTTTTCAAACGGTTTGACTTGTTTGTTTATTTATCTATTTTGGTAAAATTTCGCAATTGTAATTTGACGCCTTACATCCTAACGAATCCATTTGAAGTTTGGTACACACTTTAAGTTCTGATGAAAATAAAATTTTATATATTCGGTGTGTTGTAAATCCAAGATGGCCTCCGGTACAAAACAGAAGATCAACTACATTTTTCACTACTTACTCAATATGGGCATCAAATGAGAAGGCTTCATTACCACAAATAGGAGTTCTCTATGAAAGTAAAATAGAAATCCAATGTCAACAAAATACTTATTTACTTACTTAGGTGGGCTTTACAGTTCGGGGTGAACCTGCGCCTCAACCAACATCCTTCTATAACGACTTCGATTTCGGACGAGCTCTCTCCAGTTTCGCACTCCAAGTCGGTTGAGGTCTTCATCCACTTGATTGCACCACCTAAGACGAGGTCTTCCTCTTTCAAACACCCGACGAGCCGGAGCGTTTGAGTTTCTTACAATCTGTTCAAGTCTGATGTTGAAGAAATCGCATGACAGTTTGTCGCCTTGCATAAAACCTTTTTCGACATCAAAGGTCTCGGTGAGTTCTTTACCTTGACGGAGCAGCGTGAATTCTCCAAAGTCATCCTGTATAGTCGTACTAGTTTTGCAGGTATGCCGAAACTAGACATGGCCCTGTACAGCTGGTTTCTGTAAATACTGTCATACGCGGCCTTGAAAGCGATAAAAAGATGGTGAATATCGATATTACGTTCTCGGGTTTTTTCCATGATCTGCCGTAATGTGAAAATTTGGTCTATTGTGGACTTCTCTGGTCTAAAACCACATTGATAAGGACCTATCAAGTTGTTGACGTGGGGTTTCAAATGTTCACATATTACAGCAGACAAAATCTTATAAGCGACGCACGTTAAGGAGGCTTATTCCTTTAAAATTGGCGCAGTTGTGAGGGTCTCCCTTCTTAAGGATCGGGCATACGATACTGAGGTTCCATTCATCGGGCATGCTTTCTTCCGACCATATCATGCAGATCAGCTGGTGCATGCTCCTTTCCAACTGGTGTCCAGCTGCCTTGAAGAGTTCGACATCAAGGCCATCTGCACCTGCAGTCTTATTTGATTTAAGTTTAATGTCAACAAAATAGCCCCTTAAAAAGAGGTTGAAGAGCTAACCAATAGTGTACTGTATTATGCTTTGACAATATTTAAAATCTATGATGGCTGCCGGAAATGTCAGATTTCATGTTTGTTTCAATTAAGGTACCCGTAGTGTGGTGCTTAACATGTCTGCCTGTTACGTGAATGATTCAAGGATCGAATCCGAACAGAAGACAAAGAACCTTTTCTGCCCGGATATCGCCTTTGGCGAGGAGTTAGCAATTTCTCTGATCACCGAAACCGGCATAGTGGATTGCAGCTATCGGATACATTGAAGAAGTCGTTTGGGCTCAGTTTCATCGAACCACGAAAAGTAGGAAACAGTTGTCCCCATCAGTTCAGACCGACTCTGGATGTATATACGTATACCTACCACATTCATCCTAAAGACAAACAGTTTCCAGCAAAGTTTTTTTTTGTCATCGGTTTTCACTGTCCACAAAATTCTAGACAGAACTGTAGATCACGAAGTTGTGCATTAAGGCTCCAAATTGTGAATTCCTACTTTTAAATTGATTGCACTCAATAGATTTGAGAAAACAGTTTGATCGTCGTGAATTTACTATTTATTGCTATAGCCTGGAAAACTCGATTTTGTTTTCTCAAATTTGTTGAGAAGCAAGTTTATGCATCTGAACTTGAACATAAACCATATTCATATCATTTTCTTTAGATTTTTTCATAAATTTTTTTGTTTATTTATTTATTTATTTATTTATTTATTTCACCTACGAGCAATCATCTCAACAGATTACATATTACAACGAAATAAAAGAAAAGTTTTAAAATTAATTTTGAATTAAATAATAGCAGGTTGCAATTTCTTAAAAGTAAGTACATAATATAATTCATTTCGTAATTTATCTCTGGAGTAAGACAGATCAATATGACCACAAATCTCATTGAACTCTCTAATAGATCTTGAAATTAGTTCACCCATGCCATAGTTAGTTCTGTGCATTGATTGAAAAAGAAGATTTCTATCCCTCGACGGTCACTCAGGAGCATAAATACAAATTAAGGACAACAAGGGAGGACACTTTATATGATAACATAAAATATCTCGCACGAAAACTATGTCATGACTAGTTCTACGTGATTTGAGGGACTGCAAACCTAGAAGATTTTGCCTAGCTATGGAATTTGGAAGAAAACTCCATCGCATTTTGTAAAATGCATACTTCGTAAATCTGTTCTGAACTTTCTGAATTAGATCTGAAAGATATTGTTGGTGAGGGTTCCAGATGATGTCTGCATACTCTAGGTTGGGTCTTACTAGTGAGGTATAAAGAGACACAAGGGTGTAGGGGTTAGTGAAGTCTGTTGAGTTTCTTTTTATAAATCCCAACATCGAGTTTGCTTTTGATATAATATCTTCTAAATGTGGTATAAAAGAGAATTTGGAGTCAAAAATTACGCCTAAATCTTTGAATTTTTCAGTTCTCTGAAGAGGGTTGCAATCAAGATAATATGAAAACTCTTGCATATGATGCTTTCTTGAGAGAGAAATCACAAAACATTTCTTGGTGTTAAGATTCAAACGATTTAACATACACCATCGACATAGATTTTATCAAGATCCAATTGGAGTTTTTGACAATCACTTATAGAGGTTACTTTCAGAAAAAGTTTCAGATCATATGCATATATGAGGCATTTGCTGAAGTTAACACAGTTAACAATATCATCAATGAATATTATAAACAGTAGAGGACCTAGATGACTACCCTGTGGAACACCAGAGGTACAATTTATCTGCCTTGAGGTAAAATCGTCAATTTTGATTTTTTGAACTCTTCTTGTGAGGAAGGAACAGATCCATTTAAGGAGGCTTGAGTGGACACCAAATGACTCCAATTTTTGAAGCAATATTTTGTGGCAAACCAAGTCAAATGCTTTGCTAAAATCTGTATAAATAACATCCACTTGGTTTTTGCTTTCAATAGCATCAACAACAAAAGAAGAGAAACATGTTAAATTGGTGATTGTTGATCTTCCCGAGATGAACCCATGTTGAGTATCACTTAAATGTTCCTTCACTAGGAAATCAAGCTTTTTTTTGACAAGGCTTTCAAAAAACTTAGGAATTGCAGACAGTTTACAAATTCCTCTGTAGTTTTCTACATTGTTTTTGAAACCCGTCTTAAAAATGGGAATCAAGAAAGAGGATTTCCAATCATCTAAGAACACTCCCGATGACAGTGATGAATTGAAAATGATTAGTAATGGAAGAGAAAGGGAATTGGAACATCTTTTTAAAACTATTGCTGGAATGCCATCAACGCCAGGCTTAGCGTTCGGTTTGAGATCTTGCAATCCTTCTAAGACATCGTTAAAATCTAATTGTAAGGACCCTATATTTACTTTAGGATTGCAATCAGGAAGGTGAACCAGATTTGATTTGGAATAGACCGATTCAAAAAACTTAGCAAATAGCTCAAGGGTGTTTCTAATTTTATCAGATTCCTGATTTTTATAAAACATAGAATTTGGAATCCCCAGTGATTTTCGTTTAAGATTTATAAAAGACCAAAAACTTTTTGGGTAATTTCTTAAATTAAGTTCTACCTGCATAACATAATTTCTGTGCGAGAATCTACTTAAAACCATGAACTCCCTGCGAAGATTACAAAACTGTATTTGGTCAGCCAAATCATTTGATTTCTTAAACTTAGCGAAAGATTTATTTTTTAAATTTTTAAGGTGTGTCAGCCTGTTATTATACCATGGAGGTTTGGAAATATTCTTTTTCTTTTTATGTGGCAGTAATAGATTGAAAGCATTATTTAAAATCTTCGAAAAGCGATCAAACATATTTTGTAATTCTAGGTTTAAAAATTCAGTTTTCCAGTCAACAGTTTCAAGATAATTATCAAGTTCAATAAAATTGGCTTTTAAAAAGTTAAATGATAATGAATAGTTACTATTAATTTTTAAATAAATGTACAGTTGAATTTCAATATATAGTTCTTTGTGATTGATAGAATCATTTAATAATGAAAAAGAAAGCGTTTCATATACAGAACCCTTGAATTCATCATGTGGTATGAAAACAAGATCAAGAATATTATTCAATTTTATTTATTTACTTGTTATTCGTTGGCTATCCTCATGCCCTCAAAGATACTCTTTCCGATTGTGCTAAGTGCTGAGGCCTTAAGATAAAAAGGATCAGGATGCTTAGCACCACATCATTTACAAACAGAATGGGACTTTTGTCAGTATTCCAAATGTAAACATGATTTTCGTATTAAAATCAAGCTTTTTGTAAATTGAATTCATCCGTTTGGCTAATTAAACTCACCAATTTTTCATGGTACTTGGTTCACAAATAGAAAGATTTGCTTTGAAGACTTATTTAATTCAACTTGAATTTGAGTTAATTTTGCGATAGAGAGAAATAAATGTGAAAACTCAGTACCTATTTTAAAAAATAGTTTTTTTTTGTCAATTTTATTTTAACTTTGTTACGAAAATTTGTGTTTTTTTTTTTTCAGTTACTATTTGCTGCACTCTTACTAAACTTGTGGCGATCATATGCTTCTGGCCATGGCTAATTTCTGTTATTGCTGGGAGTGTCCTTGACGCAGTTGCAACTGGATTCCACATATCTGATATAACTAAAACATCCGTAAGACGAAATCTTTTTGAATAAATCAGAAGTGCTATGAAGTTAGTTTTTCTTTTTTCAGACTGCTACTGATGCCTTTGAATATGTGGGAGTAACGCCAAAGGATGAGGTTATGAAATATTTGAAAGACTACGATGTGTACTTCATTGTTCCTGCTATTGCTTTCGCATGTATCAGTTCAAGAGTGGTCCTTATTTGGCTATTGAACATATTTGGTTCGATTTTCTGCCTTTCACTGGCTAAAGTTTTGTCTTCAAATGTGGGTATATCAAATTTGATCGTTAAAATTTGTTTTAAAAAGAATTCATTTCTCAATAGATTTCTGAGAAGCCAAAGCAACCACGACGTCCAAGTTCGGCTGACACAGCTCTGCCCTCTGAAATTCAAGCTCCAAGGCAGCCAGAATTGCAACAGCAAGAAAGTGTTGAAGTTCGTTTCCATCCAATCGAACCTTCGCCAGAAACATTGCGAAGGGCACGCAGCACTTTGGAGCCGGTCAAAATGCGATCCAGTGAAAACTCACCAACAGAACCAACAGCTCCCTATGCCTTGCCAGTCATTCGGGAGCCGTCAATCAAAAAGAGCTCACGTGGTAGCGGTGTGCCGAAGGAGATAGAGAATACCCCAGTAGAGCCTCCTACTTATCAGATTTCTGATGCTCATCACGAAAATTTGGACTATCCACAAAGTCGATACAGTGCCAGTCCATCACAGCAGAGATCGGTTACTCCGGAGTTATCAGCGATTTCACCTCTAAATCTTCGCTACTCGGGTGCAGACGGGGTTCTATTTCCTAATCAACCTCATGTCAACCAAGAACTACGCAGCCAACTTCCGTGGTCATACACTAACATCATGAATGACCCCATTGCCCAAAAGAGAATCCAATCTCATTTGCAGCCTGAAGAAGATGAGGACCTCCCACCAATACCAGTGCCAGACTATACTCTACATCCCCCGAAAAAGGACCGACCGTCTGTCCCACAGGACAGGGTATCCCAGTCAAACTATTCTAGATGGTAGTCTTTACCTTTAGTAACGCACTGTTCGCACACACTGTATTAATTTTTTGTTGTTGATTATCTGTATTTATGTTTTTCAATGTTTAATGTTATTAAAGTATAAAGAGTTGTGATCTTTTCAAAGCACTCTTCTGTATATTTGTATAAAATGAAGTCAATTAGCCTTTTATGAAGAGAACCAGTAAACGTGAAGATTTTTGATTAAATTACTGTATATTTTGGTATTTTATAAGAGTCCTGTAAATCGTTGAGATCACACCAAAGAGGAATACAATAATACAATCTGCTAGAATGAAACAACTATTGTGCTTGCTGAAAATTTAAATCGATTCAATTTACACTGTGGACTTTTGTGTCATCTGAGTAGACTACAAAAGACCATGTTTTTACATATGTCGCATTTTTGTATTATTTGGATCCCAATTTTATGAAAAATGTAATTATGTACTGACGGTATACTTGAAAACGCGTCCAAGTTAAGAGCTCCTTAACAAAAACAGTATCGGGAAATATTCTTATGTAGTAACGGATTTTGATTCGCCTTTTTTTTGATTACTTGATGGGGTGATCAAACGTTTATATGTAGGCATATTTCATCCCCACATTCCCACGGGAGCATACACGATAACTTAGAAACTGTTTGGCTGAATTCCAAATTCTTTCACCGCTGGAATTCAATTCATTTCCATGTTCCCATGGGAACGGGAACGGGAATGGGAACGTGAAAGAGAACTTAGTGTTTGTATAAAAAAAACTACTTAGCCGATTTGAATTAAATTTGGAAGAAAAATGTGCTAGTATCTGAGCATTGACATAGGCTATGTTTCTTTTCTGTCTTCCTTCTGAAAAGTAATTTGGGACGTGAAAATGACCGGAAACTTAGAAAACACTGGACTGATTTCCAAAATTCTTTCATTCATGTATAGCTACCTGATTACATAGAGTATACAAACTTGGATACTACTTTACTTAATTTAATCAATTCGATCACTGTAAGATCAGCTAGTAATTAATTTAGGACATTTTTTGAGCATAGCTTTGGGGTTATCAGCTTTGGGGTTATCAATTAATATCCAAAATTCTGATTGATTTTTATGGCTTGTGCAAAGTATGCAATAGAAATGCTGATAGATGATTGGTTCTATGAAAATTCTTGAAAGCATTGAATTCAGCTAAAACAGCTCTTTTGTGTTTTGATTGCATTCACACACACTGATCCAAGCACTTTGTACAGCTCAGTGTTTTTTTTCGGTGCACAGTTCAGACAGTTCATAGCCCACGAGGTTTTTCCCTTTCGCAACTCCCTTGAATTGTGATTTTGAAAAGCCATCGAGCCGGAACGTTGGTGTCATGAAAAACTAAAAACAATTAAGAAGGCAAATAGCTCTGGCAATCTCAAATCGTAGAATATGGTTTATTTAAGGTGTTTTTCATGAGCTGAAGTTGATCTTCATATTTCTTGCGCCATACCAGAAAAATAGATCCTTTTCAGGACTCTCCTTTTAATAAAGTTTTATAAAAACTCTCTGAATTGCTTTTTAAAAGAAGCCTTATGCGATCTCATTCAAAATTATCTCTCTGAGTGCATTCCATCTTCCTTTCAAAAATCAATTATTATTCCACTAAAAACAAAAGGAAGAGCAAAAAATTGGCCCTTCTTCAGGTTCTCATAGTAGGTGGTGTCGGCTGTAATCTTCGTCTCCAGGTTAGGTGTAAGTGAAATTGAAGAATTCACCAAGATGAGTTTTCCTCCTATGAAGTAGTGCAGGGCCTGAGCAAAGAAGATGTTGAACGGTTTCTTCCTCCTCCTCGTCCATGCAGCTTCTGCAGAAATATCTGGAAAGCAGACCAATTCTTTAGACAGTGTCCCGTAAGAACACCTATGGTGGAACCTTGATACAGGCGGTTCAGGGCTAACAAACTCTTCGAGCGTTTTGAGTCTACACACGGCCAAACTTTTTTGGTTGCAAGGCAATTGTAACTCTCAGTCCATCTAGTGTTTGTTATCCTCGAAGCGTCTTTTCAAAGTAGGAGCTTACATGCAGCGATAGGTACACCTATGTTGTTCCATTCTGAGCGTAGGGAAGTGGTCGTGCCGTTTTTGGCTAGTTCGTCTGCCATACTGTTGCCTGGTATGTCCCTGCGCCCTGACACACATGAAAGGTGAATGTTGAACTGATTTGACATCTCCCTCAGAGACATTTGACAATTTTGGACCGTGATGGATTTTGTAGAGACAGAGGCAAGAGATTTAAGGGCAGCTTGGCTGTCTGAGAATATTCGAATATCCTTAATCCTTAATTAATTAATCGCCAGAATTTCAACTTGGAACATATTCGTGCATCATATTCATATGATGCAAATTTGTTTAAATGGTTCTAATTGTTCTATTTGTCTTCCAATTGAACTATTCCTTTTTTCGAAATACCCAGAATTCGATTGAAATTTCGTTCGGGTGGAAGTAGCAATTTTAATTTTAAATATCCAAGTTGCCCACTTTCAATACGCATACAACACTCATACGAGACACAGAAAAGGAGCACTTGTAAGCATAGGACTACCTACTACCAACCTTTGAGATACCAATATTAAATGGAACCCCACTTAAGATCTCTGGTCAAGCAAGATACTTGGGAGTGATCTTAGACAAAAAAACAAACGATAAAGATACTAAAAAGCAATAATAGCACGGGGTTCAAGTAACAGGATTTTTGACAAAAATTGGGGATCAAATCCCAAAATCATCATGTGGATGTATACTGCCATTGTTAGACCCGTTCTATCATATGGCAATTCGGTCTGGTGGAAGGCGCTTGAAAAATCCTCGCATTTAAAAACCCTAACCAGTACAAAGAACAGCCTGTATTTGTTTCACTGGAGCAATGGGAACTACAACAACCGCGAGCTTGGAAGTAATCCTCAATGTCACAAGAATGGAAGTTGGAACAGGTACAGAATTCTTTTCAGAAAGCCTCAATCTGGCCAGTTTCTTCAAACTTCCAAATCACAGCAGTGTCTTCTAAGATGAGGTCTTTGCACTTACAAACGCTGCAAAACAGGTGTCCATGATGGCGCAACCACATGCTAATATCACTTTTTTCATTAATAGCGAAGCAGCAATAAAAGCGATTTATGCCACTCTTGTCAAACCAAAGCTTGTTTCTTGTTGTCGCGAAGAGGTAAGAATTCTTGGCACACAGCATAACATTAGATTCAGCTGGGTTCCAGTTCCAGGTCACAGTGGAATAGTGGGAAACGAAAAAGAGGACAAATTAGCGAGAAAAGGCTCAGATGGGAATGCCAAAATACTATAAGAACGGATCTGAAAGGCTACTATCCCTGAATAGGTCTTCATTACGATCGCTTATCAGTATTATACTCGTAACAGGACCCAACCTACTAGGCTACCACAAAAAGAAAATGGGTCTTTGCATCGATGACTTATGTGGAAGATGCAATGACGAAGACGAACATGAGGATAGGTACTAGTCACTGCCCAGCAATCTGACACACCAGGAAAAAAATTTCTAAGCAGTTTCTTCCTCAACGACCTAGAAGAATTATCAGACACTCCAAGAAACTGCCTGTTGAAGTTCTTAAAGGCCACAAAATAGTTAAAAATTGACCAACCATCAAGTCATAAGTTTTTAGGACGCTACATATTCCAGGGTTTCACAATGGTTCTACATTGATCTAAGTGTGACCTAACCTAACCTATATGAAAAACTTTCAATATTTAAATTTCAGTACCCCCATCATATTCTACTTGAAAATAACTAACTTTTTATACAAAAAATATTTTTTTACCCTCTAAATGGGGTGCCCACATAAGGGGTCAGGTTAGTGTTTCACGTTTTCAAAATATTTTTTGGAATATTTTCCTAAATTTTCAAGTTGATCCGAGCAATAGTTTTGGATATACAGATTTGAGAAGTCACAAACTGCAGTCCACGAGCCTTAGTGCTCAAAACTTTAAACAAGTTTTTCTCGAAACTCGGTGTTTCTAAAATCAGTGGACAAGATTTATCACAAAGTACTCAACCAACCTTGATGAAATTTAACACAATTGTTCAAAATACAATTCATAAGGACTTGAGCGATTGAATTTTTAATTTTTCGATTATAACTTTTTTAATAGAAAAAATTTGGAGATGTTTTGACCGAAATTTTAGTTTTTTTTATATAAATGTCTCCCAAAAGTCCCATTCTGATTTTTTGTTCTTCTTCCGTTCAGGTTCTAGTTTATGGTCCTAACTAAAACAAATACCTATCTTTTTCCATTCATTTCACGAGATTCTGTAAAAAGTTCTGCTGTCCACGCGGACGCAGCTTTTTTCCGAGAAGCTGCCGGAATTGATGTCGGAAAGGCGGAAATTTGAATATTTTGTCAAGCAATTTACAAAAACTGTTTATTTTACGTGTTCCTTAAAGACTGTAAAAAGTTTGAACAAACTATTAAATTTTTTATATTGAAAGTTCTTGAAAATAGTCCAATTTGTAAACCCATTAGACCCCTTAAATTGCAGCTAAATAAAATAAATAATAACTAAATAGGGTGGCGAAACAGAGCTAGTAGCCCTAGAGCCTAGCACAAATCTCACAACCATGCCTTGTCAGGAAATGAAGTGGCCTACAATTTTCTGACGTTATCTAAGCCCTTTTCATGGCAGTGAATTTACTAACGGAGGACATGTCAATTCCTCGCGAAAGGTGATACCCGTGAAAAAACAAGTTTGTTTTTCGAGCCACGAACCTTTGGGTTGACAGGCAGACATGCTAACCATTATGTCACGGGTACCACCAGTTGCAGCTAATAGAAATTATTCTATTCAACAAAATCTTTGCTAGTTTTCCAAGTTCGAATTGATATCAATACACATTTATCACGACTCCACTGTCAACGTGAACAGATTATTCATATAATGTTTATGGACGTCTACTTGTAAGACATAATGTTTTGTCTCAATTTTGCCTTACTTTTTTATGTATGTACTTGTTCGACTGTGTAGCAAATTCTGTTTAACTACCCCATATTGATTGTTAAAGTTATTGTTTACCGACTTCCTCAAGGACACTTGTACTTCTTAGCTGATAAAGAAATATAAAGCTTAGTGCCCTCCATTGATTGAATGATCTCATTTCCAATATGTAATTTTGTCAATGACGAAAGATGTATCATGTGGATGGAAACTTGTCATCAAATATTAAAAAAAAGCTCAGCAGAAGTCGATGATTCGCCATTGATCAAGCCCTCAGAAACTCAAAAGAAAAGCACACCTGTCACAATATAAAACTTCACATATGTATCTTATTATGGCTATATTTCTTTTCGGGCACTATTAAACAGAGTATTTAGCCAACGATGAATTCACTAACACACTAGTCGCAGCTTTTGATATCAATATTGCCAGAGCTGATAACAGGGTTTTTTTTGACACCGTTTATCAGAGAAATGCGTTGTATCTGATAAGCGTAAATATATCGAAAAGTACTTGATAAGCTATCAATACTACAATCAAGCGAAGAGCTTCTTCTGACAGTGAAACAAAAACCACAACTCTCTGCACATGTGTATACTGTCTTCTTCATAAGAAAGGGGTAGTAAATTTATCAGAGTTGAGAAACCGATCAGTTTGGTATTGGAGATACCGGAACGTTGTTTAAACGCGTGTGATGTGAACCTAGAGATCGGTGCCGCTAAATAATGAGCCAGTACATTTACAGTAGTCTTCTAATTTAGGCGTTAACTTTCGATACAAGAGTCAAGTGATTTTTTTTTGTCTTTCTATATCAATTGGTGTACTTTTGCTCGGGTGTATTAATCATTCAATTGAGCGCGAATCTTTAGCCTGACTCATACTTTTTAGAAGAACGTAACGATTTTCGAAACTATCTACGAAAAATGGATTTATCTCGGTGCTATAGCAGTTTTTCTATGATACAAACTGTAGCAAAATGGGCTGGAGTTTTCGGAGCGGTTAGTATAAGAAAAGCAACTACAACTTCAATACATTCAATACTTTTTTCATAACTAAGGCTACAAAAGCTTATCAAATAATTACAATTGTCTTTGCGCACTTCTCACAAGCGTTCTTCGTTGAAACAATGTCGAGTTGTTTTGTATCTACATAACTTTGGTTTTGACAAACCAATTAATTTATTAAAGTGCTTTTGATGTTGGTTTGTACAATCCTCTTGAGAACTCTGTACCTACTTTTTGCTTTTAAAGAACTGTGTAACTTCTTGAGAAAATTCCACACTTGACATTCCTATGAATTGTTTTCGGAATGTCTTACTCATTCTCTAGGCATTTAAAAAAAAAACCTATCTCTAACGTCACGTTGACATAGTGTCCAGTGTTAATAATAATTGTTTTGTCTTATCAAAAGTACACATTTTTGAAGTTAGCGCTATCAAAGATAAAGAGATGATTCGGTTGATTCATTCAACTTTAATTTATGTTGGTGTTCCAACCATGTGTAGATACGACCGCGCGACGTGAAAAAAGTGCGTACCATGCGTTGTAATTACTTATTATTATTTAGATTAGATTGAGAAACCTAAATTCCTAATCAAATTTGTTTAGCTAGGCATACTTTAAATTCAGCTACAGGTTATTGAATGGATACCAGATAATTTTGTTGAGAGTTAATTAGACAAGTTATGGGCCTCTTTAAAGAAGAATTGTGTGACTTAGCTTTCATTGTTATTCAAGTTATAAACGGACTATAAGGAGTGTAAGTTTGATTTCCAATGATTCGGGCCTTCACACATAGCATTTGGCATCAAAAACACACAAATTTATGTTAAAAGGTTTTTTGTAAGGAGCAATAAAAGTTTGGCCGTGTGTAGACTCAAAACGCTCAAAGAGTTTGCTAGCCCTGAACCGCCTGTATCTAGGTTCTACCATAGGTGCTCTTACGGAACACTGCCTAATAGGAAGACACGCCAAAAGACTTGGTGTGTTTTCCAATGATTTCTGCAGAAGCTGCATGGACAAGGAGGAAGAGGAAACCGTTCAACACCTTCTTTGCTCATGCCCTGCGCTCTTTCATAGGAGGAAAACTTATCTTGGTGAATTCTTCTTCGATGATACTAGCGACTTAGCTTACATAGACCCTAAAAGTTTTTCGAAATACATTAAAAGTTCCGCGTGGTTCGATTAGCAGGTGATTAACCGACTAGTCTCGTAATGGAAGATAAATGGGTGATAAACTCGTTATCTTACATCGGGCTTCTGAGATCAGTATCACAATGGGCCCTTGCAGCCTAAGTGTGTCAGGCAATGTACTCATTGGCTGCCAGCCAATTCCACCTAAGGAAATCAACAAAACACGTAATCGAACACAAGGCAAGTATATTTTTTATGTATTAGATGATATCGACTCTAATGTAACCTTTAGTTTGAAAATAATTCTTCATTTATGCCTGTGTATGAGGATCTGAGAAAAATCTTCTGGATGTATTTGCCCAGTTTGAATTACCAAATCCAGATTTCTGCATGTCTATTACTAGCGACTCATTCTTTGTTTTCTTTAACCAGTTCTTTATCTTCATGATTCTGACTTGCCATTTTTTTAAAGGAATCTTATATATATGCTAGATACAAGACAGTCTCAAATAAATGTATTCTGACATGAAGAATAGACAAGCCGAATCTATGTATGTGCCTATGGAACCTAAATATTGGCATTTTCAGTTATTATATATTTTATTATTATTATTATTATTATTATATTTTTATATATTTTTATATATTATTATATTTGATTGAAACTCTTTAATATTTTCCACAGATAAAACATCTCATAGTAGATGATGTGCCCGTTGCTGCATTATAAACTTTTGCATCCACCATGGTTGGAAGCATTGTTTGTGGAATGTTAGTGGCAGAATTTCTATTCACTTGGTGATCTATGTATGCAATGCATGCATTTTATTTCTTTTCTTGTGATCTGTTTCATGTAGAAAACGAATGCAAATTGGTCTGTAAACCCAAGTGGATAATGGTGTAGGATTCTACCATTGAACCTTTATTTGATCGACACTATTTAATTATTGTAACCTTAAGGGTACCAAAACACAGGTGCAATGCGCACCTGCCCAACCTTACCTCTAGAAAGTCTATTCAATTTTCCTCCGCTACACCAAAGAGCAAAGAAGACTGCCGCACTCGGCTGACTAAAGCTACATCTCACAAGCAACTTTAATGAAGAAAACTTTCAGGCACATATGAGCATACTCTGCAGGTGCTCCCAATATTGGAAGCTCACTCTTCGGACCTTACGACTAGACGCATATTTATTTAAGCATTCCTTCGAAGTACTTTTTGCTAACCGTTCAGCATGGAAGAACCTTGTAATTCTTACAAGTAACTTCCACTACATTACCAGTACAATGACGGTTCCAAAACTATCAACGGTGTAGGTGCAGGGATTTTCGGTCTCAACTTCAAATCATCTATATCCCTTGGTAGCACAACAGACATCTTTCAAGCAGAGGTAATAGCTATAGAATTCTGTGTTAATGCATTAGTAGAAAACTCCTAATATCACACATCCTAATTTGCTCTAACAGTCAGGCAGCCCTAAAGGCATTGTCTTCAATCAAAATCTAGTCCAAACTAGTTTGGAACTGCCTGACATGTCTATCTCAATTAGCTACCCACAGTAAAATTACTCTTTCCTGGGTGCCTGGACATGAAGGTGCACAGTGTAACGAAGAGGCCGACAGCTTAGCTAAACTTGGCTCTCAATTACAATTCAAAGGCCCGAAACCCTACTGCGGTCTCCCAATCTAGCTTTAAACGCGAACTAGTTACTCGGAAACGGCAGAACATGATCTACACCTGGAAGAACTCTAATGGCCACCGCCAGTCAAAACTAATCACATATCTTAAAGAAGTTTGAAAGAAATTTTTGACTTGATCAAACGTGACGCAAAGTTACTAACGGACTTCCTCGCTGGACACTGCTCTCTCAGACTCAGATATCATCTTAAAAATATGGGCATTAGCCAGGATGACACATGCCGTCTCTGTTTCGAAGTCATAGAATAAGCTGAACACATTTTATGTGAATGGCCAAGCCAGATCCAGGCTAGGTTAAACGTGTCAAAAAGGATTTACTAGTCCCTTTGATATTGGAAACACCTCTTCCTCGAATATTCTTAGGTTCTTACATGACCTCAACTTCGAATGAACAACTCCACACTTTTACGTTTTTAAAGCTAAGGCAACAGCACAAAAGATCTTTCAGGTCGACGTGCTAGTAAAGGTGTTTTAACTTCGCCATATTCAATTAAAAATTAAAAAAAAGGTACCAATGAACTATAAAAAATGTATGAGTCGTCTTGTTTGCTATCTGCGAGCTTCTGCTGGTATGAAGTTTGATGAGAGTCATCACAGCCCCATTTTGAAATTAATACTAAATTTTTAAAATCTCCTTCTTCACAGCTTTCAAGTACAACCTCATGATAAAGACAAAGTCTTTTTGCTGTGTGATCCAACAAGTCCTGAAACATTTTTTTTTTCATAGCTAACGCGCACATCAAGGGGTTATGGATAAACACAGTGCGAACATTTAAGGAAATAGGAGAGGATTTAATAGGATACACCGAAGCACATTGCACACCGCTTTTGAGTTTTTATGAATCGTAATGCAGGGAAAAACAGAGTTAGGTAGAGCATTCAACTTTCCGGTGGTGCGACTAAATATGAACTAAACATGAACGACTAAAATATGAATCTCTATGCTTTAGCAGTAGCTAAACCTTAGCACACGTCTCAATCACTTTAATTGGTTCTTCTTTTGGATAGCAAAGTTTCTTTGCTTCGCTTATCAGTGTATAGTAACGGAAAGTAGTTTTACTGGACTCATGCAATAATTGCCACTCCCTTCTAGTGAAGCTACCATCAACAAATAAATTAAATGTTTTTTCTTCAGTTGTTTTTTATATGTGTTGTGCAGCTTCAAGATCTATATTTCCTGGTTCTTGTGGGTGTGAAAGTTGCGTTTTGATGCGTCAAGATTTTCGTATATGTACGTTGGCTTACACTTACCTCGAATGTAAGCTCTTCGACAGATACACACACAAGTATATTTTTTTTTTTTCGTCGTTTGCTGCGATCTGAAAAAGCACTGAATTCTTTCTCAAGGCTGGGATGCTTTATGTTTGATGCCCAGTTATGAACTGAAACAATGTCATCGAGAGAGTCTTGGTATTTTTGGTCATGAAAAGCTTCTCATTGTAGTTACATTCTTTCCATTTCCTCTTTAACTCCAACGTTTAGAGTTCAGGACATCTTTCATCATTTCCCAAAGTGTTTCCACTATAAAAATTGCTTTATCATCAAGAAATCTTGCTGTGCTTTCTTTGAAAACCATAAATAAAATTTTTCGAGACATCTAAACTACATTTGCTGTTAAATGAGAAAGCGAATAGAAGAATATTTAACAATAAGAAGAATTTTTGAAGAAAAGTGATCACCTTTTGGTCTAGGAGCTTTACTAATGATTTAAGTGCCTTAAAAAACTAGCGAGCATGTAATTAGTGGATATTTTCTTTTATTGCATTTGTCCGGGTTTTTATGCTGAATGCTCCAATGTGCGTGCTGGGTTAGTAACGCTATGAGAGCGTAGCAGCAGAGGGCTCTAGATATATTCGATTAATTATTATAAGTCACTGCTTTCCTCACATCCAGGAATCTGTACAGTACAGAGGGCCGACAAATTCGTCTGATTGATCTCGCTTTGGTATTATACTTCTCCTTTTAAAGAGAAGGTAGGAGATAGTATGTTGCACTTGTGTAGATGCCTAAAAAGTAGAGTAATCAGTACTCCTTTTACTTTTTTTTGTGAGGGCAGAGTAATTTTAAGTTTTTCAAGTTATAAAACGATCACGTAGAAATTTTTAAAATTGTACAAGTGCTTTTTCAAAACGCATTTAGCTAATCGGTCGACAGTCTAACCTTTGTGAGATATAAACGTTAACATAGGCTTCTTTTTTTGACAGTATTTATGCTTTCAACAAAAAACAAAAACAGATAAGAAACGGGGGCTTAAAGGCTTCTGATTTGAATACATTCACCCCTATAGCGTGGTGTCGGTGTCGTTTTATCGCGCGTATCGTTCTTTTACGATGCAAAATATTTTTAAGACCAAGACACATGCTATTCTGCCCCAAAAAAAGCTTTATACGGTTTAAAGTCAAACAAAATTACTCTATCAATGCGATCCAAAATAGGTTGAGTGATTGCTTTCTGGCACGAAAGAGCATCGCATAACCAAGACTGCGTAAGGCTTTTCCGTACTTGTTGATGGGAAAATTTTGAGCTTAAAACTATTGAAATCTTTAAAAATAACCAAAAACACATGATTTATTTTATAATATTCACGAACAGGGGCCGAACTACCAGCGCACACCTGATTGAGTAATACGTGACTGAATTGAATGCTTTTCAGATAATTTCTCGTGTTTTAGAACACTTTAGTTTTTAGTACCACAATTTGACATTCTTTCATCAGTATTGAATTGAAGTCCATACAGATGTTTTGTAATATAGAGTGAATAAAGAATTCGCACGAATTTTTATTTTTACACCACACATCCATACTCCCTTGAGAAAATTTTTTCCGCTTCGCTTTTAGCTTCATTATTTCATCCGTGAGTAAAGAGCGAATCGAAGCGAATGAAATTTCCCTTCGGATAGTACGGGCTTGTGGTTTGTGGACGAACATAAAAGATTCTCATGAACAGACCAGGAGAAAGAATAAAGAGCAAAACACACATTGAGAAAGTAGATTTGGTTATTAAGTGCTTATAGGAAAGTGGACTGAGTTTCCATCATGCTTTGTCACGAAGTGGGAGACAGCGTGAGCTATATGAACTCATATCCATTGACAGCTGAAATAAGTGCCCAAATTTTGGAGCAATGTTTTCGGTACTTCAAAATGTTTTTCCTTCAAATAAAAGGAAACTAGAATATATACATTTAGCGCATCCACTATGTTCTTAATCCTTTCTAAGAAGGAAAACTAATTTTTAGATCCCATATGCATTAGACTCAAATAAATGCTGCTTCAAAATGGCAACAAAAGACATGGTCCCAAAATTATTTTCTTTGGTAGATCTTATTGCCTCTTCAAAGTGGAAACAAAGCCCGTGGGTGTTATTTCCATTTTTTTTGGCAATAAGGCCCACGGGTCTATTGGAGGTTTCTAAATACTAACTGGAACACGGAAATCTAAATACCTGCCCATTGTTCTACTGGAAGGTATAACCATCTATTGTAAAAGTTTTTCCGATTTTTTGAGAAAAGCCAGAAGATGCTGCCATAATAAGGAGCCTAGGTTACTAGTCTGCTCCCAGTTTCTACAACCTGATTCTAGAAAACTCATTCACATAGGAACATGCTTCCGGAGTTTTTTCATCCTCTTCAAAGGATTCACAAAGTGCTGTATCATTATAAACTTTTTAGGCTAAAATCCTAAAACGTTTAAATGCTGAGCAAAAAGGAATTGCCCTCCAACAAACTTTCTACAGTCTTTTCTACTACTGGATAGCAAAAATGTTGCAGTTTTCTAATTAACATTGGAAGGCATACATTTATATTAATATAAATGTATGCCTTCCATGAGTCCTCGTTGAGGACCCCTAAAGTAGCAAGCACTAAACTTTTACTCAGGTAAAGCAGAATTAAGTCGGCCAAAAAAACCTTTTTTTCACAAAAAATGTAGTGGTTTCGTAATTTTACCCCTTTTGCCTAAAACAAAGTCATATTTCTTTTGTGTGAAATCAAAGACGGCGTCTTATTTGAACTAATGGCTATATCCGGCTGTAATTGAGATTTTTAATTCCACTTTTTTCATTGCACATTGATGGCAAAAAATGTTTATTGAAGCCTTTTCGAATGAAACCTTCAACATTCTCAACTGTTACAAATCCAAAAATAGCGAAAACACGTTCTTTTTATAACTTTTTTTTTATATACTTTTTAAAATTCCCGGTCTAACTTTGCTGATAGAAGAAATGGAACTACTTTGCAGCAGTTCACTCTTGGTTTTACTCTCTGCCCAAGCTAATCAAGAAAGCGCTTTTCATGGCACTGAATTTACGAACGCAAGACTTATTGCCAATTGTAAGGCGTTAGGTTAGGCTAGGTTAGGTTAGGATAGGTAGAATGGGCTGACGGTTGATCATATTTCCTTCACACTTAGATCAATGTAGATCCATTGCGTTAACCTAAAGTATGTGGAAATTCGCTGGGCAGTGACATAGGAAGTGAGTGGTATCCTCATGTTTGTCTTCGTCATTGCATCCTCTACATAAGTCAACGCTGTGGTAGCCTAGTAGGTTGTGTCCTGTTACAATACTGATAAGCGATCGTAATGAATGGCTATTCAAGGATAGTAGCCTTTCAGCTTCGTTCTTATCGTATTTTGGCCATAGTTTCCTGGAAGTGACACAGGAATCTAGGCATTCCCATCTTTCATTGGATTTTCATATTATTTTGTTATACCAATGATCTGTTTAATTTCACAATGGTGGGCCCTGATTGATTGATCAATGAGAGAAAGGTCAAGTGCCGAGCCTTTTCTTGCTAATTTGTCCTCTTTTTCATTTCCCGGTATGTGTGTCAAAAACCCTTAGCTCTTCGCGACAGCAAGAAACAATCTTTGATTTGACAAGAATGCTAGAAATTGCTTTTAATACTGCTTTGGATATCAAAGAAAAAAGATATCAGCATGTGCGCCATCATTACCCGTGAAAAAACATTGTTCCTCTGTTGGAACTCGAACCACGAATCTCTGGGTCAATAGGTAGACATGCCACGAGTACCCTTTCTTAGAACTATTGAAGAGAAAACTTTGTCAAATCTTTGAATAAAACGGTTTAGGGCAAACAAATATAAGAAGTAAAAAGACATAAGACAATACTCAGAACGATTGCATTGACATAACGATCTTTTACCTTTACTATTTCAGGTTCAGTCAGTCATTTGGATTATTCTTTCCATCATCTCAATTCTGATGTTCTTATGCATCTTTGATTTCGATCCAATAATTTCCTATGGATCCATTACAAGCTTCGTGATTTTCGAACTCTACTTTCGAGGCGATTGTCAACCCGACAACTTACAGAATATTATAAATTTTAATGTGCTGAGAACAGTCCAAACAGTATTTGGATCACATCAAATTCTTGTCTGGACTTGTGTGTATATGGCCATGTCCTTAGTTTGGCTGGTGAGCTCTTGTTTGCTTTTTACACGTGAGTAATATTTGAAAACTATATATAATAACATTTATCGATCGTTCTTACTTCCATTGCAGACGTAAAGAAAAACAACATTAATATAACCATCGCAGTGTTAGCAACTTGGGCAGGTGTTACCGGCATAATCTGTTGCATGGACTTTTCCCTAGGTGTTATATTTGGAATCGACTTCGGTCGATTCCAGCGGCAGGCATATTTTTACAATTTATCAACTGGACAACAAGGTGTAATAAACCCAGATGGAGTGCAGCTGGTTTCAGGCGAATTTGCAGCAATTTTCATGATGCTCATAGCTCTGAAAGGATTCATTTTGTGGATAATAAACTTTTGTTTGATGGTTTATGTACTCATTGCAGCAATAGTAGCTCAGAGTACGGTGGTAAGTTATGGCTCTGATATGACAATAGTTTGAGTAGCTTTTTTAGTGTAATTTCATAAAAGATTCATTCGTTGAGTCCTTACGAGAGGTTTAATTGTTTTTTGTTACATTCATACTTAGAAAATAGAACTTCGTAGTTTTTCAAAGAGAGACCTACGTTTTTAATGCGGAAAATTCTAAAATCGACCAATGTTCGGGCTAAAATTTTCGTAGTCCAGCTATTAAAATCGAAGTTACCTTTGGCATGACTTGGGAGCAAAACTAAGACTCAACGAATGAGCGCTTTGTTAGACGTTGATAAACCTGTAGATAAACATTCCAAAAGTATTGTCAGCCTTCAACTAATTTCCTTTTTATTTGCAGCACGATTTCATAAATCATACATTCAACGCAACACATGCAACACCCATCAACGCATTTGATACGAAGTAAGTTTCGTTTTAATATGGTTAACTGAATACTAATAACTAATTGTCTTTACTTACAGAGATGATGTAGGGTTTGACAATGCTGCATTTGTGGTTGAACAGCGCCCACGCCACACTCCGATTACACTAAACGAAGATCCCATTAAAAGAGCTGCTCGCATGTCAACAGAAAACCTGCAAGAGAGGCGCTTCAGGAACATCGATAGCTTCGAGCAATATCCGCCACCAAGGCCACAACAGCAGCAAACGGCAGTGATCAATGAGCCACCATTCCCAACACCTGATTACACTCCGCCAATGTCGAGGAACAATAACCAAAACGGCCAGATCCGCCACTCAAGATACCAGTAGCCACGATGGGACATCCATCCGCAGTTTACAATAGCTACACAATAATTTCCTTCCCATCCAGTACACATCAACAAATTATTATTATTTTGTTTTTTTTTTTTCGTTTATAGTTTCAATTAAGACAAATATACATATTTTTACAAATAAACTTATTGATAATGCGTTTAGAGATTACGATTGCGGGGATGGGAAATATATTTGCGTCTGTTTACTGTTTTCATATTCGATTTGCATTGTATTCGAACTGATATGTGGTATTTGGATTTTGGATGCCCCCAGCAGAGATATATATGTTCCGTAATAGCTTTTGATTGTAGAGGTTATCATCATTTCATACGTATAGGCTAGTTTCGTAGTTCATTTTGAGCTTATCACACAATTTTCAATTCAATGTGAGGAAAAAAACTGAAATATGCATAAGAATGCTATCAAAACATGTTTGTGCTGCAAAAATTCTGTGAGGCCTAAAAGTTCGGTGTTCATTTTTTGAGGATATATTAGTGGAGGACCGTTAGACATAAAAAAGGCAAAACCTAGGAATCCAAGGCCAGTCCATGGATTTTCATGAAATTTTCGGAAATGTGTTTTGGATGGCGTATAGAAAAAAGTTAAAAAATAAAATTTCACCGCTCTCAATTTTTTCATTATTTTTAAAATTAATTACTAACTTTTAGAATTTTATTTTATTTATTTAGGGTTTTTTAGATAAGGTTTTCCAAATTATAAGGATGGATAGGTTTGGTTAAGACAAAAAAAATTTGTGTGAGAGGAGGGGTCTATATCCCTCCGTGTAGGCGCGAGGGGCAATTTTATATGAAATTTACTTCATTTTTTAAAAAACTATTAAAAATCAACTAAGCCACTTATTTTCTCATACTTTAGTATTTTTGAAAGCTATTGCTTTGTTCTTTAATAAAAATTTTAATTTGAGTTCACTTCATAACAAGTTTTGGAGAAATCAATCCTCAAAGTCAAAATTTTGAAAAAAGAAAATATTTTTTTCTTAATTAATTTTTTTTTTTCATAATTTTGCCCTACAAAGGGCCTTTTTTCTTTTCATGTTCAATGTTTTTGTTAATATTTACTCAGAGCAAAAAACCGAACAAAAAAATTTTTCTTGGTTTAAGAGAAATTAAAAAAAAACGAAAAATACTTTTTTCCAGGAAACAAAATGTCCTTAATTTACCGCTAATTGAACTTTTTTCCTTGAAGTTAAATATGAAATGTGTCTTAAATAGCATATAAAACAAAGTTAAAAAAAAAATTTTGTATGATCTTAATTTTCATATAAATTATAAATAATTATTAAAATTTTAGAGTTATATTTAAATTATATTAGTTTTAAGTTAAATTTTAAAACTAAGACCTATTGCAAACTTGAAATTTCATCTCAAAGGACAGTGCGTATACTAATTTGTGTTCCAAATGCTGTTTCCTTTCAAACGAGTTGATGGAACCGAAAAAATGTGGTTTTTTGCCAAATTTTGAATTTTCAACCATTCAAAGAGACTAAAATCAGTTAAATTAACGGCTCGAAGTTTTTTTTTAGGTGGGGAGCATGCTGATGTGTAGTTCTTTCTTTTAAATAAGAATTGATGCATCCCTTATCGATATATGTTTGTTTGCATACTGAACGCACGTAGAAAAATTCGCGAGTATTTATTTGGCAAAAAACCATACTTATTTGGATCCATCAACACGTTTGACCAGAAATAGCATCTAGAGCACAAATCAGTATATGTGGTGTCCTTTCAGACCAATTTATAGGTCTTAGTTTTAAAATTTAACTTAAAACTAATATAATTAAAATATAACTCTAAAATTTTAATAATTATTTATAATTTATATGAAAATTAAGATCATACAAAATTTTTTTTTTAACTTTGTTTTATATGCTATTTAAGACACATTTCATATTTAACTTCAAGGAAAAAAGTTCAATTAGCGGGAAATTAACGACATTTTGTTTTCTGGAAAAAAGTATTTTTCGTTTTTTTTTAATTTCTCTTAAACCAAGAAAAATTTTTTTGTTCGGTTTTTTGCTCTGAGTAAATATTAACAAAAACATTGAACATGAAAAGAAAAAAGGCCCTTTGTAGGGCAAAATTATGAAAAAAAAAAATTAATTAAGAAAAAAATATTTTCTTTTTTCAAAATTTTGACTTTGAGGATTGATTTCTCCAAAACTTGTTATGAAGTGAACTCAAATTAAAATTTTTATTAAAGAACAAAGCAATAGCTTTCAAAAATACTAAAGTATGAGAAAATAAGTGGCTTAGTTGATTTTTAATAGTTTTTTAAAAAATGAAGTAAATTTCATATAAAATTGCCCCTCGCGCCTACACGGAGGGATATAGACCCCTCCTCTCACACAAATTTTTTTTGTCTTAACCAAACCTATCCATCCTTATAATTTGGAAAACCTTATCTAAAAAACCCTAAATAAATAAAATAAAATTCTAGTTAGGTTAGGTAGGTAGTTAGTAATTAATTTTAAAAATAATGAAAAAATTGAGAGCGGTGAAATTTTATTTTTTAACTTTTTTCTATACGCCATCCAAAACACATTTCCGAAAATTTCATGAAAATCCATGGACTGGCCCTGGATTCCTAGGTAAAAAGCTTACGGTCCTCCACTATATATAATTTCGAGGTTTTAAGTTTGCATTTTATCTAGAATCGTCCTATAAGACACAACAAATCAATTATTTCTTAAATGTCTTAATAGCAGGGGAGCCCAGGATGCTAAATTTGCAGTTACTAAAAAAGTGTCAAGGGGACTTATTGGACTGTAAAGTTTACGTTCTTAAACGGAAAAAATTTTATGCCAAGTTTTCGCCTTCTTTTTAATGTAAAGTGAACTCAAAAAAGTTTCCTATTTAAATGACTGACGATTTAAACGTGATGAAAAGTCATGGCTGATTTTTAAAAATGTTTTAAAAAAATGGGACCTTGAGATACTCTAGCGCGTCAGATTCTTATGCAGAGGGATCAACTTGATGTCTTCGCCCTCCAGGTGTTGTGGACCGAATTTGCTAATATTAATATTAAAAGAGATATTAACCATCATTATGTTATACCTCTTATTGACGATTTTACCTAAATCGCCATATGAAAACTGTTAGGTTATATGTTCTCCGTAATCCTGATAGGACTACCTTCAAAATTTAAAAAAAAAGTTAATAGCGCTCGAGTATTTCAAAATTCTTCGATTTTTTTTACACCTTTGTGACTCGGCTACTTACTCATGTCACGCTCAAATTGTCAGATTATTGAAATACACACATTTCTGGATGTATTTAATTTAACTTCTCTTAATCTGACGCTCTTAAGTTTTTCTGGGGATCGATTTTTTTTACTAATCTACCGAAATGCCCTCAACGCACCCCACTGCATTACGGTTTAATATATGATAGGAGTACATTACAGGGTGCAAGGTTTCTCCCCACATGATTTTCTGACGCGCTCAAGTAACTCGCAAGATCCCCGCTTGGGCTCCCCTACTCTATAGAGTTCGACATTTCACCTGATTTTGCTTGAGAATGTCAGAGTTAACTCGTACCCCCTTTGCATGAAGAACCCTCAAAATATTTTTGTGGTGAAATCAAAAATGGCGTCTTATTTGAATTAACGGCTGTATCCGGCTGCAATTGAGTTTCTTTACTTCTACTACTTCTTAATGTAGTATTCACTTTGATGGCAAATGATGTTTACTGCAGCAGTCTCAAATGAAGCTTTCAACATTCTCAACTGTTACAAACCCAAAAATAGCAAAAAAAACATTCACTTTTTTAAATTAATCTCAAACCAACTGACAAAATAATGGCGTAGAGGGTTTCCGATTTAATTTAGCTTGTGGACAAAATGGGACTTCTTTACTTTGTCGCAGTTGAGCAGGGGCGAACGCAGAAAAATTTTTCGGGGGGGGTTTTGAAAAAATATATTAAATATTAACGAACAATTTGTTTTTAACATTTTTATGCTTTTTTTATACTCTGTATTGGTTCGTAAAATACATTGCTAGGAGGAATCCTAACTAATACTATAAATGTGTAATGTGTAATTCTGTCTGTCCAGCTTTCTGTGTTACCGTCTCCCGCCCAAACTACTCAGCCGATTTGAATGAAATTTCGTACATAGATAGCCTAGAACCTGAGAGAGGACATAGGCTATGCATTTTATCCCTTTATTCTAATGAGAACGAGAACGTATACAGGAACCTAGAAACTACAGCACCCATTTTAATAATTCTTCCACCGTTAGAACGCCTCACTATCCTCAAGTAACATAAACTTCAACTCATCCCCATATTCCTACAGGAACAAAAGTCCTTACTACTATAACAAGTACGAAAGAATCTGCCGCCCAAACCACTGAGTCGATTTAAGTAAAATTTTATACAGAGATGATCTAGAATTACATAGACTTCAATTCATCCAAATATTCCAACGGGAACCGGTCCTTACTAATATTATAAATGCAAAAGTAGCTCTGTCTAGTCGTCCCGCCCAAACAACTAAACCAATTCGAATGAAATTTTGTACAGAGGTAGTCTAAGACCTGAGGAAAGACATAGACATTATGTTTTATCCCATTTTTATATTTATAAAGTTCTCATAGTGAACCTCAATACTTTTATAGATGTACAGCAACATCAAACCGTTCAGTTGCTCCTCGCTGGTTCTTCCTCGCAGAAAAGTTTTTAATCTGCGCAGATATGAAAAGATCGCTCGCTTAAAGCCACGGATACCGGAAGTGTGGCACCGATCTGCATATAATAATGAACTGTTTTATATAGGGATGAATCGCACATATTTAAGGTGTCTATAAAGTTGTTGGGCTGTTTTTATTTTGGCATACTCAAGCAATGTTCATTGGTATGCATAAGTATACCCTTTCCTAGTTGCCATTGTCGATCCCATTCTTATACAGAGTCAGAGCGACTGCTTTTTAGTATGTGTGATGAAAATTTTAATTTTCGTTAGATTTGAAGCGACCAATGCGATGTGTTTGCAAATATAAGTAGGAAAGCGAATTTTCATATATTTCTATCGCAGGTCCCATTTTATACGACCCAATACTACCTCCACATCAACATATGAAATATACTTACACTAGAAAAGGGTGATCATGCTAAAAACATACCAAAACCAAAAAGTAATTCCAAAACATATGAACTACCTGCAAATTAACTTATCGATAGAAATGGATTTCGCATTTGGAAGGATTTTTTCAAAAAATTTTGACAGAATGAAATTTTCAGATGAATTTTATGCTTCCATGTTTTATATTTTGATTTTTGTTTTAAAAAACTAGTGGTTATTTTTTTATTTCAAAAATTTCGGGGGGGGGGGGGGTTTCAACCCCCAAAACCCCCCCCTGCGTTCGCGCCTGCAGTTGAGCCTTTTGTTCTTCTATGTGGAGGGTGTAATAAGATTTGATGAAACTATTTAAGGTTATCAAAGCTGTCAAATGACAGAATTTTTTTAAGGTGACAAATATTATGGTAGCTAATGCGAAAAACGGAAACTGAAACCTAAAATTATTCAAAAAATGCCCCACTAGGCAGGCGAGGTCTATGATATCCAACGAAACACATTTATGGTAACCGAATGCGATAGAATCAATTAACAATCTAAATTTAGACAACTTACAAGTAACGAAAATAACGGGTGACCTCCTCTGCGGATTATAAGAAGGCTTGCGCTTAACGTGATTTTGGGATTAGCCTCAGTCCAGATTCCACACTACATCTCGAACACAAATTTAGTGTTAAGGAGTTGGAATTCAGTTCCAATTCCAAATCCAATTTCAACTAAAACTTCAAATTCAACTCCAAATTATTATTGTGAAAGCAAACTCTTCTCTATCAGCTTTGATCGAATTTTCCAACCCCTACTACGTTACAAAATCATTACTCTCATTAACAAATAATTCACTCTCGCCGAAAAATTGAAGCTGTGCAACAATGACTTCTTTGATTCACTTTGCATAGTTTTCAGGTACAGCTCCAACTACTACTCCAACTCCTACTCCAACGTGTCTAATTTTGGTTTCATCTTCTAGGTGAAGAGAGAGAGAGAGAGAGAGAGAGAGAGAGAGAGAGAGAGAGAGAGAGAGAGAGAGAGAGAGAGAGAGAGAGAGAGAGAGAGAGAGAGAGAGAGAGAGAGAGAGAGAGAGAGAGAGAGAGAGAGAGAGGGGGTTGAAGAATCAGCTGGGAAGAGTTTGAGGAGACATCGAGTATTCGTGTGATGGAGAGTTTGAAGACTTAAGTGCAAACGAATCAGGACAGGAGAAGAGCTAGTGAAAAGAGAGGAGAGACAAACAAATTATAAATATGGAGGAGATTCTATCGTCATTTGAAAAGTTTTGCCAAGAAAGAGTTTAACGCGATGAGTTACTTTTAACGCTTATGTCGACGCGCCAGCTTACAACTACTGTTTTTTTTTTTTTTTTTTTTTTAAATTATGTAGGGTGAAGGTGAAAATTACCTTTACAAGCACGTCGACCTGAAAGATCTTTTGTGCTGTTCCCTTAGGTTTAAAAACACGTAGTGTATAGGTTAGCTCATTCGAAGCTGAGGAACCTATGCATGTAAGAACCTAAGAATCTTTGAGGAAGAGGTGTTTCTGATATCAATGGGACAAGGGAACCCTTTTTGAATATTTTTAGTCTGGATCTAGCTAAGGCAGGGCATTCACATCAAATGTGTTCAGCTGTTTCTATGTCTTCAAGACAGAGACGACAGGAGGTGTCATCTTGGCTGATGCCCATGTTCTTAAGATGATACTTTAGAGAGCAGTGTCCAGTGAGGAAGTGCGTAAGTAACTTTGCGTCACGTTTGCTCATGTCAAGAACTTCTTTCATACGTTTGTGGGATAAGTCAATGAATAGTTTTGACTGACGATGGCCATTTGAGTTGTTCCAGGTGCTGATCATGTTCTGTCGTTCCCAGGTAGCTAATTCGTTTTTAAGGCTACCGATTGGGAGACCACAGTAGGGTTCAGGGCCTTTGAATTGGGACTGAGAACCAAGTCTAGCAAGTCGGTCAGCCTCTTCGTTACCCGGTACGCCTTCATGACCAGGCACCCATGAAAGAGTTATTTTATTGTGAGTAGCTAATTGAACTATACATGTCAGGCAGTTCCAAACTAGCTTGGATTCGATTTTTGTCGAGGACAGAGCCTTTAGTGCTGCCTGACTGTCAGAGCAGATTAGGATACTTGATCTACGGAGGTTTCTTCTAATGCATTCCCTAATACAGAATTCTATAGCCATTACCTCTGCCTGAAAGATAGTAGTTGTGTTACCAAGGGATGTAGATGATTTAAAGTTGGGACCGTAAATCCCTGCACCTACACCGTTGTTTGTTTTTGAACCGTCAGTATACCAGATGTATTGGAAGTTATAACAACAAAGTGGCTATTAACAATAATTTTTACTTAAAACAGACTTAAGAAAAAAATTGCTTCAATTTTCAAATTCTTGGTGTCTAGTCGTTTTTGTTCTTCACTGTTCAAGAAAACAAATTTTCTCACAACTACATCCATACGAAAGAGATTCACCAAAATATCAAGTAAATCTTTTTAATCAAATCAAACGAGTCTCTGACCAACAACGAAGCACAATCAGCCTAACCTCTCGTCTACGTCTATTTTTTGATAACCTTTCGGTGTCAGTTCAATAATTTTATTTTTTTGAATTCGAAGCGAATTATTAACATTTTGATATCATCCTTAGTGCGATTTGTGATTTTGTTTAAGTAAATTCATTTGAGATTGTGCCAGCAAAGTTGTCGGGTGTTGTGTCAATCCAATCGTCACAAAAATGGTCGTAATTGCAAAAGTTTTTCAAAGCAGCGTGCGAATCGGTTGTGCCACAAGAAATTTAATAAGATGTTCTTCTAATCTAAGGCTGAGGTGTTTTAGTGTGAGCAGCGCAAGGGCCGCAGGTATTGTTATCATTTTTATTTCATAATTATGTAAATTCATCAATTTATAATAATTCATGAGGTGAAAAGCATGTTCACAGTGGATTGCATGTTGCCTTCAGTCAGCTGTTGTGTTGCATTGTGAACTATTAAAATGACATTTATCTAGAGGTTTGTGTCATGGGTTACGATAAAAGCGTACAGTAAAAACAAAAAAACAAAATTTCGTTTTTATTCGTTTGAAAAATAAAAGAATTATTAAAATATTTCAGATCGACTTTACACTGATAAGCATGAATGGGTTACAGTTGAGGACAAAGTTGGCACCGTTGGTATTTCCAACTATGCCCAGGAAGCACTTGGAGATGTTGTCTATGCTCAACTGCCTGACCCAGGAACGGAACTAAAGCTTCACCAGGAATGCGGGGCCTTAGAGAGTGTGAAAGCGGCAAGTGAAGTTTATTCACCAGTTTCTGGAACAGTTCTCGAGAAAAACACAGAAGTAGAGGAATCTCCAGCGTTGATCAATACTGACTGCTACAAAAAAGGTAAGAACAACAACTGCCATTTGAATTGAATACGAATGAAATTAATTCCTGCGCTTCGTTTATTTTTCTTAGGTTGGCTTTTTAAAGTTGCTCTAGCTGACCTCAAGGAGCTTGATAAACTAATGAATGAAAAACAGTATGAAGAGTATCTGAAATCAGATGCGCATTGATCTAATGAGCGCCTTAAGTAAATATACTATGTATGTTTTTCCGTTTTGTAAATTATTTATAAGATTGTTTCTTTTTTTTCCTCCCAAATAAAGTAAAAGTTTTAAGAAGTCTGTAAAATATTTGTATTCTTATCAGTCTTCAGAGATGTTTTTTTTTATTGCGTATCACGAAATGGCGTAGCACTCAGGAGACCTGGCACGTGACTTTGAACTTCAAAGAACGTGATCTTATCACTTTCTGGTACGGCGGTGGGCTTCATAAGAAAGATTGTAATTGTATACAGCTCTGATTAATTTGCTCAAAGGTCGCTGTATATTTCGTGGGAGATTAACATACAAAATATATTTGCTTGTTTCCTTCAATAGTGCTTTGAGATCTATTTTACAGGAGAGTATCAGTATGTAAAAGGGATAATATGCAGATACCAAAGCAAAATAAGGTAAATTACTTATGGTGTAAAAGTTAGGAGCTTCAAGATGTTTATATAGAGAAACAGCCCATTATGTGTGAAAAAAAAAGAATTTAAAAATTGTGAAGAAAGAAAACGAAAAAGATATTCGAAAAATATCAACTTTAAGGTATAGTCTTTTAGGGGCGGCCGTGGTGCAGTGTTAGGATGTTCATTAGATAGGCCGGAAAATACCCATATTCCCATCTACTTCACCACAAAAAAAGGGAGGTACCCTGGTAGAGTGGTTGTACAACTGACCGGAAATTAGGCCTGAGTGCTCCAGACTCTCTTAACAAGGGGGGAAAAAAATAGTCTTGTTAAATGATTTGCTCTAGAGCAGAAAAAGACAACTTTTCGGTGTTTAATGAACAAGATTACATTGGTGAAGATTCAAATTAGATGTTAAAATTTGGTCCAAATATTTTTGTGTATATTAACTGTAATCTGAAATAGAATTAAACATGCAATCCTTGGAACTAACATCAGGTGAAAGATGAGGTTTGATTCTAAAGTTTGTAAATGTCCATGCAAAAATATATTTTTACTTTAGGTTTGTTCGTTGAAGCCCTGGGGTTGCCCTATGGTCGCCACAAAGCGTTTTTTGAGCAACCTCAATTCGCCATGAATGTCAAATTGAGGGTTTTTTGAGCCATAGGTTTGCCATAGGTTTTCCCCAAACTCGCACTAGCTTTTTGCTGTGGCGATTTGAGGGCTGTAAATGGCATGTATTTGTTTTTTTAAATGACAGGGATGTGTGGTGATTTGTGGTCTAGCGTTTTTTGAGGACTGGAAAACCCAGGTTTTTTGACAACTCATAGGGTTGTCAAGAAAACCTGGGTCAACCCTGGGGAAAGTTCAACGAACAGACCTTTTAATTAATACCAAATATATTTTTACAGGCTAGGTAAGAAAATTGTTTTTTTTTTAAAAGCTGAATTTTGACACCAGCTGACTCTGCTCTAAGTTGAAAGACATTTTCATGTTTCTTGGTCTGCTCTGAGCTGTTCTTATCTGCCTTTTTTTTATCATCAAACAAAGCTTAGTTATTTTATTTTTCAAAGCAAGCACATTGTCTTCCTATTTTTAAACAACTGACGACACTAGCTTTATTAAAACACTTTGAAGCTATTCTTTTAAACTTGCAAAAATACCGTAGCGTTATGAAGGTACATATATTAAAAATTAACGAAGCAAAAGTTCATTGTCTGTACTTACCCATAAGAGTCCATAGGATTCCAAAATATCCAAAAAGGTATTTCTTAACTTTTTTGACATAAGAAGAATTTACACATACAATTCGCTTGTGAATTTTCTTGCTTGTAAAGATTACTAACCTTTAAATAAAGAACAGTAAAATTTCAATCAGTTGATCACTTATGTTAAATACAAAAGGTTTCGTTCGTCGAACTTTATCCAAGGATGACCAGGGTTTCCTTGACAACCCTATGAGTTCTCAAAAAAAAACTGGGTTTTCTAGTCCTCAAAAAACGCTAGGCCACAAAATCAGCTTTCATGTCATTTTGAATAAAAATACATGTCATTTGACAGCCCTCAACTCACTCCAGCAAAAACCTAGGGCGAGTTGAGGGCAAACCCAGGGCAAACCCAGGTCCACCCCAGAGGCCAAAATACACTCAGTTTGGCATTCAGGTCGAGTTTAGGTTTTTCAAAAAACGCTTTGTGGCGACCATAGGGCGACCCCAGGGATTCAACCAACAAACCTACTTTCAGATAGCCTTTTGGTGGGAATGGACTTGCATCTCTGCTAAATGTTCAATGGGGTGCTCAACAGTCGTATCTGGATAGCTTTTTGTTGTTGTTTACGTGTTAAAGACTTAACAGAGTCACGAACCAATTTATACCAAAAAGGTATCGTAGAATTTTCGGTCTGCTTTTCACTTCAAGTAATCAGCACAAAATAAGGAATATAAGGAATTCTACTCTGTGGTAATCAGCTGATAGAAAATCTATATTAGGTTTGTTCGTTGAAGCCCTAGGGTCACCCTGAGGTCACCCCAAAGCGTTTTTTGAGAAACCTAAAGTCACACTGAATGTCAAATTGAGTGTTTTTTGAGCACTAAGGTTGACATAGGTTTTCCTTCAACTCGCCCTAGGTTTTTGCTGTGGCGAGTTAAAACCTACAGCTTTACAATTAAAGCCTACAGAGCAATTCTGAGGCCAGACTTGAGTTCAGGGCAAAAAAACTTCGGAAAAATATATCTCGCTCTTTGTGGAGAAATCATTGTCGGCTAGTGTTATATGATTATTGAGATGGGACAAAAACGGACCTGTTGAAAGGAGTAGTTCTGGATTCTGGGAGTAAATCTTCCGAATTTAAATTGAAAATGTTTTAAGACTTAGCCAATGCGATCAAAAAAGTATTTTTTAAATTAGCCGACAAAAAGAAAACAAACATAACAAACAAATCAATTTAAAAGCTTGCAAAAAGGCGCGTGCAACAACCTGTCTGATACATTATTAAATTACTCTACGCGACTAGTTACAAAATATCAATAGGCTGCCTAAGTTAGGGTAGGTGTGTTTAGATGTACCTGTCAGTATTCGAAGGCCGACACACTTAGACCACAAAGGGTCTTGATACCACTGAGACCAGAAGGTTGTTCACTCTCTGGATCCCATCTAGTGGATTAGAAAGTTGAATCACCCTTTAATCTAAAGTGGACTGACGAGTTAATTACCAGTTAGTCAAACCATTCAGAACTTCGTATGAACAGGGAGAGACTTTTAGGGCCTTTGTTAGCTAGATCGCTGGTTTCGTCGAGAAAGCATTCACCTGGGTAAGTTTTCCGTCTGTTAACGATCGCATGGCATGAACAAAAGGGATGTTTCACTGTCTCCTTCTTCTCCTCGTTCATGTAACTTCTACAGAAGTCATTGGAGTGAACACCAAGTCTTTTGCCGTATCTACTTATTAGGCAGTCTCCTGTTAGAACACTCATGGTGGAATTAATAATATGCACACGATTTAGATTCAATTAGCTCCTTGAACGTTTGGAGTCTACACATTGCCAAATTCGTTATGTTTAGGCAGGGCATCCGAAAGAGTTGTCCTTAACGCGTCGCTGATGCACATACTTCCCCCTTTGCTGAACTTTGAGTAGTTTACCTGTTTCTCAAATTCGGTCCACCATGTTATTACCCCGTAGCTTAAAATGGGTCTTATGACAGATACGCACAACATTTTATAGAAGGACTGCGGTTGAACATCGAAAGCTATTCCGAGACAATTTTTTTTTTTTTTTTTTTTTTTTTTTTTTTTTTTTTTTAATTTACGCGCACTTCAAGGGGTTGTGACTACCCTTATAATGTTATAGAACACAGTGCAGGTGTTAGGAAATTAGGAAAGGATAAGAAAGGAGATGCCGATGCACATCACTCTTGAACTTCTGTACATTATATTGCGTGGGGAAAATTGAGTTGGGTAAAGCATTCCACATTCGGGTTGAGCGGCTAAAATATGAATCTCTATACTTAACTGTACGCCCGAAGTTGGGCTCAAGGGAGAACTGATGAGCATTCCTTGCGAGGCGGGTATTGCGGTTAAATTGTTTCAGGGGAGGAATGCAACTGGCTACTTCACTAGAGCACTGCTTGTGAAAAAAGCGATAAAAGAGAGTGAGACAGGCAACGTTTCGACGATGTTCAAGAGAATCAATTGATTCTACGATTGAACTATCACCTATCAATTTTAACGCTCTATTTTGTACCCTATCAAGTAGGCGCAAAGATGTTTGAGAAGCACCTGACCAGATATGAGAATTATACTCTAGTTTAGGGCCGATGTAGGCCTTATAAATTGTAGCCAGATCAGAGGGGGTGAAAAATTTCCTGCATCGTTTAAGGAAACCTAAGCACTTTGCAGTATTTCGTCGTTCACACACATACCAAGTACTGACAGCTTTTCGGTTTCTTTGATGCAGGTACCATTCATGGATAATGGTAATGAGGGGATGTTAAGCTTTAACGACAAATGACAACATTGAGTTTTCGAAGCATTGAATTCAACTCGGTTTTTTTTACCCCATGTAACAATGCTGTCAAGGTCAGAATTCAATGAGCTTATCATACGCAACCGTTCCATCTCCACGTCCGAAGAGCAGGGACGTGAATTTGGGAGCGAATATGAAAAGCTGAGGGTTGAGTCGTCAGCAAAACAGTTGAGAGGATTAGAAGTTTCAGACAGGAGATCATTTATGAAAATGAGGAAGAGAGTCGGAGACAAAACGGATCCCTGGGGCACACCAGCATTTATAAAGTGGGTATCAGACTTAAAACCATCCAATACAACTTGTATTGAACGATCGGAAAGGTAATTTCTAATCCAACGAAGAAGAGACTCATCGATACCAAAAGCACGCATTTTCAATAAAAGAGCCTGATGCCAAACTCTATCAATTGCTTTAGAAATATCAAGCGCAATAATCTTACTGTCTCCAAAAAAATGTAAAGATTGGTTCCACTTTTCGGTGAGACAAGCCATCAAATCACCAGTGGACCGTTTGCTACGAAAGCGGTCATTAACAAGCTTTCGTTCTTCAAGATATTTCATAAGTTGACGGTTTATCAACGTTTCCACGACCTTGGAAAGAAGGGACGTTAGTGCAATTGGACGGTAATTGGAAGGGGAGGAAGATTCGCCTTTTTTTGGGACCGGCTGGACAAATGCAGTTTTCCATCTGCTTGGGAGAATCCCAGCAGAATAGGAAAGATGGAAAAGTTTACGCAGTGGTTTTGCCAGCGTAGAAGAACACCTCTTCAGAATAACGGCGGGGATACAATCTGGACCAGCAGATTTATGTATATTGAAATCTTAGGACTCTTGCTACCGAACGAGTACGGAAAAATATCTGCTTCATTGCACAGTTCTTACTCACAAGCTCAGGTGGAACTAGAGTGCTGTATGGTAGTGTCGAGTTGGCAGCGAACTGAGCTGCTAGCAGATTTGCTTTGTCGATGGAATTGACGTAAGCAGAGTCATTGAAGACGAGCGTAGGAACCGATGATTTGGTCGAGTTCTTAATATTCTTAACAAAAGACCAGAAGTTTTTACTTCCTTTTGGACACATTAGTATTTTTTGCCTTACCTTTTGGTCATATAAAAACTTGGTCTTCTGTATATGAGTATTGCACATGTTCCTGGCGCGCTTAAGCTTATTTCTGTTTTCAACGGTAGGGTCATTTTTCTGAAAACATTTTTCTCTTTCCCTAATCATCTCCCTACAGCTCGAATCGAACCACGAATTTTCTTTGGGATGATGCTCTTTGATCTATGCGGAACAAAGTTAGTCATGCCGTTGAGAATTACGTTAGATATCATAGCAGCTGATGCATCCACGTTACCGTTGAGAAAGCACAATGACCAATTGAAATTTCGAAAGAAATTATTCAGGCCGTCCCAATCGGCTTTCTCATATTGTCATACAGTTCTTTTTGGGGCTTTATCTCTTTTACTGTGACGGAAACCGGAAAATCTACCGATATGACACAATGGTCCGACGTGCCTAGAGGTGATGACACTTTGACCCTATATTTTTCAGGATGAGAAGTGAGAAACAAATCTAATGTGTTGGCCGAATGGCCAGAAATATCCGGAACCCGAGTGGGCTCATCAACAAGCTGAGTTAAAAGATTTAATTCAGCAAAGATCTCAACACACCTACCTTCGGGTGTTGTCTGGCCAGAATGACGAAGCCACCCAGAATTGTGTACATTGAAATCACCCGCAATAGCGATTTCAGTGAGAGGGTAGTGGGAAACAATTCTTGAAATGGAATCAGAGAGCGCATCAAACTCGTTAGAGGTTGAATTACTATCTAAATTGGGGCTTCTATAAATGAAACAATAATAAACATTAACATTAGTTATGAAGAAACCTTAAAGCCCTTAGCCACAGAAGTAACTAGACTATTTTTGCTGTGAGAAACCATATTGAGTACCTAACCAATTGAATCATAATGTTGAGCAAGAAAAACAATTCAAATAATGAATAAAGCCTCCCATGATCTGCAATCAAAACATAATGATATGAAATGCGAAAGTGAAATGAAATTATGAATAAATTTTCAATTTAAAGGCCAATTTGTTTTTTACTTTTAATTTTGTATAATTCAGTATCAGTTCTATTAAGCCATTTACAATTAACATTAACACACAAGTTGAATATTCACATAAAAAGCTGGTTATCGGTTGATTTATTTCCAATTTGCCATTTCTGAAAGTGTACTTCTTAAATGTGAATTCAGCCAACTTCTTTTATTTGCATTAAGGTCAACTCAACATCTACATATAGGAACACTAACAATAAATAAAATATCATTTCCATTTCATCAGGTGATTATTTCTAAGGAAACCTCTTCAAAGACCTACTAAACAACATTCAAATAACATTTTTGTTAAAGTTGAATTTATATAGTAAATATGTATCAATAAATTCTTCTCTAAACATTTATTTGTACATAAATATCTTCAATAAATAAATTAAAAAAAATAGTCGTGGCTCTAAGTTGTTTCCCTTTTCTGTGGAATGATATGTATTCGTTGCAGGGCAGTTGCTTTCCAAAAACATTTTTTTTTTTTTTCATTTTTTGTAGTTAACTTTACAATAATCATTTTATAAGCACTAACAACTAAAATAATACTATGATATGTATTTTGTTTTATTTTAAGCACTTTTTTGTTTTATTAAATATATTTTGTTTTCTTACGATTAAACACACATTATGTATAATTTTTTGTTGGTTACAACGACGTGCAAAGCTACAATATTTTAAAGATATTTCAAAAACATATATGTATGCAGGTGTAAATATATATATTTTGCGTTTTCCTAGAAAATAAACATAAGTTTTCTAAATTTGTAATTTGTTGAGCTAAGAGTTAACTTGACATAATACATACACAAAATTCATTGGAGCAGAGACGTGGAAGAGTTGAGAACTATTTTTTGTAATTAAACTTCATCCAAAAAATTAGGAGTTATACGAAAATTAGAACTACAAACTACAAAATTCAGAAACAAAGAAGTTACGAAATATCAGTTTCCAAAGCCATATGGTAGGCATGAGCAAGTTGTAAACTAGAGTCCTCATCAGTAGCATCATAAAAAGGGCAGATTCAGCAAGATTGAACTTTTATTGTGTACACGAAAAATTGTGCACACTCTCTAATTTGGATTCCGCAAGGTAGAAGGTGAGTTTTTTTTTTACACTATCCTTCAAATTTACTCATGGTCTTGGTCTTTCAGAGCGTGATTTTTCAGAGCGCTGCGAGTGTGAGTTCTTTTTTTTAAATTACTCTTGAAAAATTACACCTCAAAAATTCGACGTATGTACTTACTTTGCGTTTGAGTGAAAATTGATTTCCTTCAAAGAGCAGCATGAAATACATGGCTTGAATACGCCCTACAAGTTGTAAAAGTGATTATCAGTTTCGTAAGAAAAAAAATGGAAACATGACAAAGAATTCAAATATTCTGAAAAATATGAGTCGACCTGACATTTTTTAATGCAAGTTTTTGACTTCTACTTCCGCTCATAACTCAGTATTTATTTTTATTTGTAGGAAGGGCTAAGGGTGTTCACTTTTCTATCTAATCGATCTAGATATGTACCGTTCGCCTTTATTATAGTCCAAATACTTACACAATCATGTCTGTTCTGATTTTCGTACGGATTCAAAACGAAAACCGAAATTGAATCCGTACGGATTTAAAAAGAGTGTTCTTATTTCCGAACGGATTCACTACTGGTTTTTTGTCACAAAAACGTGTTGGAAATTAAATTTTTGTGTTCATTGGAACTGTTTACAGGTTTAGTACATGTAAGTGCTAATATAAGTTTATTATTTTTCATTTCTAGCAATAAATAATGTTCTTCAGAATTCATTAACCGGATTCAATTCCGCTAACAAGATGATAAGCGAATTTAAAACGTACGGATTCGGAATTGAGAACCGCAAAAATTCTAAAACGGGAGGATATGGTATCCGAACGAAAATCAGAAAAGGGGTGAATATCTGTAAATGGGAAGCGATTCAAAGAAATCTTAAATTTTTATGCAGTCTAATTCTGCCCGATGTCACTGATCTTACAAGTCACAAGTTGCAGTTAAGTCACAACTTCCACTCAACATTCAACACTCAACTTGTGATGTGGTTCTCACGAGATCAAAGCTTTGTGTTCAGAGACTTATCTTGAAATGACTTATTGGAGTTGGAGAGCCTGTTAATAGACCCAACATGACCCAACATGAGCTGATCTGGACTATTCGCAACAGAAAAATACAACATCTCGGTTTATAAATTCAAATTTCTTTTGCAAAAACAAAATATTTGGTGTTTCTCTGGAACAGTTGACATCATTTTCTGTTCTACTTTTCTTTCATAATTCGCTCTATTTTACAAAACATCAGTCGACTTCTATTCGTTCAAATATTGACGGAAGAATGTCTAATTGTGGTGCTTAAGATGACGAAGGAAGTAATGCCAAAAACACATAGTTCAGTCACGTTTGACTCGATCACGTGTGCAGCAATTCGACCTCTGTTATCCAATCTTACAGAAATCGGAGAGGTATCCGTTCTGATTGATATATTGAAAATCTTCCATTTAAATACAATACCCATGATCACATGTCAATTAAGTGCATTGTATAAAAACTTTTGTCATGTGAGACGGGTGCCGAAAAAGAATGGAACTTACTATCCATTTATTTTGCTAAGAAGTGAATCAGAACAAACTTTAGTATCGGGACTACTTCCGAACGGATACTTCGATATTGCTGAATGTTTCTAGGCAAAACAGTAGTTTTTGAAATATTCTCAAAGGCCAAACCAAAAGATTTACTCTTGTTTGGTAGATGGTAGAAGATCATAGCTGAAGTTATTATAGGACTAGGTGTGCCAGCGACTTCGTCCGCAAGAATTTGCATAACATTTTTATTTATCAACCGATTACCGTTTATATATTACTGAAAACCCCATCTAGATAGGATAAGCCGAAATTGCAAGTCCTTCGATATTAACTTAACTGCCATGAAAAGCGCTTTCTCGAATAGGTACTTCAGAATGGGCATACAATTGTAGTTCCTCTCTATTTTTCACATGGTATTGCTCTGTTGCACAACCGTATTTATTTGTTTTTAGAAAACATAAGAAAGAAATCGTGTCCAAAAGCTTATTTTTTATGTGGTAAAGGAAAACCTCATATGATTTTATGTTTGGAAGCAAAGTCATAAAGTCTTTATAAACAATGTCAATATTAATCAATGTTACTTGACAGTATTACTTGAAGGAACTTCTGTTAATATTGATTGTTATTAGGCTCTTCAATGTTACTGTCCGGTATAATTGAAACTTGAAATGCTTTAGGTATAACGTCTTTTAAGTTTCAGTGTTAACTGTAGCTCCATTCTTGAGCTAAAAACGATTAGGGTAAATCGGCTTGTCACTTAGCAATGGGGGCAAGCAATGAAACATTCGGCCCTTGAAATGAGTCCTTTCGGAGCGGAGAAGCTCTCAGAAATTCCACAAATAAAGCACTTGATATTACTTTAACACAACTCGGGTATGTAAAAAAAGGCGGAGACAAATTCGGAACAGCTGAGCTTTTCACAAAATGTGTAAGTATTTCGTCATATTTCGTATAGCGTCACCTGCGCCGCGCCGGTTCAAAAATCTGCAAATGTAATTGCATAAATGTTTCGTTCTTCCATAATGGACCCGTTTGTACAAAATAATTATCTGGCAGAACGCAGTATGACCGCTCAATTACAGCTAGTGAACGATTTTATCATCTACATTAGGACAAACATTACTTTTCTATTTGAAGTCCAGTCACAGAACTAGTCTTTCAGGTTTTTTTAAGAATAAAGAAATATTTTCTTATAAAACCTGAGCTCCAAAAGTGTGTTTACTTACTCCATTCTTTTGAGAGCATTCATAGGTTTATAATAGGTTCGTTCATTGAACTTTACCCAGGGTTGAACCAGGTTTTCTTGACAACCCCATGAGCTGTCAAAAAAAAAAAAAAAAACATGGGGGTTCCAGTCCTCAAAAAACGTTTGTTCACAAAATATCCACGCATCCGTCATTTGAATTAAAATACACGCCATCTGACAGCCCTCAACTCGCCCGAGCAAAGTTGAGTTCAGGCCAGTTGAGGGTTAACCCTGGGGCTCAAAAAACACTCTGTTTGACATTCAAGCGGACTTTAGGTTTCTTAAAAAAACGAAACCTTCAAAAAAGCATAGCTATACAGTTGGTTCAAGACTTTTTTATTTTAAAGGATAGGCTACAAAAGCAAAACCTCTGTTGTTTTGCTGGAGAAGTCTTACACTTTATGATATGTTGAGCAGTGCAGAGTAGTTTTAGCTTTAACTATTGTGTTGTGACATTTTAATTAAAGTGATTGCAATATTTTTGAAATAAGTCTATATCCAAGTAAGATTCCTCATCAGGATCCTGTATTCAACGAACATAACATAAGGTTAACTGAGAATATTAACTTTAAACTCAATCAACACCTCTATCTCTCCGCTACGTGTCTCTACAAACGATTAACTTACTTTAAATAGAAGCAAATGCATACACACTACAAAAAAGATTTGTGTGGAAATAAAAAACTACAACTCATTGAATATTTAATATAATATTTTCAACAACAATGAACTACATACATTTAGTTTTAAAATAAATCAACTCAACAAATAATTTAATCTACAAACTATAACGAATGTAACTATCTCTGCTTCAAATTTAGGAAAACACAAAAAGTAAAACCAATAAAAAACGGTGAATACAAATACACATATTTATTTAGATATGCATAAAAAGACATTCAACAATAGTGTGCTATAAATAATAATAATATCTTTTACAAAAAATTGTACTTAAACTTAACTAAACTAGAACTAAAAATTATCTAAACTAATTAAAATGAATATAACAGCAAAATCAATTTAATCGAATCGAAAGGAAAAACTATAATTACAAAAATGTTTTGTATGTATAAATGTTTGTTCTAATAGTGTATAGATATTTTTGTTGGAATTTGTATAACAGCTTGGATTGATCAGCTTTGCTGATCTGTTGTTAATTTTTTTTTTTTGCTGTTCATCTAAACAGCACAGAATGTAGTGACGGAGGTAAGGAGAGAAAAATATATACGTTTTGTTCTATGTTTGCCTAGTGTTGGACTAGCTTCTGGTGTGTGGATGCACTAAGCTTTCGACAAAAATGCTTTCTTTGCTTTAAGTTTACTTAGCCTCTTGGGGTCGATTGCTGAAGAGTTGTTCCACAATACTTTCATCGGCCAAAGTTGATGTATCACCAAGTTCTCGATCGTTGACAGCGATTTTTCGTAACACTCTTCGGACAATTTTGCCAGAACGGGTTTTAGGTAGGCCAGGAGCATGTTGAACGACATCGGGTTGAGCAAATGCACCGATGCGTTCGCGTACTAGTTTTTTCAATTCATCAACCAGCTTCTTGTCAAAAGTTTCATTCGAATTGGGTGTGATGAAACAATAGAGGCATTCACCTTTGACAGGATGTGGCCGGGAGACAACAGCTGCTTCGGAAACTCTTTTGTGCTCGGTGAGAACTGATTCAACTTCTGCTGTTGACATCAGATGACCGGAAACGTTTAACATGTCATCGACACGACCGGTAATCCAAAGATAACCATCAGCGTCACGACGAGCACCTGTCAAGTAAAAATAAAAAAAATAGTCAATAAAAGAATCGAGAGACTTGTTGATATAAGGAATTATTTGAAGCTTTAGCTCTATTTAAATGAAAGTTAAAAAAAAGAAACTAAATGTTTGGGTGGTAGTTGATGCTTAATAACCGTAATTTGAAGTATTTTCAGGGAGTTATCTCAATGATTGTCATATGAATAACAGGCAAACTCAAATAAGCCAAACTAATGCTTCAAAAAGCCCCATCAAACATAAAAACTGAAGTACAAGGAGTAGGTACAACTACATAAGATAAGTGTGTTTAGTACTACAAAAACGATTGCACTTTAATCCTGAGAACAAAATTGAGCCCAAAAGAATTCATTAAGGCGATAGTATTACACTTTCGCTATTATGATTTTTGATTCCACAAGTCTTAAAAAAAAAATCCATTGGGATTTCGATAATTAGCGAACGTGGAACAAAAATAATGGTTTTGACTGTCAAATACCGTGCCTTCACCTCGTAATATAGGTCTTGAAGCTTACGATGAATCATCTCACCGACCAAACGTTGACTAGCTACGCAATGCATAGGGTTAAAAATGTTTAAGAGTCGAAATGTATAGATTTCAATTTGTACTTTCAAAGCTCTACACAATGCACTCGCACTCTGATTTATGTCTGGCAACGCAAAAATTGTAAGATATTTAAAAACTTAAAACAATAGTTTGGTGTTAAATAAAGTAATGACAGAATTATACGGCAGGACACATCATCTCACTCGAATCTTCGCTGAATCGTTCGGACTCATCAAAACATAGAAGTGGACAAGTTAGGTGTGACATGCCTCCAGATGCCAATAACAGTTCTGAAAGAAATTCCGCTCATTGTTTTGTTTTAAACTCGAGAAAAGAAGATGCTAATTTTCTAATCGGCTAGCTCAAACAGTTATTGAAGGTGCTTTTTTAAAGGAGCTCTATGATTGCCGGGCTGAAAGTGAAAGCATCTTCCCAACTAGGTTCCTACATTGTCTATACAAGGGAGAAATGCAGCTTGTTTCAAGGGAGGAAAGAAAGTGGCTATTTTAGTAGAGCACTGCTTGTGAAAAAAGCGATAAAAAAAAGAGAGAGACGGGTAACGATTTGACGGTGTTCAAAAGATTCAATCGATCCTATAATTGAACTATCAGTGGCTGCGTTCGAGAATGGTATCCGGATAGCTTGTTGTTGGTGTTTACGTGTTAAACATTTAGCAAAGATGCAAACCATTTCTGTCAAATAGGGAAACCAAAGCTATCTGTGAATTTTCGGTATACCTCAGATACCTTAGCGAACAGCTGATACAAACATATAGAAAATTTATTTTTATTTATTTTCATGTTGATTTTTTGTTTTGGTGTGCATTTATTTTAGCATAAGAGTCTTTTAAAACGTATGGGAAATCGAAAAAACTCAGTTATAATCCTCTAGCAATGATATTTTGAATGTCATTCCCACGAAGATCATCGTTTACAAACATACCAAGTACTGACAGCTTTCGGATGCAGGTGTCATTCATAGATAATGGCGATGGGGGTTTTTCGGTTTTTAGTACCTCATGTAACAATGCTTTCAAGGTCAGAATTTAATGAGGCAATCATACGCAACCGTTCAAGTACCGCATTTGAAGTGCAGGGACGTGAATTTGGAAACACATACGAAAAGCTGAGGGTTAATTCGTCGGCAAAACAATTGAGAGGATTAGAACAAGAAGATCGTTTATGAAAACAAGGAAGAGCGTCGGAGACAAAACGGATCCCTGGAGCACACCGTCGTTTATGAGATGAGTATCAGACTTAAAACCATTCAACACAACTTGTATTGAGCGCCGGTAAAGGCAGTTACTAATCCAACGAAGAAGAGACGCATCGATACCAAAAGCACGCATTTTCGATAAAAAAGCCTGATGCCAAACTCTATCAAATGCTTTAGAAATATCAAGCGCAATAATCTTACTTTCTCCAAAACAATGTAAAGATTAGATCCACTTTTCGGTGAGATATGCCATCAAATCAACAGTAGACCTTTTGCTAAGAAAGTCACACTGTTGGTCATTAAGATAAGCTTTCGTTCGTCAAGATATTTCAAAAGTTGACGATTTATCAACGTTTCCAAGGAGGGACGTTTGTGCAATTGGACGGTTATTGAAAGGGGAGGAAGATTCGCTTTTTAAGGGACAGACTGGACAAATGCAATGGTTTTGCCAGCGTAGAAGAAAACCTGTTCAGAATAACGGCGGGGATTCCATCTGGACCAGAGGATTTATGTATATTAAGATCATTGAGAACTATCGCAACTGAGCAAGTTCAAAAAAATATCAGCTGCATCACAGAATTTGTAGACTCCAGCTCAGGTGGAACCAATAAGCTATCAGAGAGTCTTGAGTTAACAGCAATTTGAGCTGCCAGAAATTTGGCATTATCGATGGAGCTGACATACGGGGAGTCATTGCAAAAGAGCCTTGGGACTGATAACATGGATGAGTTCTGAATGTCCTTAACACAAGACCAAAAGTTTTTGCTTCCTTTTGGACACAACAGTATTTTTTGCCTTACTTTATGGTCATACTGATTCCATAGCTAACTTTTAAAAAGTATTCAATGGACTGCAGCGACCCTATGTACGAATGATCAACGATATTACATACATATCCTGTACATAGAGTACAATAGAGTTGGGATTTCCAGCTGAAGCCATTAAAGCACTCCAAGTCACAGTACTAAGCCATGGATGCATCTTAAAACCTATGCTCCTTATTACAGTACATACTTGATTTTCGACTTGAAGATAAAGTATAGAGCAACAACCATTCTTTGCTGACGGTGGAGCCATCTGAGGTCAATAATTAAGTATGAGATGCCCGCAAAAAGGGATGAATGGTATTCATATGATCATTTGACATTTGATGTGCACGCAGATCAGAAACGAAGAAATTTATAAGGGTTTTTTTTTATGAGAAGTTTCGATAGTTGTTGTCGCTGGTTTGATAGTTGAATATATCAAACTGTGTAACATTTCTGTTCAGTAAATAAATAAAAATTTACTTGGAAAAAAATCCCCAAACCACTTACTTCAGTTAACGCTGAACATAATTGATCTTGTGAGCAACCAATTCGAGCAGTCATTGGGCCCTATCGGCAATCTCCCACGGAATTCTGTTTCAGACGTAATATTTTGTTCCCACGGAACATTACGCCCGATCGTAAACCTCCTTCGAAATGAATTTCCCAGGGAATAAATTCTACCAATCTAACAAATTAAAAATGAGTTCAAAGATAGTTTTCGAATATGTTCTATAGTGCTCTAACAAGAATAAAGTAGAAATTGCTCTGGAATGCGAAACAAATCCAGTAAAATGGCAGATGATTTCCCATGGGAAATTCATTCACGATCGCTCAAAATTCCGCAAGGAACTTTCGAACATCATTGCCGATACCAATTTTCCGAATATGGGAAATGTTTCCAGGGAAATTTTATTCACGATAGGGCCCATTGATCGTTTTCCAGCTTTGTGCGGTTAACACACTGGGAGCATCGGTCCTAATTATTTTCGCAGTGAGGAAGAATTATTCAGCTAAATATCTATGACATTTTGTACGAACACGTCGCGTCGGCGCAGCTTGCCATACAATTTATCGCTAAATCAATTCGGTTATTATTATTCCAGAAGTGGTCTTGTTAGCCTCCTCGTTCATGTGACTTAAAGTCTCTCGATTACTTTTCATGGGGCATTGTTAAGTCATTGATTTATGCTGACAAACCAGCAACTCTTGAATTCGAAGTCAATATAGCCACCACTGACGAGAACCGATTGAATCTATTCGTGTTTTCTTTATCTTGACGTGCCGTAAAGTAAACCCTTATTTGTATAAGTTAAAAGTCAAGACATTTAATTTTATTGCGTTGCTTAGAGTTTAATGAAAGAAGAAATGATCACAATAAAGTTACCCGTAGAGGATCAGATCAAAAAAAAAAAAACAATCCTCAGTTTTAAAAACAAAAATAAAATCCCTACATTTGCAACTTACCATCTCCAGTGCAGTAATATCCAGGGAACTTTGAAAAATATGTATCTTCGAATCTTTCATGGTTGTTGTACAAACTCCTCATCATACCGGGCCATGGTTGTGAAAACACAAGATAACCTTCGCCTTCGCCAGTAATTTCAATACCGCTTTCATCTAACAATGTTGGCTTAACTCCAAAGAATGGTAAGGACTAAAAAAAAGTAAAATTACACTCTACTGTCACTTACGGTGATGTGACTTTATTACTCACAGCTGATCCAGGTTTCATTGGTGTACAACCAGGTAAAGGGGTTATCACATGCCCACCGGTTTCAGTCTGCCAGAAAGTATCCACAATTGAACACCTCTCCTTGCCAATTTGTCTGTAGTACCAGAGCCATGCTTCTGGATTGATAGGTTCTCCAACACTTCCCAAAACTCTGTTTTTCAAAATCGAAAAAGTTATTAAAATGCGTATTCAATCACACTCTAACCAAGTACTCACTTCAATTCACTCAATTTATGCTTTTTCACAGGCTCATCTCCAAACTTCATTAGAGCTCGTATGGCTGTGGGGGCTGTATAGAACTGTGAGACCTTGTATTTGTCAATAACCTCCCAAAACCGATCGTTTTCTGGATAAAATGGAGTTCCTTCAAACTGAAAAGAGATCAAATCTAGAGTTTCTTCTATAAAAAAACACCATCTCACAATTTACCAAAACAGAAGAAGCTCCATTAGCCAAAGGCCCATAAACTACATATGTATGACCAGTAATCCAGCCAATATCGGCTGTGCACCAAAAGATATCACCGGGCTTATAATCAAAAACAATTTTAAATGTAGTCGCAGCATACAGCAGATACCCAGCTGTGGTGTGTAAAACACCCTTTGGCTTTCCTGTAGACCCACTGGTGTACAACATAAAGAGTGGATCTTCTGCTGCCATCCACTCGGGATAGCAGGCAGGTTCCTTGTCTTCCATCTCCTCGTGCCACCAATAGTCCCGATCATCAGTCCATGGAATGTCTTCCTCTTGGTAATTCTCCTTGCATGGGGTAACTCGTTTCAAATGCGACACCACAATACATTTCTCTACACTATGACCCAACTCCTCGACCTTTTCGAGCGCAATATCACAGATAGCTTTTAGATAGAGTGGCTTCTCACCGCGCCAAGCTCCATCAGCTGTTAACAAAATCTTAGCCTTACAATCGAACATACGTTCTGCCAAGGAGTCCGATGAGAATCCAGCAAAAACAATGGAATGTACAGCCCCGATACGGGCACAAGCCAACATGGCAATTGGTAGTTCCAATATCATTGGCATATAAATGGAAACACGATCACCTTTTTTAACACCGTGATCTTTCAATACATTGGCAAAACGGCAAACTTCTTCGAGAAGTTTGCGGTAAGTAAGTCCACGTGAGTAGTCATCGGGGTGGTTTCCTTCCCTGTGAAAGAAAAGAGAGGCAGTTAATAAACGGCTCTTACCCGAAACTTAAAAATATTTATGTATAATAAGAAAACATTTTTTATCACTTCTCCCGCATTGACTGAGTCAGCTTAAAACTAATTATAGCAGGTGAATTGCTTCCCCCGCCATGAATTTAATGACGATATTCACGCGGTAGTGATAAATTTCAAAACAGAACAGACTAAGTGGCGTCTTGAGAAGATCTAACGTAAAGTATTGGTTACCGCAGCTTTCGTACTTTGGCTTCCAACTAGCCGCTGATGCAGTATAAATAAATGATAGGACTTTTCGTAGATGAATCCTACGGCTTTTAATATTGAACAAACCAACGATCCATAAACGTTTAAATTATTCATTTTATTTTCAGAGGCAGATACGTTCATCTCTCACTCCCAACAGAAATAAGAACATTTCCGTAAAACAATTAGTCACATTTGATGTGACAAAGCCAAAAATCATATTATCAGTTGTTTAACCCTGAATGCAGCATTTTTTTGAAAAGGGAAAAAACATATGAATAATTTAAGAAAGAAAAATAATATATAAAACATTTAAAATTATTTTGGCGCATGGCCACAACGAATCGTGGTCTAGTTCGCATTGTTAATAGAAAGTATGGGAAATACGAAAGGGTGTTGACCTTAAAGCTTCTGCTCGAACACCAGCAATGAAATGCTAGCGCAAAATTGCATTCATTCCACATTTCGAATCAAAAAGTGTACACAAAATGGGGTCATTTGAAGTCAAATCAGCTTATGAATACTAAATTCGTTAACCAATCATCTGGAACTGAACTTGAACTTGCCGGTTTGGTTTTTCTGTTAAGTTTAATTGTTGCAGAGAGATGCAGTTTTTTTGGGCATGCTTGCTATCAACTTGTATTTATTGAGAGTTTTGCGGTTAAAGATTTGGAAGTAATAATCATCTGTTTTGTAAGTAAGGTGGTATAACATGCCAAGCTATGAAGCGAGCCATCGTTTACTATGCAGTTCTGGCCACACCATGTTTCAATCGTGGAAGTATTGTATGTAATTAAGACAGGGAATGAATCACCCTCACAAATTTACTATTTGTTCATGTCAGTCAAAAATGCTCGATTATATCGTCCATACAAACAAATGCCGATCGAAGGAACTCCTTTTCCCAAATTTCGGTCACACATGTAGGAAGGCATCTACGGTTTCTAGATCGCTTCATTAATATTTGGAGCGAATTGCTGATCACGTAGTTTTCCTTCCGCTCCACCCACTTGCATTAGTCCTTTATTCGTTAATCGGATAAGCATGCTATCGCAAAATGGCACACTGTAACGCAAACTATTTTATTGCAACATAGACAGTTCAAAAGTATTGAAACAGAAACAGCAGAAAAAATGGATATAGTAATTTAATAACACGAAGTATTATGTTGTCATCAAACAAGGACACCGAGCATCGACGAATTGGACAAAACGTCACGATAGACAAACATAACTTCGAGGTAGTACAGGACTTGGATGCAGACAAACCAAGCGTATGCTCCCCAACGTTAGTAAGAGGACTGCAACATTTTTGCTAGCTTGTAGCAGAAAAGACTGGAAAGCTTATTGGCGTTGCCAGCGGGAACTTCTCTTTTGCCAAGCATTTAAACGTGTTAGGCTTAAGTGATATCAAACTCTGTGAATCTTGTGGAGAAGAGCATATCCTCTGTGAATGTCCTGCTTTTTCTCGCATGTGGTTACAGATAATCGGAGCAGATATGGTGAGAGCTGGTAACTTAGGCTCCTTATCAGCGCCTTTTGGCTTTTCTCTGAACATCTGGAAAGCTATAACAAATAGAAGGTTGCTAGCTGGACCGGTATTTAGGTCTGAGTGCTCCAGCTGGTATTTTAAAAACCTCCAACAGAAAAAAAGTACAGGACTTCGTCTAACTATGATCTTCTATAGACACGGAAAACAACATCAGTGTGGAGATCAAACGGAAAATAGCTCTTGCCAACCGTTGTTTCTTTGGGTTAAGAAGAAAAAAACCCTCTTTAGAAAAACCAAGGCAACCGTGTATAAGATCTTAATCATCCCTGTTCTGCTTTACAGCGCGGAAGCGTGGACATTATCGAAAGCGGATGATTAAATCATTGGTTTTTTCAAAAGAAAAATACTTCGAATGATCTTTGGCGGATGGACACCAAAGTGCCGAATTATCGCTTCAGTGATTGCCAAATTACCTTTGGAATTTGCTTTAAAATGCACATTCTCCGTCTGGTGTCCATTCATTGATTTCAATTCTTTCAAATGCTAATGAAAGAATTTTAAAATAAGATATCAGCTGCTTGATAACATGAGAATTAATGCCTAAGTCAAATAAATCAGTCATGTTGAACTCGATCACGTGTACGATGATTCGGCTCCATGGAGCACTCTCCATCTCGCTCGAAATCGAAACTGTTGGCGAAAGGTGTTATTCAGGCTCTGGTTCACTCCGAGCTGTAATACCTACCTAAGTAAGTAAGTAAAACAGTTCAAAAACCAACCTAATACCTAGCCCCTAATGACCGCATTAGATAAATGAGACATATCGTGATTAGGAAACAATCACTAATTTGTTAAAAGCAAAGAATTGATGGATGACAGTTATGTTTGATTGGGATTTGGGAAGTTTCTCTCAGTACTTCCCAACAGAAATGATGAATATAATGATAGATTTTTTTTAGCACAGAAGCAAAAGTAAGAAGTTGAACATCTTCGAATTTTATTCAACGGTACTTTGCAGGGCCCATTTTTTTTTTTACCAGTTATTAAAAAGTGTTTTACATCAAACATTTGCTATAGCCCAGTTTACACAGAGTTTCAGTAGAAATCTACTTTGCTTCTGAAAATTTTTATCTATTTTTTTATTCAACATGTTTGGCCGGCCAACTACTATTTCGTGGTGCAAAAATTGTCGAATGAATGCAAATTTCTATTGACCGCACAAGAGACAAGAGCATCTCTATTCGTAAAGTATTATACAACTAAAAGTTAAATCGTCTTGTGGTATTCTTATGTTCTTCCATTAAAAAAATGAGATCCGAATATTCACGACCCGTGTCAGTTTTTCTTTGTCAAATAAATGTAATATATTACTTTATAATGAAGAGTTTCTAGCAATATTGCTGGTAGTGAATTTGCGCTGAGAGTAACTTCACTAAACATTGACAACCGTGTTAATTAGATGTCACTAAAACACGCTTAAGAAGCAGTGAATAAGAACTTCATCAAACTTAAAACAATGAATAAAAATTCCATATAATTATAAACCTTTTTTCATCAATTGAAGCTATTAGGTCCGTTTGTTGAACTTTCCCCAGGGTTGACCCAGGTTTTCTTGACAGCCCTATGAGTTGTCAAAAAAACCTGGGTTTTGCAGTCCTCAAAAAATGCTAAACCACAGATCACTACACACCCCTGTCATTAAAATAAAAATGCATGCCATTTGACAGCCCTCAATTCGCCACAGCAGAAACCTAGGGCGAGTTGAGGGAAAACCTATGTCAACCCTAGGGCTCAAAAAACACTCAACGAATAATGTCAATTCAGGGCGACTAAGGGTTTTCCAAAAAACGCTTTGTGCGACCCCAGGGCGAGGGTCGCTCATAGCTTATGTCAAAATTATAAAGAAGTTCTTTGGTTATGGTCTCTTCATGGTTAAAACTCACAAGAGAAATTGGTTTTTGTTTACTTTTTTGTTAACATAGTTTCTAAAACTTAAATTCAAAAAGAGAAATCGAGAAAGTCGAAAGGCATTGAACGGAATACTGGGACTACTCAGACAAAATCCTATTCCCACCGCGACAAAAACGATATTCGTTTAAGAAAACGAGTTAAAACGTTCCTACTAGTTTTTGTTTGACATCTCGACCACTTTTGCACTTTTTTTACACACAAAAAAAACTTCTGTCCTGTACTACCACCACTAGCTGTCCTATGGGTTTTGTAAAAACTTGAAAACGTCGCGTTAATGAAAATATTTAGCTTCAGGAAAACATATGAAAAATTTGCTAAGTTTTGGGATTTTCTTGAGAAAACTGCGTTTTTGTCCCTTGGCTATAAGGTATATATGTTGAAGTTGTATTAGTTAGAGTTGCGAAGATTGTCTTTTTTCGTTCTTGGATACAAAAATGTCGCAACGTTTTACAATATTGCTTTTTTGGGAGGATCTTTGTTTCTCTCCTTATAACATTATAATACCGGTCGCGCTTTATTGAAATATCATCACAATATTTTTTCAGTTTGAACTCATTTTCAGAAAATTTTTGTAAAAAGTATTCCAATACGAACTTTTGCGACAATTGGTGGAGGAAAAAATTCTTCATGAAGATAATAGAACTGACACCAATACCACAAAGTCCTTGCTTTGAAAAAAATAATCATCTTGCCTCTACAGAAAACGATAATACCTTTTTTAAGATTTAAGGCACTATAAAATACAAATATACCTCATTTCGTCCCCAATACCACTTGCAAGTCAACAGGACCTGCTCGCTTTGATCCTTCCAATGAGTAGGAGCATATTTTAAAGTTTCACGGAGTTTGATATGCGATTGTGAGTTTTCAAATGTTGTGCAACTGTTTTCAAATACGATTTAACAAACTTGAATAGTTTTTGGCCGACATTGTATCAATGTCAAGTGATTAAAAAACCTACATTTAAAAGTAGGCCTTTACATCCCAAATCTACGCAACGAATTACTTTATCCTACCCGAACATACATTTTACATAACTCACCCACCTGAACAGAAAAGGTTGTACATGTACATTGTACAGTGTACATAAATGAAATTGACAAAGTGACTCTGTAAGAGCTCTGATAAATTACTCTCTCATCTAATTATGTGATAATTTAGATCTATTTCTCAATTAGTCTCAAGGGAAACGAGATAGCATTGTCTAATTAGAGGGTATTTTTTTTATTTTTTTTTTATTAAATTATGCAAATATGATACGCGGTGTTTGAGTTGACATCAAACATTATTAAATTTGCGACTGGGAAACGTGTGTACATAATCAGGTGGCAAATTTGTGCTCGTTTAGGGGGAAGTACACATGGAATAATAAGGTTCATTAGCATTACCTACAGTTATCAAATATTATCACCAAAAAATACGAGATTGTACCATTTTACCAGTGCCCTCACCTCAATATACGAACGACGTTTGAAAGTTGGCTTTATGTTTTATGTGTTATTTCAAGCAAAGAAACCGTGAACTTGGACAGCAATAGAGATTGAAGGTAGAAGGCAGAAAGCCGAAGATTTTTACATTCGTTTCAATAATTCAGTAAGGCTCTATTAACATGAAATAAATTAATTGCACGACAGCAAAGCTTGATTAAGGTTTTATTATAGTCGCAGTCACCTGTTCAAACTTCTCATTTAAATTGGTGATTCAATTAGCACGACATAATATTGTTTGAGAGGTAGAAACTGTCTCAACCTATGCTTCTGGCACACGGATGTAAATTTTTATAAAAAAAAAACCCACAGATGACAATGCACGTTTTTCATGACTTGCTTACAGCAACAATCTCTTTGAGTCTCAGTTCTTTTGGATGTCTGGTTGTCCGTGATATTGACATTTGACAATGATATACTAAAGGCCTATTTGCAGTTGAAGTTCAGAGGAAGTGCAGCAGATAATGTACACATTTACTTATGAGATTGCATTGTTATATGCAGCCAAAACGAGTAGAGCTTGAAGCTCAAGGCGTTTGAGTTACATTTTAGAAGTAATAAGAAAATGTATTTAGTAATACATAACAGGAGCTCAAAGGCACTTTAATAAAAAATAAGAATTTGAATTCAAATCCATTGCAAGTATGGGAGTAATCATATGGGGTATTCATACCGCTGGCATTAGATCTCCTTCGCATTGCAATATGCATAGCGTTCAAAACAATTCCTAATCTTTCGCAACGAACGGTGTTGTTTTAGAGGTATAGAACTTCGAACTGAAATAAAACACATAAAAATCATTTAAATGTCTATCAATTTGGATTTTTTGGAAGGATAATTTTATGCCATTGATGTAAATATGATTTTGGGTATGTGGCCGCCGTGGCTGGCTCGAATATAGCCAATTCTAGAGGTCCAATTTTCAACCACTTTTTCTAACATTTAAGGACGTTAATCGGCAATAACGGCACCAATGTTGGCTTCCAAGCCCCTTAACTGGTTTGTTGACGTAGATGAGCGACTTCACATATCCCCAAAGAAAATAATCCAATAGTATCAAATCACACAATCTTGGTGGTCAACTGACAGATCCATTCCGCGAAATTATATGCTCATCGAATGTTTCCCTCAATAAAACGATTGTGGTGGGCGCTCTGTGGCATGTTTTGTTGGAACCACATCTCATCCACATTCATGCCATTCAATTCAGGAACAAACTAGTCGATTATCATGGCTCTATACCGGTCTCCATTAAAGGTAACTGACTCGCCAGCATCATTTCGGAAGAAGTATGGCTCAATGACTGCACCAGCTCATATAGAGCACACCAAACCGTTAGATTTTGTGGATGTAATGGCGTCTCAAGGTACTCAAGTGGATTTTCTTCACTCCAAATGCGGCAATTTTGCTTGTTGACGTAACCATTCAACCAAAAATGAGCCTCATCACTGAAAAAAAATTTTGGGATGAAATCAGCATCGAAATCAATCTCATTTTTGGAGCCCATACACCAAAATCACGACACCAAAATCACGACGCGGCTTTAATTCTTGCACAAGCTGGATCTTGTAAGATCATAAGCCAAGGTCTTTGCGCTAAATCTTTCATAAAGTTGATGGACAAAGCTCCAATTGCTGTGCACGCTGAGGTGACGAATCGATTCTTTCGGGTCCTTGAACTTTGCTCTACAGCGGCAATTGTTTCTTCGGGGCGCACTGTTCGACGTCTCTGCGGATGCGTATTATCACATAAAGTAAACGTAGTGCGAAAGCGATCTATGGCTAACCGAATTTATTGATCTGATGGACGTTTATGTCGACCATAAAATGGACGGAGCTTGCGGTTAACTTCGCGAACTGACCCATTATTTTCAAAATAAATTTGTAAAATAAAATAAAATTGTAAATTTTTTTGAGCTTCTTAAAAACACCCGATATGTTAAGCAGCTATACCAGTGTAACGAATAAAATATTAGGCGGTTTTGCAGTATCACCTTTGTGAGGAATGGGCAAGCGAATTCATTGCCATTAAAAGCGCTTTCTGTATTAACCGTTTGGAACTAGCAGAAAATTGTAGGTCCCTTCCATTCCTTCACAAGACATAGTTGTGAGAATTGAGCTAGGCTCCGGGCTCCGGGCTCCCCCATTCTGTTGCGCTACTCTATGTATACATGTACTCCGTAGAATGTTTTGAAGTTTTGTGGACATAATGAGGAATATTTTCATTAGCATTATTTTATATGATGTCTTCGGATTATCAAAAGACTGTTGAAAGTTGAAGGTATTTCCTATACTGTGATCTGTCCTATCTTCGGTCGTCAAAGCCTTCCAAGCACGGAAAAAGAAAGTCTACACATACACATTCTTTGTAGACTTCAAAACTGCCTTCGACCGAGTTAATCGTAACGCGCTTCTATATAAGCTTTCACAGCTGGGTATCTCTTCAAAATTTTTACATGTAATTAAAGAAATGTACAGTGGAACAAAAGCAGCGGTATGGGATGGTTCATCTTTTTCTGATTGGTTTCAGACGAATACTGGAGTTAAGCAAGGCTGTCTTCTCAGCGCCCTACTGTTCTCTCTATTTATCAATGATATAGTTGAAGATCTACCTGGAGGAATAAGGATAGCCAATACGGTAATAAATGTTTTATTATACGCCGATGATCTGGTAATACTGTCAGAATCACCCGATCACCTACAGTTGATGATTAATCGATTAGCGACTTACTGCAATAGATGGGGATTAACGATTAATACAGAGAAGTCTAAGGTGATGGTATTCTCATCTCAAAGCCAAAACAATAAAAGGTGGTACTACAATGGGAACCTTCTAGAAGTAACCAAAGATATAAAATATCTAGGTGTTAAACTGAATTCCACTTTGAACTTCAACAACCATCTAAAGGAAAAGGCCAATACATCACAAAGCTTGTTGAATTCGTCATGGCGAAACGTGTTCTCGAATAGTAGGATAGTTCTTTCTGTCAAGTTCAAGATATATGAAGCAGTCGTAAGGTCAACTCTCTGTTATGCTTCGCAAATCTGGGGTGCAGATGAATATGACCAAATTGAACAATTTCCAGAGAAATTTCTTGAAAAAACTCTTCAACCTCCCTCGAAATACACCAAGTTATGCTATCTACCTGGAAACAGGAATACCTAAACTATTTACAAGTACACTTAAAGCACAGGCTGATTTTATTATCAAAACATTATCTTATGAGGACTCACGAATAACAAAAAAAAAAAATGCTCTTATACGAGTTAAGGAACAAAGACTGGTTGATTGCTAAGTGGGAAGGCCTTGGTATTGCTTGTGGTGAAACACTAGTTTTTAACTCAACAAACCCTAATAACATAAAAGAGCAACTGTACCGTATAATACAAAAAAATGAAGACTCGATGCGTGAAGGCTTTATCCTAAGCGCACGTGAATCCAAAAGTAGATTATTATACTCGCAACTTAATTACAACCTGGATAAGAGAAACTACTTCCACGATTCGCTAACATACCGAGAAATTTCTATTATTTTTAAAGCAAGATGTGAACTACTCAGCTTAAACGGATGTCCTTATAACGGGAGCTTCAATCAGTTCTGTACAATTTGCAACCTTAAGGCAGAGGAGGATTGCTTACATTTTATTAGTATTTGTCCAATATTTAAATCACACAGACTTTCTTTCTTTGGAAAACATAGTCTTTCAATGCAAGACACCCTTAAAATACTCAACGAGTGCGACTGGAAAACACTAAGCAAATTTTTAGAAGTTATCTCCAAGTATAGAATGTTATTGGTAACCGAATACATTTAATTGCAAGTTTAATTATTAAATACCATATATTATTTACAATTATACAATCAATTGTAATTGTACCTATATAAAAATTATGTTTGCTAACCTGGCTGACGGCTAAGCCATAGCTAAAAAATTCATGTATTATGTTAACTAGATGAAATAATGGATAAATAAATGAATTTGTTACTTACTTACATACTTACTTACTGTGATCTGTGACCTACGATTTTCAAAAATTAATAAAATGGTGTAGTTTTGAAAATAGTTGCCAAATTGACAATTTTTAATCAATCTAAAAGATCGTTGGTGATTGTATGGTTAGTATATTCAAGAATACTCAGTTTTAGCTTAAGCCGATCGGACAATTTCTTGTTGAGTTGTGATGTCAGCAATTTCGAAAAATGTCGTTACCGGAAAAACGCATTTAAAGTTTCAACTGACGCGGCTTTTGCATGTGAGCGGGCGCTCTGCAGAGCACTGCCATTCAAAAACTATTCGAGATACGACCTTACAGGTTATTTTTGAAAATACAAACTATCGAATAAGTTAATCAAATCAATTTTGAAAGTGCGACACTGGTAAAGTCCTTTAATACCTTTTAAGCATATTCATAACTCCATGACGTAAGTGCATTTTACAAAAATTTTACATTGACATTGAAAAACTAATTTTTTTTCGAAATTTAAAAATAAAAACTGCGGCATAAATTTCATCTATTTCTTATACAAGGGAATACAAATATTCGACAGCAAAACTAAATTCACGGGGGAGGCTAAATTGCTTTTGAAGAACTGTGAGGTGTTACGTGTAAGTATAAAGTTATAATTTATTTCGGGTTGAGTTATTCTATCACAAACATGCATAATGACCGAGGCAAATAAACAAACCATATTCCGATTTTAATGAGGAACATAAATTGAAAAATAGTTTAGTTTTTGCTTTAAATACAAAGTGTGTACCTACCAACCATCGACTTATTTATTAGTCATACATTTCATTGGCTTTCTACTCTTTCGCGCCATAAACTCAACTAACAAACCGCATTGCGTTGATTTAAAAGATCGTTTCAATTTAATCTAACTGCTGTTTGCTTTACAATTCGAAATAATTCAAATTTGAACCAGTTCCAGTTCCCTGAGCGAACAGTGTTCACTCAAACTTATTAAAATAACAAAAAGTTTATTTGACTTAGAGAGTGCGAGAAGCTTTGCCGTCTAACATAACATTGCTTTCTAAAGAGAACGCCAGCCAAACAAATCAAATGAAAAAAAACTCCAGCTTAGAAAAAAAAAACTGCCAGACAGACAGCTTTGAACTTCGACAAACACACACTGCTGGTAAAATTGCTGTGCCAGCTTAGTCACTATTCTATTCGGATTGGCCCAAAACCATCGGGCGATAGCGGTCGCGTGTTAAGGTTTTGCTTACTTCCTCTTTCTCTCTTACTATGAAATACTCATTACCTACCTACTTTTGCAATAGCGAAGCTATTCACTGAAACTTCAGATCTCAAACTTTGCACGAAATCTGATGTTCCAATCGGGAATTCCATGCGTGAATGTTTTGTAACAGCCCGTGGACAGTCGATGCAAATGAATAATGTGATTGGAAAGGAAAGTGATACTAAAATTCTGTCAGAGATCAAATAAAACGAAATTGCAAAGTATTGTCTAGATTATTTTTTGTCGATAAGAAAAAATCAAGTGACATGGAAGATCACCTGTTAATATATTGGCTGTGGCAGTGCCATTTTATCTCATCACTTGTTCCTGAGTCAGGTGAAAAAAAAAAGAATCTGAAAGTCGAAAGTTTTATTGATTGTTGATAAGAGAGATTTCCGTTTGAGTTCACGGAACAATTAGTTGTTATCTAGGAATTGATGGCCTTTTATTGAATGGCTGATAGAATTTAATGAATTGCACTCACATAAAAGATGTGATTGTGATCTGACGGAAGAAAAGTTATGGATTGATTAGGAAGAATTGTCCAAATATTTATTTGGTTTATTATACACTTTAACAATGAAATAGAAAATGTTGAAGATTTTTGAAGTGAAAACTTCTTTAGGCGCGTTTGACACTTTTGCGATGGGGGTAAAGCAATGAATTCGCGACCGACACCATTTTTGGCTCATCGTATTTCGTATGTAAAGTCGTCATAGCCCAGCGTCTCAGGTTCGATTCCCAGCCATGACTTACATTTTTTTATTTGTTTAATGTGAAAACATAAATAAAAATTGTCGCCACGGCTGAGTTTCGAACCTGAGACCCTGAGTTTGATAGCCAACGACTCTACCATTGAGCCAAGGAACATCTTAAATTCGATGCTGCCAAATGACTTAAAAGAATGTAATAGCAACATTACCTAGTCATATTATCGACTCGGAGAAATTCAGAGAAGAAAGAAAGGAATTGAAGGACAGAGAAAAATTTATGCAACGCAGAAAAAATAAAAAGCACCAAATATTTTACTATTATTACAATGAAGTGGATGAGTGAAGCTGGAAATTTCATCATGGCAGAGTAGGAGACGCACTGGTCGATGATTCGAACTTTACAACAAATTAAAAGATATCAACAACTCGTCGCGATGATTTATCGATGGAGTTGAAATGGTTGCATGAAAATAGTTTGAAAACCATTACTCAAATATTAATTAATTTCGTTTCTAAACTTAATGCATTGTCCTTTTTTTTCATTTCATTGTCAAAGTTTACGAGCGCAGTTGCGAGATCTGTAGACACTATCGTTAAAAAATTGAATGTATTGATTTTAACAGAATTTCACAAGGGTGACGAAGAAATATAGATATGATATTCCAGATTTCAATTTAGTTGCTAGTTTCAGAAGGCACGATCGTCCAGCAGCAGGAGTAGCTATCTATAAAAGGTTGTTTTATACAACTGCCATATTTTGCTCAAATCATATGGATTTGCATACGAGGTACACTAGTTTTTGATATCGGCGATTTGTGTGTTTGTCGTTGCCACTCTGGAAATGGACAGCAAGTTATAACAGTAGGCGTTTATAATTCACCGAATACGTGTTCAAGTGTAATACGACAGTTTTTATATAAAAATTTATTTATTTAGTCTGAAGACGCTTCTGCAATTAAAATATTTACTGAAAATTCAATTCTGTTTTCACTTCTGTCGGCACTCCCGGAGTGCTTTTTTTTTTTTTATAGAAAAAGGCCATTCAAAGCGAAAGATTGAGTGAGTTGAGATTGATGTCGTTTTCCAAAAACCAAATTGGGGAGTGAATTGGAGAGTTTTTATGTCAGATCTGACAGATAAAGTCTCCAAATCACTCCCAAACGTTTTCCAAAATACGGTTTGGAGACAACTTTTGGAGTGATTTTTTCACTCACGTTTCTGTTTAGATGCAAGGGAATGAACACCAACAAATAACCCAACTGTCATCTGACTGTTTGTCAAAGCAAGCCGCAGTTTCTATTTTAATTTTTGATAGTTCCCAAAGCCCGCTGTCATTTCTCTTAAAACGAATTCCAAAATAAACGAAAAAGGAGTGAAAAGAGTGAAATTGTTTTTGGAAAACGACATGAGTGAATTACGTAGCGTGGGAAAAGTTTAAAGATGCAGACATTGTGTAGACTTAAGATACAATGAATAAATAAATTAAATTAAAAATAAATGGGGTGGCGCAACAGAGCGAGGAGCCCCAGCGCATTTCTCACAACCATGCTTTGTGAGGGAATGGAGGAGACCTACAATTTTCTGCCCGTTCCGAACGGCTAAACGAAAAAGCACTTTTCATGGCCAATGAATTTACTAACGGAGGACTCTCCGATTCTTTGCTAAGGGCGATATTCGTGGAAAAGGAATTTTTGCTTTTGTTGGGAATCAAACCACGAACCTCTGGGTTAGCAGGCAGACAAGCTGACTAACACGCCACGGGTACCATATACAATTAAGTTGTTGGAAATTAAAATATTGGAATGTTTCATGTTATTATTTAAAAAAATCTTGCCAACATAGGATTGTTTATTGAAGCGCTGTGATTGACAGACACAAAGTGATTTTTTCAATCGAATTCCCTTGAATGTCAAACTGAGTGTTTTTTAAGCCCTGCGTTCGCCCTTAACTCACTGCAAAGTATAGTATCATTTTTTCGCTGGGGCCGAATTTAAGAACAGGGTTGTCAATTGGCGCATGTATTTTTCTTCAAATCACAGAGATGTGTTTTGTGATTTTATGGCTAAACGTTTTTTGAGAACCGAACACTCAGTTTTTTTTTGTTTTACAACTCAAAGGTTTCATAGGAAAACTGGGTCAACCCTTGGTAAAGTAGATGAAGCGAGCTTGTTGTTCAGCTTTTCTTCTGCACCACAAAGTTTTCCGTTGTCGGTAATTCGACCACAGGTTTACCTTGCTTGATCAGGCAAGACAAAGGAAGACTGACAATAACCCTTTTGTTGACAAAATGTTAAACATGCAATTACAACACACGCAAAAAAGTTTTTTTGTTTGGTGATTTTTGAAATTAAAATGTTTGTTTGTTGATTGCTACCCACTCACCACAAAGGGCTTGAACGTCTTTTGATCTCAAATACCACGTTAAACGATAGTTAAAAAAATCATAAAACAAATGTAAGTGATCTTCAACTCCTTATAATTTTTAGATTCTCGAAAATGTGAGGAGTGTATACGGCTCGTGAGAAAAAATTAATCATACCCCGTTGACGATAAGCAGCTGCTGTGTCAATGACACGTCAAATTATTTATAAATTAACATTTTCTTCGTCAGAGGCAATTACATACTTTAAGAGAAGTTACATCGTTCTTCCAACGCAATAAGCGAGCTTGCACACAAAAAAAATCCCCATAACGTTAAATTAATTAAGTGAAAATTTATTTTTAAACAACCAAAGTCCAATAAGGTGAACCACATCAAAACAATCGCTTTCAAGACACTTTCCTTTTGGTTTTCGCTTTTATTAATTGTATGCATTTGGTTGGGTTATAAGTGAATGTACACCTTAGCAACAAAGAGCAGAAGTACATATAAACATTCAATAGTTTTGAATAGGAACACACATCAACCGAAAGTGTGAATTTTATTATTCAGCCAGACTGTGACGGCTATGACGTATCAACGTCAAATCAAAAAAGTGTTTAATCACACTTCAGGTATTACATACATTCATTCATTTGCTTGGGTTGGCAGTGGTTACCTACTTACCTATAAGTACAATAAGATGTAAATGAAGGATTTTTAATTTTTCAGTCAAGAGTCGCGTGTTTGAGGAGTGATACTTTTAATTTATATTTCAAGACGCAAATGAAAATGCGGAAATATTATCACTTGACAAGAATTACCTACACTTACGCAGTCCTATTGACTGCAAATGTAATAAAAACAAACAAACTAAGCGTTGAATTCCTAATTCCTTAACCCCAGCACAAGGTACAAGTCCAACGTTCAAATACGCTTCAGGAACCTACATTTCAAAAAACAAAACAAACGGAGAAATTCTTATTCGCGTATGGATTTAGCATTTTTAGTTTATATTTGCGTTTTATTTGATTTGCGATGTGAAAGAAAGAAAAAAAAATTGCGCAGCGGAGCGGCGGCGATTGAAAAATTCGATCTTAAACACATTATACATTTTGGTTCATAGTTCACATTTAATTGGGCTGTGGTATTATTTGATTAACTCATCATTGACTTTTACACAGCTCAGGCCAAGGAAGTAGGTCAAATATTTAAGAGTCCACTTTAAAGAACTGATGCGTTTCAGCCCGCACGCCACTGCAGTTGTTAGGAAAAATAACTATGCGTTCCATCGCGTCCATCCGCTGATGCACAAAAGAAGCGCACCTAGCCAAAAAAAAACAAATGGAATGCAGAAACTGGATTTATTTGCGAGCAGGGTTCCCATATGCAGGAAAACCGTGAGCCACTATATAGAAGTACATGGTGCAGATAGCAAAAGAAGACAGACACAATCAAAAACGATGAAGCAATGATCTTTTGTGATAAGGCAGCGTCATTCAACCTCTGTGGCTAGTTGAACACCCCCGCCCCCTTTTTTCAATAAAAATCGGTAAATCATTAGATTTTCGTTCACTTTTCCAAACTTTTTGAGAAAAATTAGAAAAGGTTAGGTTCTGTTTTGAAGCTTTAATCTCAAAATTGACTTCGAAATCCTTAACCTTTAAAAATCATCATTGATTTATCCTTAATTCCTTAACTCCACCATCTGTCAATTGTTTGCAAGGTCAACCATTCACAATAGTTTTATTCTGGAGCAGATATGTACATAAATAAATAAATGAAAGGCAGCCTTGGCTTGCAAAACATATGAAGCATCTTACCCATAACTTAGTGGCGAAGTCCTTTCTATTCTATGGTCTAGGTTTATGAAGAGCTTCCATTTTCAGAGAGTTAATCAAATAAAATATTTTATCTTTTGAAAGCAGTTAATTGATATTGTTTTATGGTGTGCAGGATAATAATCAACTCTTCCCACATATCAAAACATGCAGGCGCCATTGTTTCACAGACTATCTTCCAACTAACAACAAACATGAATGCCACATCCCACATGTTCGGTGAAGGCCAACGTGATGTGATGACACAATTTCCTTCAACTCTACGTCCTTGCACTTAATGAAACTGAGAAAAAAAAAATACAATCCAAATTTGATGGAGCATACTCTTTCGACCCTTGAAAAGAGGCTACAACAACGGTTGTAGGTAGAAAAGAACATCAGAAAAAACCTAGGATCTAGTTCAAGGATGAACAATAGTTGTAACATTTGCCATATCGATTTCATCATCCTTCAATTAGCAACTCCTCCGTAGGCCCATCACAGATCAACGCAGTGGCAAAGGTGTTGCTTAAATTCTCACATTTCTCAAAGACCATGAGGATTATGCAATTTGACTAGAGTGGGTGCAGAGACCCATCATCATCCTGTGAAGGTGAGAGTGTCGTTTGTCAAGAGTGTACTCTTCCAAACGTCATTCACTCTTGGGTTGAGGGTGTATTTGTAATTGTATCTGTATCGTCGGATATTATGTTGCTGATGAATGAGTAGGTGAGATGTGCCTAGTGCCTTCCATAACAAAGTTTCCCTTGTGTTGGTTCTTCAGTATTAAATTTTTTTACGCGCATGACCGCCAATGGAATACAAAGAGATGGAAATTTGAAAAGTGTTACAACGTGTGAACAGTAATTAGCTTTGTTTAATTTTATTTCCGTTCTCAATATATTTTTATGCACCCAGACTCGCACACACTTTGAAATTTTAAAAAAACCTGTTCTAACTAAACGTACTTTCTCTTCTTATCCATTAAACAGATTAAAGGATTTTCACGATTTTTGCCTCCGCTCCGTGAATCTAAATACAGTCTAGACTTTTCGAAAACCTTCACAAACATTCTTTTGAGTAATTATGACAGTAAACGTTTCTCTTTGCCGTTTTAACTTGTGTTTACAGGTGCTATCGTGTTTTCCAATAAACACTACATGGCTTTTAAAAAATAAAACTCTCACCATTTAAGATATTTCAAAAAATTTATCATATCGGCTTCAAGTACAATAAAAACATTTATGAACAGAACTCGACTTCGTTCATATGACCACCGCGGGCACGTTTGCAGCGGTCGATTCGTTGGATCCAATTGGACGCCGAGGGATTCACTGATTTGGGTCATTTCCTTCGAACGCCTGAACGCAGCAATATTTTTTGGACTTCCACCAATTCTTTGTCTCACTAGCAACACAACGAATAAGTAGACTCAAATTTTTGTAGTAGCATCCTTACTGCCATCTGCTAGGGCGAGACTAACGACCGAAATACAAAATTTCACTTTTTTGAGTGCACACAAAAGCGAACTCTATTTTTTAAAGGTTTTTGGCTCGCTGAACTCAAATCTGGCCTCAGAATTGCTCTGTCACATCACGTTTTCGAGATATGAAGCCTTCAAAATCCAGAAAAATAGGTTTTTGCAATTTTTGAGCCTATGTTTTAACATAAAAAAATGTTAACCCAAAAACAAACCATCGCTTTTCCGATGATTTGCTATCCGCTGAATCCAAATCTGGTCTCAAAATGGCTCTATTACATCAGGTTACTGAGATATCTAGCTTCACAAGTCGTAATACACGGTCATGCAATATTTTGAAGACTACGTATGTATTGTATACGTATAGTCTAGAAAGGAAATTTGAGTCAGAAATCACATTCTTTAAAGATCTTTTGGTGCTGAATTCAAATCCAGTCAGAGATTTACGCTACAACAGCAGGTTTCCAAAAATATAAAGCATTGATGTCTTGACTTAACTCTGGATATAATCTCAAGACACTGATGTGATAGACCAATTCTGTGAATGAATTTGAATTCAACACATTCAAAACCTTCTAAAATGTGTTTTCTGGCTCAAATTTCCTTTCGAGACTAACGTTATCTTCAAAAAAAAAAAAAAAAAAATGCCAGACCGCGTATTACAACTTTTGAAGCTAGATATCTCAGTTATTTGATGTAGTAGAGCCATTTTGAGACCAGATTTGGATTCAGCGGATAGCAAATCATCGGAAAAGCAATGGTTTGTTTTTGGGTTAACATTTTTTTATGTTAAAACATAGGCTCAAAAATTGCAAAAACCTATTTTTCTGGATTTTGAAGGTTTCATATCTCGAAAACGTGATGTGACAGAGCAATTCTGAGGCCAGATTTGAGTTTAGCGAGCCAAAAACCTTAAAAAATATAGTTTGCTTTTGTGTGGAAAATTTTTGTTGACCAGTGAATTGGAGAAAGCGCTTTTAAACCAGTTGGAAAGGAGCATGCACCAGCTGATCTGCATGATATGGTCGGATAAAAGCATGCTCGGATGAATGGAACTACAGTATCGAATGCCCGATCCTAAAGAAGAGGGACCCTCACAATTACGCCAATTACAGAGGGATAAGCCTTCTTAACGTCGCTTATAAGATCGTTTCTGCTATAATATGTGAACGTCTGAAACCCGACGTCAACAACTTGATAGGTCCTTATCAATGGTTTTATACCAGAGAAGTCCACAATAGACCAAATTTTCACATTACGGCAGATCTTGGAAAAAACCCGAAAAAATAATATCGATATTCACCATCTCTTTATCGATTTCAAGGCCGCGTATGACAGTATTTGTAGAGACGAGCTGTACAGAGCCATGTCTAGTTTCGGCATCCCTGTAAAACTCATACGACTATGCAGGATGACTTTGGAGAATTCACGCTGCTCCGTCAAGGTCGGTAAAGAACTCACCGAGACCTTTGATGTCGAAAAAGGTTTTAGACAAGGCGACAAACTGTCATGCGATTTTTTCAACATCATACTTGAAAGGATTGTAAGAAACTCAAACGTCAACACCAGAGAAACAATCTTTCAAAAGTCTGTACAATTACTCGCCTATGCAGACGATATTGACGTAATGGGAAGAAAAAAGCGTGATGTCATATAGGTGTTTTTGCGAGCTTTGAAACAGAAGCGGCAAAAGTGGGTTTGATAGTTAATGAGAGTAAGTATTTGCTGCATCAAACAAGGACACAGAACATCGACGAATTGGACAAAACGTCACAATAGACAGACATAACTTCGAGGTAGTACAGGACTTCGTCTACCTAGGATCCGCTGTAGACACGGACAACAACATCAGTGCGGAGATCAAACGGAGAATAACTCTTGCCAACCGTTGCTCCTTTGGGTTAAACAGGCAATTGAGAAACAAAACCCTCTCCAGAAAAACCAAGGTATAACCATGTATAAGACCTTGATCATCTAAGTCCTGCATACAGCGCGGAAGCGTGGACCATATCGAAAGCGGGTGAGGAAACCCTTGGTCATTTAGAATGAAAAGTACTCCGAATCATCTTTGGTCCGGTATGCGAACATATTGTGTGAAGAACAAGATACAACAACGAGCTGTATGAACTGTACTGCAACATAGGTATATCTGATATTATTTTCAATCGACCTAAATGTGATTATTGTGTTACGCCTTGTTTTTTCATATCTTAGTTTAAAGAGAGCTGAAAAGAACAAACTTTGCTTGTTATTCTAGGCAATAAAAACATATAGCTTAGAGTAAGGTTTCCGGTCTCATTCAGGGACTTTTGTCTACTTTTCGGAAGTTTCACTGATTTTAGGCATAATTTGACTGCTTTTCGGAGCTCATGAATAAATAAAGTAAATATTTTTTTACGACATATCTCAATAATATGTGATCTTTCAACAAAGATCAGCTTAAACCTACCCATTCGACTTTATTCTTTACTAGGTATGTAAGTTGTTTGAAGAATTTCTATGGAAGCCTATCAAATTCGTTCCGACCTTCTATAGCAAATCTGAAAAGCCGCTTTTCTTGAAAGGTGTTAATCATATTATTTAAAAAAAATCACACTTTCATAATATGGAGGACAACCTTGAGTATAGATTGTCACAATCATGAGATATGATCAGTTCATTCATGTATTCATGATCACTGAACTTTGACTCTCCGATTTGGTAATTTCGCGATTTTGGCCAACTTATGTGTTATTCCAAACAGTTGGTGAATTAGTTAATTATTTATGAGCGCCTTTAACATATTTTTCTTTTAGTTTAAAGAAATACATTGCTTAAAACGAAGTCGAAGATAAAGCAAAGGTTTGAGCAAAAATTTACATATGTATTACTATTTTGAGGCAACTGAGCTGAGCTTTAAATGAATTTCACTCCTCTAAGCAATAGTTATTTTTCTTTTTTTCACAAATGACAATAGCATGTGGCTGTGTGTACAGACAAACGGTCCTCGATCTAACTACTAACAGCGCTCAACTCGATTTAATTGCGGTGGTCTAAAGGGAACAGATGCTTTCAAGTGACAAGGCCGTTCTTTTATGCATACATCTTGCAACTTTAAGTAGGAATATCAAGTTATTATTTAAAGGACCTAATGATAAACTATCCAATCGAGATATGCTTTTTTCTTTAAGTACGGTTGCTGTTCGGGTGAGAACTATTGATGGTTGGTTGGTTCAAAACCAGTTTGAAATCCGAAAAAAGGGTTGTTTGCGATATCACTAGCACAACTTTATATTCAGCTAATAAATACGTGAACCTACCTCTTGTAAAAGCAATAGCTAGTGTAAGCAGACGGAAGAGAAAAAAAAATTTCTCTATGCTACATATTCCATATTTTGATAGTAGAGAGTATGTAGATATCGTCTTCTTCTATTGGCCTTCGAATCGTTCGAGAATATTCTCTGCTTTTATCATCGGGATGAAATTCATTAAATCGCCAATGTGGTCACCAACTGCGTTCAAAATATGATCCGATTTTTGTAGTGTGTTTTTCACTCCACTTCGAAAACCTTAATTATGTTTGACAAACTCTAGGTTCCCATTAACAGAACAAGTTATCTGGGTTGCACAGCAATAGGATTGTTAGTTGCATTTTATCTAGTGTGAATGGAGATTTATTTGATAACCCCAATACGTAGTCAAAGAGGAGTTAGTACGTTGAGTCAACTCGTACCCCTTTTGCCTTTAGAACTTCTGATTTGAAATTAAAGATGTCGTCTTAATTGATATGAAGTCTATTTCCGGCTACAATAAAGTATTATTATTTTCTTTCTTTAGTGTACTTTTCACTTCAATGACAAAATGTGGATATAAAATCGACTTTATTCGAACCAAAACAAAATTAACGTTAACTTTTTCAAATTGGTTGCACACCAACTGACATAGTGTCGTTGTATGGTTGTATTGGTGCTCATCAAATTGACATTTGCTTTCTCTACAGGGATTATTTAGGGCTCTATTAGGAGTATAGGTAAATGTTTTGACAGCCCCTTCAATTTGTATTTGATTTGATGACCTCGTGTTTCCTTTAAATTTTTTTTTAAATACTTAGCTTATCAAATGTTAAAAAGCAATGCATACAGCTGAATTAAAAAATGTTTTAGATTGAATGAAAAAATGAATATGGGAATATGAGTACTTTATCAGTATCAGAAATTTTACTTAAATTTTCATTTGAAAAATTTAAGCAAACCACCAAGTCCTTATCAATAGTTGTAATATCAATTTACAAAGTTTTATATTCGTAATGAGCTTCTTCAAATAGCTGTCGCTGTGGATGAGTATCAATTGTCAATACCACAGAGCAAATACTACTGGCGCTTTCCATTGGTTTCACTCGGGGAAGCACTCATTTTAAAAACCAATGGAACACCTAAAATTGTTTTTGCTCAACTTAACGTGTTGGCTTTGTGTGAGTGAAACACCAACAGCACATAAAAAATATTTCCTGTGGAAAATTTTCTTTTTGACATTTGAGTAACATGTGTTAGTGCTTCTTGAGTCGATTCTCACTTCAAATCGAGAAGCGGCTGTCACTCCTCAGAATCATGAGAAGCGATCTTTTTGCACCAATGGAACGGTTTGAGAATGCTTCTGGACGCTCCTGGACGGTTCTTTTCGTCCAATGGAAAGTGCCATACGTTTCCACTTAGAATTGAATTCAATTCGATTTAGTGCCAGTCCCAGTCTGCCAGTGTATACCTAGACCGAATTGAAATAGGATTACCCGATCCGATACTGCTTTAGTAGCTGGATCGATTCGAAAGGGTGTGTATTCCTAGATCGAGTAATCGGTTAATCGAGTGTGTTGGTGTATTTTTTTTTAAATTTTACTGAACCAGTGGAAATTGCACACACACACACGTGCACACAATCATACTGTGTAAACTCGTCGATTCCGCTTGAATTCGATTACCCGATTCGGTCAGGTAAGTAGATACCTGGATCGATATCTGAATCATAATGGCACTTTTCATTGGTTTCACTTGGGGAAGCACTCATTTTGATAACCAAAGGAACACTTAAAATTGTTTTTGCTCAACTTAACGTGTTGGCTTTGTGTGAGTGAAACATCTACATATAGCACATAAAAATATTTCATGTGGAAAATTTTCTTTTTGACATTTGAGTAACATGTGTTAGTGCTTAGTCGATTCACACTTCAAATCGAGAAGCGGCTGTCACTCCTTAGAACAATGAGAAGCGATCTTTTTGCATCAATGGAACGGTTTGAGAATGCTTCTGGACGCTCCTGGACGGGTCTTTTTGACTAATGGAAAGTGAAAATTATCCGATTCGATTACCCGATCCTTAGTGGAAACGTGGTAACGAATTAGAACAAGAGAGTCAACCGCGGCAACGTAGTGCCATTATGTACACAAGCTAAAAAAGACCGGAAACCTTCGCCACCATTTCTTTGTCAGTTGGTTTGAAGTTAGTTTTAAAAATCAGCACGACTGGGTCGCACAAACTTGCGATTGTGTGCTAAATACAATACCAAAACCTTAAAGCTGAGTAGAAGGCTCTAGTATTCGCTCTTCATAATATATTTTGTGGTACTACAGGGTTGAATTCAATCACGAAAAATATTTAAAAATTTTTATTAAAAAATATTAATAACTAACTAAACTTTTAAATTTGTAAAAATTTCAAAAACTAAAATGTTTCAAATAATGATAAGCAAACTTTCTTAAATTGCTCATATCTTCTTACACACAAAATTTTGCCAAAACATCGTGAAAGCCATTAACGAGAAAGTCAGTTTTGAAAAAAAAAAAAAAAAAAAAACGGTGGTATGGGAGGAAGAAGATACAACAACGAGCTGTATGAGCTGTACCGTGACACAGACATAGCCAGTAGAGTACGCATCGCGAGGCTACGATGGTTGGGCCTTGTAGAGCGGATGGACCCAAACGCTCCGGCTCGACGGATTTTCGAAAGCACATTGCAAGGAAATCACGGAAGGGGAAGACCTCGTCTTAGGTGGCGCAATCAAGTGGATGAAGACCTAAACCGGCTTAGGCCTCGGCCACGCAGTAAGCGGCAGAGCGGCAAAAAAATTAAAACATATGAAATCACACAGGAGCGGCCACGCACTGAGCGAGCGGCGAAACAAAATTCTGAGCGGCAAAGCGGCGCCGCTCAGCAACCAAACATGTTTTAATTTTTATTAATGTTCTGAGCTGCAAAAAGTTTTGAAATATGTATTACTATATCAAGGGCCGGATTTTTCTGGTACAGGAAGTACTGCTCTTCCAAAAGATGCTTGGCTGAATCGTTTGTTTATTCGTAAATGGAATGTAATTTGTCCCACATTTGCTTAGAGGTTGAATAGTTGCATAAATGAATAAGAACATTAGATTTACAAGTGATTGAACATTTGCAAAAAAAATAATTTTAAATCGAACAAATGCCAGTTGGTTGTTTTCTTGGTCTGGAGATTGATCAGCGTGCGGATGGTTCAATATTTATGCACCAAGCAGGATATGCCAAGAGGATTTTACAAAGATTTCGCCATGAAAGTTGCAATCCAGTGTCTGTTCCAGCTGACCCAAATCAGTTACTTTCGAATTTTGAGCAACAACAACGGCATTTTAACTACTAATCGCTCAAAAGCAACCGCTCATCAGTGCCTGGCCATACGCTTCGAGTTGCCGCTCAGCCGCTCGCCGCTCAGCCGCTTAGCCACTCTGCCGCTTACTGCGTGGCCGAGGCCTTAGAGTGCAAAACTGGAGAGAGCTCGCCTGAAATCGAAGTCGTTACAGAAGGATGTTGGTTGAGGCCCAGGTTCACCCCGAACTGTAATGCCCACCTAAGTAAGTAAATACGGTATGGGAGGTACCGTTTTCTGAACCTTTACTAAAATTTATTTAACATCATTAGAAAGATAATTTAAAATTAATCTCTCACATAAAATTTTATCGAAATCGTTCCAGACGAGAAAAATAAGTATTATCATATCGGTTGTATGGCAGGTACCGTTATTTAGAGACAATTCCAAAAACCCTTCTGTAGGCTGCCCCACAGACCCTAACTGCAATTTTGAAGACAGTAAGTCAAACGTTGGTACCCGTGGTGCGATGGATAGCATGTCCGCCTGTTAATCCAGAGGTTCGAGTTCGAATCCCACCAGAGGCAAAAATGGTTTTTTCCACGGGTATCGCCTTTCGCGAGGAACTGGCAAGTCCTCCGTTAGTATTCATTGCCATGAAAAGCGCTTTCTCGATTAGCCGTTCGGAACCGGCCCAAAATTGTAGGTCCCTTCCATTCCCTTACAAGGTGTGGTTGTGAGAAAAGCGCTAGGCCCAGGGGCTCCTCGCTCTGTTGCGCCACCCTATTTATTTATTTAAGTCAAACGTTTCAGGCTGTATACGGACAGACAAACATAATTGCAGGACCTACTTTTTTCGTATTCTCTATCATCGTAATGTCATATTTAATAGTTATCTCAAAATTGTTTGCCATAGTACCAATAATCGGTAATAAAAAAGTGAACGTATTTTTCCTATTCTTGAGTTTGTAACAGTTCAGAATGCTGAAAGCTTCTTTCGAAACTGTCGCAATAAACATTATTTGCCATCAAACTGAGAACTACATTTAAAGAAATGGAAATAAAGAATTAATTGCAGCCGAATGTAGCCGTTAATTCAAATAAGACACTGTCTTTGACTCCGCTACAAAAATATTTTGGGACTGTTTCAGACAAAGGGAGTACGGCTCTCTGTATTATACATATACTCTGTGCTGTACAACCCTGTCTTATTTTAAGGGCTCGCAACCCTTTGCATAAGACACCCCCAATTTGAATAGTGACATTTATAAAACGTGAAATGTTTTTTCAATAATATTGAGTTTGCTACGGAAAAATTCATTTGAGACTACCGTAATAGACATTGCTTTCCATTAAAATGAAAACTACACTTAAGAAGAAGGATGATTTTAACCGGATATATAATTTACTGTATATTTCACGCAAATAAGGTACGAGTTGATTTTATCTATGAATTAGACAAACACAAAGTAAAGGCAAAGAAAAAATTCTATTTCAGGACCACTTCATTGTCAAACAAAAGGATAGTTTTTTAGCATGATTCTCTAACATTTTTTAATCAAGGACACCTAACACCTACTCATAATGTGCAGACGCTTGTACATAAAAATTAGCTTGAACATATCACAATAGGTTAACACAGTAACAGTTTTTTTTACCTCGTGCTAAAAACAAATACTAAATTAATTAAGAATGTGTACCTATAGTTTAATAAAACGAAATGTTATGAAATGAATGAAAAAATGTAAATAAATAAACCGCTACGTATATCTACCTATGTACACAAAAAATTTGAATGCGCAAAAGCAGTGCTTCCAAATAAATTTGGAGATGTACTAAGTTAGGTACATAGGTATCAAACCAAAAGAACACCGTTGGAAATTGTAGGTCACATTTGAAAGTTCATTGATTATTCTTGAAAATTATTAACTAATGTATGCACGTTTCTTTTGGTAAACAAAAGCAATGATAAGCAATCGAATAAAAGAATACTCGTGCCATTGTATTGATTGCCTACCTACTCTACTGTGCGAGTATTTACCTCGAATTACTCTCAAATAAATACTCACTCATTGAAGGACATTTTGTAAGTCTTTCGCAATGCATTTAAGATCTTTTTTTCCTTTTAATTCTTGGTACAACGGCGCTTATCATCAAAAGTGCAAAACTAAAGAAAACAACCCCTGCTTACAAAAATACGCATATACAGCGAGTTGTTCACAATTCAAAATTACTTGTGACAGAGTTGAATAAAAGTAAAATCGATAATCCCTATTGTGATGAGTTCATTGATTGACTGACGCTCAGGGACATGTCTTCAGCCATCTCATTCGTTGTTTTTTTTTTTTATTAAAAGACTTACCAATAGTATGCAATTGTTTCTCCCAATCCATTGCGTACATTTCTATCCAATAAATTGTAGCAAATATTCGTTGAAGCACCTTCCATCCATTTTATGAATATAGGTCCTTTGGATATGTTGAAGTTGAATTGAAGGAATTTCTTTGCATCTGCTTGGGTTTCCCAATGGAATTGTTTTGCCACACGAGACCAGAACTCTTCTGGATTGTTTAGAGATTCTTCATAGAATTTCTGGTACTCATCCATGGAGGAAATGTATGCATTGCGGCTGATCAGGGAATTCGGATTGTAAATTGATTTTTCAGACGGCATTGTGAATTGTTTTAGTTTAAATTTCGCACTTATTTCATTCAATTGTCACTGGTCTTCGCAAATATTTAAATTTAATTTATTTTAATTCACTTTAACTTCAGCTGAATTATTCATAAATAGGGTAAAACTTATGTTGTGAATAATTTCTTTTCAACTAAAACCGTCCATCCAAAGAGAGTGTAATTCGCGAACTAAAAGTATTCGTTTCCACTTTTTCAATATTGAGCGTCGAGTGTGTGATGTGTGTTCTTGTTCATTCATTTCTGCAGAAGAAAAGGGGGGAATCGAAGGTATTGAAAGCTTTTTTTCGCATAGAATAAACAATAAACGTCAAACAGAAAACAGCTTTTGCAACTCTCGCGCTTTATATTTTTTCTCTTAAATAATTTGAGAATAGAGAAACGTGAAATGTGACGCATTCTTGAGCTTTGAGACTTTAACATCAGATTTCTAAGGAAACATTTTTTTGTGAACAGATGGAGTGCATCAAATTGTTTATTGTGAAATTAGGTATTAGTATGATGATTTATATTTAACGATTCACTTAAAATCATTTGCTAGTAATTTGAAAACAAAATACGTGCTGTCTATGGCGTTTAATATAAACGCAGCATGGACGCAGTGCATGATTGTAGGAATTTCATTTTCAATGTGACAGGTAAGAAGTTTTAAAAATCAACGGATTTTTATTTGTTTCCTGAACGAGACGGAAATGACTTGGGAGCTTGGGATTACTAAAAGCTAATTTAGAAAATGTAGCAAAATTGTTACTGATTTTTGGAGTTGCTACATTTGTCCAAATTGATCTTGAGTTTGAAAATTCTCGATGTATTCCTAAGCTCAGTGCCACTCCAATTAATCAAAGCAAAAACCCATATTTATCATTATTTAAAAAGGCAATTCAAATCATTTGATCAGGAATATAATTATTAATTACTATTATACCCACAGTATTCATTAAAATAAATTAAATAAATTGGGTGGCTCAGCAAAGCCCGAGAAACCTCGGAGCCTAACATATTTTAAAGACCTACAGTTTTACGCCGATTTGGAACGGTTAAAATAAATAGCTCTTTTCATGGAAATCTAATTACTTTTCTAGGATTTGCCAATTCCACGTGATAACCGATTCGAAGTTCGAAGCTCCCACTTAAAAGAAGCAGACGTACCTACCGTCCATTGATGAGAGGTTCTTTATCACACCTCACAGTCAGTAACTCCTTTGAGTGGAGTTGCTGACATGAAAAGGGATTTATGACTTGGCTATTTGCATGACAAAACCAAAATTGATAGTCTCTGATATCCTTTCAGACTCAGTCACTATAGTCTCTTCAATTTGAATGTTAGGTACAGGTCTTAAGGGCTTTTTTCAAATCAGTGGCATCGTTTTAAGCTTTTGTAACAATTTTCAAGGAACAACCAACGTACCTATGACGAGCCCTTATTAGAAACCATGCTACCGACCTGCCTTTAAATTGTTATTGTATTTTTTTTATGGTGTTCGTTTAAATTTTCATACAACTTAACTGCCGCACAATTGTGACTAGTGAGCAGAATGATCACGTATATACAAATCAACTCCCATTTTTCGCTGCTGTAATGACAGTAAGCATAAATGCAGTTTTACCATTGAGACAATGTACAAAAAGAAGATTTCTGCATTAGGTTTTTTCAGGAACTATTTAAAAGTTCTCCCAAAACAAAGCGTTTTCTGAGTTTCGGCAGCGGCAAAAGCGCTATTATCATCATTTTTACCGTGGTGACAATGCGAATGGCAAAATGCAAAAATGTTTTTCCACGGGTATCGCCTTTCGCGAGGAATTGGCAAGTCCTCCGTTAGTAAATTCATTGCCATGAAAAGCGCATTCTCAATTAGCCGATCGGAACCGGCGAAAAATTGTAGGTCCCCTCCATTCCCTCACAAGGCATGGTTGTAAGAAATGCGCTAGGCCCAGGGGCTCCTCGCTCTGTTGCGCCACCCTATTTATTTATTTATTTGACAATGCGAATGATATGAAGTCGATCTTTGTATATATCTTCTCTTTCTTTGAGCATTGGAAATAGTTAGTTTTCCCTTGATTGATTTGGCAGTCTGTCAACTCCTAGCTCCTACCAGTTTGAAGATGAGAATTGTTTGCGGTATTTCAAACCGATTGATGTCTCCTATGAATAAAGCCACAACTTATATAGTATCGTATTTGGCGTTTTGAAGTTCCTAACCGACTTATATAATTTCTTTTACGGTAAGTTGGGTACTTTAGTTTATGATTGGTTCTGCTCTGTTGATAAGTTCTTTCCAGAAACATGACGACAAAGCTGATTTTTGTGCATCGGCGAATGAGTCTCCTTTCTTTAGCATTTTTCTTTCTTTCAGTGGTTTATTTTTAAGATGGTTGCCACTCTCTCTCTTTTTTTTCTACATCTTCCACAAGCTAAAAACCATGTTAGCTTAATTGGTATCTTCTTTCGCCATACCAACCACGTCATTTCTGGTCAAAGGCTAAAAAAATTGTCACAGAGAGAAAATATAGTCATCTGGAACCAGTTTTCAATGCTTGTCATTTTAAAGTGAACTAAATCTACATATGTTACAAGAACAAAAAAATTAAAAAAAAAAAAAAAAAATTAAATTCATAAGCTCATTTCCGCATTTATTTATGATTAACGCACACATCATGGAGTTATGACTACCCTTATTATAGAACTAAGTGCGAGCATCTTCGAAAATAGGAGAGGATTTGTAAGGAAACACCGATGTACGTTGCTTTTGAGCTATTGTGAATCGTAATGTGGGGGAAAAACAGGGCCAGCATTCCACATTTCGGGTGGTGCGACTAAAATATGAATCTCTTTACTTGACTGTACGTCCGAAGTTGGGCTCAAGATGAAACTGATGAGCATTCCTAGCGAGGCGGGTGTTGCAGCTAAATTGTTTCAGGGGAGGAATGCAGCTGGCTATTTCACTAGAGCACCGTTTGTAGCGATAAAAGAGAGAGAGAGAGAGAGAGACAAGTTACGTTTCGATGTCCAAGAGAATCAATCGATTCTACGATTGAACTATCACCTATCAATCATAACGCTCTGTTTTGTACTCTATCAAGTAGGAGCAAAGATGTTTGAGAAGCACCTGACCAGATATGGGAGTTATACTCCAGTTTTGGGCTGATGAAGGCCTTATAAATTGTTTAACGCACAAGTAGCTGTGACTGTTCCAAAACAGATCTTCAAAAGATTTTCGTAGTTATTTTTAGCTTTCACAAAAAAAAAAAATTTGAAAAAAGTACGTATACGCCACAGTTTATAAGTCAAAGAAAAGGCGATACATTTTGGTAGAAATACGAAGACAAAGTCACACAGCAGCCATTGATTTTATGTAACTTGGTTGATCATATTTGTGTATGCCAAACCTCTTTGCTTCCAAATAAGTTTTGGTGTTTTTTTTTTAGAAGATGGTTTTTCGAATAGAGATAAAACTGACATCTTGTGGTCAAATCAAAGCAATTAATTCGTATAACCACGGATCATTTTCGCACTACGTTGACTCTATGTGATAATACGCATCCGCCGCGAGACCATGCAATGTGTCGTGATTGTGGTGGCCGCAAATGAGATTGATCTCGATGCTGGTTTTCATCGCAAAATTTTGTTCAGTGATGGGGCTCATTTTTGGTTGAATCGTTACGTCAATAAATAAAATTGTCTTTATTGGAGTGAAGAGAATCCACATTAGTACCTTGAGAAGCCATGTTTGGTGTGCTTTATGGGCTGGTGGAGTCATTGGGCCACACTTCTTCCGAAATGATGCTGGCGAGTCAGTTCAGAGACTGGTATAGAGCCATCATAACCGACTATTTTGTTCCCGAATCGGATGGCATGAATGTGGATGATATGTGGTCTCAACAAGATGGGGCTAGATTCCAATGTTTATTGAAAAAAACATTCGAAGGATAATTTTATACCATTATAAAATTATCCTTGCAATAAATTCAAATTGATGGACATTAAAACAATTTTTAATTCGTTCTATACCTCTCGAAAAAAACACGCCATATACATAAAAATAGTAAGAGCTGATTCTTACTTGCAATAAAGCACAAGAGAACTATTTTTGAAGAGAGGCACAATTTTCTAAATTAGGTTCTCAGGTGATGATCAGATGATCAAATGATGCAAAGATCAAAATGTATCAACAGCCTAATCTCTCCAACTTTATTCGAACTGTGTATAGTTCAACAGCTCATGTCGATGTCGTGAAGTGTCATAACCTTGATTATTTTTACTTCTAGCAACAATATCACTTGTCTACTGGTGGTTCTCTTGTCTCAAGGTGAACTCTCTGTATTTTTTTTTAGTTTATTAATCATACGAGTTTTTTCCCCTCATGATTTGAAAATAAGTTTGTACTGATAAGACCTTTTGCATATAAATGCGACGCTGATGACCTCAATGATCTTTATAAATTGAACTTTTACTCCATCGAATGTCTAGAGTGTATGAACACACGAGAAGTATCAGTCGACTGAGATATCAGACTGCTATTTGAACTTTTTGAAAAAAAGAAAACATAAATGATGATCTGACAGAACATTATCTCAACAACACTGCAAAAGCAATGCTCCTTTTATTATATTACAACAATAGGAAACTTTTTTTTTTGTTTTGAAGTTGACTGATTTTTATTGCAACAAAATACAAAAGTGGCTATAGTTAAATATTGCTCTAAAAAAAATCAAAAGACAATTATAGAGATCATCACTTTCAAAAACAAAACCAAGGACGGATCACATTGCCTGCTTTTTAAATCTATTAAATTTGACATGAGCTGATCAACGCTCAGATAATGAACTTTTTGCTGGTTTAATAAACTTTTTACATGCAAATTATGAGACTAGATCTCCCAATAAGTACTTGAAAGCCCTTATCTTTAATATTTTACAGTCGATAATTTTTATGAGTGTCACTATAAAGTGAATTAAAAAAATGTATAGCCAAACCTCTTTCATTGCTGAGACCTGAGAGGCTCCAGGCTCTTTTCAAAGTGGATGAAAAAGTGATGAGTCTTTACTAAGCTCTTACGTAAAACTAAGTGTGTCTAGTTACCCACTTTACAATGACTGGGAAAATAAGAGAGAGTATTTATCGAACACACTCAAAATTAAGATAGCACAGCTAGATAGGTAGATGACAAGCAAGAAACTCAATAAAGATAAATTGACAAAGATAGTAAGACTGTGATAGCAATTAGTTGGGAGTGATTTGGGATATTCGAGTAGACATCATTTCAAATAAACTGTTTCAGTTTGAATTTTCGATCTATGATTAGACTATACCACAAGTGCGTTGAAACATTTGAAGGACCAGATAGCCAAATACTTAATTTTTTTCATTTAGTTCTTTTGAAAAAATCATGCAATTATATCGTAATCCTAATGCAATTGCTTTCATGGGCAAAAAATAAAGCTTACTCGCGCTATGAAGTTAACCAATTCATTCAGTTTAGCCCATCACTAACCTGTTCAAATTATCCCTTTCAAGTAGAGTTTTTCCGAACTTATGGAAAATATCCATTATTTCACCTATCTATAAAAAAAGGCCCCAAAAACCTTATTTCAAACTATAGACCCATATCTAAACTCCCTCATATCTCCAAGCCTTTCGAAAGCATTCTGTATGAAATACTTTCAAATCAATGATACACTCCAAGTAGCATAGTTTCTGTTAGGGAATGTCTACATTCACTATTCTAGTTGAGTCTGTTTCCTTCTCTCTTTCTACGATGGAGAAAGGAAACGAAGTAGACGTCAATACCTATACCATAGATTTCGGCAAAACTTTTGACAAAATCTCTTACACTCTAATCCTCTTTAAACTTTCTTTCCTCGGATTCAGCCCTTGACAACCGCCGATATAAAGTTTGTTTTCGTTCTCCTCTTTCAGTTCCGTTTGTGGCTACCTCCGATGAACTCCAAGGTAGCCATCTTGAACCCCTCTTTTTCATGCTTGCCATTAATGATGTCAAAAAGATCATCCAATATTCTTCTGTCTCACTTTGCACTGATGATGCAAAATTTTTCAAAGTCATCTCCTCTGATCGGGATTCTCTTCAGTTTCAAATGACCTCAATTCATTTGTCACTTGGTGTAGTAAATATTTTTTTGAATCAAATATTGCAAACCGCACCTCCCTCAAGATCCTGTCATCTTCAGAACGTTTCCGGAAACCTTGTGCAACATATTCGTGACTTAGGTGTTCTCTGTGACAGCGAATCGAATCATATTGACGAAGTCATATCAAGAGCTGGTCCCGCCCTTGGTTTTATCAAGAGATGGGCCAAAAAGTTCCGCAACCCCCTTGTCACCAAGCACCTCCATACCACTTAAGGTCGTCCTCTCCTTGAGTATGCATCACAGGTGTGGGCTTCATGTCAAGCGGTTCACATAACAAGAAACCTTCTCACCCTGCCACCTTATCGTGAACGTCTCTCAAATATTAATCTCTACTCTTTAGAAATTATCTTCATTCACCGCCTTCTTACTGGTAACACTGACTGCTCCCCATTTTTAGAAAAATTATGATTTTTATGCAATCTAATGAGTTTTTCATTTGAATGTAGGCTCTCATCCGAAACATCTTTTCATCATCTCTTAATTTGGTATCGTAATCCTATTCGAGTATATCTCGATGAGTTTTCTCTTACATCAAAATAATATGCAATTGAATCCACTATAAATATCACTTTTAACTTAAAACTGAAACTTGCTTTGTTTTAATTTCAAATTTGTTTGCGTATCAAGTTCGTTTTGTCGACATAAATAACAGCAGCACAGAGTAGAGCCGCAGAGGACAGCAGCAGTGAAAAGCAATAAGGTAGTTCTGGTATTGATAATACAGCTCATTCGTCGAATTCACTAATACCAAATAAGGAGAATACGAATCTACCGCGAATCCTGTCAATTCCCCGGGAGTAAAATCCTGCGAATTCCATAATAGGCATGATTGTCTTTCTTCGTTTTGATATATTTTCAGAAGAAACTTGTGATTTGCCCACCCTTAACTTCTAACGGATCATGTCTTTTTAAGGAAGAAACCAAAGTGAAGTTCAGACTTCTTGCAAAATCAAATTGTTAAAAAAAACAATAAAATTGTTAATACAACTTACTGTTCGCACTGAGTTAGTTCAATTATTGACTGTGTCAACTATTGGCACACCCCCTTTTTATTAGCTTCTTTATTCTTACGCTCGAAAGCTTCTCATTTAATTTACTATTGATTAATAGAAAAAAACTATTGAGCAAAACATAAGCAAGCTGATTAAAAAACACTCTTCAAATTATAGCCTCTTATTTTAAGTTTTCGATTCCTTTGGAAAACATAAGAAAAGAAGAATAGTAGGTTTGTTCGTTGAAGCCCTAGGGTCGCCCTGGGTCGCCATAAACCATTTTTTGAGAAACCTTAAGTCACTCTGAGTGCTTTTTGAGCCCTAGGGTTGACCTAGGTTTTCCATCAACTCGCCATAGGTTTTTGCAGTGGCGAGTTGAGGGTTGTCAGATGGCATATACTTTTTATTTATAACAGAGATGTGTAGTGATTTGTGGTTTAGAGTTTTTGAAAACAGGAAAGCCCAGGTTTTTTCGCCAACTCATAAGGTTGCCAAGAAAACCTGGGTCAACCATGGGGAAAGTTTAACAAACGATCCTAGTGTCTCAAAACTAAATACACAATACACAACAATATCATAAATTTTGCGATAACGTCACTTGAATGAATTGAAGATTTTTATAATCTCTAATCCATCCAAAAACGTTTTCCTAATGAAGTAAACTTGTATTGAAAATTTCTGACTGATTTCTCTGCTGTATCTGGCCATATTGATTAGTGATTATTTCCATTCCTTAAAATTGTAGTTTTTAATTTGGTAAATACTGGCTATCACGCCAGTTTTGAATGAAGCTTTTAACAATCTATTCCGTAAAAAACGAAACTTTCACTTTTTTAATTAATTTCAAACCAACTGACGAAAAAAGAACGACGAGGGTTCACGTTCGTTTCGTTACGTTTGTGTAGGTATAGGTAGTTGATTTCTGTAATAAATTTTATTAGCTCCTAAAAAATTTAAATAATGGAGCTCAATTGTAATTCTAGTAAAACGCAATATTTCAATTTACTTCAAAGAATAAAGTTGCTTCAGTCGAGTTATTTCTGTATTATCTACTCTCAGTCGTATTTATAATCCCATTCCAAAGTATGTCTAACTTTGGACAGCTCTTAGAACAGTGTCCATGTCCAAATCGTATTTATAAACACTTTCATCGCTGTCTAAGAAATATCTAACTTTAGACACCGAAATTGGTTGTCTAAACTATGGCTAAAGTGACCATTGATACAGCAAAAAACAATTTTGTTGAACATGTTATAAAACACTGTTGAGAGTGTTAAGATCGAAAAAATTAAGTAGTTTGAGGTGCAAAAATACTACTTTCAACAATTCCATTTATAAATTGCACAAATTTGATCATTTTATGAGACTTGGAAAAGATGAAACACAAAGTCAAACCAGCTGTTTTTTCGGTCTAGTTCAAGTCCTTCGCCACTCTCTTTCAGAGTCTTATAGTTGTTGTACTCGTATACCAAAACACAGACAATGGTACTGCACGGATACATCATGAACGCTGCCGTTTAGTTTTTCATTCGAAGTTGACAGTTTTAGGGGTTGTTTAGACAACTGTTGGAATGCATTTATAAATACAAAATTGGCTAAGACTTGTCCAACTCTTTAGACACCGTCTAGCTGGACAACTGTCTAAGGATGTTCTAAGCACAGAGTAGATAATACAGAGTATCCACTTCCACCCCTTCAACCCAAAACACCCGCAAAAAATTTTTCAACACGAATTCAAAATGGCGTCCTATTGCTTGATTAAAAATGGAGTAGTGGTAGATTTCGAAGCTTCAATAAATAAAAAAAAAAAACAAGATGACACTTGCCTTTGACAGTTGCAAAATATAAATAAATACCGAAGGAACTCTGATTGGAGAAATCAACGACGAAGGTAAAAAGCGGTCGTATGTAGTTCTTTTTATAGCTCATCACACCGAAATTTCGAAAGATTTGAGAAAAATAAGAAAAATAGACTTCCTTTTAAGCATTCCCAGCATTATACACTCCCATAAACCACCAATTGCTCATCTATTTCAAAATGTTCTGCCACAAAACTCAAATTGTTTGGAACTATTTGCGAGATATCTCCAGCCCGGCTTTACATCCATCGGTCTTGAAGTCATCAAACTAATGGACAAACGATTATATGTCAAACACGACAAACAAAGTAGTTAGTAATTAAAAAAACAAGTTTTATTAATTTAGGACATGAGATAATAAAATAAAAGGTTAATACAGAAAAAGAAAAATTTTTTCGTTATTATTTTTGTTTGTTTCAAGCAAATGGTGTGTGATAAATGATAAAATGAGAACCAGGAGGTTATTAAATTCTTATTCCTGAGCTGCGGCAGCAACTGGGTTCATGGGTTCATTGTCCTTCCGCTTCTTTGAACCAGAGACTATATCATCAATACGCAGCAGAAGAATGGCTATCTCTACAGCTGTTTTGTATGTTTGCATCTTTACAGCTAGTGGTTCCCAGATAGCTTTCACGTTCATGTCTACTATCTCACCAGATTCGATGTCAGTACCCCAGGCACAGACACCATCGCCAGAATGTGAGGCGTGCTTGGCTCTGAGGGATTTGGTGTTGCGGATTTTGCAATGAGTCCTTTCGGCAGTATAAGGGTAACAGTTTTCATCAACGACTCTATAAATTGAGAGATGATTTTGTAGAAAAAAGTCAAAATCGAGGTGGATTTTCAACTTACCCCCGTTTGTGCAGGAAACTCCATGCTGCATCTAAATGACCTCCATTACAACCCTGTTGTCTTCTGGTACAGGACAAAATGTTCTGGGGTGACAGACTTACTACTGAAACCTGAAACAAAAACATATTCATAAATACTCTGTAACTGAAGAGAAAACTATCTTTTGTTCTTACCAAGACGTAGTCTCAATCCCTCTTTGTATTTCCTGCCCCAGAATTCATCGTATTTCTTAGCTGACCACCTTCCACCTTTGATTGAGTTAACATTGTAGATGAGATCGTCATCCACCAAACAGAGATCTTGTTCACATGTAACTATTCCTTTATCGCATTTCCATACATTACAGTTCTCTTTGATAGTTGCCAAATGTCGCATAGATTTTTCTTTGTACATACAACCAATTGTTGGGTCTGGTGGTGGTAATGTTTGTTTCAAGCAGTATGGTCTGTAGTCTGGGCAACAATCGCCAGGATTCCAGTTACAAAATTGATCATAATAACACAGAGTAGCTAGAAAAAATTATGTGTTGACATATGAAATAAGATACAATATTTGAGTATCATTTCATTTGGCTTACTTGAGATTGGAACTGAGCAGTTGTCCATTCTGTTATCACAGCACCTTCCTATCCGTTTGCAATACTGTCCAGGGCATTCCCCTCGCAAATCATCTCTGAAATCCAATGCAGCTATCACAGCAATCAAGATCGTCGTCACAAGGATCTGCGACGTAATATATGCCCATCTGAGATTCATGTTTGTTAACTTGAATGTTGGGTGGAGTTAACTGAAAAGATAAAAGCGCAAATTAGTTTTTGGTGCAGATAGAAGTAACACAGCATTGAATAAAAATAAATAAATATACTGGAGGAACAAGATCGGGGGAAGCCTAAGCTTATTTCTTATTCATTTTGAATCCTACTAAGGTAGGATGGAACGTCCAACTCTGTATTTAAAGTGTATCATGGTTAAAAAAGAAACATTTTCTTGTGGGCTTAAAAGAAATTACCTCTATTACTAGCCATCTAAATTAAAGAGATTAACACTCGCAGTAGCTTCGTTTATTCCGTAACTTTTTTGTTTTTAGGATAGCATTCTATATGTATATATATAGCACTATCGAAAAGGATTTGATACTATGTTTATGTATTTATACAACAAGTAGTCTTCCATATCAATATCTTCGCTAGAAAGAGCATCCTGCCAGCAAGTTGTTATTGCCCACAGCGTATCCTCGGACAGGTCACTTTTCGTATGGTCAATTATGAATTTGAATAGTTTTAAGAAGATGTTCGTAAATACAACGCCCACGAGGAAGCGAATTATACTCTAAAAACTAAAAACTGAAGACCAACCGAACCGAAGTAGTCAAAGGACACAAAAATATGTATTATTTTCTGTCAGTGGTTTCCCCACACCAGGTGCTAATGAGTGGGGAGTTTAAGGCTATGTGCGCATTGTTATTTTCTGTGAAACTTAACAAACCGGCTACATTGGTTTGAAATTTTTTACTAATTTTTGTCTTTTTGAGTGAAATACTGGTCAAAATGGAAAAAAAAGTTAATTCCTGCATCTTAGATTCATTTTTCTAAGTTCTAGGCTGTATGAAAATTAAAAATTATCGATTTTTTTGCAACAAAAAAAAAATTTTTTTACTTTTCAAATTTAACTGACTTTGTTCTGTGGCCACACACAATGGCGGCTGTGGTAAGTGAAGGCCAGTGAGATCATCCGGGTGGGGTCATCCGGTTTAGTTTAGCTTGTAGGCAAAATGGCACTACCTTGCCGAAGTTGACTCTCTGGTTATACTCTGTGGTTCTAAGCACAGAGTATAACCAGAGAGTCAACTTCGGCACTACCTTGCCGTTTTGCCTACAAGCTAATCTAGACCGGGAACCCTCGACCGGGAACCCTCATTTACCACACCCGCCATTGGCCGCCATTGATTTGTCAGAGAAAAAAAATCAGTTGAGTTTGAAAAGTAAAAAAAATTTTTTTGGTTGCAAAAAAATCGATAATTTTTAATTTTCATGCGGCCTAGAACATAGAAAAGTGAATTTAAGTTGCAGGAATTAACTTTTTTTTTCATTTTGACCAGTATTTCACTGAAAAAGACAAAAATTAGTAAAAAATTTCATACCGATGCAGGCGTTTTGTTAAGTTTTTCAGAACATACTAGTTTGCACATAGCCTTAAACTCCCCACACAATAGCACCTGGTGTGGTAGGTCAAAAAATGACATTTATATTATATCTAAAAATGTAAAATAAAATAGTGAACTGAAGTGGAATAAAAGCCAATTTATATCCAGCCGAGGAAATGATTGCAAAAATAAATAGCTTTTGCGCAATAATATTCGAGAAATTGAATAAATCATTTGTTATACTTTTTTATTTTCAATAGAATTTACGGTTGGTTAGTGGTTACATGCGTAAAGTAAATTTTTCAATACTAATTAAACTTCTCTTTTTTAAGATCCAAGTTTTCTCGTGAGTCGAATAGCCTTTACAACGTGAGTTCTCTCAAGGAGAAACGTGAGTTCGTGAACTCAGTGGACAAGTGAGAAACGAAGGGAACTCTCACCTAAATGTGCCAGTGCCAACAGATATATGGTTGTTCCTCTGGGAAATCAGGGTAACCGAAGCAAAAAAAAAAAAATGCAAAATCCAACAGAATGCAATACAAATCATCGTTGAACATGGCTCCTAAATAAGGCTATGAAGAAACGGGATCTGGTGAAGATTACGATGCGGACGCAATGAATGTCAATTTAGAAGAAAACTGAAGATTCTGGTTTAAATGCTTAGATGATGAAAGCGATGATAATTTGAGAGATCCTATAGTGCAGCAAAGTTTGTACCACAGAATAAGGAATAGGAATATTCCCTATTCTGTGGTTTGTACATTAGTGGAAAATCAAACAAGAAGAGGATATTGAAAGATGTAAGAGTAAAATGACTTCAGTTTATTTAAAGAATCTAATACGATGTTTTTGTTTTTTGTAGGTTTTTATGGAAAAGGCGCAATGAAAGGACAAGGGTTAGACGCGATTTACGGCATACATGCTCTGGGCAAGGGATGTTAAGAGATATGTTTAAAAAACAAGAGCTACAGTGTAGGTACGTTGCTTATAAACAACGGAAAAACAAAGTATGTGTTTCACTTCGAATTTCTTTACAGATTTTTTAAATACATCGCGCAAGCTAGGAGAAACGTGGGCAAACGTACTAGCAAACGAAAAGAGTATTTGGAGACAAGAAGCAAAGCGTCTAGCGAAAAAGACAAAACAAACACCAAATGATACCCAAGGATAAAACAAATCAATTTTCATAAACAGAGCGACTACAAGTAGGACAAGAGAATCTAAGACTGCGAGGAAATTTGCTGACAATTTTCCACCTATGCATTCAAAACCACTGCCTTCGCTGCATTTACTTTTTTTTTCCTTATATATTTAAGATTTACATAAAAAAGTCAAAAAATACAACAATAAATACTTTTAAGCGTCTTTCCACAATTTTCATTTAAATTATGCGATTGAATCTATTTTTGGAATGATTTATATAAAATATTTCGACAACAACAGAGCAATTCACACTGTTGGACAGACTTTGGATTGAACTACTAATGCTGAATAATGTGAACCCTCAGACGACCGCTTGTCCAACTTGTTGGATGGTTTTGAAAATTTTAAAGTTGGATGGAGCGGAAGAATATATGTAATAATGTTGGACGATAAGCCTGGTAAGTCTGAGCGTAAACTACATCCGACCATCCAGTATCCATAAAACGAAGTCTGTCCATCTAATTGTAGAGAGTGAACTCGGCTATTAGATTTTCGAAGCATTGAGTTCTGTTCGGATTATATTACCCTTACCCGATGTAAGAATTCTTTCAAGTTCAGAATTCACTGAGCTGGCCATAATCAACCGTTCCAGTTGCATCCAAAAGGCAGGGACGTGAACCTGGAAACGAATATGAGAAGCCGATGGTTGAGTTGTTAGCAAAACAGTCAAGATGATTAACATAACATTTTTTTGTGTTAACAACTTGACGACACTTTGGAAAAATTATGTCAAGTTCAGAATTCACTGAGCTGGCCATAATTAACCGTTCCAGTTGCACATCCGAAGAGTAGGAACGTGAACTTGGAAACGAATACATAAATTAAAAGCCGAGGATTGAGGCGTTAGCAAAACAGTTAAGATGAGTGAAGGTTTCAGATACTTCATGGTTATTGGTAAACAAATAGGTAACACAAAAAAAAACATTTTATGTCTACAAAACTTTAACTTAAAACCACATTCGTTTAGTATACAAAACAATAAATTATATTATCCATTTTGCTAAAAAGGCAGCAGACAGTTTTCAGCAGATGCACCGAAAGGCTTCCAAAATCACCAGCGATAAGTTCTTATCGCTTTGAGCGCTTTTGGTGTGGTTCCGAAAAATTCCCCTAGTTCGACACATCGCCAACTGGATTGACCTTCATTAGGCCTTCTGCTTTTTAATAACAGACTGATCTCGCAGCCAACGATGACTGAGAACATAGTCAATTGATGGTATATTTTTGGAATCAACTGTTGTCAGCATGTCAGTTATGAGTTATTTAGCTCGTTGCAACAGTTTTTCAGGCAAGATAATTGAACTTAAGCTTTCCTTTTTTGATTTGATCGATTGATGATGAGCCATAGTCTTCATGCAGTGGAAGAATTCCACTCAAGCTGGAATTATTTTTTCGTATTAAAGAGGCATTGAGTATATTATAATTAGCAACTAACCATGTGAAAAGAACAACTCCCAGGGTCCAAACACCTACTTTTTTGTACATGCCCCCTTTTCTTTTAGTAAGAAGAACCTCCGGAGCAACATACTGAGGCATACCATAAAAAGAGATGAAAGAGATGCATTACAAATAATAATTTATTTAGAAATAGTTTAGTTATAAATACTTACAAGAAATAAAACTACAAAATTTTGCAATATTTTGCAACTGTCATAGATAAATGTCATCTTCTTTTTTTTTCATTTATTGAAGTTTGGAACTTCACCACCACTCCATTTTTAATTAAGAATTCGGTCGCCATTTTGAAATCGTGTTGAAAAATTTTTTGAGGGTGTTTCAGGCAAGGGGGGTACGAGTTGGCACTCTGTATTATCTGCTCTGTGGTTCTAAGCACAGAGCAGATAATACAGAGTATCCACTTCCACCCCTTCAACCCGAAACACCCGCAAAAAATTTTTCAACACGAATTCAATATGGCGTCCTATTTCCTGATAAGAAAATGGAGTAGTGGTAAGATTCTAAACGTCAATAGAAAAATAAATAAAAAAACGTGACATCTTTGACATTTGAGAATAAAACTCGAAAGTCGAATCGAAACTCGCATGAAGAAATCTTAGGATATTTTATTTATTGTAAGTATTACTAAATTATTATGTATCCAACTATCTTTCGATTATCTTTCAGAAACAAGAATTCTTCTGATTCAAACACTAAAATCATCACAACAAACCGAGCCCTCGATGAAACAACATTCTTTACAGAGTTCTATGTGTCTGACAAACACCATCCTGCCAAACAAATTCCTGCCTTCAATGATTTGCATTTGGACGATCAAGTTGCTTTGTTAAGTGTTCATGCTGGCGAGCATCTTCTTTTGGGTTTGTCTTGGCGATCTATGCACTTAAAAGAAATCTTGTTGCTAAGAAACAATTGCGTTAACTATAACAAAACATTGTCCAGGTGTGTTTACCGACAAAATTTCTTCCCCGATTACGTTAAAATAAAAACAAATATTTTACATTTCAGATGCAAGACTTTCACCCAATTACAACATTATCAAGTATCCACTGACAACTCCATGAACACTCCAAAGAAGAACAAGAATCGAGTACTTTGTTCAGACGTGTACGAAAACATGCAATTTCGATTATCGCAAGCATGCTGGGAAACTGCAAGGGTCTTCAGAGACTGCGAATATTTTACATTTAAAGCATTTGTACAAGGTTGAGGTGATAGACAGGGAAATCAATCAACAGACTAAGGTGAGTGCCAATAAATTGTTTTGTAATAATATTTGTTGACTGATTAACATGTCATCTTCACTTAGGATGCTGATTTCGATGAATAAGAAGCGGCCGAACCATAACCAGCCGGACATGCAAAACAATTTAACACTAAATAACCAAAATGGTCAAATCAGTGTTTCTTCTACACCTGAGGAAGCGGAACGTGAACGAAAGATGGTAGAGATACTGTGTTCCCTGGAGAACAAAGATGCCTGCATGAGTTGCGGGTTGAGGAGTTAAATTTTTATCCTTCTTTGTATGTGTATTTATGTTTTATATCTAATTGGTTTCGTACTAAAGTATTTTATTTTCAAAATTTGTTTACAATTTTTTTTTTTTTGCTACGAGCTTACATCAAAATAGGTATGTCGACAATTTTTAAAAATCTTGGCACAATCAAAATCTTTACATTCCAGTCTCTTGTTCATATTATGCTGAGTTCAGAAAGCTTTCATTGATATCTGTAGCACAATTATTAACGAATTACCAACAGTTTAAGTTTATACTTTGGTTTGTGTTAAGAAAAAGTGGAAACTTAAATTGTTGGCAATTGGTTAATAATTGTGCTACAGAGACAAATGAAGGCTTTTTGAGCTCAGCATAACGTAGACAGTATTTTGGCATTTTAAGATTTTCATTGTGATAAGTTTTTCAAAAATTGTCGTCATGGTTTAATGTCGACTTCCAATCAGCTAACTTTTTCTGAAAAATCAAAAATATTTGGTGATGAATGGCTACACTTACGGTAACGAACTATACATTTTCGGAGTCTCTATTGTATTAGCTACAAAGCTCCATCATGAGATTTTCAATGCGAGCTATATTTCAGAAAAGTTTAGTTCAAAAGCTATCATTTTCTACTTTTTTTGACTAAAACCAATGGAAACGGCTTTAGATAAGGAATTTCTTCAAAAAAATTTTTTTATTAAAAAAAAACTATACAGCTTTGTGATAAATATAATTTCTAATCAGAAAATATATACTTTATAGCTCTATGTCTATTAATACAGATGTAACTCCAAAAAATGTACCAAGAATTTCTATCAAAATCAGAAATTGAAACACTCTTCGTGTATTTGGTGGCGTCACTTGTATATGAATAGACATACAGCTACAAATTATATATTTCCTAATCAGGTATTGCATTGACTACAAACCTGCATTATCACATTTTCAATTAAAACAAAATTTGAAAAAATTCCCGATTAAAAGTGATTTCACTTGCCATTTAAATATGGTAGCATAGTAAAAATCACTTTTGATTTGGAATTACAATAACAAACTGCAGTAGTATTTAATGCTTCCAAAAACCAAAGCTATTCCGCCATACAAATAACGCATAGGTCTTATCAGTTATCACATTTTTATTGTTTTATCATCCGAACAATATTGATGAAATGTATTAACTATATTAATAAGCAATTCTACCGCTAAGACGCGTTCGATATACATATTTAAAACTATCAAATCTGTTACAGCAAACTTCATCACTTCTCAATCTCTCCCTTTAATTAAATGGTAAATTGTGCATGTAAATATATGCAAGTAAAAGGTGTCTCTTCACTGTCTTTATTTCCTTCGATGGTAGAGGGTTGTTTACATGCATCTACTCGTCGCAACACCTCGGCATAAGATAGGTCGAGTTTCTCGAGATTGTGCAAGTCCTGTGACACGGTACTGGGTCGGAATTCAAATCCATTTCAACTTTTGGAAGCTCTAAATCGTGCTGGACCAATCTAAAGGTTACAAGAATTAAATTTCAACTTAATAAAAAGGAAACGGTAGCTTACCTCAAGTGTCTTTCCATCGGGTAATGTGTAAGCTCGTTTTTCAGCTTCAATGTTTTCTTCTTTTTGTGGATTACTAGCCAGATAGCAAATCCTTTCTTTGATCGATCGGACTATTTCGAATTCAGCCGTTGATCGAAAGTTGAATCCTTCTTTTCGTATGAGTGTTCTGTGTGTCTAGACCAGCGATATCTGTTGGGCATTGCGAATACTTCGTAGATAGGAACGGCATGTGTCACACCATCGCCCGAGTCCAAAACAACGCCAGTTACTCGTCCAGTTGCGTACAAACTGAGCACTGCTTGCATGGAAACAAAAAGGGCTGGAGCATTAATACTCTCAAAAAAGAACTCGCCCGCTTTTTATCGATTTCTTCGAGGGTTCAATGGTGCTTCTGTCAGCAAAACAGGATGATCTTCTGTGATTGTGGCCAGTTGTTCTTTACTGTAAATGTAGCTCCAAATACGCTCCATATCATTCCAATCTGTCACAATTCCATGCTCCATTGGGTATCTTATGCTCAGCAGACTTCGATGTTCCTCCGCTTTTGGCCGAGAAATAAATCACCTTCCAATGCACCGGCCATAACCCGGACGTGTTTTGGTCATCCAATATAGTTGGGAAATCGGCATTTTGGGATATGCTCACCGGCAAAGCCAGCCTTGATAACACCAGAACCATTATCGATTACAACAGGTTTATTTACTACGACATAGTAATCAAACAATTATTTGGTATTTTTCACTTTCAAGAGAAGCTTTTATGAAAACGACTTTATTCTTTGTTGCAGATACAAATTCTAAACTTTTATTCCTCGCGTTCAACGCACCAGATCTTCGAAAACTACTGTCAGTTTTCGTCGCTCTGATTGGTCCAAAAAGTCAGAAGTTTCAGCTGACATTTAGCTGACAGTTAGATTTTCAGATTTTTTCCAGATTTTCGAACATAGATTTTCAGATGGAAAAAGCAGTCTGAAACTTCTTAAAAAAAGTTCTAGTTGTCAAAACAAGGAAAACAACGTATATGACAATCGGACTTTACTCGGTCTTCTTGGGTTAGTTTTTTGTTTACTAGTTTTTGCTTAATTGTTGAATTGAAATTGATTATTATTGATGTTCGGATATTCTCTTTTGTAAATTGATATTGAAAGTGAATTAATCAGCAACGAAAATATATTTTTGAGGATATATGATTTTAATTTTTTTTATCAAAATTGATTGAAGTGAATTTAATTTGCATTCTACCTTACACAAAAACGTGAAAATCGAATTCCTTAATTTCAAAGTGCGAAAATCTGTATGTTTTCCAATTGCTTTTACCACTAGCTATGTAGAACTGAAAGGTGAATCGCAGTACAATTTTATATATAACACAGAGCTTAAATTGCGTTCAATAACTGACAGATTGAATATCGAAGATTCGAAACTGCGTTGAACGCGAGCATTTGCTATCTGTTATTTGACATTTGACTTACCACACCAGGTGCTATCGTGTGGGGAGTTTAAGGCTATGTGCACACTGGTATGTTCTGTAAAACTTAACAAAGCGCCTGCATCGGTATGAAATTTTTTACTAATTTTTGTCTTTTTGAGTGAAATACTGGTCAAAATGGAAAAAAAAGTTAATTCCTGCATCTTAGATTCATTTTTCTAAGTTCTAGGCTGTATGAAAATTAAAAATTATCGATTTTTTTGCAACCAAAAAAAAAATTTTCTACTTTTTAAACTCAACTGACTTTGTTCTGTGGCCACACACAATGGCGGCTGTGGTAAGTGAAGGCCAGTGAGATCATCCGGGTGGGGTCATCCGGTTTAGCTTAGCTTGTAGGCAAAAACGCACTACCTTGCTGAGTGGACTCTCTGGTTCTACTCTGTGGTTCTAAGCAAATTTTATAAATACGACTGTCTGTGTATGTGGTTCTACTCTGTGCCACAGAGTAGATAATACAGAGTATCCACTTCCACCCCTTCAACCCGAAACACCCGCAAAAAATGTTTCAATATGGCGTCCTATTTCTGAGTTTGAGGCTCTGTGCTCACTAGTATGAACTGTAAAAACTTAACTAAACGCCTGCATCGGTATGAAATTTTTTACTAATTTTTGTCTTTTTCAGTGAAATACTGGTCAAAATGTAAAAAAAAGTTAATTTCTGCAACTTAAATTCATTTTTCTAAATTCTAGGCTGTACGAAAATTAAAAATTATCGATTTTTTTTTTCAACCAAAAAAAAATTTTTTACTTTTCAAACCCAACTGACTTTGATCTGTATGAAGTGAAGGCCAGTGAGATCATCCGGGTGGGGTCATCCGGTTTGATTTAGCTTGTAGGCAAAACGCACTACCTTGCTGAAGTGGACTCTCTGGTTCTACTCTGTGCTCTGTGCTTATCGAATTGTGAACAAAATGACACTACATTGCCGCAGTTGACTCTCTCTCTGGTTCTGAATTTTTGGAAACGGGGTATGTATAATAGGCTGTCAACATTATTGTGAATGCTCTCTTTTGTTATCAAACTGTCAAACGTCAAAAAAGCGATAAGAAACAAAAAAAAAAAAATTAATTTGGTCTTCCTTTCCTAGTTCCTACCTCTTCGGAAAGGTTTTTTTCAATTGTTAGTTGTGAATTTTGGTTGTGTTGAGTTGCAATCAAATTATTCTATCGACTGGGTTTTTTCCACTAATTGAATTAAGTGCCAACCATCTTCATCAATTCAACTGATTCCATCATCATTCAACAAAGTGCTTTTAATTTATCAGTTTCACAATGACCGACCCGGACAAGGATGTGCAAAAATGCTTCCAAGTTGTTCTGGACCTTGTTTACCAAGCTGGAGCGGTATGTTTTTCTTGCATTATGTAAATTTTTTTAATAGATAACATCTAATTGCATTACTTATCTTATCATTGAAGATAATTTCTGAACGCAACGACGGACGAAAGAGTTTTGTTTGCAAAGGCGGTGACATTGACCTTGTAACTGAAACCGATAAGGAAGTGGAGCAACTTCTTATCAATGGATTGAAAAAAGTCTTTCCCTCACACAAGTAAGTCTCAGAAAATGTTTATTCAATAGTCTTAAGCTAATTGTAATTATTATGCAATTGATAGATTTATTGGAGAGGAAGAAAGTGCCGACGGTGTAACAGCCAAGCTCACAAACGACCCAACATGGATAATAGACCCTGTTGATGGAACCATGAATTTCGTTCATGCATTTCCGCATTCGTGTATCTCAATTGCATTAGTGATTGATAAAGTTACCGAAATCGGTGTTGTCTATAATCCAATGCTGAAACAGAAATTCACAGCTATTAAAGGTGAAGGAGCGTTCTACAACGACAAACCCATTGCAGTAAGTGGTGAGAAGGATCCAAAAAAGGCACTTATCACCACAGAGTTTGGAACTACTCGGGATCTTGATAAGCTTAAAGTTACGATAGAAAACTTCAACAAGATGGCACAATTAGTTCATGGGTAGGTGTTAGATGTAGACACTTTTGTCTTCAAATAACTTACTAGTTTCTTGTGATATTTTGTTTAGTATTCGTACATTGGGCTCTGCTGCTTTGAATATGGTGATGGTAGCGATGGGAGCAGCTGATGTTAACTACGAATTCGGAGTTCATGCCTGGGATGTGGCTGCTGGAGATCTCATTGTTCGAGAAGCTGGTGGTGTTACTATTGATCCAGCTGGGGGAAAATTCGATATGATGTCGAGGCGTGTATTGGCTGCTTCTAGTCTTGAATTGGCTCAAGAAATTTCAAAAAATCTCACCCAATACTATCCCATGCCACGGGATGATTAATGTTAATTGTTTGTTAGAAACGAACGTATTATTTAAGGAACTCGGGTATATGTTTGTACCGTTGTACGTTATTATAATCTTATAATCTATGTTGTAAATAAATGTTGATGTTATTCGAATTCGTCCTTCTATAAAAAAAATATTCAGGATATAGATTCCTATTCTCCTAGTGCCTGTTGACTGTCCAGAAGGGTTATGCTCACAATTTACAACACAAAATGGGTAATTTGTGTGAGGAATAATAACAACGTCTGGACACTTGCTTTTAACAGCATAACGTCTGGACAGGCACCTACACGTGAAGTGCTGTGTATTGCGAATGATTTTTCCAAGGGTATTATAAAGTAGATATGCACCCCTATTACAAGCCACGTCATAGCAATTTTGCAATACGAAAGCCAAATAGAACGGACTTAAAACATCTTTGTAATCAATATTTTGCAACAGATAGTTCAACTTGGTATTTAATAAACATTCACTACGCGGGCGACTATGAAACTTTGGCATTCGTAGTCCAAAACAAAACAGGGTTTATTGAGAATTTCATATAAATATTGGTAGCATTGCACTTATGAGACAATCGTTTAAATTATGTGTTAGAAATTCCGATCGGATTGAATAGAATGAACAAAAGAGCTAAATGTTTAAGTTAGAAAGAAAATCAACAAGTTACTTAATGCTTTTTCTTATGCCAATTTGAACCTTATATTCGAACAGCAGTTGTTTCCTAATCACAGTATTTTGTTTATTACAACATGGCTGTTCTGAATTTCTATCGGATTTAAAGCGGAAACCAGAATTGAATCCGTACAGATTGAAAAGTTCGTTTTCGAACGGATTCACTATTTTATATCATGAAAACGTTTTGGAAATTAAATTTTTGTGTTCATTGGAATTGGAACTGTTTACTATTTTAGTACTTGTTAATTTTAATACAGTTTAATATTTTTCGGTTTAACAATATAATTTTTTCAAACGGATTCAAATTCGCTACTAAAATGATAAGCGAATTGAAAACGTACGAGTTTGAAATTGAGAACTGCAAAAATTATAAAATGGGAAGATACGAAAATGAGATTAGGGGCCATAGACATTCATCTCCGTTATGAAATTCATATTATGGAGTACGACTTGTCTTATATATCAAAACCATAGATAGATAGATAGATTTAGGGGACGGGTAGAGCTCGCTCAGCTCCGGGCACTGCGGTGTCTGAATGAAGCCCATGTGAGGTTTCAGGACAGTTCTCCTGCTCCTGAATTGAACCAGAAGTTAGCAATCTTCTGTGGGTGAATGAGTTTGAGTTTATCTAGGGGGGTAATCTCATACTCAAGTATTTGCTTTCTAAAGCGGAAAAGTGCTGGACATTCTGCAACAATGTGTAGAGATATTTCTTCATTTTCGAGGCATTGAGGATTGTACGGTCCCTTTTTTCTTGCTAGTTCAGAGAGTGACATGACTGTCTCTTGGACTAGTTTGGATCTTATGACAGGTGAGCTTAGCGCCTTCAGTGCACCTTGGCTGTCTGAAAAAATGAATATTGTTTTGTTTTTCATGTTCGATGAACATATTACCTATTCTCGAACATTCGTTGATGGCAAAGACTTCAACTTGGAAAATGGACGAGTGACTGCCCAGACTCACTGAAAAATTCGTTCTTTTGCAGTCGCTGAAAATGCCGGAACCTGTACCAGTTTCCATTTTAGGTTTTGATCCCAGTTTTTCCTGCATACGCTTTGACAAGTCGATAGGGACTTTGTTCCTCTGCTGGAAATGCGTTATAGTTTAAGGTTCCATGACATTTTGCTGTCTAGGATTATCCCAAGGTATTTTGATTCCTTGGAAAATGGTATTGTTACCCCATAGAGATTGGGGGGTATTAGAAGATTTAGTTTTCTTCTTTTTGTAAATAAGACAATGGGCCCTATCGTGAATAAAATTTCCCTGGAAACATTTCCCATATTCGGAAAATTGGTATCGGCAATGATGTTCGAAAGTTCCTTGCGGAATTTTGAGAGATCGTGAATAAATTTCCCATGGGAAATTATCTGCCATTTTACTGAATTTGTATCGCATTCCAGGGAGATTTCTACTTTATTCTTGTTAGAGCACTATAGAACATATTCGAAAACTATCTTTGAAGTCATTTTTAATCTGTTGGGTTTTTTAAAATTTATTCCGTGGGAGATTCATTTCGAAGGAGGTTCACGATCGGGCGTAATGTTCCGTGGGAACAAAAAATTCCGTGGGAAACAAAATTCCGTGGGAGATTGCCGATAGGGCCCAATAACTGTCATACGGGGATTGACAGAGAGACCTTCATCTGAGCACCAGGTTTGTACTGTGTTCAAAGCTGTCTGAAGTCTTCTTGACATTAGTTTTTCTGATGAGCCTTGTATGACAATTGCTAGATCATCTGCAAAGCCCACTGCATAGATGCCTTGGGTTGCAAGTAATCTTAGTAATCTGTCTACAACTATTGACCAGATGAGTGGTGAGAGGACTCCACCTTGTGGGCAGCCTCTTGTTGTTAGTGCTGAAATTTCCACTTCTTCGATATTGCTGTGGATAATTCTGCTGTTTAGCATGGACATTATCCAATTGCGAATCACTTGTGGAACTTTGTGGTGCCTTAGAGCACGGTCTGTGGACACAAAGGAATTGTTGTTGAAGGCTCCTTCTATGTTGAGAAATGCCACTACGCAAATTTCCTTTTTATCGATAGAAGCGGTTTCCGTTGATTTCCCTGGTTGATATGCGTATTATGATGTGGATAGTGGGTGGGTAGCTAATTGCTTACCCCGGATGTGCCTATCAATGACCTTCTCCATACATTTAAGGATGAAAGACATTAGACTGATTGGCCGAAAGGATTTAGGGCTTGGATCCAGATTCTTTTCCGCTTTTGGTAAGTAGATAACTGTTACTCTTCTCCAGCTTTCTGGTATGTGACCAAAAGCTAGGCTGCAAGTGAACAATTTTGATGTAATGGGAGCAATTATGGCCACCCTGTTCTGCAGTATGGCAGGGAAGATGCCGTCTTCCCCAGGGGCCTTGAATGGTTGCAATGAAGAGATTGCCTATTTGATGATATGGTGTCAAAACCATGGTTCTTTACCCAACTTAGCCTTCAGTTTTTCCTCCGTTTTTTCACTTCCCCTTCTACAAGAATTAATCTCATCAATTAGCAAGGGCACTTTCTTCCTTGTAGCTTTCTTAGCAAAAGAGTTACTAGTCATTTAATGGCATATCTTACCGAAAAGTGAGACCTATCGAGAAAGTAGAATTACTACGTTTGATATGACGATATGATATGATGACTATGAATGATTATAACCAAATTCAAAAGAAAATTTAAAGAAAAACAAATAAATAGTAAGAAATATCACAAAATACTTGTTAAGTTCTCAAATCAGCTCTTTCTCAAAAGGAGGTTACGAAAGTGCTTCTCCAAACTGATCCAGACAGAGTCATTAAACAGAAATCATTCCTGGAGTAAAAGTATGTTCATTAAACACCAAAAAGTGTGAATGAGTGTTTCTAGTAGATTTTAGTCGATCTAGTCAGATCATTTAAAGTTCGGAACTGAAATTCGGAATTTAAAAACTAAAAAGCTGTCTGTTCTATTCTGGACAGTCTGGAACAACAACACATCCACTGAGGTAACTGGGCACTCCTTGAATTGAGATACTTTATAAGGTTTTTGGCTAAAGTCCATCCGTTTCATTAATAAAACTGTTCAGGCTGATATTGGTCACTTGATTTTTATGATTTTCCTTAATCTTCGCATTAAACATACATACCTGTCAGTCAGTCGTTTAGTCACTTTTCATTGAAAAAAAAAGCAAAGTCCAGGAACTTTCTGAAGCATCCTCAAATCGTTCCAATGCTGAAAAAATTGCTTCTCATAATTCTGAAAAGTGAGCAGATTTTTTTTGGTGTTCCATTGATTTAAAACGAAACAAATGAAAACACTGGAAATCGACATCACACTCGCAGACATACGTAAATCTTTGCATTAAGAAGTAAGATTGGAAGACATGACAACAATGAAATGTGAGCTAGACAAACTTTCAAATTAGACAGAGAATAAAACGAATGCAACCCTTTTTGAGCAAATACAAGTCTTCCATGATTTATTTCATACATTTTCTAAAAATCCTTACTATCGTACATTTATTTCATTTATTTTAAACGGCGATGTTTTTTTTTACTTTTAATATTTGATTTAACTACATACATTTAGGTTACTACGTTTCATTACTAATTTTTTATTCATAATCTTCGATTTCCATGTTCATAGTTAAACTTATACATTTTCGGCTGCTTTTGCTTTCGTTTAGAAAAAAAAACTTCACAAAAATCGTCAAGATCCTATAAACTATTGGAATTAGCTCAGCTTTTTTTTTTAAATTTCATTTAACGTCTTAGTACAAGATTTATCACTGCGGAGTATAATGTAGATAGTTGATTGAAAAATGTGTTCTTTGATTAATATTATTGGTAACAATAGTTCAATTTATTCTTGTTTTTTTTTTCATCCTATAGTTTAATTTTAGTTTTTTGATTATAGAAAAAGGAAATTTGAATTTAGCATGCAAGTTTTAAATTCTATTTGACGGTTATTTTACTATTGAAAAATTTGACACATATTTTCTCTGTATTTTCTGTTCGAGTTACTACTAACCTTACAGTCATAATCATAATTGTAATTTAAAGTTGTTGTTATTTAATTTCTTTTTTCTAATTAAAGTGATATTTTGCTGTCGTTTTTGTTTAAATACACATACGTTTAGTCTCGCTCTGATTTTCATTTAATTCGAATTCTTTTTTCTTTACCTAGGATATACATACACCACATCTTACATCGATTTAATATAAAGATTTTAGCTACACCTATTATTTAAAATTTAAAATTTTCTAATTTACTTTGAATTAATTTAAGGTACACGAGGAATTTAATATATGTAAATTGATTTGAATATTTCTTTTTTGTTTGTTTTCAAAGCTTTCTTTTTTTTTTGCTGATAAACAGGGTTAAAATAGCACCGCTAAATTGTTGATTACAAATATAACACTTACTGAATTTATAAAAAGGAAATATAAGTACATATAAATTGTGTAAAGTTATATTTAATTAAAATGATTTAGAAAAATGCGAATTTTCAAGCTTATTTTCTCTTTACTTGTCGAAAATTGTTAATTCACAACCAGGATGGAGTCCAAAACTAGTTTTTATGGTAGTAATCTTCTATAAGAGCTCATCAATCCTAAGTGGTATAATTAAAGCGATAAGAAACAAAAATTTATTCTTTCGATTTCGTCCTTGCTGCCTAGTAAGAATTTGTGATGCTGGGACTTTTGGATTCTGTTTGTATTTTTGTGGAAAATAAGTAATGAGTTGTGCAGCGGAGAGAAAACATAGATGCGTGATTGATAACTTGATAGAATATAAGGTTTTCTGTTATAAAACTGAAAACCATCCGATAAATAGTGCTTATAAATAAGCCTAACCAAATTTTTGCGGAATCATTCATCACTGAAAATTACTATCAAATGATCAATCCTGAAACACAATTCTTTGACATTACACACTGGAAACTACACTAAAAGGAACAACAGAAGCAAAAATGTTTTTCACTGCCTTTCGCGAGGAATTGGCAAGTCGTCCGTAAGTAAATTCATTGTCGTTTGAATCGGCCGAAAATTATAGGTCGTCCTCATTCCTTCATACGGTAATTGCTGTGAGAAATGTATAGGCCCTGGGGCTCCTCGCTCTGTTGCACCACCCTATTTATTTCATTACTAAAAGCAAAAAAGATTCTCATCCTTTTCTGGCCGACTAACAAGCTTTTTTGTATTTCAGTACATTTTCATCGTGTTAACTTACTTCCATTATTATGTCCGTTCGTTGAACTTTCCCCAGGGTTGAGCCAGGTTTTCTTGGAAACCCTATGAGTTGTCAAAAAACCTAGGTTTTCCAGTCCTCGAAAAACGCTTAACAACAAATCACAACACATCCCTGTCATTAAAACACAAATACATGTCATTTGACAGCCCTCAACTCGCCACAGCAAAAATCTATGGCGAGTTGAGGGTAAACCTAGGTCAGCCCTAGCACTCAAAAAACACTCAGTTTGACATTAAGGGCGACTTTAGGTTTCTCAAAAAACTTTGTGGTAACCCCAGGGCGATCCTAGGGCTTCAACGAACAAAAACCTATTATTATTGAAACTCCCTGCTGTCAGTACGCGTATATAAGGCAAACCGACTTCAGAACGCTATAATGTGCTTTAAAGGAGCTCAATATAGGAGCTTTATAGGAATCAATTTAAAAATTTAGTAATGTTTTAGTTTTGAAACCAGCTAACTCGATTGCTGTTCCTGGGATTCAGTTTTTTAATTTATTGCTTATCTGCCTAAGATTTCAGACGTAGATTTTACCTCCAGCTGTTAAACTAAATGAAATTCATTGATTGCTTGAAATGATTCGCTTGTCAATAGTCACAAGGGAGCGGTACGAACTCAGAAACTTTGCGCCCTCACAACATATCACCAAAAAACAAGCGGTGTAGTGCAATAACCTCAGCGGCAATCTGACTGACCCTTGAGTTTTACCCTCTTTTTTGGGAATGTAAAACTCATAATAATCAGTAAAAACCTCGGAGCCTCTCTTTTTCAGTAGACTTTAATTTGTCTTTTCGCAATAAAAATACATGGAACTGTTTAAATAAAAGTATGATTTGTTTTCAATGTATATGAGTAAGGTACAAATAAAAAAAATCAAATTTTCAATTACAATAAAAATAAAACAAATTCAAGAAAAGGTTAAAAATAAGCCCCTAAATCCTAGAGCTGTGCTTTGAGCATATTTTATTTTGTTTTTATTTCATGTGAGTTGGTTTGTTTGTTTGTTTGATACCTCACATTAGTTTTTCATAATATTAAGAAACTAGAACAATTTGTACTCCATTTTCGTCTTTCCTTCAATGAATGGATATTCATTTGGGTATTGCAATATCCAATGCTACTTTTGACTAGCACTGTAGGCCTTAAGTCTCTTAGTAATAGAAAAAGAAGTCCCTTAGAGCTTATTGCACTAAGTACTGCAACTTGGAGTTCAAAAAACTCGCTAGATATCAACCGTAGCAGCTTCACTAAGGTCGGTATATTTCCACATTCTGAGCCTTGCAAAATATCGGAATGGAACATTAAGCTACACGAAAATGTATGTAAGTTAAATTTTTTTCCCAAATCGTTACTACTTTCATTGGGTTGTACGAACAATTTTCAGAATCAGACATTTACCGCCGAGATTTATTTTTTACTTTGAACTTCATAGATCAATAAGCAAACCCACTGTCAGGACAATTGCCTTTTCCACAATGTATCAACTGGATTCGATTCCGCTCAAAAATAATAACCAAATTGAAAACGTACGAACGGAATTCAGAACTGCGAAATGCGAATATAGCACAGTTCACACTCTACAATTAGCTGTCCATCGTTTGATGGATGTTGGATAGTCGGACTTCGCAGACGTAGTTCAGGCTTATCGGACTTGTCGTCCAACATTACGACAATTAATTCCTCCGCTCTGTCCATCTTAAAAATTTTCAAAAACATTTATAAACCATCCAAAAAGTTGGACAAACTGTTGTCTGAGGGTTCACATTATCCAACATAGGTCTTTCAAACCAAAGTCTGTTCAACTAATTGTAAAGTGTAAACTCCACTGATAAGGGACGCAAATCAGAACAGAAGATGAGACATAATTAATTGTATTAATTTTTTTCAACAAAGATGGAAACTTCCGTTCACAAATAAGAATGTCCTTTTTATAAGTCGGGCAAGTTCAAGTTTTGGCCTCGTGTTCAAATTCGCTTTGGAATAAGAAACAGTTGAAACGAACTGACAGAAGCAGGTTTTCAAACATAATCAGCAGGGAAAATTTTAAAAATTGGCCCAAATATTTTAAAAATCATTGGTTTTAGGATACTGAGGATCTGCTGAGTTTTAAAAAGTTACTTTTCAAAAAGCTGTGAAATTTAAAATCCATTTCCCATTTACCTCACATCACAAATAGCTTCTTGTTTTCTGAAACTTCAACAACCGTTGTAAAAAAAATGCCGTAAAACAGAATGCATTCAGCTATATCGCAAAATGAAAATTGAGGCCCTGACTTTCAACATGAATAGAAATTGAAAATAATTAATGCAGAGTATTGATTATATACATTTATATGTAATAAATATTTAATATAAAATATATAAGTAAATATACAAAAATTCTACTCAATAATTTTTTGAATTTGCTTCTCAGCTTAGAAATAAAAACAAAGAAAAATTTAAGAACATATCGAAGAAAAGTTGGCTGCATTTGCATTCGATTATTTTTAATGTTAAAATTTAAATTGCCTATAACAAATAATTTAGGCCAAACGGCATATGCTGCGTTCGCGGTGCGACATATTGATGTCAGCTTTGTAAAAAGTGAGCTTCATTGTTCAACATCCTAACTTTGCTTTGTCAAAATTGACGAAAATTTAGAACTGAAAGCATTCGTCGATCAATCTGACCGATTTTTGTAGACCAGTTCCTTTTCTGATTGATTTTCTACAAAATTTGTTCAGTTTGCATGAATATTCTACAAGGGAAGTTCGACGTATAATTTTTGCTACTAACTTGTTCTTCTCAAAAAACAACTTTGCGCGGAAGGCATGGTAGCAGCGATTGCAGCAAAAGTTATGTTATAATATCGAGCCCTTCCCGCAAATTTATCGTAAGCGACAAAAAGGAAGTTCTATAGGAGACGTTTTCTTTGTACGATAAAATTTATTTTCGCTGAAACTTGTCGTAAAACAGTTATAATGTAAAACTAAAAATGCAGAAAACTGTGAAACAATGTTAACTTTTGAAAAGCATAAGAAAACCCATTTTGTTGAAAATGTCGCTTACGATAATTTTGCGGGAAAGGCTCGATATTTTAATAATAGAAAAAGAAGTTTATCGGTTTATCGTATAAGCAATTTCATATTTGAGTTATTTAACTTTAATGAAAAATTTCATCACAGTCGATGGAAGGAGGAAATAGTTTCAATTATTGAACCACAAAGGCAAAAAAAGCCCCAACAGTTATTACAGCTTTGCGTTATTGGCTGGCGAATACATGGAGTACCGACTTGCATTGGGATATCTACGTCAACAATTTTTCGAACAACATATTTTCTTTTCTCTTATCAAAGCAAATATTTTGTATTCCTTGTTCATAGTTATGTTTTCACAGCATAAGGTTAAATAATATTGTGAAAAAACTGTTATAAGCAACAATTCATTCTTGATGCTGGTGCAACTCGAATTTTGAACACTTGGCTTACAATATTTTTTTCTACAAATTTGTCCGTCTGGATCACAAGTGCGTGAATTAAGATCTTGAAATCGGTCAAAAAGAAATCGGGCTTACAAATTTGTAATTTGTAATTGTAAAATAAGTAAAATTTTGTATTTTCTTATAAATGCTTTTCACTGCCGAGCAACTTTCCTCCGCGGGGCCTCTAAAGATTTGGTACAGTGGAGTCAATATTGAAATTTTTTTTTGATTATGATATTGCTTTTAATTAAATTAATGTGTTTTACCTGAAGCGTTTTAAAATATCAAAAATTTGGAACCTTAAAACTTCGATATTTCAACAGGACGCTTTAACCACTACATCCCTGGTACTGGTACCACTGATATCTTCTCATAAAGTTGATGGTTTTTATTTATAGAATATCCGCAATTTAGATAACTGAGCATATTTCTATACAAAAAGTACAATAGGCTTAGCCGAAAATTGCTTAGTTTTGAACTTAACTAATGCCTAAGCTTTCTATTTTCTCTTACCTCAGAGGTTTCTGAGACCTCGGAGGCATTTCTCAGGGAGTGGATATTGAAAATGATTTTTCAATTCTTCTATAAATGAACTTATGTTACCAACCACCGTTTCTGTTTCTGTGACTACAATACGAGACCATAACATCTGTTAGCCATTCGTTCATTTTCTGTGATCTTCTTTTTGTGTCGTTTATCAGTTTTGCTAAGTTGCTAAAGTTTAACGAACGAACCTATTATTTCTCGATTAACTGTTGTACATGTGATTACATTCTTCCTAAGAAAAGTAAAAAAATAAAGGAAAGAGGAGTGGTGACGGTGGCTTAATGGTTAGCATGTCTGCCAGTCACGTGGAGGTTCGTGATTCTTGTCCAAGGGTATCATCTTTCGCGAGAAGTTTGCAAAACCTCCGAGAGTAAATTCATTGTGATGAAAAGCGCATCCTCGATACGCCGTTCGGAACTGGCAGAAAATTGCAGGTTCCCTGCATTCTCTCACAAGGTATGGTTTTGACGCATACATATGTACGATTTATTTTTATTTCTTAAGAAACAAATAGATACTACTGTTTTTCCGTGAGACCTTAAATCGAAAATTTCTCAATTGAATGATCTCTGCTCTCAAGACCCCAATTGTTTTTTCAAAATGTAGAAAAACTGCCTTTTTGCTTTGGATTGCTATACAAACATGTTGGGTTGTTGATGTCACTCAATTTCTGTGCTTTCATTTACAAATTAATCAAAAAAGAAAAAAAAAACTCAAAGTGTTTTCACGTCTATTCTATTTCTGGTATTTTCTATTATAATTGATCAAAAGCAATTCTGGTAACACTATTCAATTGAGAAATTTCTGGATCATTCTTTGAATCGCAAAAGCCTGTTATTGCCGAATGACCGTCCGAGTTCCACTTGTTCTTTTCAATTAAATCATAAATATTTCGCTTCATTCTCAACTTCAACCCCTTCTTCTCTTTAATTGACCGAAAAATAAAATAATACTATCCAAGAAACATTGAAAAGGTCAACAACATTCGCATTCCTTTAAAAATCATCTAGTAAAAGTGTAGATACAAAGATTGTCATTTTGTTCGAAATCAAATCAAAACAATAATTTCAAGAATAAGAAACCAAAATATTTCAAACCAAAAGAAAAATTGTTTTTATATATTTGAAAAATAAAAAAGGACTTAAGTAATATAAAAAAAATAATGAGAGGAGCTTATCGAAAACGCTCTAAATAATAATAATAATAAAATCATTTATCAAATATATTTACATATGCCTCACAACTAAAGACAACAATGTCGACCTTAGGACTAAGTCTTAAAAAAATTACGAGCAACTTTGCCGACAAACAGTCAATGATTTTTTTGATTGATCCTTAAATACTAAAATTTCATCTTTTTTTTCTTTTTCTTTTAAAATTAATAAAATTTAGTTTAGTAAAATTATAATTGTACAGGTCTTTATGATTTACTTTCTTTTCACTTCTCTTCTTGATCTTGTTTACGATTGGTTTTTAAATATGTGTTTTGATGTAAGGTAAGTTGTAGTGATAAAAAAAAAGAAAGTAAAATATTTATGAAATAAATAATTGAACTGATATGTTTATACATTATATAAAAAAGGGTAATTCTGCTTTTGATCACTCGTACGTTACACGATCTGAGTCTGAATATATTCAATTCATTTATTTTTGTAAGTTTCTAACTTTTGTTTTCTGTTTTTTGATAAAAATTTAAACACTAGTAGGTAGGTGTACGTTAAAAATAAATATTTATTGTTTTATCTCAAAACTTAATAGAATTTATTCTTAGAAGCATTTATATTTTTCCATTCATCTAAGAAAACAGTTGGTTTTCAATTCAGACATTTTATTTTCTATGTACAGTAAAACGAGTTTTTGCTTTTAAAATATTTATTTCCGTATTGGTACTAATTAATTCATTATTATAATATTTATTTAGATTCTGTTACATATGTGTATATTTTTTTCTTTGTTCTTTTAATTATTATTTGAGAATTTGATTTGAATTGGAAACGAGATAGAGACAACAGTCTGTTATTTTAATGGAAAATATTGCATTTTTACGAGTGCTAATGTTGTGATGTGTTCTATTCGCTAATTAATTTTATAAAACTCTCTTATTTACTTATAGTTTAAATGTGTAACAGAAGAAGAAAAATGTAAGGAGTATTCGCAGCCATTAAAGTAGTTTATCTTTTTGTTGAACATAGATGCACTTAAAGATTTCGGTAGTACATTAAAGTTACAATATATAGCTATGCATTTAAAGTCGAAACATTTTTAAGAACTAAACCGCATTCCACAAGGCGTCCCATTTCTCATCGACGGCTCACCTCTACGATGAAGTGGCTCCTGATGGTGGTTCTTCGTCCGTCTTGGAAATGTCAAATATCTCAGCAAATAATGGTGGTAGACGAAGTTTGGTCCAGTTGATTCTGAGCCAGTCTAGATGTGAGAAATGCCTTGCACCAAGTGATCGCAGTTCGGGGATTTTAGCTTCTAATGCTGGCAGAAGTTGCATAGCCTGGGGTGAACCAACTCTGGAGCGAAGTATTTGGACACGAAGTGCTTCTGTAATGCATTCGCGAGTTTGGGCAATTAGTTTGTGTTCGGTGATGCCAGTACGATCGGGCGCTAGTAAGACCATCACGGAGAAGAGACCAATTTCGGTGTCACTCAAATTGAATCCATTTAGTGTGTTGGCGAAATTTACCAATGCTACGGAGAACTCATTCTGAAAACAAATTGAAAGTTAACAAAGCATACAAACAAAATCGTTAGGGTAAATTTGGGTTGGTGAAAAAAGTAAGAGTTTTAAAGAAGTGGTAGTCTTCAAACACGAGCAAATCTTACAGCAATCGCATATGTCTTGGAGCAGCTAAAATCTCGCCTTGAATTAAACGTCTATTTTTCTCAATTATACCGAAATTTCTTAGTTTACTTTATGGCGGGTGATATACGTTGATTTTCTACAAGAGCCTCTGTTTTAGGCTAAAGGCCCAATACATTTAGCTGAGCTTAAAAAATAAATAAATAAATAAATAGGGTGGCGCAACAGAGCGTGGAGCCCCTGGGCCTAGCGCATTTCTCACAACCATGCCTTGTGAGGGAATGGAGGGGACCTACAATTTTTCGCCGGTTCCGAACGGCTAATTGAGAAAGCGCTTTTCATGGCAATGAGTTTACTAACGGAGGACTTGCCAATTCCTCGCGAAAGGCGATACCCGTGGAAAAACAATTTTTTCATTTTGCCTCTGCTGGGATTCGAACCTCGAACCTCTGGGTTAGCAGGTGGACATGCTAACCATCAGGCCACGGGTACCAGGCTGAGCTTAAGCTAATGTTAAAACAAAACGAAAAGTTTTCGAAAGTTTTCGTTAAACAAAAAGCATCTGTAATGGATTCTGGCTACTTAAGCACATGTCAAACTCTCACAAAATTAATTATTTCAATTATTATAAAATCTATTTCTAGTTGCACTTGTGCTGCCATTATTCTAATTATTCTTATCTTGGGAGAAACTATAAGAGACAACAACATGTAAACATGCGTTGAGCTGAGTTGAGTTGAGTTGATGTGCTTTAAATTTGACATTTACTTGCTTAATTTTGCGAAAGTTAGCGAAAAAAGGGTCACCAGTTAACTCTCAATCAAGTCCACCATTTTGAATCCGATGAAAAGACTTTTTAAGGAAATGGTGCTGAAAATCAATAAGTGTGTTTAATGACCTGCTCTAGATCGATCTAGAGCAGAAAAAAGCAGCTCTTTGGCGTTTAATGACAATTTTTCTACTCCGAGCAAGAACTTTTTGTGTTTAATGACCTGCTCTAGATCACTTTAGAGCAGCATTTTCTGCACTTGCTATTGAGTAAGAGCAGATTGGAGCAAAGTGTCAAAATCAGCTGTTGAAATTTGATTCAAATATTTTTGTTTTTATTTTGCGTTTTGCAATCTATTTGAAATCGAATTCAACTTAAAACCAATTGAATTAACATCGCATGTTAGTTTATTTTTTATTCCAATGTTTCCGAATATAGATTTTTATTATAATAGGATACCAAACATAATTTTGCAAACTAGCTAAGGTCACAAAATGTTTGTTGCTTTCTTATCAGCTGATTTTTCGCACCAGCTGACTCTTCTCTAAAATGCCTGACATTTTTCATGTTTCTTACTCTGCTCTGAGCTGCGCTGCTCTGCTTTTTTATCATTAAACACACTTAATATCAAATCAAGTCGGAGGCCAAATATTTCCACCAAAATACGTTCTGATAGCAAAAGAACATCAAAGTTGCCCTTTAGGGACTAGTTAAGGCAATGAGATTCCTCTCATAGCCAACTTGTTAAACTGCGCAGAAACTATTTTGAGTCTTCCTTCGGTTTTTAAAAAGAGTAGTTCTCCGAGTGAAATCAATGGAAAGCGATGTTTGATTGCTTTCGAATCAAAGTAGGCCTTTTCATCGATGTCCTGGTTTTTGTTTTTTTAAAAAACAATTACTTGCCCTGAATGTCAAACTGAGTATTTTTTTTAGCTTTGGTTCGCCCCAAACTAGCTCTTAAGTAGCTCTCGGTTTTTGCTGGAGGGAGTTCAGGTAAGAAACAAGGCTGTTAAATTGAGTGTATTTACAGTGGTGGCCACACAATTAGAAACGGCACCCCAAGCCATTATGTCTCCTCCTCCATGTTTCACGGTCTTCAGCGTGTATTTTGGGTCTAATACTTTTTTCTGAGGACGTCTAACGTACACTTTACTGTCTGACCCAAACAAATTAAATTTAGATTCATCACTCCATACATAATGGTTTGGGGTGCATTTTCTTGGAGTGGTGTTGGTTTTGGTTGGTGTTGGGTAGTAAGGATAAACGGTCAAATGGATCAACACGTTTATAAAGGCATACTGGAGAGTGTCATAGAGCCTTTTTCATTCCGACACAAGCCCATCAGTTATGTTTTTCAGCAGGACAACGACCCAAAACATACTGCATACTTGTAAAGCAGTGGTTTGCGGGTACAAAAACCAGTGTTTAGGATTGACCCGCGCAAAGTCCGGGCCTGAATCCGATTTAGAACTTATGGGCAGACGTCGAGAGAGGATTAAAGTCCAAAAAATCTAAAGATTCGGACGAGTTTTCAAAAACATTGAGGAGGTCTGGGACGGTATAGCACCAACAAGATGCCGCGCTTTGGTTGAAAGTATGGAAAGAAGTTTGGCTGCGGTTATACAAAGTAATAAATTCCCTACGAAATATTAATACTTACTCTATGTTAAACTGAAGATTTCTATTGAAATACCATTCTTAATGTTCTGTTTCTAATGGTATGGCCACACAAAATTTGACTTAAATACATGTTTAGTTTTTTGTATTTGATATTGTCTAGTTTTTTTCTCGTATTAATTATTTAATTTGTACTCTTATTCATGGGCTACAAATTAAACCTCTTTTCAACCTGAAGAAATGTCTTTTAAGAAAATTATGCATACTTATATTACTATATGGGTGCTGTTTCTAATTGTGTGGCCACCACTGTATATTAAAATGACACGGATGTGTGATGATATCATATAGATATAACTCAGGTTTTTTTTTTTTAAACAACTCAAAAGTCTTATGAGGAAAACCGGATCAAAGCTCAAAGAACAAACTAAATGTCTCCAACGGCACGTTTGAAAAACGTGATGAGACAAAATTTTTTTCTTTATTGTAAAATATCGATCGTCACTGCAAAACATTAAAAAGACGTAGGGCGAAATAAAAACCTCAAATAGTCTCTTTTAACACCTCAAACACAAAAAATTGAGGTTCTAGCCGCAGCCTCTTTAAATTCTTTGTTTAAGTACTTTCGGTTCTTTTTTTTAAACGAAACTTTGTAGTCAATAGCTTTGGTAAATATCAACCAATTTCAATAAGACTTGCAGGGTTACTCGAATCCATTCAAAATATGAATTTGATTTTGAAAATGTCGAGCAGTTCAGAAGTTATTGAAAGATCAGTAGCGGGGAGTTTGTAGATAGATTGGTCTACAAGGTTAATAGACTGAAGCTCCCAAATTTTAATTTATGAAATACAAGCTATCAAGACAACAGAGTCTGAGTCTTCTCAAATTTTTCCTACGAGTTCGAGTCAAGTTGTGGTAAGACCCCGAAACTAGGTGAACACAATAAGTTCGTTCGTTTAACTTTACTCAGAGTTGACCCAGTTTTACTTGATAGCCCTACGAGTTGGCAAAAAAAACTGGGGTTTCAGTTCTCAAAAAACGCTGAACCACAAACTCACCACAAAATCACCACACATCCCTGTCAGTTGCGGAAAAATACATGCCATTTGACAGCCCTGTGTTCATTACCTGAACTCGCTCTAGCAAGAATTTAGTGGCTATGCTTCAAGACGAGTTCAGAGCAAACCCAGGGTTGAAAGGTAATCAGTTTAACATTCAGGGCGACTTAAAGTTTTTCAAAAAACGCTTTCTAGCGACTACAGCGCAATCCCAGGGCTTCAACGAACAAACCTAATGATTTGCAGCCACATGTAGAGTCGCAGGGTCGAAATGTTATGTCCACAGAAGTACAAATCTACGAACACTGACCCGTACAAGCTAACTTTATTTTAATTCTTACTGCTACGGACCCATATGCGACTCATTGTGTTCACCCAGTTAAACGAAATAACGTAATGGCGCAAGGGGACTTTGAAGGATACAAATGATTACATTTGATTTGAATTGAACATGCCCAGGCAAAACTGAAGCACTGAAGTCAAAGAGATTTTATTTCGGACTTAAAGCACTATACTTATTCAAATACTTACATCATAAAGAATTTCAATTTGCTGACGCGTCATGTACACCCCATCGTCGAATGTTAATGCCGCATCATTTATCATGCGTGCGGCATGCGTTAGCCACACTTCAAAAAATCCTAACTTGATCAGAATCAATTGATCATCTTGTATAAAATCACAGAAGCCAGGTACACGTTTAGCAAACTCAACAACACGCTGAACCCCTGGAGTCATACGAGCGGCAAACTGCTGCCACAGCCAAATCTTTTGCAGTTCTCTCCTTTCTGGCAATGAGGCATTCTTCAATAAACAAAAAAACAAAGATTATTACATAAAAGACTACACTTTCATGTTTCATTCACAAGCTTACCTCATTGTCATCACTAATTCCATTATGTGGCACAACAACAGGACGTCTTACGAGCTCCCTAGTCTGTTCCTCTGTATAAGTGCAAAACATCCGATGAGCTTGTGAAACGCACAAGATGATATCGTAAACTGTGAGCTCGTTAGCCGGTGGTGGTATATCGGGAATATCCGCCGTCGAAGATGCTGACAATTGGGTCGAGCATCCCAAGTCCTGCGGTGATGCTACGGAACACATTTGTGGTGTTTGCGGTGTATTTGGTGTGCCGGGTGTACTGACACGGTTATTTTGGTCGTCGGGTGTACCACTCAGTTCACGTGAACGCTTCGGTACTCGACCATATCGAACAGCTGAAAAGAAAATAAATAAACAATATTTTAGTTTCAAGCTGAGAGTTTTAAAAAAGAAATAAAAATACTGCGGGATGAATGAACCTCTCCCAATGTAGTTAACCTAATCCCAAAAAAGGAGGTGGCTGCACTATGGCTGCCTCCTGAGTCAAGACTATTTTCACACACACACACTTACAATAGCAACAAAAACAGCTGTCAAAGCAAATGTTTATGCATAGTTTCCTTGTAGGCCATCGACCTACTTCCTCACTCTACTTCATTTGAATATCTAAATGCTTATACAAATAGTACACACTGTACTCTGTTATCTCATTACTCTTTCGGTAAGCAGTTAAGCACAGTATATAGTGTGATATAAATTAACCTAGTTCAGTCAATCTACAAACGGGGTCATTCCACCCGCTGGGCAATGTGGCTTCAGCTCTTTGGACCAATGTGGATTTATTTTTCGCTTGTATCTCTCACATTGGAATTTTTTCCCTCCATTAAAATTAAAAAAAAAAAAATTCAAATCAACCAACAATAATGTACATTTTTATCTTTTGCATGAATAAAATCAACAAAAAAAAGTGACTGTTATTATATCGATGAAAGAACTCATTGACCTTATGAATCAAGTGACGGCAGCGCAACGATGACGGCGACTGAGGGCAGTTGCGGTCATTTTTTTTTTCGGTCAGCATATTCAATGACTTTGAAGGAATACAACAGCGAAAACAATAGCATTGTACAATGTACAATGTACAAGTTTAAAAATAAAGTTTGTCTTTACAATAGTTAACTGTGCCGAAGCAAATTTGAGTCGAATTTGAAGCAACCTGAGTCATTCTCTATTCAATTAAGCGGTCTTGATAGACGGACAGTTTTAATTTATTTTATGAAGATGGTAATTCCTATTGTACTTATAAGAAGTGAGATCAATAGAATAGTGGTGAATTAAATTAAGAAAAGCAAAAAAAAAAAAAAAAATCCTCATAAATTTTAAAGACCACACATCAACACAAGACAGAGTTTTGGAAAATATTTGACTCAGAAGAAGGAAAGGCGTGAGAACGGTCTTAGCAATTAATTAATTCGACAAATGAATTTGGAACGGTAATTTGAATTGTGTTGTAAGTGTGATAATTGCATGGCCATACTATGTCGCGTGCATTTGCGATGAGGTCTAAGTCTACTTAGCTTGAATTTTGAAGAAATAATAAGATATTCACGATCGTCATGGAAGGGATTCGTGAAAAGGGGCAGATGAAGCTGCTTACAGTTACTTATAGACCAACTGAATAAGTATTATTTGTAAAGGTATAGACAGTACCTGATTTCCAGCAAAATCTGCAATGTCTTTAACAGTGCCACACCATGGTGGCTCTTTCGCTTCTGCAAAAAAGCCATTAGAAGCAAAGGGGCACCATCGCTGCAGTTCACTCACTGGTTATAGCCTAGACATATGGGGGTAAAAGTATTATGACAGCTTAAAAAAAAAGACTTATCGTGATAGACTAAGCAACTTCCAAAGATCATGTGCCAGCGGAGTTCTTCGCCCAACACCATCGTCTAAATTAAACATACTCCTAAATCTTTTTTCCAGGACATCGTGACATAATCGGTAATGAAATGGCGGATAAGCTGGCTAAAATCGGGTCAACACTCGAATCCAGCGAAACGAACACCTCAGTTCTAAAACCACTAGAGCAAGAAAAAAACAGAATCAAACACAATTTTCTAAAAACCGCTAATGACATGTGGTCATCTTTAGAAACATGCCGAGTCTCTAGAAACCTTTGGCCAGATATTTCCAAGAAAAAAACAGAATTTACACTCCAGCTCCCACTGGTTTTCTCTAAAAATTTGCAAGTCGCCATCCCACCAAGAATCATGTAGAACGATACGGATTTCTTACAAAATGCTTCAGTTCATTTTTACACTGACGCGACGTGACGGCTCGAAAGCCGAGAACAGAGTTGGTGTCGGTGTATACTCAAAAGAACTAAATAAGTCTATCATTCCAACTCGCGAGCCTCTGTAGCATGATCCAAGCGGAAGTTATGGCGATCAGGTAGGTCCTATCATGGATCAGAGAAAACGTGGTATTTTCGACAAATGTTGGGTGTTGGCATATTCTCGGATAGCCAAGTAGCACTTAAATCATTTGATAATGGTTCTACAAACTCTGTATCCGCTCATGACTGTCTTTTATGGAGATGACAGAATAGTTTCACATTCACCTTGTTTGAGTGCAGGGGCATAGAAACATTCCGGGAAACTGCAAAGCCGATGAACTCGCCGCGAAAGGAACTTTTATGACAAAACAGAACAAAAATTGGCTTGTCTGTCGCTATTTGCAAACTTATGCTAAAGAAAGCTGCCACAAAATCAACAGTAATAGTAGATGGACAAACATCCCCATTTGTGTGGCTACTAAAACGATCTGGAAGTTTGTCACCTTAAAGCTGATTTAACCTTGACTCAGTAAAACTGGACACCGCGTCACAGGTACACATGCCGCAAGGTTCAATGCCCCAACAAATGACTTCTGCGGAAGGTACATGAACGCGAAGAAAAAGAGGAAACCGTTAGGCATCTTCTTTGCAAGTGCCCTGCCCTCTCTGAAAGACAATAAGCACGTTTGGATGAAAACTTTTCGACGATCCGAGTGATCTTAGAAACATCACTTTATTGAGCTTTTGCTCAAAATGATTCAAATAAGAAACAATTCCTCAAATTTCTTGTGGTATCGCAATGAACCAATTTATTGGTGTAATATCGTCGATCGTTTTCCCGACAGCCACCTTAACCTAGTAGATAGTTCCAAAATAATACATCTTTTTTTCACTCAGTCGGCCGTTGGGAAATGGCAGCAAAAAAGCCACCTGTATTAAATTTTGAGATGATTGAGAGCAATAAACTGAGCTCTGGAGTATACTCTGCCATGTAACTATCAAATAATTACAAATTTATCGTTATTCAGAATTTTTTTCGTGGGTTGAAAAAGATAGCCTACGTAACACGAAATATTTACGGATACATCCATTCTGATTTTTTGGTGGAAACAAAAACACTGTCGTGTTTGACAATTTGGTTTTCGACGGGTTTTCGAAAGCACATTGCAGGGAAATCGGGGAAGGGGAAGACCTCGTCTTAGGTGGCGCAATCAAGTGGATGAAGACCTCATCCGACAAAGAGTGCGAAACTGGAGAGAGCTCGCCCGAAACCGAAGTCGTTATAGAAGGATGTTGGTTGAGGGCCAGGTTCACCCCGAACTGTAATGCCCGCCTAAGTAAGTAAGTAAGTTCGACAATTGGAAATTTAACCTACAACCAGAGGATTGCAATCGAAGACTGAAAACTCCCAAGGAGATCGGTGTTCTAAAAAAATCAACTTTGAATCAAAGCCTTAAAACATCGTCAATTAAATTAATCTCTTATGAAAAGACAAAAAGAATCTATACGATGTATGCATGATTGGCTTGAAGGGATATCTGTGGTGCGGCCAAATATGTGCAAAAAAACTTGAAAATGAAGTCAGCAAATAATTTAAAGATTGGGCGAAGAGCTTTTTCAGATCAAAATCAACAGAAGAAGCTTTCGTAGAGACAATTATTTTTTAATTTATAGAATTGAGACCGGTCTCCCCAGGAAAATGTAACGCTAAGCAACAATGGGCACGTTCAAAAACCTATCAGATAGGATATCTTAGATACCATTTTGAACGATTTTCCAGATTGCTGCAGACAACAGCAGCTGTGAAATATTAAAATTCGACTTTTAAAAACAGAAAAACATTCATAAAATCATTGGTTAACGACTAGAATTTATTTGTTTTGACTTTCCATCTATTTTAAGAGACTCGAATACTGAAATAAATGCACATCAAAACAAAAAAAAAAAACAACATAAAAATAAATAAAAATAAATTTTCTATCAGCTGGTCACTTGAATAGAAAGCTATCCAAAAATATTCGTATGCCTTTAGATAGCTTTTTATTAGAAATGGGTTTGTGACTCTGCTAAACGTTTAACACTTAAACAACAACAAAAAGATATCAGGATACCAATATTGAACGCCTCCAATAGCATACAACATGTGACATTTCTGCAATCAGATAATCAAGGCCATAGAGTAGATAATACAGAGAGTTAACTCGTACCCCCTTTGCCTGAAACACCATCAAATTCTATCTGTGGTGAATTTTGAAGTTGAAAGCCTCTTATTGGAATTAACACAGCTACCTCCTGCCTGCATTCGGGTTTATTATTTTTTTTAATGCTTACATGTCACATAACGCTTGCTGTGGCCAACTTGAATTAAGCTTTTAAGATTCGCCATTGATACAAAACTAAAAATAGCGAATAAAAGTTCACTTTTTTAAATTGATTTCAAACTAACCGACAAAAAATGGGGACGAGGGTTCTTGCCCTGGTCTAACTAATCTTATGGACAAAAATGGCATTACCTTACCGCAGATGACTCTTCAGTTCTACTCTGTGATCACGACATATGGATAAAACGCTGTACTCATTGGGCACGTTCAATTGTTTATCGGATAGGCTATCTAGGATACCCGATAAAAGATATTTTTTTTTAACGATTCAGATATTTTTTCCAAACCCATTTAACATTTTATCAAAGAATTGTGACAAATTTACCTTAGTGGTGCTTGTTTCATACAAAAATTATTGGTTTGCATCTCTGCTGGTTCATACTAACATCCCTACCAATTGGACAAAAGCGATTGAAAATTGGCTTAAGATCATGCAAAATGAAATTATAAATCTTTATTATTCGAGTTCGAATATTTAATACTCAGTATTGATTTTGCGGCTACTTTAACACGTACAAAAAAACGCACCAGCTGTGTATTTTCGAGATACTAAGTTATTCCTACAGTTTGTGTGTTATTATGTGGATTATCCCTACTCAAATTACCACTTTGTTATTGATATTCAAAATGCCCATCGATCCAAAAATAGGCACCATTGTAGAAATTGCAAGTTCCTTCTTTTCGAAAGAACTAACAAAACCACATTTTACGCAACTTATTCAGGTTCTTGTTGTTCAAAAACTTTTTTGAGACCTGTAAATGTAATATTATTGTCATTGGCTAAAAATGTGTCTACCAACTGCATAAATGTTTGACCGCATACACTCAATCTACAAAATAAAATAAAATAAATATGTATGTACCTAAATTCACATTAAACCACAGTGTCGCCAACACACAGGGAAATGACATTGAAAAGCGAAATTAAATTAATTTGCGTGGCACGTAATTGATAACCAATTGATCCTAATAACGTGTGGGTGATTACCCTTCTGTATACCAAAAAAAAAGGCCCCCTTCAGGGCGATGCCAAGCCATAAACACAAAAGAGAACCGTAAAAAAAAAACCAGTGATATGGAAAAGAAAACAAAATGAAAAAAAGATACACAAAAGACATCTAAAAATCATAATCATCTTGCTATACTTTTCTTTTCTACCGAATAATTTTTTTTTGTTGTATCTTTAATCATTTTTAATACTTATATCGTTGAGGGAGATATTTTTTATGATCTCTGGTGCTCACTTTATTTGATTTTTTTATTAATAGCTCTTTCTGCGAGAGATGTGAGAGTGTGATGACCTGGTGATTGTTTAAATGGCCTCGAATGTGATCAGTTTCCGACTAACGCCCACCACATACACTTGTATCTTGTCACACAACAGACAGAAAAATACACTCCGTTTCACATGATTACGGACAGGCAATGTTTAGTTTTTTTTTGTTTACTATATGTTTCAAACATTTTGCTTATCTGGGAAAAATCAACAGGGCCATGAATAAAGAGTATATTGAGTGTTATTTACAATCCCATTTCAAAGAATGTCTAACTTTAGACAGCTCTTAGAAAATTGTCTGGCTACAAATCGATATTTATAAACGCTTTCATCGTGGTTATATATCTTAAGACATCGATACTGACTGTCTAAACTATCGCGAAAGTGATATTTGATGCAAAAAACAACATGTTTGTTGGGTATATCGTTAAGCACGGTTGGGAGAGTCAAGATCGAAGTTTGAGGTGCGAGTGCGAGATTCATTTACAAACTATCCAAGCTTGGAAAAGTTGTAAGCTTATCAAGGAAAATGCTTACATAAAATCTTATCTTAACTCTCCAAAGCTTATCGCACAAAATTCTTCTGACCACTTTTCAAACTCGACGAACTTTCGATTGTGTGCTTAGTACAGTATCAATGTCTTGAGACGGTGTATAATGTTTAACGCTCTTCATAATTTGGTGGTACGGTGCTGCCAACTACACAAAAATTACGTAAATGGAATAAAATCGCAAAAGTATTGAAAAAAATTAAATTAAATATTCCAGAAGTTTCCAACGAAAGTCTTGAAACGCTACCTTCCAGCAGTTTTTAATACACATAAACAATTAACTTTAATGAAAATCGTTAGAGTAGTTTTTTAAGAGACAGCATTTTTATTTTACACTTTTTAAAAAAAAATATTTTTTTTTTAAATCAAGTGTGAAAGCTCGACAAAAATTTAAAAAAATCAAAGGCATAGTTTTGAAAATATTAAAAAAAAAAATAAATTATTTTCTTAAAAATTACCTACTACTTTTTCATCTAAAATTTACAGAATCCAGTTACGTTTGCGAGTATTTTGGGGTTCAGGCAATTGTTAAATACGTAGTAAGCTCAACAGGGTTGAACTTTTCAGACTTTTTTTGTCCTGCTGTCCAGCAGAAAGAACAGTGTTATAATTTTATATTTGAAATTTAGTTGATAAAATGCGGAGGTTATTGAAGCGATATAAAAAGAACTTGGTTCATAGTTTCAAACTGTTGGATTGAACCACTGTTTGTAATCCAGTGACACAAAAAGGCAGGTTGAATTTTTGAGAAAAGTTTTTTTTAAGTTCATCTTATTGATAATTTTCTTTTTAAATATAAACATAACACATCTTTTACTCATTATACAATTGGGTTTTCTAATATTAGTGAAGAGCTTAAAATTTAAAACAAAACAAAAAAAAAAAACTTAAAGTTCTGATTCAAATAAGGCAGAGTGTGAACGTCTACCATGTGTTTTTTGAAAAATTTAAAACACCAATTATACAATTAAGCTACTAGTATTTGCAGTAAGTTTAGATTATTAATTTAATTATTAAAAATTCTTGTCGAGCAAAGTTACTGCTTTCCTATGGATTTTTGAACTTTTTTAATAAAACTAAATTTCTGTTGCTTGTTTTTGATGGACATTGTTTCCAGTTTGTTGTATTTTGTATTGCTCGGTTAGTGTCATACTGTGTACGTCACTCAAAATTATAACCAGACTCACGAATTTTCATGTTTTGACAAATGATGTCAATAAATTTAAAAACAATTTAAGAAAAAAAATTCTGTGTTGATCAAATTTAAAATTTTTAAATGTTCTCATAATAGGTTAAGAAGTGATGAGATTGTGTATAGCTTCAGGCCTGATTTGATTACTGTCGTTTGTTAAAGAATTGAAGATAAATGTCAAGAAGTTAGACTAGAGGCAGTTTTTATGTCGTCGTTAAGAGTTTTTACTAACCCAAAAAGCAAAAACAAGCTCAAAATGCAAATAGAAGCAGTTGTTGATGGAGGGCCACACAAAAGCGCTGTAGATATGCTACTTTTTTTCACCATTAGAAATTTTTATGGAACAGGCCGACTCTTGTGACTGTACCAACATATTGTTTCGCAATACAGGCAACGCTTAAATGCAGCAAACTATGGTTGCACCTTAAAAATTTAAGAAAGTTCTTAATTGTAATCTTAGGGACTGCTTTAAATATCTAATGATATTAACAATGTTACATCTGTACAGATCAACAATTGAACCCAGGATTTAAAAGGGAACTTAGATCTAAGTTTTGTATATCTTATCCCCATTTCCGTTAAAAGGATGGTAATGAGAACATTTAATTAAACTTTTCTGTTAGGGACTACCGACAGACACGAAGGCGTATTCGAACAAAAGGAAGAACTACAGAATCTCTTTGTGCATCTTTTTCAAGACATATGTACATTTTGAGACCAAGAAATAAGTCAAGTCCAGCTTTAAAAACAGTCAACAGCTTTAATTTAACAAGTTTTTCCCACACACACAACCAATATCCGAACGAGAACTGATCGGTAACACAAGCTGTTGCAAACATTCAGCTTCTTAAGCTCAGTCGTTGTACAGTGCATTGCACTAAGTATACTCAACAGTAACCTTGAATGTTCAACTATGACGAAAAAATATTAGTTTTCCATTAGCACATCAATGACAAAAATATAAATTGAAGTTTAAAAACCCAATAAATCATTATCGAATAACATTTTAAAAAGCCATTGACGCCATTCAATTTGGTATTTTGTGATTATTTCTTTTACTTATTAGAAGTCAATCACAATTTGATTCAGAACTTTTATTCAATTGCGATGACAAGCTTACCATTTTAAAATTTGCTTATTGATTGATTTTTATGCCTGTGCCTTATGAGAAGTGTCATTCATTCGTTAGATTAATATTCAAACCACGAAAGATAACTTTATGCTGTTACACACTTCAAAATTCAATTACCAATAAATAGACTCGATGAATTGCTTTGATAATAAAACGATTTTATATGAACCTGCTGTGAAATCTTAATTAAACGAGGAAATAGTTATTTTATGAAAAATTTATTTGAGTAGCTTTAACTGATACCAATATGCCGATTTCCCCCAAAACCACTAGTCGTAATCTTCCAGGGATCTCAAAATATTAAACAAAAATCCCAGACTGGGATGTACATCTCAGAAGTTCACAAAATTTGTGCTTTGAGGTTTTTATATCTATCTATTAAGGTATCCCTTAAATATTTTGAGCTACTACTTTGATTCTATTTCATCTGAAAATAGTAGTTATTTCTAAAAATCTAAGTTTGACTATATTTAGAGAAAAGACCGTATTGGTTTTAGTTTGAAATGTGGTAAGTTGCTGTCTACCGACAAATGTACAAAAATATATTTCGACATTTCTTCTAATATACCTTTTTACATATGCATTTTTGTGTCTCTTTCTGGTTCTGGACGAGCTTAAGAATTTCGTTGAATCAAGGAATGGGCATGTAGAGATAGGTGCACGTACGTGATCAGTAAAAACAAAAGATCGCATTCCTGAATAAAGATATGATAGTTGACAGTTCATTTGACAGTAGGTTCACTTATTGAGCTCTGTACTCGGAATTCACACTCGATACAAAGAGTTTAAGCTTTAATTCACTCTGGAAGTCAAAATTAAAGAGTTTTGAGGCCTGCGTTTTCCCCAAGTATAGTTTTTTGAAGTGGAACTTCTTTTGGCACGGTGAGAGCTAAAAACGACACGAAAACACGTAACGCTAGATAAAAATGAAAATAATATAAGTGAAGCTTCGAATGGCACGGAGTGAGCCTAAGAAGTCAGAACGTTATTCAGTTTCGTGTCAATGGCAGGTGCCGAGTGTGAGGAGTTTCACTTTACATAATGATTAAAACCATCAAACTTCATGGATATTAATTTAGATGCCAAGCTTGTGTTGTGTTTTTAATCTAAAACAAAGGTAAGGTTTATTTCGAGACTCGTGAGATTATCTGAGATCTGAATGAATGGTAAAGTCAACTCAAAACCTACTGTGGATGGATTATTGGAGTATTTTATGCAATTTTGGTTGCATCATTGTTAAAGTTTGTAAGTCTCATGACTGTGGTGCCTTTGGGACGTAATGGTCTAAGCATGTCTACTGCTACGTGGGAGGTTTGGGTTCAAATTCAAGAAATGCGAGGAACTGGCAAGTCCTCAGACGACAGTAATCGAAAACTACCATGAAAAGCACTTTCTAACTTTGCAATCAGCATAAAATAGTAGGACCTTAAAATTCTTTCGGGGCTGTCATAATACTAAACCAAACATCACTGACTTTGTTGTTGCCTTTGTCAAACTGTCAGAAAACAGGTATGGTGTACGGATTGTCGTCGGCGAAAATGTTAGGAGTATTCACGATTTTTTACTGAAAACGTAAGCACTACTCTTCGAGCTGTAGCTACATTGTTTTAAAAATTGTTTCCGATACAAGACTATTTACACCGGATACGTGGGAGGTTCGTGCTTCCCATTATAACAGAAGCCAAAAATGTTTTAATACTTTGTTATTATGTTCATCAATGCAACACAAAATTGCGTTAAAAATTCAGTGAAGACTTTCAAATAACCAGACTGAGTATAGTTTTGGCAGCGAAAGCAAAACATCGGATTTATTAAAATTCAAAAATTCAAACCGCCAAGAAATTGTGTCTTTCGTTACCAAAAAGGTTTCTACAATAGAAAATTCAAGTTGTTTTTAAGGAAAATTCTTACTACTTCCTTTTTAATTTACAACATAAAGCTTGGATGAATTCTTCTTTGTGGTCTAAGTTTATAATAGAATTTGACTGTGAAACTAAGAAAAAATTTAAAATCTTTTCTTTTTACGGAAAATGAAATTTACCAAAAGTCGAAAACCTGAACTTCGAAAACGTTGAAAAAGAACTGTTGCTTGGTTCTTTGGGGTTATTACTGGTGAAGATATCAAATAAATTTTGCACATTCCAATAGAAGCAATTTTTGAAAAACATGTTCATTGCTACGGCCGGCGCATGATTAGAAGACGACAAAGTAGCGGAAATACGTTCAGAACTCAATGACGAAGTTCAAATTGGTCGATTTGTTGGAACTTCGTGCGAATAAAGCGACCATTTTCTTGTTCTTCTTCTCTGTTACACCAATTTTTCGGTATTGACTAAGTGAATGTGGGTGACAGAGAAAGAGAACAAGAGTACAGTCGCTTTATTCACACGTAACTTTAACAAATCGTCCAATGTAAGCTTCGTCATCGAAGAACAAGCAGATGAAGAAGAGTGTGATGACATTTCAGAAGGGACAACAGAATCACCGAGCAGGGAAAAAAAGTTCTTAAGTGGGTCCTTTAACCCGCTTAAGTACCTCGAAGGCATAGAGTAGATATCACAGGGTGTCTACTCGTACCCCCTTTGCCCGAAACACGCTTAAATTTTTTTCTGTGGTGAAATCAAAGACAGAATCTTATTTGAATTAACCGCTATATCCGGTTGCAATTGAATTTCATTATTTCCACTTTATTTTAATATAGTTTCTACTTTGTTGGCAAATAACGTTCATTGTGGCAGACTCAAATGAAGCTTTCAACATTCTCCATTATTACTAACCCGAAAATATCGAAAACACGTTGATTTTCTTAAATCTATTTCCAACTAACCAACAAAAAATGGCGATGATAGTTCCCGCTTTAATTTAGCTTATAGAGACAAAATACCACTAGCCTGCCGCAGTTGACTCTATGGTTCTACGAATTTACGGAGAGGCACTAGTCCGGTGGTTTCTATATCTCTTTTTGATTGGGAATATATAACTATTAGTTGATAGTGAACAGAGAATACAAGATTTAGCAACTACGACACTAGTGACACGTTTTTTTAAGGAGTCCAATAGCCGTGCCGTAAAAACAGGGCTTACATAACTTTCAAACTCTCGGACAAAATCAAAACAAGGTTGTACAAGCAAATCTAATTCTATAAATCTAAACGAGAATTTTGTCAATGACAATTAGGCAGCACTGACCTAGTTTTCACTTCAATGATTAAAGGCCCTCCTTCAATATATCTACTCCGTAATGTTTTACTATCAAAAAACCGCAGCCTTGTTTCGAGACGAAAAAAAAATCGTATTTGGAAATCTAGTGCTGAAAACATTTCAAGAACAGTCTACAAACCACAGCAATGTTCTTGAAATATCTGTGCGTATCAAAACGAATCGAAATTTCACCACAAAAAAGTGCCCACAAAAAAAAGGAGAACAAACAATAGCCAACTGCTCACTCAACTGTGACATGGATTCAATTCAAACTCAACAAGAAAAAACACTTTGAATCAATATAAAAAGATTCACACGTTTATTCGTTTGACAAAAAATAGATTAAGGCAACATACTCTCTCAGACGAGAGACGACGACACCCCAAAGATCGCCCACACCCAAAATTAAATTTAAACCAAATCCGTTTTAAATGACAACGCACATTAGGTAAACACACTTTTTGATGTCAGAATAATCAGGAGAGCGAAACGTTTGAATTTGAATGTGTGACAAAAGGGGGGAGGTCAACATTTATTTAAATATAGACATACTCATAAATTTTTCCTTTTTTTTTAAATTTTCTTTCTAAACGCTGACCCAGTTTTCGGCACATAAAATTGTTTATATTTGTTAATTTAATCTTAATTAATGCAGACGTTCTCCTTTGCGAATTGTTTAACAGAACAGAAAACACAACGAAAGGCACAACAATGGCAATTCATTCTCTACTGCCGCTGCTCGTTCTCAACACTCATCCATTCCATACAAAGTGTGTAAGGGGATCAACGACTTGAAACAGACCTTCGCTTCAGTGCCACCTTTGGATGTAGAGGAAGCATGCAACAGAGTCAAACATAGAATATTTATGTACATACGACAAATATTTCTTTTTCTTTTTTGTGAAACAACATATCGCCAACATGTGTAAGTATAAATATAATCGCATAAACATAAATGAGGAAAGAGGGTGCAGGCATACTAAAATCGGGTCAGGCATTATCACTGGCTTAGTTTGAAGATGTTTTTATTACTATTTCTTGCTCTTTCCTCATATTATCGTAGTTTTTATGTGCTTGAGTGACAAAGTTGACTTCATTCAAGACCTTTTGGAGAAACTCGACTGTTTGTAGATTTTATAGAGTTTTCAAAACAAAGCTTTGATATTCACAATTTGAGTCATGATTAGTGCTTAGCTAGGTTAGGTTATATATGGCTACCAGTATATGGAGACTGAAACACTTAGACCATCACAGAGGGTCCATTGTGATACCACTAAGACCAGAAGGTTGTTCACCCTCTAGTCTCCATCTAATAGTTTAGAGAGTTGATCACCCTCTAATCGAACCTGAACTAACAAGTTAATCACCTGTTAGCTTCAAAAAAGTATTCATCTCTGTTAGTGAGTGCGGGGTATGAACAAAGGAGACGTTGGACTGTCTTATCCTCCTCCTATTTTCTCTTCGTCCTTCTACAAAAGTCATTTTAGTATAGAAACCAAGTCATTTGGTGAGTCTACATATTAAGCAGTGTTCTGTTAGGAAACCTACACGTGACCAAATTTGTTTAGTAATAAGGCACGTATTACTCTGCATTCATCAAGTGCTCATTTTCTCAGAAGCATCTTGCTCTAGCAACAGTTTGTAAATGGCGATAAGTTTACCTATATTGTTTTTTTTCAGGTCGAAGGGTAGAAGTCGATCCTTCTTAGGCGAGTTCGTCTGCCATATGAGTTGCCTGGTATATTTTTTTGACTCGGCACCTATGTATATGAGGCTAATGTTGAACTGTTCTGACATCTCCTGTAGAGACGTGCGACAGTTTGGACCGTAGTAGACTTTGTAGAGACACAGCCAAGAGCTTTGAGACTAGCCTGACTGTCTGAGAAAATACGATTATCCGTAGAGGATACAAAGTTTGCACTGAGCCAGGACAAGACTTCTTTTATGGTCAGAATTTCAGCTTGGAACAAACTACAATAGTCAGGTAGGCGGAAAAAAGGCTTAAATTCAGCCCTTTTGATCAAATTCCACTTCCTACACCATCACAGGCTTAAGATCCGTCAGTTTGGAAGTGTAAGGCTTCATAACATAATCCAAGAGAGTACCGTTTCCCAAGCTTCTCTTATGGGGATGGTTACTTAGAAATTGTTATCAAACAGCAACTTGAGATTGGTGTAAACTAATCAATCCGGGATGAATTTTAGGTTGCTTAAAATGTTAGTAATCAATTTGATTGCTGGTTCACTGAGAACAAAACTTTAGGCAAGAAGTTGAGTTCGCTGCTGACTGTTTGCCGAAAATGTTTAGGGTTACAAGGCTTACGCAAAATTAATACTATATTCAAAACTAGCTCGGTCAGCAACCATTTTTGCGTTAGCTTCGGTTTGAGAAACTGAACTATCCTTTGAACTATCTTTGTAGATCGTTAAATCATTCTCTAGGCTGACCCAATTTTTTCAACAACAGTTTGACAAGCTTACAACTTTGCACTGCATTTAAATTGAGAGCTGATGCTTTTTGTTTGTACTTAAATTCCATTTCGGACAGAACGGAACTTACGAAAGCTTGTTGTTTCTATAGTTTTAATTTTGTTGAAAGTTTTTATACTTCCTCGCAGAATGTCCAATTTTACTAGAAATAAGAAGATTATAGAGTGAAAATTCAAAAAGCCGCACATATTTTAAAAAGTAAGTGTCTGAGCTAAAGTTGCTGTCATACTTTAGTATCATTGCAATAGTTTTTTGGAAGCTGTCGGCAGCGTAATAATTATAACTTCCGTATCGTGGGAGTTCGAAGTTCGAATCACAAAAACAAAAAACTGCTTTCTTCGGGTCTAGCCTTTTGCGAGTAAGTGGCAAGTCCTCCAAGAGTAATAAATTGCTATTAAAAACGCTTTCTCACCCTTCACCCAGTCGGTTGGAAGCGGCAAAAGTTGTTTGGTTCCTTTCATTCATCGCAAGATATGGTTGAGAGAAATACCTGAGTCACCAAGTTTTGCTGCACCACCCAATTTATTTTTATTTATTTAATTAGAACACATCATTTGTTCTCAAGTCTTAAAAAAGCCTAAGATTCGAGTTCAAGTGATAGTCCTTTTTCTATATTTTATTTTGCATGTTTGGTAGTCTCCTTTTTAGTCTTTCAATTACTATTTATGAGTCCTATGACTGTGCATGATTGACTTATCTCTATATTTACGATTTGATTACTACATCTACAACTTCTCATTTCCAACCACGCCACTCTAGTAATTTCACAATGTCTCTTTAGATTTTTGGGAACAAAAATTGAATACAGAAGGCAACGTATAAAATCGTTTAACCAATGTTCAAGAGAGAGATGTAAATTGAGAAGTTATGTTACATCGTTGCTTACGTAAACTACACGAGACCAAACTGCGACAAAGCAACGCAACTGGGTGCAACTGCTTCTGTGGCACATTACCTGCTAACTTGATGGCCATTTACCTATTATAATTTTAAGTTTTCAACAGAAGCCAAACCAATAACTGAAACAAGCCAAATAAATTACATTTTGCCTGGAGGCATAATACGTAACTTTGCGTTGGAGGCGGCTGCTGTAGTAGTGTCTTGTATTTATCTGAAAGCAGCATCGACCGAGTTGGTATTTTGTTTGTTTTGATAGCAGCAGCGTGTAGTGTGCAAGAGGCAGACACGGACATTGTGACATTTTCGCTAAAGTAACCGTTGAAGTTGAATGCTTAAAATGATAACCATGTTTGGGATGCATGGGCAAAATCTTGAGTTTCTGTTTCAGTCAAAGAGGACATCACTTTGTGTGGATCCAAAACCAACAAAAATTTTAATTTTTAAAGTGATATCGGTGAAGAGTTTGGAAAAAAAAAACTTGAAAATAATAAGTTGCTCATGTCTGTCATTCCTGCCTTTGCAACAACAAGAAAATTTACTCAATCAAGGAATGCACCTAAAGCCAAGTGATGCGATATGAAAAATAAGTACAGTTATTGCTCATTTTTGTTTTTTGTTTTTGGATTTCAAACTGCTAATCGAGAAATCGCTGGCAATGAAATTACTATCCTAGGTTTTGAAAATTCCTCGCGAAAGGCGATACCCGTGGAAAAACGGTTTTGTTTTCTGTTGGAATTCGAACTACGAACCTCCCGCGTAACAGGCAGACTTACAAATAAGTGCAAAACTTACAAATAAGATATATAACAAAAGCATGCAGACATGCTACTTATAATGGCGAGAGTGAAACACAGGCTTTCATCAATGCTCTTAAAATATATTTAAACAGGAGTTTAGGTTAACTTATCTACCCATGCGAATCAAAAGCTCCAGGTTAAATAAATAAGCAAAAAGAGGACCACATCAAAGTTCAAGAAGCCTTGGGTCCTAGCTTAACTCAGTGGCCTACAATTTCATGTCGATTACGAAGGGCTTTTGGTTCTTTATGGCTGTGTAAAAGGTTTTGGAGCACTTGCCAGTTTGTTGCGAAAGGTGATACCCGTGGAGAAACAAATGTTTGTGAGATTCGAACCTCAAATCCTCGAGCAACAAGTAGTCAAGCTATCAATTGCGCCTCGTAATATTCTATAAAAACTACGGCGTATATGGTATGAATCGACTCGAGTACTTGATTGTATATAACATTCAACATACATCCATATTAGCGGGAACTAATTGTTGAAAAGAGTCCAGGACCTGGATTTTTTAACGTTTTATTCAACTATCGGTTAAGTACTTGGTGCTAAAAAAGTGCTTTAATAATAACCAAAATAAATAGCTGTTCTTTAAAGTCAAGTAACATAAAGCAATCTTTTGACGATACAATCGGCCGTAGACGATTGAATGAAAATTATCTACAAAGTGGCGAAACCCAGGCCCAGATCGGTAATGGTGCAAATTAGAGAAAAAAGTTGAATTTTTAATAATTCTATTCTATATTCGCAGTGTGGTTAATGATAGGACACAGCCCAGGAAAGCCCTTTTAGAACGAATGTAATGAATTTATGCTATACCAACCCATTGCTTGAGGTATGAATCTCATAAAATGGCGCTTATACTTGAGAAGCATACTAAAGTCGAAGTGGTACTAAACAATTACATGATAAAATTAGGGTCTTTTATGCACATTCGTCAATGAAACCCAATAACGAACTGTCTTTGCTACTGGCTACCCCCAACCATTATTAGATGCCGGTTTGTGATTTAGAGGCATTATATACTTTCATTGTGATACCCGTGGTGTGATGGTTGTTAACATGTCTGCCTGTTGATCCAGGGGTTCGTGGTTTGAATCCCAGCGGAAGCCAAATGTTTTTCCAGGGCATCGCCCTTCGCGAGGAATTGGCAAGTACACAGATAGTCAATTCATTGCCATGAAAAGCACTTTCTCGATTAGCCGTTCGGATTCGGAATCGGCAGAAAACTGTAGGTCCCCTACATTCCCTCACAAGACATGGCTCATGGTTGTGAGAAAAATGTGCAAAAGTCAGAGCACTCCACTCTGCTGCGTCACCCTATTTATTTACTTATTTATACTTTCATAAATAAGGTAAAATGTAAGTCACACAATAAGTTGTGGTACTCTGAAGTGAAAGAATTTTTGAAATAGGTCAAGTAGTTTCTAAAATCTCGCTTGGGTTCCAGCTTTCATTTCCTAGATAATGTAAGGATAAAATTTAGTCTATGTCATTTTTCAGGCTGTAGAATATCTCTGTTCCAAATTTCTTTCAAATCGGCTCAGTAGTTTTGGAGACTATTTAAAATAAGCAAGGAAATATGGTTATGAAACAAAGCCTTTGCTATTTTTGAACTCTAGGCTATCTCTGTTCCAAATTTTATTCAAAGCGGTTCAGTAGTTTTGGAGCTTATTCAATACAAACAAAAGCAGATATGTTTTGCAAGGCAAAAAATAAAGCTAAAATAAATACCAAGTACCTCTGTTCTGTAAATATCAACTATCGCAAATTTGTTACCAAAAATGTATTTAAGGTTGGTACCAATACAGTTGTCTTTAATTGGAGCCGATCTCGCACTACGCATAGTCGAAATAATCAACGCCTTCCAGACACGTCATGCAATTCGCAGCGAAGGAGATGGTGGACCACAAGCTCTAATATGTATCAGAAAATATTTAATATTCAGTAATTTTCAGATTGAGCATTACTCGAGTGAGCCCCATGCACGCAAAGCTAAAAACATCTTTGAGCTTCAATGCCTCCAAATAAACTCAAGAACAAAACCAGAGCTTGTTAGTTTTTCGAAAAGATTTATGCTGCCTCCATGTATTCTACATTTCCATTTTGTGAGTCTATTGTTATATTGCAAGCAATAAACAACGTTTCGTTGAAAAGTCAAAACCTTATGCCTTGGGCACTGAATTCCCAGCTCATCTTTTACCATTTACCACTCAGCTGTGAATTATCTTTCGACTGCATTTGCATTCAATTAGAAGCCTTTCATCAAATTCAATACTATCAATTTATATACCAATATGGCTCTCCTACCCCCTCCTATCCCCTCCTCACCACCTTAATTGATATGTTGGATTTATACAACATACAACTTCGCATTGGTCTAACATAAAGTGACTTCCAGTTAAATAAACATCTCCAATAAACATTGACCCACTGCACTCAATTTGGCTCCAATCCACACGCATTCAACGTCAGCCATCTTCAACGAATCCCCCCAATTATTGCCACGCAGACTCCAAACCATCACCTGTTGGAATTAAAAAAAAAAAAACAATATGCATACCTCCGTCCCTGTCTGAATTAAGAAATATTACTGCGGAGATCGGCTCTGATAAAAAAGAAATAAAACAACAACAACAACTCCCAGATTGAATTGACTTAATTAATTATGACATAATCACGGAGCTGCGCTTACGACCATGTGGCGTGTTTGACACATGTCGGTACGGTAGTATATATACTCTGGAAACTATAAATGTGTGCCACTCTGAAAATCAAACCACAAGCAATGAGCAGCAGCCGTTGTATTACCTAATTAATAGCTGCACCGCAGTTGATGCACATTCCGCGCTCTCTATACTGACAAAATGCAATAAATCTAAGCGGTGGCGCGGCGGTTATATTGTGGAAGTGGAATTTTATGAATGTGACGTCTGACGTACGACGACAAAGCGAATCAAATGACCCAACAATGTAACGCCTTGAAGCCCCAGTTATACCACAATCATCATCACATAACAAACATGCAACACTTCTCGCGGAATAAACAAAAATACATATAAAAATAAAAACAAAAACAACGTGTAAACTTTCTCTGTTTCACTGCAGCATTGCACGCTACGCGAACGACCTCAAATGGGGCCAAGCTACGATGGTTCCGCACCGCACCGACCAATACTACCTACTCGTACTAGCGGTGGAATCCATTTGCATTGGCTTGTCCGATGCAAATATAGGCACAACAAAAACACATACAGTTTTAGGAATATCTGTCGATAAATAGGATGGACACGACACGACAAATTGCAATGTGCTCTATTCTCCGTATAGAGGTCACCCTGTTGGTTGGATGTGAGCAGGGGAAGTCGTTATGCATTTCAAAATGTTTTACCTGACGTAAAGTGATTAATTTGTGGCAATGTAAAGTGATAGATGAAAGGGCTGATAAATGCCATAAACTGGGTCAATCTGATGTCTTAAAAGAATGGGTTGGTGTCGACTGTTGAAACATTTAAAAAGTGGCAGCTTTCTCTCTGAGTGCTAATGACGTTGAGTGACAAAAGATATCGAAAAGTACAACATCATAGCCCGTTTGAATCGATTAGGAATATTACTTTTCCAGCATCAATAGAAAGCCTCTGAAGGACTATTCACATGAGTACGACCATCGAACGACGAATGAAGGAATATTCGTTTTTATAAAGGGGCGTTTTTGTCACGAGTTACGTTCAATTTCACTAAAACAGCAAAAACAAGAATGATTTTGAGGCTAAACGCGTACACAAATTTTTTCGCCGAAGTGTGGATTTTATGTGAAATAAGAATAAAGTTTGACAATTAGGACCTACCAGATTTTTGTACGTGCGGCTAAACTCATTTCTTATTATTTTTTTTTTGTTTTCGTATATCTTAAAATCAGAACATTAATGGTTGGTCAGCTAATTTCAATGGTTTTCTTGAGAATTCGTAAAGAATCCAGAGGCTTGTAAGAAGCTTAAAATCACTTTTTTTTTCTATTCATTCGTCGTTTGTTGAGCGTGTTCATGAGAATAGTCCCCATTACTCATTAGGGCATAGCGATTTTTCCCGTCCCTAAAAAAAGGAATATCTTCATCCACTTGCAATAACCAACCAACTCCACTTCGTTCCTTCTGTCCAAGGTCATGAAAACGTTGATAAACCGTCAACTTAAAGTGATGTTCTTAAGAACGAAAACTTCTCAATGACCTACAGTACGGTTTTCGTAGCAAAAGATCTGCCGAAAAGTGGAACCAATCTTTACACTACTGTCTTGGAAAAAGTAAGATTATTGAGCTTATTAATTATATTGTCGAAAATGTGTGCTTTTGGCATCAATGTGTTTCTTCTTACTTAGCTGGATTGGTAACTACAGGGTTTTCCATTGGGGACTATCCATTTTGTTTCTTTAATGTAAACGCGCCCTTAAGGTCTTTTGACATTCTGTAAACGTCAGATTGCTCATTAATGTCGTTTTCCATTGGTAATCCGGAAGAACTCTCCGATCCGGGATCCCAAAGTAACACTTTTATTTGCTTTGAAGTTTCGTTGCTTGTATTGTGTATCGGTGTGAAATGTCGAGCGCTATTTTTTTTTCATTCACTTTATTAATTTTTTTCATAATTCACTTAAAACGACAGGAATATGTCTTAAAATGCTTTTAGAACTCATCTCACAAAATTTATTGATTAATAATTGTTGTCAGGTCACTTTTTTTCAATTTTTAGAGGTGGCAAATCTCATTTGTCAATTTTGACGTCAACAGTGTTTCAGTGTGTGAGTGCTTCTGGTTTCGCTTCCTTCTTCAAATCAAGAATCAAATTTCTCTTCTTTCGAGGAGAGGAACTGTCATTTGATGCCAATGGAATGATTTGAGAAGCGTTCAGAAGGCTTCCGAACGACCAATGGAAAACGATATAAGATCTACCATTTCATCATGGTGAGTTACACGAATCAACAACTTTTCCAAATTATGAAAGCGTACTATCAAAATTTTGAGTCAGTCGCTGCAACTTTAAGAGCGCTTATCGCAGGGAGGGATATTCAATATAAAATTCCGTTCCGTTATGTTCTTTGTTGAAACTTTAATTTTATTTTCTAAAGGAATGACAAATGTGTTAAAATGAATTTATAATATAATTATTGGATTACTTACAATTGGTAATCCCTGACTTAATCAACGATATGATAAAAACTACGTTAATCGATTTGTAACGAAATTGAGACTAATCAACAATATGATAACTACGTTAATCGATTTTGTAATAAAATTGAGAATATCACCAAATTAAATTCTCATTAAAATCTTAAACCTTGCTCCCCTTCTTTTCCAATGCACGCTTTCTTAATTTATGGTTAAATCCGCTCAAATTCAATAATTTAAAAATCAATTCAACTCTTCTATTAGAAGGAGACAAAGATATGTACTAGAAAATTGGTAAGAGGATAGAAAGTAGAGACTAAGAGGCGTTCAGAAATTTTAAGATAAAGGCAAGTGGTAAGAATGTAGATTTTAAAGGCTAGCGGACAGCGCTAACTCCGATTTTTGGTCGTTATAATCGTCCCACCCGTGCCGCAATTCTTAGTTAGTAGCCTTAGTGCCAGTGAGACAAAGATTAGGACGGAGTGCTGAAAATATCACGGCCGTAAGTGCATCCGTTCAGAACGACCCAAATCAGTCAATTCCACGTCGTTCACAGGAATTGGGCATCGCACAAGGCGTATTTTGCGCAAGGATCTTATCCTGCACCCGTATAAAATCAAGTTGACTCAAGAACTAAAGCCACTTGACCATTTTATGCGCCGCACATTCTCAGATTGGGCCCTGGAAATGCTTGAAGCTGATCCGGATTTTCATCACAAAATCATCTTCAGCGATGAAGCGCATTTCTGGTTGAATGGCTTTGTCAATAAGCAAAATATGCGCTATTGCTCGGATACAAACCCACATGTGTTGCACGAGACACAACTTCATCCCAAAAAATTAACTGCTTGGTGCGGATTTCATGCCGGCGGCATCATTGGGCCATATTTTTTGCTTCGGCGACCAAGGCCAACATGTCACCTGTCAATGGCGACCGGTATCGGGCCATGATACGGCGTTTTTTTTTGGCGTCAGTTGCGTGGAATGGATATTAGTGACATGTGGTTCCAGCAGGATGGAGCTACAGCCCATACAGCTCATGCAACCATCAACATTTTAAATAGGAAATTTGGTCAAAGTGTTATCTCAAGAAATGGACCGATCAATTGGCGTTTTTACTAAAAAAAAAATAAAGTGGATAGCTCTTAATGGAAAACCCTGTACCTTTCTGACCGTTAAGAACAAGCTGTGCTGGATGGTTTTGAATCTGATACTACAAAAATGATGGTGTGCTCCAGGGTTCCGTTTCGTCTCCGAATTTCTTTCATTCGAATCATATTTTCTTGATAAATTCTAATTAATCCTCTCAACTGTTGAGCAGTTGACTCAACCCTCAGCTTCTGATACTTGTTTCCTTTCTTTATGTGACTCATTGAATTCTAACCTCTACAGCATTGTTACACGGAACAATAAAAATCAAATTGGCTTTTTTTTTGGTAGCCACTTTCCATGAATGGTGGCTGCATCAACAAAACCAAAAATCTGCCAGCGCTTGGTAGGTGTCAAAACGGTGGCCTTCATTGAAATGACCACATATTTGAAGTCGCCAAAAATGCTGCAAATTGCTCAGGTTTCACGACATGCAGTAAGTACGTCATCCCGTGGCCACAATTTATATAAACTATATTCTTTCAAAACCAGAGTGCTACTCCCGTGTTTCGTCAGATGCTTTTCAAACATCTTTTCGGCTACTTAGAATAGGATAAAGAAACAGAGTTTTCAAACTAATAGTCGACACTTCAATTGTTGGATCGATTGATTTTCTTGACCATAGTTGTAATGTTCTTTTTTTTCTGTCGGGTCTGTTTATAGTGCAGTGCTCTAATGAAGAACATTTAAGCCGTATTACACCTGCCCCGCTGAAAATGCTCAACAGTTTCACATTGAGTTCAGTTACTTCGACCACTGAGCAAAGAATAGAGACTCATAGTTTAGCCGCTCAACTCGAAATAATTTTGCGCTGTATTACGATTTACAATTTAGGCATCGATGTCACCTTCTTAATCCTTTCTTATTTTCCTCATGCTTACACTGTGTTTAATATCACATAACCTCTTGATGTGCGCCTAAATTATAAAAAAAATAAGCATAGTAATGGCTTTAATAGCTTTACTCGTTTTTATCTCTATACTATTAAAACTGGCATTTTGTGGTCAAATCGGCCAACTCTAATGTCATTTATGTTCAGTTTGGTTTGCTATTTCATCATGAACGCATATGCAAATCGCGCAAATTTATTTCGAAAATAATGGTTCAATTCGCGAAGTTGACCGCAAGGTCCGTCCATTTTATGGTCGACATAATCGTCCATCAGAGCAATTAATTCGGTTAACCATGGATCGTTTCCGCACTAAGCTTACGTTATGTGAGAATACGCATCCGCAGAGACGTCGAACAGTCCCCACTGAAGAAACAACTGCCGCTGTAGAGCAAAGTGTTGAAGAGGACCCAAATGAATCAATTCGCCACTGTGCACAGCAATTGGAGCTTTGTCCATCAGCTTTATGGAAGATTTTGCGCAAAGATTGTGGCTTACGACCTTACAAGATTCAGCTTGTGCAAGAATTAAAGCCGCGAGATCATGCAATGCGTCGTGATTTTGGTGTATGGAGCGAAAATGAGATTGATCTCGATGCTGATTTTCATTTCCATTGCTCGTCTACGTCAACGAATGAGCTTGGAAGTCAACATTCGAGGCGTTATTGCCGACGTACGGCCTCAAATGCTCAAAAAAGTGGTTGAAAATTGGACCTCTAGAAATGGCTTTATTGGAGCCAGCCGCGGTGGACACATGCTCAAGATGATATTTAAAAATTAATGGCATAAAGTCATCCTTCCAATATAGCTAAATTGATGTACATTAAAACGATTTTCTTGTGTTTTATTTCAGTTCAAAGTTCTATACCTCTAAAACACGTCCTTTACCAGCTTATTAACTTGTTAGTCCAGGTTCGATTAAAGGGTGATCAAATCTTTAATTTCCTAGCTGAGAACCAATGATTATTTTAAGGGTTCTGTTATCCCTGATTCGGAACAAGCGCTTTTCTTTCATATTTACTTATAAAGCAACGCTGGCATTAATAATTCATTCCCTGTTTGACAGATAGCAATATAGGGAACATTTCGGAATAGAGCCCTTATATTCTAAAATCAAAACTAAAAGGTCAACAAGGAAAAGAATTACCTTCCGATAAATCATTTCACAAGATGGCCATCAAAACAAACGTTTATTCAAGTGTTCTTCGTCAAACAGTACCTACCACTTTCAATTGAAAGCACTTGACATCTATTTTCAAAACGCTGAAAGGACACCCTTCATTGAAAATACCAAAACATTGAGCTCGTCCCTTGAATAATTCGTTTTTTCATTCGGGAGGGTATTAAAGAAACCAGACAACCTATTTTGAACCATAAAAATAATTGGATATAAAATGTGTCAGTTTTCCTTTGCCTCAGCTTTCATAAGCTTAACTGACAGATTTGGGTTAAAAGAAGGGACAAAGCCATGACTTTTCCAGTTTCTTATTTTCTTCTACACTAACTGCGTTTGTGTGTTTCAAAATGAGCCAGGTCACTCTCGCTTTTAATGTTGCTCCTCTAATGCTTATTCCACTTCATGCATAATTTAATCATCTAATATCTCATTCATTTAGTTGGTTTTTTTGTGGGTCAAACTTTTGAACTCAATTACAATTTTGAATTATACTGCGAGTCGGTGCAGAGAACCCTTAAGTGAATTAGTTTGGAAAATTAATCATCATTCTACTTTTTTTTTTCTAAAGAAATTCTAGAATTTTTTTGCCGATGTCCCAGTAGTCCTTTTTCTGATTAGCTAAGAATACACTCGCTGTCACCCTTCTGGGTCACAATTTATGATTGCTGATAGTTTTTTTTTGTTTTGTCTAGTTTTCCTTGTACCTATTTTCTGATCGAAATCATTTCCCAGCTGAAATGCATTACACAGGAACAACACGGAGTGACACCAATTCGTATGATGTAGCATGGCGCTACAACCCACAAGTACACGCTTAATCGTAATAATCATAAAAATAATACTCGCGTTGTTATTAAAGAGGGGGCAAAGGTGCGAGTAGTGACAAATTACAAATGGTGGCGCTGTGCAGTATTAGAGTACTTTTTTATATTACTAGCAATATAATGCAATATCCTGAGGAGGGAGCTATTTAGAAGAGCAAACGATAGCAAATAACGAGATTGTATTCTAATGGGATTTTTTCTGATTTGTTTTTTTTTTTTTTTTTTTAATTTGTACCACCACAGGCACCGAAGTAAAGTGAATAATAATGTGAGAAATTGTAATTGCAATATAATTTTTTATAGTTTTAATAGAAAATTGTACCTTCCACATTGACTTAAAAGACAGACGTTTTCATTATTGGAATCAAAAGAAAACATTATATTGAGGGTGTTTTGGAGAAGATACGAAAACTATGTAAGGGTTACCTAACCTACTCATATCAGTGAAACATATATTCACTCAGTAACGTGTGATCTGTTCCTAAAATAAACGTAGCTACTGCTGATCATCAAGAAACATTCATTCTTTAGGCCAAAGAAGAATTTTGATATGCAGAAAACTTCGGGCAAAGGTATTAGCGTTTGGACAGCTTTTACTTTCAATGGAAATCTCACACACAATATATTGGGCAGAATATTTGATATATTTGAAATAACTGTATTTTTGTAGCACTCCTGGGTTATTCCATTGACCAAATACATATATTTCTAAGGTCATAAGGCTCCCAATGAGATGATTATTTTTGCTAATTACATAAATTAGGTGGCACAACATAGCGAGGAGCCCAAGTGTATTTCTAATAACCATTGCCTTGTGAAGGAACAGAGTGGACCAACAATTTTCTGACGATTCCGGACGGCGGATTGAGAAAGCGCTTTTCATGGTCATGAATTTACTATCGGAGGACTTGCCAATTCCTCGCGAAAGACGACATCCGTGGAAAAAAATATTTGTCTCTATTATGATTCGATCCACGAACCTCTAGACTAACAGGCAGGCATTCTAACCATCACGCCACGGGTACCACATTTTCACTGATTTGCTTAATAAAAGTTAATGAAATCACAACGGGTGTGACCCAGAAAACTTCGATACTCTTAATGCAACTTAAAACCAAAAATTAATATTAAAATAAGTAGAGAGAAAGTGAAAGACTTCTCTGTGGGAGACTTGAACTACTCCCAATATTTGCCTCAAAACAGTATCAAGCACATTAACATAAGATGGAGAGAATGGTGGTCTTCTGAAAGAAAGCAAATGGCCTTACGACAGCCTGTTGGATTTTTTCGTGTGTTATTATGCAATAAAATTTAATTGGCTCTTACTAAAAAAAAAAGAATTTATTGTTGTTTAGCGATCGTTTTTCATGAGTGCAGTTTGAAATAATTTGTGCTTTTGGCTAAATTATAAGCAAATTTTATTAAAAATTGCAATTCAAGACTTGGACGTTTTATCTATCAGTCCTTGTGGCTTATTTCTCTGATTTTATTTAATATCCTTTTATGCAATTATTTATTTATTTGTTTTATTAATGTACAAGCAATTTTTTCAGATAATTGATAAATAATAAATAATTATTAAATTGTGAATAAGTACAAAACCTCTACTTTAAATATTTCACGATTCAGACAGAAGATATCAATATTTATACAAGCTTCATTGAAATCTTAACATATCTAGATATAGTTTCATTACTTCCATATATGTGACTGAGCAATTTTTCCTTTAAAGAAGTTCTCGATCTAAAAGATCTTGATGGAACATAAATAGGTACTAAAGCGAGAAGCGTATGACATTTTATATGGTTGCATAGTAAGTCGCTTGTTAATGCTACACCAAGAATAGTTCACCTGGACTGTAATGATTTTATTCCTAGTAATTGACATCTTGTCATGTAATCAGGTTGCGGGTGCGAACGCACTTTGAAAAATGTATCACCTTTGGATCTTTTCTAATCGATCAGAATGTTTAACGAAAGCAGAGCTCCAGGTGATACCAGCACACTCCAAAATCGATCTCCCAAGAGAAATAAAAAAAGTGAAAGGACAAAGGGATTTTTAAAATCTTTTCTATTCAGTTTGATGCACCCAACCATCACATTGGTTTTGGCAACCAAATAATCAAAATTGTTTTTGTATGATAGACAGGGATCAAGTATAATTTCTAAATCTTTAATTTTATTGACTGTACTTACTTACTGACTGATTTTGAATCTGTATAGTAATCAAACGAACGACAATTATTTTTCTTTAAAAAAGTAAAGTAGTATTACTCTTACTAGTATTTAAATTAAGACCAGTATTAGAGCACCACATTAACAAAGAATTGGTGTCAGATTGAACTAACAGATAATCATTGAAATTACCAGTTTTCAAAAACCACTTTAGACCAGCTGCATATAGAAGACATTCACAATAACAATAACAATAAAAGGGGACCTAATTGGCTACCTTGTGGAACATCCGATGACTACATGAATTCATTCGAAAAAAGAGCTGCCATGCCAACCTGTATTTTTTGCGATCTCCCAATTAGATACGATGATAACCAGCTAACTATCTGACAACTCACTTATTTATGCTGGTTCAAACCATCATTCGGCAACCCACTTGAGACAGTTGAAGAAAAATTGTCTCAACGAACAAATGCTTCTTAAAACTTATTTTTAAAGAATAGTCGCCTCACCAACCTACAATTTTGTAATTACAAGCCTTTTTTAAACGAAGCTTACAATTTTTTTTTAAATATTGTTGTTCTCCCCATACACTGTTGCTAAAAATTTTGCGGTTGTATTTTACAAATAGAAACTCATGAGAAAAATTCCCTTTCTGTTTTAATAACACAAAATAAAATTCGTAATTAACAAGTAAGAAACTTGATAGAAACCTAATTCACATACATATGTGTTTCCAATTCGACAAAGAAATTTTGTCCAGTGTGCAAGAATAGGCTGTACAAGTACAGGCTAACAGATAGTTGTTTCCACAAATTTGTATCTTCGTCACTTTATTAACAAAATTTCCACACGACACGATGGCGACATGACGAAGGCATAGCATCCAAAAATGCGACATTTAACATTGTTTTTCTTCTTTAAGTTTATGGGCTAACAATATAGCACTTTCAACTGCTTATACTTTTTCCATAGTTTGAACTTTGGAAAACATCCTGTATCATAAATACTTTTTGAACGACAGTGTTATAAAGAGTGACCACTCGCAGGTATAAGTCGTGATAGTTGGAATTTTGAACGCGTTTTTCTAGAAACGACAATTTTCCAAATTGCTGACATCATAACTCAACGAGAAACTGACCGATCGACTTGAAATTGAAACTGGTATCTATAATAAATTTACCATACAATGGTATACGATCTTTTTGATTAGTTGAAAATTGTCAATTTGGTGTTAAAAAAGACAGTTTCTTACCCGAAAAAAACGAAACTTTTTTCAGAACTAAGCCATTTTGTAATTGTTGATATTTTTCAAAAATCTTATAGAAAATACCCTCAACTTTAATAACCTTTGTGATATGTTTTGTTTCAGCACCTCATTTGGTCGGCATCATGTCAACAGTTGGGGATCTTTTTTTACTGACACCTCCGAGGACAGGTGTTATTTTAAAATATTTTTGTAAAAAAATATCTTAAATCATATTATGTCTGAGAAATTTCATGCCTCGAGTACTCTCTTTTATAAAATTTCCGAAAATCGCCTGATTTTCCATGGGATAAACTGTCTAACCCATTGATGTACTCAGCACAACGTTCAGTAATACTGTGATGAATAGCATTTTTAAATTACAAGTTATTCTTGACCCCATAGAAATCTTGTACACTTGTGATCTCCTTTGTTCTTAACTATAATTTTGTCCGCCTTGATCACAAGTTGGAGAACCAAAAAACTTGTAGCTGGTGAAATGAAAAAACTGGATTAAATGTTCTTTTCTTCTGTGACCTATTTCAACAAAATTAAAGGGCTAGGGAGTCTACTACAGGGGCAATTTATAAAACTCTTAATCTTTACCTGGGTGAAAACAATTACTTTAGAAACGAGCTTTCTGCCTACGATATAAGCCTTATATTTAAAGTAAGAATGGACATTTTTGAATTGAACTTTAGACCATATCGAAGAGATATCAACTCCATTTGTAGCTTATGTAACTTAAATCAGAACGAGGATATTTTTCATTTCCTAGCGGTGTGTCCTATTCTGCAAGAAATTCGCAGACTTTATTTTAATAAAAGTTATCTTACATATGACGAATTCGTCAGTGTTCTGAATGGATAGTGTGGTTGGAAGTTGCTAGTACGGTATGTTTCTCACGTGAACTCTTATAGAAACACTTATTTGAATCTGTCATGAGTAAAACACACCATATTTAATTTTGGTCTTGTTAGAATTCCGTTTATTACACTTCAGTTTGGCAATATTCCTTGAAATTGAAGTCATTCACTATTTGGAAAAGAAATTCGTCATCTTGAGTAACATGTTTTAAGCAATTTTGCAATATTAACTTACTGAGAGTAATTCAAATAAGTTTTTGAAAAGTAGAAACAATATTTTTAGACACTTTAAGTCACAAAAAGGACAAAGTGGAGTAAAAAAAATGACTAAAAATAAACCCCACTCTTCTAAACTTTTTTTGCGAGATCATCATGTATTACAACCACCATGGAAGCTTCGAGTACCTATTTTTTTTTTACATTCTTTCGAAAAAGGGCAATTTCTTAGATCCGAACAAAAGACTCATCACCAGGTTGTTGACCCTTCAACTGCTAAACTATGTAAGTTTTACTTATACAGAGTTCCCAATCCAAAAAAGATTAAGCTTTACCCGAAGCAATAGGTACCTACTTATTTTTGATCTATGTCAACATCAATTTAGACTGAAACACAATGTTTACTTAAATGAGATACAAATTGTGCAAATGCTTACATTTATCACTCAAAGATATGTTATCGCATAACAGAGTATTGGGAAGATCACACTGCATGTTTGTTGAAATCTTATAATCCACATAATAATTGGCCTCCAACTCGAAAATGATGTTGAACTTTTTGGTAGTCAGTTGATGAAGTTATCCAACTTGTTTAGTAGTTTTTAACACTTTGTTTTGTTTTATATAAACACTTTTTATATTTAAATTTTGCACTGGTGTGTGTTAAATAAATTCATAAACTGCAAGCTGAAAATGGGAATGAATGAATTAAAAAATAAACTCAACTATCGAGACCACAGTTTGTGTATTTATTTTACGACGGAACGATCCGCGTCTGCGAATGCGATGGCGACACCGTTAAAGAAACTAAAACCGAAAGATTCGAGGTAGGTATATTCTCTTTTCTATTATTCACTGGCCCCCATATCATCACCATCATCATCATCATCCAAATTCATTTTCACACTATGATGAACACGCCACCATTTAAAGTGTGTTAGAAACAGATCGCTCTAGCCATACCGTTAACCGCCTCAAATAGTTAAGTAATCCAAAAATCATCTAGCAGAAACGCGACAATAACAGAAATCAGAAAGCCAAGTGAAAGAAAGAAAAGAAGGAAGCAGAGAAACAGAAGAAACGAATGCTTTGCACAAATATTCTACATTTCCATCAAATCAAATGCCGTTGAACTATTAAGGAATTTTATTCATGCCTGGCTCTTTTTTCGCTTGCTCTGTTGTTGTTGTGAGGAAACTATACAAATGTCATCGCTCGCGAGCTGCGCGCACGCACATTATAGCTATGTGCAAGAAGGGCGTACTAGGGGCAAGTAGTGAAGTCTGAAAATAAACCGCTTCTTCGTTTTACGATCCACTTCCTATCTGATACTCCACACCGTTTCTGGTTCTGTAGCTTGTAGTCGTTAGTTCTTTTTTTTTTTGCTTGTTTAATTTAAAAAAAAAATCGCGAAAGAGTTCATTTGACTCGAGACACGATCGGCGCGGCGTCTTCGTCACAATATCAGCTGAAGTTGTGACGAAAGCAAACAACAATAATGATGGCGATGAAAGAGAGCTCCAGAGAGGAGCGTCGAAGTGTCAACGCACTTGCTTTAAAACGCAAACACACACAGACTGAAATATCAATCTGACAGCTATGCAACTATGCAACTGTGTGTGATATGGAGTTGAAGATGACTCCAAATAAGGAGCAAAGTATCCGAATGAAAAATAGAATAACAATAAGCAAATTACTAGAGTAAAAGAAGAGAGAGATAATTACGAAAATGTGGGTCAATCTTTCGAAGTCACTTGCATGAATGACTCTCCACATGTGTCAAAGTATCGTTTTCGTCTCATGTATAATCATCACTTTTTCACTGGCTTATATTACATTTTTTCGCACCTCAAAACAAAACAAAAAAATCAAAACCAACAAAGAATAAAAAAAAAGATCGAAAGAAGAATCCTTGAACTTGTTACCTTCGAAATTTGAATTTCAAAAATGTCGCACAGAGAGGATTTATTCAAATTTGTGTACTTTTTTTCTGATCTGTTTGCGTTGCAAGTGTTTAGATATGCAAAAATTTGTATCGAATCAAGAATTCCGGACGCGCAAGGAGGATTTTTGTTTCTTTTGTGTTGTTATGTTATTGCCTAGTCTCCTTCGAATTGTTGTTCGCCACTTTGTGCTCTGATGCGAGTGCAAAAGAATTATTATTCAAATTATTTGAATACACGATCGCGCAACGGACGTCGTGTCTTGTATGTTGATACCGTATTGACTGACTGACGCGAACGTGCCGCTGCTGCTTTCGCTTTGAAACTGAGATAACTGCGAAAAATTGGCGAATGTCAGGCAAACACACAAGAGGAGAAGGCATTCGTCGCCGCCTCGTAACAATTCCAAATGAATCTCCCCATTTGAAGTACCTACTACGGGCAGAGCACCCTCCCTATCTCTAAGTATATCCACAACAAAGAAACTCAAGTGAGTGTGTAGTGTTGGTGTTGGAGCATGGAGAGCTTTTGTGTGTTTGTGTCTTTGGTCAGTCAGTGTTTCTGTTTAGTGATTTGGGATGGTTTGTTGTGTATCCAGTACAAGTGGGAGGGGAGGTATAGTCGTTTTTGTGTTTTGTTTTGGTTTCTTCAACGACACGGCGACGATGCATTTTCTTTGGATGGTGAATTGATTTGGTATGGTGGGGTTGCAGCGCTGTTGTGTGATGATGAAAACCGTGATGGTGATGTAGTTGATAGTTCAGTACTTTGGGTCTGGATAGTGGATCTTGTCTGTGGAGCTCAATGTGAGGTGTTAACAAGATGTTTACTTTTATTTTTGAAAATACATAAGTTGAAAGAGTCTTTTTGAATGCTACAATAAAGATCACACTCTGGTGGAACCCATAGCAGAGCTAAAGTGAACTTCTTTTCTGGGTTTGCAGGCAACATAGACGTGATAGGAAGAACAAAGCGAGCAGTAACTGGTGCATTCACTACTATGGAGTCAGCAGCAAGCCAAATGGGGCTGAAAATAAACGAGGAAAAGACGAAGTATATGCTCTCATCAACAAAAGTCCAATCGCACCACCGAATTGGTCAAATTGTCACCATTGACAAGTATAACTTCAAGGTAGTCAGTGAATTTGTCTACCTGGGCACTGCTGTAAACTCAGCCAACAACATCAGCGCTGAAATCAAACGCAGACTAACTCTTGCTAATCGCTGTTTTTTTGGGTTAAATAAGCGATTAAGGAATAAAGCCCTATCAAGAAGAACCAAGGAGACACTATACAAAACACTCATCATCCCGCCCTGCTATATGGTGCAGAAGCATGGACCCTCTCCCAATCGGAAGAAAAGTCACTTGGAGTCTTCGAGATATAAGTTCTGCGTACGATTTATGGTCCTGTTTGCGTTAACCGAGAAGACAACGTTTGGCAAAGAAAATACAACCACGAACTATACGAGCTGTACAGTGACATAAGCTTAGCCAGAAAAATTAGAGTCCAACGACTAAGATGGCTGGGCCATGTAGAGCGAATGGACATCAACGCTCCAGCGCGTAAAGTCTTCAATACCAAACCAGAGGGAGTCAGAAGCCAAGGTAGACCTTCGATGGAGCGACCAGGTAGAAGGAGATCTCCGCCAACTTGGAGTGCAAAATTGGAGACGGTAGGCTAGTGATCGAACCGGCTGAATTGGCGTATTGGACAAGGCCTAGGAGCACCACGCTCTAGTTGAGGCGTCTAAAGTAAACTAAGTATTGCAAGGAAATCGTGGAAATTGTCTTAGATGGCGCAAGCAAGTGGAAGAAGACCGACTGCAAAACTGGAGAGAGCTCGCCGAAAACCGAAGTCGTTATAGAAGGATGTTGGTTGAGTGAGGCCCACCAGTTTACTCCGAACTTTAATGCCCAACTAAGTAAGTGTAGTTGTCGGGCAAATTTCACAGAGTCTTACTACACATCAGCAGGTGCTATTTTTTGGAGCTAAAGTTAATCGCAGAACACTTTGTTGCTTCAATTATTTAAGGCTTGCGAAAGCCATAGAGCTCCTACTCCATTCATCTGACAGGAATATTTGATACTTTGTTAGCAATGTGATCTCATCATGTTTTATTCTTTTTCCTTTTTACGGAACTACCAGCATCGTGATCTCGAAGGGTTCAAAGATCCCCCACTAAACTGCTTCATACTAGTGACCCGCTAGTAGGGTGCACCGCCCTATCTTGTTCTAAATACATAATGAAAAAAAGGGTAACCCGGGGCCAAGAAGTAGAGGGGATCTACAGTTTTCTGCAGATTTTGAACGACTAATCGAGAAAGCGCTTTTCATTGCAATGAGTTTTGCTATTGGAGGACTTGCCAATTCTTCGCCATACTCGTGGAAAAACATTTTTGGCTTCTGTTCTCATTCGAACCGCAAACCTTCCGTGTGACAGGGAAATATGTTAACTATCACACCACGAATACCACATCTTGTTCAATAGAAATAAAAAGGCCCAAATCATTTTTATTTTCAGAATATTATCGTCTGACACTCTCATTGCATGTTATGCTAACGGTGCTTTCTCTGAGTACGTACACATTAAACAATGCCAATACCAAAACAGCAATGCCGCTAATGAGTTCACAGCAAAAGTAGACTAACGATTATAAAATGCCTCGATGGAACCTTTGCGGAAAACCTACTCTTTGCCAATTCTTCATACCAAACCAAGCAATTGCGGATACCCTTCTATGTACCCGTATACAAACATTACAACGTCTGTGGCGCCAACTGCGTAACAGCTGCCTTTGATTCAAAGTAATCATGATGATGAATGCGGCAGTAAGATACCGTTTCTATGACCACCAACGAAGGATTAAATATCATTGCACTATACAGCTTCAACGCTTTTGTCGACAATTTCCTCATTTCTCCAGCAATGATAATTGCCATCGACAAAAAATAACTCAATGTATAAGATAAGTGAGTGACTGACCAGCAAAACAAATAATAAAATAAAGAATGAGATCAAAAATGCAAGAAGCAGCAAAGCTGGTCGAATTACATTGCGTGAATCAACGACCACTTTTATCGGGAGCTCGTAGACTCTCGTTACGTTTACTGTGGCGGGTGTAAGAAATAAGAAAAAAAAAATGCAATCATTGTTGTTCATTCTTTTTTTTATGCAACTCTTTGTTTTTTTATTTTTGCTTCATAATTTGTTTACGGAAGGCTGTAAGTGACTCACATGGTGACAACTTACACAATGCAACTGCTGCATTGCACACCATATCGGGGATTAACTAAATCAATTTACAATGTGCTGTTGAACTGTCCGCGAAAGGTGGTTGTACCGACTACTCTGGCGTATGAGTGTTTTTATTTTTTGTTTTCTTACAGGCTTTTTTTTCGTAATCAGATGGGAAGGGTAAAAATATTTATAAATATTTGTTCAAAAGACGATGTGAAGCAACTTTAGCATACAGATTTTGCTGGGTAGAATTATTGTAATTAACGTTAACAGAATGGTACCCGTTGGGTGATGGGTGATGGTACAGGCACGTGATTATTCAGCACTTTATGTCAACCTGGACCGCCGACTCCGATGTTCTCGGCGGCGGCGTAGCTCGCCTTTCAAAACGAAACCCGTGGTTCGATGTAGAATTCAGGCAGACAAACGTTTCCAAACAAAAAGCATCACAAACGTTGACGTAAAAAAATCAGCGGTTTCTTTCTGCCTGCTTAACGGGATTGACAAGAAGAAAAAAAAAACAGCATGAATTTTTGAAGGAATTGAGAGATGCCATGATATAAATGTGATTTGGAAGTTTTACTTAAAGGTAAATATATCATGCTATGGTGGCAGACCTCGAGCTCAAGCTTGTAAAGACCTGCAGAAAAACGCAGTGATAGAATCACAATACTGAGGACTTGGAAAGTCAACCTCTTCAGACTGCTTAGCGGTGATGAAGACACGAATTTTGTTTTCAGACAGAATGCCCAGTTCAATTTGACCGATGATCGAGAAAACCATCTTCCCAAACTAGAAGAAATCAAACTTGCAAACTTAAATCAAGTAAAACTGGAGGTGCAGATTTAAGGGGGGACGCTGGTCTAGAGCGTGAAAAAACGGGCATAATTTATGAATTTTTTGTGACTCAACAAAAAGATCAATCGAAAATCTGTGAAAGAGGTTTTATAATTTAGGTCTTAATAAATAAATACAAATTTTTTCGTGTCAATTAAATTCAAAATGGCGGCTGTTCAGCATTTCTTCGGAGGCACTTCATTTTTTAGATGGGTCCATGGCCGAAAGTGTAACCTCCTTAATTTTGATGCTGGAACAAAATCCCAAAATTTTTTAGTTTCCTTATAACAACAGCTAGAGCCGTACGTAGGATTTTTTCGATATTTTGTTTTTTTCGCGAAATGGTGTACGTTTGAACAAAAAATTCAAATTTTCACTAAAAAAATGCGACGAAATTGTTGATTAAAAAAAAACTATGCAACATAGAAAAAATATCATACGTACGGCTCTGGAGAAAGGTATTTTGAATGTACTGTCAAAATTTCGTATAGATCGGTGAAGATTTGCTCAAGTTATGTTTTCGGCCAGTCAAAAAAAAGTGATTTTGAGAAAAACGCGTTTAAAGTTTTAAATACTATAAAATCATACGGCATACCAGAGGGGCGCTGCCGCAGAATGGAAAGTTTGGGCATTTAGACATTTTTGCCGGCATTCATCCTTTGGTATGTTAATTTTAAGACCCTAAAGTACCTTTTCAGACAAAAAAAAAAATTCGGTTTCTTCAAAATTCTAGACCAGCGTCCCCCCTTAATTGGTGACGAGTTTTTCATGGATGCAGATGGATGATCTGCAAAAAGGATGCTAAACATCTCAGCAATTTGGTGTAATAGAGTCATTTTGATGCTAGATTTGCATTCAGCGCAAATCAAACTACTGGAAAAGCATTGGCTTATTTTCTGGTTAAAATTTGTTGCACGTTAAAACATAGCCTCAAAAGTAACTCCGTGTGACATAAGAAAAGCAAATTTTGTTGCATAATATTTTCAACAGAAAAATTATTTGTTAATCAATAACGATTAAACCAACTCATCAAAAATCCCCTACGTATTTCTCTTCATTTCTCTTCAAAACCTTATTTTCAAAATATTGTAACAAATTCGAACGAAAAGAACGAAAACTGTTGGAGTTATGCTGTGTGCCGTTTTGAAAAGCCGTGTTTCGAAAAAAACGAATTTATAGTTTTGAAATGCGACAAAAACGGCAGAAATTCATACATCTGAGATTCTTTAAGACACCGCAAATAACATCAGCTCAGATATAAAACGGGGAATCACTATTGCCAACCGCTGCTTCTTAAGCTTAAGATGGCAATCGCGAACTACAACCCTCTCTAGAAAAATCATGGTAGCTCCTATAAGACCTCAATTATTTCGAATGCTTTATCGCAGCACGGAAGCATGAACCTTATTTTAAGCGGATGATGAAACCTTTTATCGTTTCGAAAGAAAAATACTTTGAAGCGTATTTGGCCACGGATGTGAAGACAATGCGTTCAGAAGAAAATACAATAACGAGCGGTATGAGCTGTATCGCGACATGGGCATAGCTAAAAGAGTACGCATCGCGAGACGGGACATGTAGAGTGTTTGAAAGCACATTTCAAGGAAATCGCGAAAAGGGAAGGGTGGCTTAACAGAGCGAGGCGTCCCTGAGCCTAGCGCATTTCTCACAACCATGCCTTGTGAGGAAATAGAGGGGACCTACAATTTTTTGCCGTTTCCGAAAGGCGAATTGAGAAAGCTCTTTTCATGGCAATGAATTTACTATCGGAGGACTTGCCAATTCCTCGCGAAAGGCGATACCCGTAGAAAAACATTTTTCCTCTGCTGGGATTCAAACCTCGAACCTCTGGCTTGGCAGGTGGACATGCTAACCATCACGCCACGGTCACGTAAGTGGGTAAGTGGCGCTATCAACTGGTTAAAGACCGCAACAGGCTTATAGTACAAAACTGGAGAGAGAGCTCACCCTTAACTAAAATTGTTGGCTAAAGATGGTGGCTGATCTGAGCCCCAGTTTCACATTGCAGTAGTAAAATAGACAAATAAAGTAGACAAATTTCTATTACGCAACATAAAGTTAGTTCGTCTTAAATTATAAATATTTTAATGTAAGCTCCTCGCACGTTTTGAAATGATTAATTGCTAAAATAAATAATATGCGCTGAGCCAATAGAACAAAAAAATAAAAATATTCAATCGTCCCATGTGTAAACCGCAAATTGAATAAACTAAACGTTTCTCTACTTTGAGAGTCAAAATAAAAACTCATTCCATATTCTTCATATAGCTAACCTCACTTCAGCTTATACCTGCTGGAAAACCACAATCGACCATTTCTAAACTTCTTCATTTGCATCTTCTATCAAAGCCATTATGTAAATAAGAGCTAAGAAGACACGAAACTGTTTCGGTCGAAGTCTTAATAAATTAAACCATTTCTGTCACCTCTCGCCCCAAACTGTCAAGTTGATCTCAGAGAAATTGTCCCACTTTTTGATAGTTTCCTTTCTATGACATTAATTCATGCAAATACATGGGTAAATTTCTTATTTGAAAAAGAAAACTATGCACATACGTTATGATGCAAATATCGAAATATTATCGCCACCAAATCCAACACAAGTATGTCGGTTTTCATTGATAAAATACTAAACCCGCCATTAGTCACTACACAAATGATAGCCGTTTGTGTCACCTTTGATAAAATTAAAAGCCTGGCTGTGGACATTAAGTCTGCCTTTTGCCGGCTTTGTTAATGAGATCATGAGTGACATGGTGGAGTGACACCAAAACCATTCACAGTTATCACCCCGTTGAGCTACATGCACACCGAAATCATATATTTTACCCTCCGCATGAGAGCAAGTTGACAGACCAAGTCAACGCTTAATATACTCATCTGTTACCTCGCACGACATTACGCTATCATTCACCTACTTGTTGTGTTTTATTATTATAATTTTTTTTCTCTTTTTGCCTCTTACTCCCCGCATTTGGCTGGCCCCAACACAAGTGTATTTGTTTTTGTTTTACTTGTTGTTTCTTTTTGCTTACATTTTACACATTTCGAGGCCTTTGACTTCTTGCGCTCATTCACTTTTCATTTTCCGTCACTTCATTCCACATCGCTGGTGCTGCCTGCTTGGTGAGCTGTTGTTGCTGCTGTTGCTGCTGCTTCTCTCAATTATTGTTGTTGCTTCCCCATTTTTATTGCAGTTAATCGGCCGAAGAAGAGGGGGCCAGGAGAGCGTGATGGGGTCAATGAATTCTTGGGAAAGACGTTTTGTTTGGTTCGCCCGTAGCCCGTTATTTCTCGATTTCTCGCTGTTGATGGTGCTGGCTTCTTCCTTGTCTGTCAATTAATCCGCATATCTTATGTAAAGCGAGTGATTGCTGTCTGCCTGTCAGTTGGATTGGCTTGTCTTTTATGACATTTGCTCAAGTGGGGTGCATGGCCTGTGTGTAAGTTTGTAATGAAGGAAGCAGAATTTAGCAAACAGATTGTGCGCTCTGCCCTGTAGGTAATTGAGAAACTTTCACCGCATGGCGCATCATTGCGATCGTCATTGTGCGTTTTTGTTGCTATACCACTGTTTTGCCTCATACACTCAAATCCACTCACCACCCTTCACTGGAATCAATTCGACAGACGTCAGAACGGAGCGTTGTATGGACGAGAAGGATCATTGACCTAAAACGGGTGTTCTTCCGTCGTCTTTGACTGTGAAGCGCTGAACTGACTCTGCCAACGGTCTTGCCGCAACCGATGAATGCACCGTTGATTTAGCATTTTAGCTTTGCTTTCGTTCATTGCATGCACTCTCTCGTGCTCACCATAGTCATATGTGGGATGTGTGATTGCAGTGCAAATGATTTGTGGAATGTATTTTGCGACTGCAATGCATATTCGTGCGTTCAGTCAGTCAAGCAGCGATTTTGCTGATCTCCCTTCATGCACTTACAATAAAAAGTGAACTGGCTTGGCCGGTGACGTTTTGTTGTAATATCGTACTCGTGCAATGAGGCTCAGATATACTGGAATCACATATGCGAGTACTGACCAATTGGATTTTCACGACGTGAGTGATGAAGATCAACGACGACGTATGTAACAACCGCAAGGCTTTAATGCTACGACTGCGACTGGTACCAGCTTGGATTACCATTTAATTCTTGTGTTACGAATTTGATTAGGACGATTAAAATTGTTATGCGGTTTCGTGGTTACAACTTTGTTGTAATCCGCATTGCTATAGCATTGCGTAATTGGCTGAGAAAATATTGAAAATTGTGTGGTTTGTGAACTGGAAGATGTTTATTTGGTCTCATTTAAATTGCTCAGAGAACAAAAAATAGTTGTTAGGAGAAGTGTGAGTTGTGGTGTTCAATTATGATTCATGGTTTTATAATTTATCTGTAATATTGGCTTATTAAGCTTAGCAACTTTTTCCTAGATCGCCTGTTAAATAGGTGTTTTCTGTTTTCAACGTTGAGTTCATAAATTGTTCAAGATTTTAAATAAACTCTGACAGTTTTTTGCCCGTAAAAGGCAAAAACTTAAGAATAAATGTAAAAAGAGAAGGAGTGCCATACGTAAAATAACAGTAGTAGGTTAGGCATATCCTATTAAGTACCATACCAATCACTTCCTTACAGGCACAGAAATACCACTTTGTAAAAAAATTAAATCCACAAACTTAATGAGAAAAGGCGCTTACCAGCCTCTAAAAATTAAAAACACTTGAGTTGAAAAACGGACCGAGGTTATTTTTGAAAAGTACTTATAGGGTGGTTTTTAGAGGCATGATTTTAAAATTGGCTTCTGGAGGGGATCTTCAATTTTCTGCAAGTTCCGAACGACTAATCAAGAAAGTGCTCGTGGCAATGAATTTTCTACTGGAGGACTTGCCAATTCCTCGCGAAAGGCGATACCCATGAAAAAACATTTTAAGTTTGAACTCTTTAATAGAGAGGAAAAAAGATGTCACAATCATATTCTTCAAGATATGGCATAGCCCGTTCATTCAAGATCTTCACGCATTCGTGATATTGCCTTCGAAATTGAAAATTTGTTTTTATCAAGATTATTCACATTAAAAATTTTTGTCATTAGAGATGAGATCATGGTCCCATCATGAGCATATCTCTAGTTTAAAACAAATTCCATGAAGCTTATTTTTACGTGTTTTAATTCATTTTGAAGATCTCTAAGCAAAACACCCTTTATCAATCATATCATATTATGCAGCCGTTTCACAAAGATTAACTTTATTAATTATTGCTAAATTTGACATTTTTCAGTCAATATTGGTAAATGGTTTAGTAACTACCAGTTTTCAGTGAATCATTAACCATGGTAATTTTGAAATTCCATTTCGATAAAAAATAGTCGAATTCGAAAGAAGTGCAATTGTGACATGTAAACTTTCGAATCATTCGAGTTTCAAAATGCACTTCTTTCGAATTCAACAAACTTTTTATCGAAATAGAATGTCTAGAACGTCTGTCTGTATTTCTGTCTGTCTGTATATGAACCTACAACCTTATCCGCAGAGGAGTTTTCAGAGCTGGCGTTTTGGATCTTGAAATAACGGTACCTGTCATACAGCCGACATATATTCACCCTTATTGCGAAAGGCGTTCACTAAAACGCCCTAAAAATGACAGAGCTCCAGCTGCTTTAGATTTCCATACTCCTGACTCGCACTATGGTGTATGCATAAAACCCAGGTCAGACGCCAAGTTTTGACAATGTAAAATTGAAAGGTATAGTTTTTACCAATCGGTAGTCTTATTCCTATAGAACGAAGAATGGTAAAACTAACTTCTTTAAACTTATTTAACCACACAACTAGTTCAAAGTCCACCGAAAATGAATTTTCTGTTTTCACTGTAGAAAAGCTTAATGACATCGTTTGACTATTTGTTTTAAGATTCAGAAACTTGAGATAAATTAATGGATGTGTAATTTTTTGAGTTTTGTTGTTTTTTAACCCATTCTTGTAGCGCTTCGTTGAACTCTGTTGATAAATCAGAATCATAAAGTTGTAGAAATAAAATAAAGTAAAGATTTAGTTGTTTTCCGCGTTAAAAAAACTATATTCAAACCAATTTCAAAATTGCCCAATTTTATATGTGATAAATGTTTTGTTTGCTTTATATTGTGCGCTCATCTTCTCTGGATTTTGGGTTTTTTAATTTAAAAGAGAATGAATAATTGAGAATAAAATTTAGAATCAGACAGACATTTAACAAAAATATTTAAGAAAAAGTGGGAAAAAACTTTTAACGTCTGAAGTAAAGTGTTTTTGTCGCACTTTTTTTTCATTTACATACTCCATTGTGCGTCGTATATGTAGTTCTTCGAGTGATCTATTCGATGATGCTATTTTCAGTGTTCTTAAGCGGAGCAATGAAATAAGAAGTCCTGGACTTTCTCTAAGTTACAACAGTCTATTTTGACAGTTTGCCCGATTTGTCGATGTTTTCTGTCTTCATTCGATGGCTGCATAAAGGTTGTTTAACCCTTTTTAGCCATTAATTATGTTTTACGATTTCTAGACCCATTAATGTAGCTATAAACGTTTTCAATTGACTTAGTTTCACACTTACAGGAAAAATGACGCTTTATGACAACGGGTCAAGTCAAATTTTATTCGGACCTTATACGGTTGCCTAATTTTGTTGTTTTTTTTTTGTTGTTGTAAGTGTGTAATTAAAATTCGGTTACATTCATTCGATCGCAAGAACATATACAAGTACATAAAATCTCTTGCAGATTCTTTTTCCTTTTGATTACATGCGCAACGCATGCACCATAAGGCTTAACAAAAAAGTATCTCACATTTTAATGGTTGGTTTTCCCACACTGGAAGTCTCTTACAGGTGTAACTTAACGGAAGCAGAAGCAGTAACAGCATATAATTCTAATTATAGCCGTCCTATCCGTCCATCCATTTCGCTGTTTTTTGGGTCACAGGTTGTGACTTTGCATATAGTGGCGCGAAGAATAACAGCGTAGTGTGTGTAAATTGTATAGTCACCGAATGTGGGACACAGTTTCATAATATGCGAATAGCATGCCACTGCCATGCTACATTAATGCGCGCACTCACATATGAGATATGGGTATCGCAAGCTCAATCAGATGAAACAGTATAGCTGTTGCAGGAGCAGGTGCACCAGCAAGTGGTGTACCTATATCTATAAGTATAGATGCATACAGTTTTGTTTGAGAAGAGAGGGGGGCTATTGCAGATGCAGGACAATGAACTGATGATGAATTTTGTAGATTGAGATCGAGGTTGTTGCTGGCACTGATGTGCTGATGGCTGATAGTACTGCGATTGGGCGCCACAATAGAACAAGGCGATGAGAATTGTTTTCAACTCGAAGGTCGTGTGGATTGCTTTGAGTCTGCTTCTGATGCTGACGTTGACGATGATAAAGATGATGATGATGATGATAATGATGTGCTTTCCACATGTAGGTTAAACGAACGGATGTATAAATATGACGACGTGTGGCTTGTGTGGCACTGCGCTCTGCCGAAGGCACAAATTCAAAATGTGATTTAAATGAATTATATTCAAAAACGACAAATGAGGATAACTGAAAGGACCGACGTGATGTCTCAAAGCTATAACGCTATAAGTATAGTCATTGAATACTTGGAAGTTGGAAAAATGTATATGGATATGAAAATAATTCATCGCTGCATTTTTCATTGTAAGCAGGCCTTGAAGGGCGTTCTAAATAAAGTCGTTCCCGTCAGGGCTCTGAGTTCCTTCAAGAAACACGACCTAGTTTTTGAGTGTTTAATACATCGGTGAGCACAATGTGAATTGCGAAAAAATGATTGTGGGTGAGCATACAGGTTTGAATGAAATCATAATGAAAGATAAATCAATTTGACAGTCTTTGAGTGATCTTAAAGAAAATGTTTGACCGGTTTTTATTTAACGCAAAGGATGAAATTAATATTTTATTGATTAGGATAATTATTGCTTATAATGCACCCTTAACGTTAATAAAATTTATAACGAAATTTCAAGAATAAAATAAAAATTCCTTAGGTATTTTGTTTGAAGGGAAACACTCCGAGCATTTTATCTTTTTATTTTAAAGGGTGTTTATTAGGGATATAAAAACTCATAATGAAGTTAAACACGTAAAAAAGTTTCGTTATCATGGTATTGGATTTATATAAAAGCTATTCTTATACGATTAGTGTTGAAAAACGATTTAGGGCATATATGTATGTGTCCGTAATTGAATGTTCAATTTTCACCCACTTTTTCGAGCAACTGGGACCGTATATTGGCAATAACAGCTTGCAACTGGTGCAATGTGGTCCTAAAATGCAAAAGTCGAATAATGCAAAATTCGGTGTTTTAGTTTTACAGTTTTGTTTTTTATTTCTTATAGAAATATAAACAGAGCTTCAAAAACAACAAGCAATATAATTTTCTGATTTCTATTTGAATTTACAAAGCTTTTCAAAGTTGGCCAATTTTGTTCTAGTGTGAAAAAAAATAGAAGAAATTATTTTTCTGTTTCCTTTTTAAAAATATTCGACGAACAATTCTAGTTTTCTTGAATGAGGTCCAGTTTTTTCATATAGTAAAAAAAAATTTAATAGTTCAAAATAAAAAGGAAAATCTTTCACAATTTCAATAAATAAAAGAAAAAACATTTTTTTGCAGTTTTTTGGACTTAAGTTGAGGTACGAAAAAAGTCTCACTGAGTCCTGCGGAAAACCGACCATATTAGTTGACCTCAACTACGCCATATGTAAAACTGTAGCTGCAAAAACTTACAATCCACGTAGATATTGCAATTAGCCTAAAAAAAACTGATGCGCCACAAAATGAAAAAATGTGTGCTGAATACGATATCAAAGTCGTAAGGCTGAGCAAAAAGATTTCGTATTCGCTCTTCATAATACATTTTTGGTGGTGCAGGATTGCCAACTGCACATTAATTATGAAAACTGAGAAAATCGTTCCAGCGGCTGACGGCTGTAGATCCATACATGGACAGACAGACAGATAGGCAGGCAGGCAGAATTGCAGGACCCACTTTTTTTCGTTTGCTCCATCATTTTTATTTCCTATCTCAACATTTTTTTTCTGCACGATTGCAAAACTTGTCTTATAGTACCTACAATCGCAAGTATAAATTATGTATATATGCTATATATCATAATAAGGGGTTTTCCAATAGGTATGATATGATTTTGCAGTGGCGTTTCGGTTATTTGTAGTATGTCATGATCTGTCATTTGTTTTTTATTGCACTCAGAAGTGCTTACAATTATACCATTGGACCATCATAAACGCCGTGAACTTTCTGATTTGGGCTGGGAACAACTTGAAATCAATAACGATTTCTTTTAAGAAAATCATCTTTTCCGATAAGGCTTACTTTCATTTGACTGGCGCAGTAAATAAACAAAACTGGCTATGGAAATACACAAAATATTCATGAAAAACCATTACGTTCACCTAAATTGACAGTTTGATGTGGTTTTTTGGGCTGGTGGAATCATTTGTCCGTTCTTCTTTCAAAATGAAGCTGGTAACATCATTACTGTCAATGGAGAGCGGTATTGGTCGATGATAACCAACTTATTATGGCCGAAATTAGAAGATATTGATTTTGACAATATTTGGTTTCAAGAAGCAACAAATGCAACAATTGAATTATTGCGAGAAAAATTTTGAGATTCGATTATTTCAAAAAATGGTGATATTGTATGGCCTACAAGAAGTCGTGATTTAACGCTATTAGACTATTTCTTGTAAGGTTATTCGAAGTCATTGGTCTTTCAAAATAAACCAGATTCTCTTCAAGCCTTACAAGTCAATATTAAACGCGGCATTCATGATATGCGACTTGGTTTAGTAAAAAAAAGAAAAAAGTGCTCGAAAATTGGGTTCATCGAATTTGTTGCTGCAGAAGAGGTCGTATTGGCCGTTTGAATGACGTTTTATTTAAAACTTAATTGTATTGATTAAATAAAAAGTATTTGAATTTCCTTAACAGAAAGTGTGCTTTTTCAAATAAGAAATCATATCACTCTTTTTGGAAAAATCCTTTATATTACTTGCTAATAACATTTCAGAAATTTGTTTGTTAACTTTTAGCATGCACTGTCATACACTGTTGTTATCAATTTTAATTTAGAATATTTTGTCACAACTTAAAGAGCCACAGAGTTTTTCCCGCGAAATTTAGGAAAAATTTTCAATTTTCATTTTGATGCATTGCTTCGTAAATTTTTTTTTCCACGAAAATCTTACTTCAGCCAAATATTGCGAAATGCCCTGTGGATTAATCTATTTTAAATTCTCCACTTTTGAAGCCTCGAAAATTTTTCAAATGTGTCCAAATGTTAGGGTTTTTGCAACGAGAAAAGCCAATTGGGACCACATTGCGGTGGCGTTGCTCTGAAGTAAGTCGATTGTTTGTGAAACTATTAAACTTACTGACAACAAATAAACTCCTAATAACCAAGTTGACAATCACTAGAAAAAGTGTTGCCAATTCAAAAACCAAACCAAAAAAATCAGCCTTTACAATTTGAAAGTCGTGAGATAGATCGCAGGCGTTGCAACAGATGATTTGAAGCAGATAACTTGTGGATAACAGACATCTAGAGTGTTCAAGAAACGAAGTGGCATCAGCCTGAAATGAGCCAGTACCGGAACAGAGTACCAGCGAAATCGGTATTATTGGAGAACTTTGTAGCTTGTTGAACATTTCGAAGAATACCGGGGGGGGGGGGGGGGGGTAGGTTTTTTATGGGGTAGGTTTGAACAGACATATTCAGAAGAAAAAGAAGATTATGAAGACTGCCGAGGGTTGGCTGGAGAAATCTTCTTATCTTATTACCACATCTGGAAGAGTATACACATTTAAAAGATATCACTCAGCTCCTAACCAGCACTTAACTTAATCTCCGTCTTAGTATTTCACTTTATAAATTCTTATTTTTCTATTTCAAAATGTTTTTTGTTCGAGCAAGTGTTTTACTATGCGGACACATGGCAAACAACTTAAACAAGCATTTTCTCAGAGGGCGTTAAAATCTTTTTATTTCCACTTCCAAAAAAGCTTTAACATTTTCGGTACGGAATTCAGATAGTGTCAGGTGCGGCTTGGTGTAAATAGGTACAATTTCTGACGTTCTGTAGTACAGTGTCGTTGAGTCGTAGTATTAGTCTTGTAAGGGACAAAACAATACAACACCACTCACAGATAAACTGGAACATATTATCACAGTCATATCAAGTGCTAGGAATGTTTGAACTGTTGTTGATAAAAATGTGTACCAGTGATTTCAAAGAGACCTTTTAGGTTTGAGTCTAAAGTTTACTTATTTCCTAGTAGGCTGAAAAAAAAGCTCCTGTAAAAAAAAAAATTGACAACTTCAAAAAACAAAGCGCATATTGCACAGTTACGCAGCACCGTATCGAAATGTCGTATTAATCCTTTTGGTTTTATAAATAAGATATTTTTACATGTAATTTACTAGTGCGTCTATTGTTTCCTTTGAAGACATTCCTTGACTAAGATATGCACGACAGGGCTATTTGAGAAGACAAATGTATCATGATTCATGACAGTTTCCTCTTTCAAGCCGCATCATGAGTGCGAATCTCCAAATGTCCAATGAAACTAACAAAATAACGAGTGATAGTTAGAAGATCAAAGGGAACCCTATTGGTCCAAAAAAAAAATGTCTTGTAAGGCTTACAGAAGCTTTCTGCTTTATTCCTTGTTCCTAAAATCGAAGTAGTTCACAAGCCGCACTATGAATAACACTCATTCCCGATTTTGCCTGACGTCAATGAGAAAACTCTAATTTTCACTTGGGCCTGGACATCTAACATCAGTCACGGTACACCAAAGTCAGCCTTTTCTTAAATTGTCAAAAAGTGATGTCTAAGTTGAGAAACGAGCTTTACTGTAGAACAATTTTTTTCTTAGAATATGACCAAGAATCACACCCCAAAGGATAGTACACGAAGTACGGGACACCCTGTATACCGCTGTCTATGATGGCAAAAGTCACTTTTGTCAAACACGCGGGCATGAGTAGGGACGTCAGTTACTACCTACAGATCCTCATTTCCTCTAGACAGATCTGATCCACACACATAAATTGCTGGTATAATATTGACATGAGAGAATCAGCAACATTCTATTCTATAATTTATTTATTCATTCATTGCCTTCTCTATGATTTGACTCTTCAAATATAAGAAGAGAAAAAAGCAAGCATAGGTTGGCTTGACGTAACTTCCGGGATTACTGATGCTAGTTCTACTGTTGGTTCCACTATCATTTGCAGTAACGACCCTACCTTAGGGTCTCTAACAAAGCAAAATCAACGCCTGCATTTCATACATCATCATGCCACGGTTCTCTTGATTCTTTGCTTTCCTGCAATCAGCACAAATCCCAATCCAAAGACTCCTTGTTGCACATCGCAGTCGCAGATGCTCAACGTCGAGTGTTATGAATAAATTTACTCCATCCCAACAGCACACAGCCGTAGGTGCGGGTATAATAATTTCAACGCAACTGCTCAAGCGCTACAAAGAGAAAGGTCGGCAAACGAAACGGCAATGTGTGTATTTTCCAGTGTGGGATCAAATCGAAAAACAGACCCTCGAGGCAAATTTCAGATATTTTTATATTTTTCTTGTAATTTATGAGGGCATGGTGCAGCATAAAACTCCTCCGCTTTTATAAACAACCATCCACCAGCAGCAGCAGAGGCAGTAACAGCGGATCATTAGCGTAGACAAAGAGCGCTTTTATTTTCCTGCAACGGTGCGCGGTGCAGCGATCTGATTCAATATGGTGGTCCAAGAGAGTAACACAGCCACAGACAATTAGTGGAGTCATGATCCAAGAAAATGGAAATGTCTCAACCGAGCGATTTATTAGCTAATCCAAGTGGTATTGCATTGAAGCACACACTTCCTCAATTACACCGAGGCCTCCTGAGTATAAGTCATTCTACTGGGGAAAAAAGAGAGAGAGAGAGGATGAAAGAGTGGGTATAGAAGTGCAAGACGCCCACTATTTGAAAGAGGATGGAACACATGCACCTGGACTAAAACCGACACGACTCTGTATGGCGCAGTAATCGATGTCTCTCATAAAAGATACATATTGCAGCTATTTGGCTAACGACTTGTTGTTCATGGAGATCGAGTTTGCTTTAATCGGTTATGGGCAACTCGGACTATAAGGATCCAATCATATATGCAATCGCCTATTCTAATACAGAGTATGGTGGAAGACTGTGTATACCTGTGTATACTTCCTGGTTTGTTGAACGTCGATTTAGCGTAAGTTCAGATTACAAACTGCAGTAGTTCCATCTTGGAGTGAGATTTATTTCTCGTACACTTATCGGTTCAAGTGACTTTTTAGCATTATTCGTTTTAAGCGTTCAGAAAAGGAAGTCAATTAAGTCGATTGATGCCAATACAATAAAATAAATCGATGGTAAGAAATGGAAAAATAAACCAGCGATTGTGAAAATCACTACAAAAGCCAAACAATTTTGAACAGTTTTGAGGACAAATTTACATCCTCTTTTAATGTAAAAGTCAAATAAAGAGTATCTTTTCTAAGCTAAAGTTACTCGCCGTGCTCTTGGTTGGATCCAGCCTAAAAGCACAGGCTACTTTAAACTTGATTGACGCCTGATGTGGTAGAAACGTCAGATTGTTTCCTTCGCGGGACGTAGAAAATTGAATGGTATGACCCAACTTACACTTAAAGGCATCAACGTCCCCTCCTTCTCAGTAGAAGTAAAGCATCTTAAAGCAACCCTAGTTCAATCAAGTCTTTTTGATCTAAACATGTTGGAATCGAAAACTGTCAGGGCAAGAAAACTGGCAAGGGCAAGTCATGGAGTCTGTCACCGAGAAAGGTCCTTTGGATCTATAGAGGCTATGATAAGACCAATCATTGTCTATGTTTCAATTGTTTGGTGGAACAGCAGCTCTCACGTCAATATGTACGCCATTGTCTCTTTCAGAAAATTTCAATGAAAAGTTCGGTTCGGTTCCTCAGAACTCCCCGTTCTGCTCTCGATGCACTGCTGAATTTTCCTGCCCAGATATTTACATCATTGGATGTACTCTACAGAGTATTACCCGTTTAGAGAGATGTGGTCACTGGCACAATGAGTCATTAGGACCTTACTGGAAGCATACACTTCAACTCAATTCTAATGGATGTTCCGTCCGAAAAAACGTTACCAAAAGGTAGAAATAAATAAATAAATAAATAAGGTGGCGGAACAGAGCGAGGTGTCCCAGGGACTAGTGCATTTCTCACAACCTTGCCTTGTGAGAGAATGGAGGGGACCTACAATTTTCTGCCGGTTCCAAAAGGCGAATCGAGAAAGCTCTTTTCATGGCAATAAACTTGCTGACGGGGGAATTTCCAATTCTTTGCGAAAGGCGGTACCCGTGGAAAAACATTTTTGCCTCTATTGAGATTCGAACCACGAACCTCTGGGTTAACAGGCGGACATCACACCATATGGGTACCACTCCAAAAAGTGAAACCTGCATCAAAAATACAAGGTCATTTTTCCGTCGGTTCAGGAATGGTTCACTCTAAAATCAGAAAAAGATTTGATATCGCATCTTAACGAATGGTTCCAAAAACAATGATGGATCAGAAAATTTGCGGAGAGCCATTACATATATGACTGCACGACTTACTAGGGAACGCCTTACTAGAGACACACGCGTTAGTCTTACAAGCGGAATAGTACGCTATTCAAATGGCTACAAGCTATGTAACAAGGAATGGGTGTATAAATGTCGGTAGTGACATTCAAGTTGTGTTTAAGCTTCTACTCAATCCTCTATATAATTGGAAAGTAGTCCATGAATATCTCAAACCCATCGGAAGGCTAAGTTCTTTCAGTCACCATTGATTCTAGACCATCACGTTGTTACTGAAAACGAGATTGCTGAGGATCTCAAACAGCTTGAACATGAACCAACACCTTGATGCCCGTGGCGTAGTGATTTTCGTGTCTGCCTGTAACGTCGAACGCTTCCGGTTGGAAAACAACAGAAAACAAAAAACTCTTACCACAAATACCGTCTTTCACAAGGGATTGCCAAGTCCTCCGATAGTAATTTCATTGCCATCAAATTGATTAGCCGTTCATGATCGCAAAAAATTATCGATCCCTTCTATTCCACACAAGGTTTGATTGGGAGAAATGCGCTTGACGGCAAGGCTCCCCGCTCTGTTTTGCCGGAGTCCTCAATGAGCCTCAGTAAGGGTTTCAACCAACGATTGGGTCTGTCATGAACATTACTGTAGGCCCCATAACACCATTGAATGCCAACACATCAAACGCTTGGGTCTATTTGATGTTCCAATGATATGGCCTCCTGGGATTCCCAAGAGTAACTAATGCACTTGCTACAGCCAAGCCAGCTGCTTGACCGGGTGGAGCATGCTGCAGGCCACCTGTTGGTAACCGGACTTATAGAAGTGATAAAACTGCAGCACGATTTTCATTACACGGTTCTAGAGCTATGGGACTAGGACAATACTTCTTGCGTTTCCTAGATGCAGTGGATATACTTTCAATTGTCTGTGACAAATCTATATGTTCCCTATTCTCGATCTCCACCAGAACCTGAGAAAACGGCCTGGAGGCCATTGGCCATTTGTTCTATTTCAACAAACAGCCGTTGTCGCCTTCGGAACATATCATATTTCTGCTTAATTTTCGACAATATCGCAGCCATTAGCAGAAAGAGAAGAAAACACGTCGAAAAGGTGATAAAAAACATCTGCAAATTCAGTTTGGGATACTGAGAGAAAGCTATTTGAATCCAAATCGGTGGTTGAAAATCGAACACGTAAACGTAGAAAGTCGTAAGTGTTGTATTGTCTTCGCTATTCGAGCCGAAATGGAATTCGGTTTTGGGAAAACGATGTCGAAATGTAGAACAATTTATTCCGGTAAATGCGTACTTTTCATTAGCTCCGGCCTTACGAACCGTTATGTTCATTTTTGCCGGCAACACTACAAGTTATGGTAAAATCCGCATCTATATCAGGTTTTCCCGGCGAGTTCCAATCATTTATTTGTGTAAGGTGGCGATCTTCTTTTTTTGACAGGTTAAAAGTAAACTGAAGTCAATGGTCAAGTCATAGTAGCATGAAGATTTCAGTGGGTCACCGTAGTAGTGGTTTTGACTGTCACACTTCTCGCAGTGATCGCCTACGATTCCCTTAGTTTGACAAAAGCACTTCCCGGAATCTGAGTTACACATGTTCCCTTGATTGTTGCACTCACACTTTTGACATGCTCCACCATTCACAGGGTTGCCCCAGAATCCTGACTTGCACTTTTCACAATTTCTACCAGTGGTTAAATTAGAGCAGGGCTGGTCGCAGTTAAACTTATCCAGACACACACTATGGCCATTGCACTGAAAGGCAGGGGAAGAGGTAAAAAACCATTGGGTTATGCTGCATTCCATCGAGTCTTGTGGACTACTCGCTCCATTTGATCCATCGTCACACCAGCCGCAAGCAGGATCATCTCTGCATTGGTTGCAAGTCTTATAGAAACCGCACTGTGAGCCCGAAAACTCCGGCCTGCATTTAGGATGTGTATCGTCCATTCCCGACATTGCCCGTAAGGAAAGCTGGCAGTTTAAGCATTCCTGTCGACACATCTATGTTCATTTTGACACCATATGGCATATGCAATCGTCTTTGGCACAGCTCGTTAGATTTGCAAGGTGGTGGATTGTTCGATTGTCGATTGTACGGTTCCCTATGTACGGACGACACCTGTTGTACTCTAGTTCCCAAATACAGTTCGGATTTGAAGAGCATGCATGCCAACAATGTAAGTGCTCACACTGAGTTCCGATCTCTTTCGGACACTGGTCCAGTCGCTTAATGGACACTGATCGAGTGTCGTTGGATTTGTCCTTGGAGAAGGACCCATTGTCGCAGTAAATGCATCCAAAACTGTTCGAAACACACACGAAACACTGCCATGAGTTCATGGCAGCGACTCACGTCATGCAACTACTCGGAAGTCATTGTCAAGCGGCTTTTTACTGGACAAGCCATATAATTATATTGATCGCGTCCGAAAATGGACGGTTTTTGAGCTTAGTTTATTGAAATACAACGTGATTTTTGAACATCCCAGATGCATTTCACACCGGGCCTTGAATTAAGGCATTTTTCCTGCTTTGTAAAATAGTTGCATATCCCGCATTTTCTCGTATCAGTTTACAGATACTCGGCGCAGACATGGCGAGAGCTAGCAACCAAGGCATCTGGAAAACTATTGCAAAAAAAGGTTGTTGTATGATATTACAATGGAGAGGTACTCAGATTTGAGTTCTCCATAGTATTCTAAGAAACTCTGTCAAATAATTAGGACCCCAATATGAACTTTGATTTCAAAGGCAGTATTGAAAGTATGTTGATTTTTGTAAATTTTAAAAAGTACATTCAATTCGAGACCGATGGGCGAAACCTTTTCAATCCGCAACAAAGTAACCACTTCAGTAACAGCCAGCGGTCTGTACTTTGGAACTAAGGAAATTAAGTTTCTGAACTAAGATCTAACAACCAGCAATGATGACAACGTCAATCTAGCAAAGTGTTTCCACGAACACAACATGCAGCTATTAAATGACACGCATCAGTATGTAGTTTGTTTATCATTTTAAACATCACCGCCGTTTAAAATAATTTTCTTGGTGATCAAAGTCAATTAATAATAAATGCAAAGTCACCCAACTACACATTAAACTGACCCACGATTCTTCACACTCTCGCCAAAAGGCAAAACACAAGACAACAACAACACCAACAACAAACAGAAAAAAATGTCACACAATATAAGTAAAATAAAATTATGCATGTATCCTAAGCAAAACACGCTTCCGTCCAGCAGGAGATATCAATGAAAGTCTACGGATATATGCGGAAGGTATATTATCAGGCCACAAATGGTCAGAAAGTAAAAACAATTTACGATCGCAAGGCTATAAATCTTTTACTTCTGCCACCAAAAGCCAAAGATAGTTGCTGCAGTTTTGCGATATCACGCGGCTATGGTTTCACTGTAACAACGACAAAAAGGACAACCGACTTGCGCTGACTGGTATGGCAAGTCGAATGGTATACTCGTATCTAGCATTTGCGCGTACATGCAATATTGATGATTTTTTCTATTCCTTTTTTTTTGTAATGGAAAACCGATAAAAAACAACGATGAAAATGGAAAATTATTCAGCGCTGTTGTGCAAGGAACTGCCGGAGGGATAAGTATCTATTGAATGGCATCAAGGAAGTGGAAGTCACTTGTGCATTTATGTGTTAGTATTTACTTTTTTTACTTCCTCTGACAAATCTTAAGGCTGGAGAGATAAATGCGGGATACTTACAAAGTAGTGACGGCGAATATTTTTCCCGAGTGAAGTTGAAAAGTAGTAAAAATGCTGGTGGGTGTACTGAAATTCGATTTATTGTTCCCGAATGCAACTGTTCTTCACTCCAGTGAATAATAAAGCGATTTTTTGAAGTTGGTTGTAGGGCTTCTTGGCTTGAAGAGGTAGTAGGCTGGCCAAATCCAGACCATTGGCCCAAGAAATTGAGAAACAAACGCACGGTATACAAAATTCATTCATCTCCAACATCATCATCGTGTGTATTTTCAAAAGTGCTCCTTCTATCAATTGCTCAAGTCAAGAAGTCACACAACACCAAATCCATACACACAAAGACGAGACGAGACCCATGTCTATCTGTGTCAAATAGAAAGGCAAAATGTCACCGTCATCGTCTCACACTTTGCCATTAAAAGTCTTTCCCAATAATAGAAGTCTATCCAGCCCTGTCACCCATTAACCTGCCATACAGCACCGCATCGGCACCACGCCACATCGTCTTGCAAGATTGTTTACGAAAATCTTATTGAAAAGCCCTCTCGAATGCAGATGGTAATAATAATATAAGTCTTTTAGCTGTTGTCAAGGGGTGCCTTCAGCTATCACACACAAAGACTACCGAAAAGTAGTGGGTACTCTCCAGCGATTGTCAAAGTGACTGAAGTGCACATCTGAAGTGGGGAATAGATTTGATTAGGTAAATTAGATAATTACGTAGGAACTTTTTGCTGTGCGACTACTCTGACTGACTGACTGACTTAAGTTCTTGAATCACCTTTGCGAGAGTACAGATTTTGGTTGAAGTTTTCAAGAGGCCACCTACAAATTTACGAGTGTAACTAATTAAGTGAGCAATCGTCTTTTCGAGGACGGGTTGATAGCATAATGTGACCTAATTTAGACAATAATAACACACGAGTCGGCTGTCGGAAGGCTTTGCAATGTCTATACGCTATACAGAAGAATTCTGCGGGTCAGACATGAGTTCGCTAGTTGGTCAATATTATTGAATTAGCCAGCGGCGTTTGTAAAATCAATTTGCCAGAGAAAAAGTTCCAGGTAACGAGATTCTTTGGCACTTGGACTTGAGGTCTTGGAAATAAAGTGCTTCAATTACTCTACGTGTGGATATGATATGCCCTGAGGAATAGACGCTGAATGATATGGAATTTTGGTTAATTTGAATTCAGAGTTGAAAAGGGGAGTGTATTTGGAGTAAACATGAAATAAGGTTAATGACATGCTTATGCTTTTGTTTGCGGTGGGGTTTCGGTTCTGTTGTTGGGAAAGCTGTGTGATTTATGGTCATACCACTACAACAACTAGTGAGGGTATCGGTTTTTGAAAGCAGTCAATATATTGTGTTAACATAATTACTCCGCTTACGCATATTAATGGCTGAGTATTCTTGAAGATCAATTAAATTTATAATAGGAGGAACACTTTCATATTGATTTCATTATATGTAAGTTAAATAATTTACTGTTGCTAATAAAAAAAGATACACACTTTGAAACAACGGTAGTTGTTAACTACTTTTGATTTATGGCACACTTGCAAGTATTGGAACAACGATTTGGTTTTTCTTCCTTGTTTCTTGATGTTTCTGTTTCATTGCCTCTTCTTCCTTTTTTCTTTTCTCACTACTCCTTCGAACATGACCTACCCGCTCAATATCCTCAAAGTGTGGTGGAACTTGGGGTTGATCAAATAATAGTTATCACAGCCTGGCGTAACTGACTTTCCTTTGAACATCAGAGAAAGGTACAGCTTTTTCTCTACTGATTAGGCAGCCTTTGATATGGTGATGTGAGAATTGACCAGTCTAAGTCTTGAAATGCGTTAGGCCTTGGCGGTTTTTAAGCTCGATGTCTATTAGAGGTTCAAAAAAAGTGACCATTTTCTTTTTCTCGAAACAATTCGATTTTTACCTTCTTGCATGTGTAAAAACAGGCCTCTTAAAATGTGAGCTCGAAATATTAATATTTAGAGGTCTCTCATCATCAATTTCATTTCCCATACAAATTGTATGGAAAAAAAAACATTTAAATTTTGGAATTTTATATTTTGGTCTAGAATCAAAGTGCAGGGATGAGCGATACATATTTTTTAGAAAATTAATTGTTCTACAAAAAAAAGACTTTTATCATTTTTCGACAGTTTAACTCCTTCAAAAGTTATTCAAAGTTAAATTTTGAATTAAATTTTTTTTTTTTGGTTTCTGACCAAATGCTAAGACTTATCACTAAAAATCATAAAATTATTCATTTATGATATATTTTTTCATAGGAAATTAGTTGCTCTGCAAAAAAGGTTTTCTATCACTTTTCGACAAATTCACTCCTTCAAAAGTTATTCAAGATTAAAGTTTTGTCGAAAATCCACAAAAATAAATTAAACTTACTCTAAATTAATCTTTAAACCTTGAGTAACTTTTGAAGGGGTGAATCTGTCGAAAAATGATAGAAAACCTTTTTTGTAGAGCAACTAATTTTATGAATGATTTTACGATTAGTATTAACATTTTGTCAGAAAACACGAAAAAAAACTTTAATTTACTCTAAGCTCAACTTTAACCTTGAATAACTTTTGAATTAGTGAATTTGTCAAAAAATGATAAGAGACCTTTTTTGTAAAACAACTAATTTTCTAAAAAAGTTTGTATCGTTCATCCCTGCACTTTGATTCTAGACCAAAATAAAAATGTTTTTTCCCCCACACAATTTGTATGGGAAATTGAAATATTAATATTTCGAACTCAAATTTTAACAGGCTTGTTTTTACACCTCTTCGAAGGTAAAAATCGAATCGTTTCAAGAAAAAGAAAACAGAAACTTTTTTTGAACCGGTCTATGTATATCCTCTTCTCTGAAAAATAGTTTTATATTTCACCTGGCCTGATAATTTTTAACATTTTTGGAGTTTCTTAATGCCTCAGTTATTTGTTCGACTTCCTAAAAAAGTAACTCCTAGGAAACTTTTCGTTCAAAAGGACATCAGAATAGCTTCGAATGTGCTAAATGTCATCGTCAACCACAAGAAGCTGGCTTTGAGCATCGTCCTTTTCGAGTTGTTTTGGCGAAGCTTTTGGATAGCTTACCTTGCATCACCCACCACAAACCAAATTGCCGAAAAGCAAATAGTGCTCTTTGTCTGGAGCTCGGCAAATGTTTTAATTTCTTGTTTTTCGCAGGTTAAATTTTTCGAGGCGAGTTTTTATCATCTCTAGTATTTGTCGGGAACTTTGACCATACTTTTAAGGAGGCTTTCATGGTACTTACTGTCTTTGCTTTATTATTTCACCACACATCATTAGGCTTTTTTGGCTTGTACGTAGTCTCTCAACAAAGCCCCAAACAATGATTTGGTTTCTTTTTGTACAATGTTGCTCAGTGCTTTTTGGATTGCATGATGGGGTGACGAAAATAACCTAATTTAATAACTTCTTTTAGCAGCTCTACATATTTTTTAATTTCCTTCACGAAAAATACTTTTTTCAGCAACTGACGGTGTTGTTGATTGGCAGCTCTGCCATATTTCAATCGATTCCTAGCTGTGCTGTAATCGACCAGATGTCGGTCTTGTTTGATGAAAATATTTTTCGATGAGATAAGAAAACGAAAGCTCTTCATTTGAAATGTTGTTAAGTACCTTTTCCATCAGTTTACATCCAATTTGGGGAGTATATGCAATGACTCTATTCCACATCTTTCGTAGTGCATAAATGAGCAATTTAAGACAAGTCAAACAATAACTCGCACTACCAAGTTGCTCTTACACAAGGATGAACTAATTCCATTCAAACCCTGACGTGTTCTATGATGTTTACATCCAAAATTGGACTGGGCTTCCTAATTCTTTCGAACAAAATGCCTTACGTCCTCCTTTTCACGATCTTTTTACATTTTGAAACGTTTACCAGTCTACACATACTCCGAATCTTCCTACTCTCGACTCTTGAGTTTCGTCTTATACATCGCATTATTTTGCGGAATTCGTGTAGTTTTGACCCAAATATTTCTACTCCATCCTGGACCAGTTAAATTCGTTGCAGTGATGGTGCCTTTCAGAGAAAAGTATATATTTGCAATTGTTACCATAGCGTTAAAATTCTATTGAAATTCCGTTCAACGCATTTGTATATTTTTCGACAGTTGAAAAGCATGCTTCATTTTTTTAATCCGAACTCTCCTAATTCTAATCCGTGTCAGCTCTGTGTCTGTGTCTACACTTTCCTATTCCCACAGGGACATTATTGTTTACGAAAATTAGCTAGACCATTTCCACCAGTTTTTGATTGGAGTTTTGACCACTTTAGCACTATTTATTTTTTTGAGAAAAATAGCTTTTGTCGTTTTCTGTAGTTTTTATCAAAAACGACTTGAAAAAAATCTCCTTTATGAAAAAATGTGGTTTAATGCTATCGCCATTTGGCAGTTCAACTTGTTCAACTCAAAACAACAACTCAAACATACAAAATGACAAAATACTGTTTAGTTACTGGGTTTCATGTCAATCTACTTGAAACCAACTTGCGCTGAAAGCGCTATTTTAAATATTCCAGTCAATTTGACATTTTGCTTAGTGGAAGTGAGTGGGGAGAAAATGGAATCTCTCATACGTCAGTGATGTTCAGCGTACTGCGAATATTTTTTGTCTGTCTCTTTTTATTATTCAGACAAAAACATTAACTCAACACTTTCTTTTATGTGGGAACACAGTTAGGTTAGTGGAGACATAGCATAAGAAAATGCATGGGCAAACTTGTTATGTTTTTGTGAGTTTTTCCGAACACCACGTTTTTGTTCTACGAAAACTTTAAAAAAAAATTTGTATGATATATCCTGACAAAAATTGTCTTACAATTTTTTACTAGCAATTTTCAACGGTGATTTCATACGATTCATTTTGCTTGGAACACATATTCCTTAGCCCCGGAAATCAGACCTATGAATACGTTGACAAACTACGTATATTCAACCGTGTAGATAAGAATTTTATGATTTTGCACGTAAAATATCAAAGGAACAAACCTGTTTCTAAAACCAAAGGCAGAAATACTCAAGTGAACAGCTGATTCTGGTTTTCTGTTGCAACCGTCTTAACGCAAAATGTTAGGGCAGCACCTCTTATTATGACGTCACTAAATAATTTTTCAATAAACGTTTTTCTGTGCAGTATATGATGGACAAGAACCTTTCGGATACCCTAGCTGGGATTTGTGGTTCGCATCTCAACAGAGGCAATAATGTTTATCCACGGGTATCGCTTTTCGCGAGGAATTGGCAAGTCCTCCGTTAGTAAATTCATTGGGGAAAGCATTGCTTTGGAAATGATCTTCTTGGGCAAATATAAAACTGTTCTTACTGTTGAAAAAAAAACACGTAAAAATATATTTCATTATCACAGGTATTGATTTAAAAAAAGAGATTATCCTACGCTTACGATTTCAGGCATATAGCTCCACATATTTGTATTGAATGAAACGTATTCGGGATGTAAAATTTGTCACCATTTTTTCGAGGAACTGGGGCTGTGTACTGTAGTAAAAATTTGTTCTTTGAAGTAAGTCTACTTATTGTGTAATGGGAAAATGTACTAACTACTAATATACCGCCAATTATCAAATTGATAATCAACAGTGTTGCCAATTTAAAAACCAAACCAAAAAACACGTTTAAAGCTTGTTGGAAACGCACTGTCTAATAAATCTTTTACCACAATTCCTTTGGGGTCTATCTCCATCCAAAACCAAAGTGAAATTGTTTCTTAGTTTTTGAGCAATAACTTGCAGATTTAATAAAATACGCAAAAGCTGTTTTTCCAGAAAATTCCTCAAAGAATAAAGTCCAATCAGGAAAAAAATCCACAAAATTTGATGTTTTGTGAAATCGCATCTTTTATTTTTTTTTATTCTTTAAAATCTGAAAAAAATTCACGTTTTCTGTGTTTAACCTAGAACTAATGAGAGCATTGATTTTATTTAAAAATGGGCCTCAATCGGCCAAGATTTCGAAAAAGTTTAATCTGATTTTTTTTTAATTTCGACTTTGAAATTTCACTACCCCATAACCACCCACTAAATTAACTTGAACTGAAATGCTTATAAAGGATCAAAATATCAACTTTCTAAAACATTATAATATGTGGTGGTAAGTAGCATAGTCTGTTTTTAGCAATTTGGTTCAACCAACCCGTCCTGAGCTTTTGTTGCATCTTATGCAAAACACACTTACAACCATCACGATAATGCCAACCTAGTTCATCTCGCAAAAAAGTCTTCAGCGTTATGAATCCAGCGTAAATTCTTCATAAGTAACTAGTTTGATTTTATTCAACATAAAGTAATGTCTGTTAAAACCCACATCTTATAATTTCTGTTCTAGCGCAAAGACACCACTCATCAGGAAGTCCTTTAAAATCACGCTCGCGCATCCTCAAACCGAATCCCACAGCCACTTTGCTTTTTCTGCATAATAAAAGCCAATTTCGTTTATCGTGCCTCGTCACTTAAGAAACTCGTTGAATAGCATACAATTACCATCTATTACAAAACCCAATGAAAGTCAACAATCTGTTGGGATGCAGCAGATTGAATGTTTACTGCATATGCGTCATCCTTCCAGCATCAGCCCACACACGCTTTGCTTACTTTGTTAAATGTCATCGTCATCGTTGCATTGTATGTAGTTGTAGTTGTAGTTTGGCTGTTATCTTCCACACAATAAGATTAAAATCAGAAAGTCATGCAAGAAATTATGAACGTCATTCTGACACGCATAATACATAGTAGTAAAATAAACGACAGCCAACGTGACGACGACAACGACGACAATTGAATTTCATCTGTGCGACATGCCTCTCAATTTGATCTAACATTTTGATAATAATTGGCCCTCTATATGTACTTAAAGTTAGTAATTGTATAGTAGACACGTTGAAAATAAAGTCACGACTCTCTTTTGAGGCAAGAGGTTCACTTAAATTGTATTTAATGAAGCAAAACACTGTATGGTGGCAAAACAAAAAAATAAAACAAAATTTACTTACAGTCTCGACTCATTCCAGCAGAAAGGCATTTCTTGAAACGACAATATTGGCATCTATTGCGGTTCAATCGAATTACAAGACATTTACCATCTCGTAAACATCTGTATTCGATCTGTTTTTGAATGCTGCGACGAAAAAATCCCTTCAAATGATAAATTATATCAAAAGTTACAGTTGTTCAACCATGAGAGTGGTTCGTCCAACTCACCTTACAACCTTCACACGATGTTACACCGTAATGGTATCCGGATGCCTTGTCGCCACAAACTTTACACGGTACAAACGATTTCGAAACTGTATTGGTATTCGAATCTGCGATAGCAAACTGTTGCTCTGAAAAATAGAGAGATAAGTGAAAATTAATGAATTAGCAAACAAATAAAGTTCTTAACTAGATTAACTTTATCAATTTCATAAAATTTAGTGCAAAAAGAATGCCACAAATTAGTAATTTAGAACCAAGTCAACGAACTAATTTGGGTTTTTTATTTGAAAAATCGAGTTGGGAGTGGGTGAAATAAATTTTTTACGGTATATCAAATGAGTTTTATAGAAGGTGTCCTGCCCACATCATACTATTGCCTACAACCCACCAACCTCTTTAATGTGACCACAAACTTGGCCACACAGTCAGTCGGTCGGTGCGTCAAGTTCGAAATATTTAATCTTGGGGTTAATCTTTGGTGCCATTTTCTGGAAAAAGATTTTCTTTCAGTAAAATTTTAAGAAATTTTAAAGTGAAAGACCTCGTAAGTATTTTAAGCATAGTTTGCAGAAATCGCAAAAAACCCAGAAGCCCAGCAGCTTGTGTGTATGTAAAATATTTTACACTTTTATCTTATTTCTACGAAATGTTCATAAAAACTCAAGTACACTGAAATTGCGAAATGGTCTCTCAGATATTTCTGATTATTTTTTTTTTTTTTAATAATATTTTTGATGAATTTTTTGACTTAAGAGAGCCTGCACTTTAACTGACGATATGCAATCAGGAGGTCCTCGAAGAAACATATTAGCAGTGCCCTAGACACGACGTGAAAATCGTTCTTGGTGATTTTAACGCAAAACTGGGGACGGAAGACATTTTTAGAAATAAAATCGGTAAATAAAGCCTTCATGACAAAACCTCCGAAAACGGACTAAGGCATTTTCTTTCAGAGCTAAATCTTGTTAGTAGTACACGCTTCCCACATCTCAAAATTCATAAAGGTACATGACGATCCCCAGATCAATCAACCGTCAACCAAATTGATCATTTTGCGATCGACGCAAGGCACTCTTTCAGTGTGTTAGATGTCCGAACTTCCCGAGGGGCCAACTTTGACTCGGACCACTACCTTGTTGTAGCCAAGGTACGATGAGGATATCTTGCTCACAACTCGCACGAACTAACGCTCGCTGTGAAGAGATGTGACGTTGTAAAGCTACAATCGCAAGAGATTGCCAATGCCTTCACCAACCGAGTGTCCCTTCAACTATCATTGATTCCTATGCCGCCATCATTAAGCATTGAAGACCAGTGGCAGCAATGCCAAGAAGCCATCAGAATCGCTGCCTCTGAGGTTCTGGGTTTCACTCGGCCACCGAAACGAAACCCATGGTTCGATGAACAATGCAGGCAGGCAAATGCAGCCAAGCAAAGAGCACGACAAATGCCTATGCAAATACGAACGCGGGCTGCTTACGATCAGTAAAGACCAGCAGGGAAACATAGTAATAGAGAGTCGCTACTGAGGATCTATAAAGATCACTTCCGCAGTCTGCCAAACGGCGATGAGGACACAAATTCAAATTGGACGATGATCAAGAATGACGTCCTCCCGACCTAAAAGAAGTTAAGCTTGCCATATGCAAACTTAAATCAAAGAAAACTGCAGATGGCCTTGATGCCGAAATTTTCAAGGAAGCTGGAGACCAGTTGGAAAGGAGCATGCACCAGCTGATCTGCATGATATGGTCGGAAGAAAGCATGCCCGATGAATGGAACCTCTGCTATGCCCGATCCTAAAGGAGGGAGACACTCACAATTGCGCCAATTATAGAGGGATAAACCTTCATAACGTCGCTTTTAAGACCTTGTGTGCTTTAATATGTCTGAAACCACACGTCAACAACTTGATAGGTCCTTGTCTATGTGGCTTTAGACCAGAGAAGTCCACAATAGACCAAATTTTCACATTACGGCAGATCTTGGAAAAAGCCCGAGAATATAATATCGATATTCACCATCTCTTTATCGATTTCAAGGCCGCTTATGACAGTATTTACAGAGACAAGCTGTACATAGCCATGTCTAGTTTCGGAATCCCTGCGAAGATCGTACAGGATGACTTTGGAGAATTCACGCTGCTCCGTCAAGGTCGGTATAGAACTCACCGAGACCTTCGATGTCGAAAAAGGCTTTCAACAAGGCGACAAACTGTCATGCGATTTCTTCAACATCATTCTTGAAAAGAATGTACAGAACTCAAACGTCAACACCAGGGGGATAGTAATTTTTCAAAAGTCGGTACAAATTCTCGCCTACGCAAAGGATATTGTGTTATGGGAAGGAAAAAGCGTGATGTCATAGGTTCTTTTGCGAGCATTGAAACAGAAGCGGCAAAAATGGGTTCGATGGTCAATGAGAGTAAGTATTTGCTGTCATTAAACAAGGACGCAGAACATTGACGAATTTGACAAAACGTCACAATAGACAGACATAACTTCGAGGTAGTACAGGACTTCGTCTACCTAGGATTCGCAATAGACACAGGAAACAACAGGAGAATAACTCTTTGCAACCGTAGCTTTTTTGGATTAAGAAAGCAATTGAGAAACAAAATCTTCTCTGGAAAAAACAAGGTAATCTTTTATAAGATCTTAATCATCCCAGTCCTGTTTTACGGCGCGGAAGCGTGGACCTTATCAAAAGCGGATGAGGAAGCCCTTGGTCGTTTCGAAAGAAAAATTCTTCGAATGATCTTTGGTCCCGTATACGAAGACAATGAGTGAGGAAGAATATAATATAACAACGAGCTATATGAGCTGTATGAACTGTACCGCGACATGGGCATAGCTTAGCTAGAAGAGCACGCATCGCGAGAGTACGATGGCTAGGCCATGTAGAGCGGATGGACCCAAACGCTCCAGGTCGACGCATTTTTGAAAGCACATTGCAGGGAAATCGTTGAAGGGGAAGACCTCATCTTAGGTGGCGCAATCAAGTGGAAGGAGACCTCAACCGACTTAGAGTGCAAAACTGGAGAGAGCTCGCACAAAATTGAAGTCGTTATAGAAGGATGTTGGTTGAGGCCCAGGTTCACCCCGAACTCTAATGCCCACCTAAGTAAGTAATTAAATGAACATTAGGTCTCTCTTTAAAAAATCAATCAGTTAAAAGAGAACCGACAAAGTAAAGTCATTTCACGGAAGTCGACTTTTAATGTTAATCAAACCAATTCAAACTCAATCTTTCTTACCAACCAATAAAATCCTTAACCAAATAACTCAACCTTGGGTCACATCTATCGACAATTTTCAGAAACATTAAAAAAAGGCTATGACTATTCATTTATTGCATTCGTGCCATTCTAATTTGTTTTGCAATTCACTTAAACTTATCAAATCCATTCAAATCATTGGCTTCCCAGAGTGTGCTATGTCATGTGGTGCATATCCATAGCCAAACACTAACCACAGTATCCCCGGCCAACAATACAACAACGGAGTCAAGACTGGTGTCTGTCTTCAAATGTCGGATACGTGGTGCAGTTCTATTTAAATAGTAACTTTGTGAATTTATTAAAACCCTTTTAACCTTCCGTTCACCATGACTGAGTTTACAATTCATATAAATCGTAACACAGAAGATTTGCATCTTAAGCCTTATGGACTGGCTGGCGAGAAAGGAAGACATAAGACTCTATGCAAAAGCCTAGAAGCGATTTGAGTCGAAGTCGAAGCGCCACCAGCTTCGCTTCCATCCATAAGACCAACACAAGCAGTAGAGGTAACAAAAGCAAAGCAATTGCCAATTGCGTCGTAATTTTATTTTTATACATTTTTTTTTTGTTCGTAACTTTTTCTTCCTCTCACAGACAATAAAATTCTATGTGCTTTTATTAACCTTTTTTTGCAAGTTGATTTAAATAAAAGAAAAGAGGTAAATAAACAGAAGTACATTAGACCAGGCTTATAGACAGACAAAAAGCCAAGCTACATTTGAGGTGAATATTGCGCCATATTTCGTCGTTTTGGTTGCCCAACTTGGACAATGGGCCGAATTGAGTTTCACTGCGCCTGCTGAGTTTTCCATTACTGAGTTTTTTTTTCATTATTTGGTGAAAACAATAATTAGACACGACACGAATGAGTGGCTCAGAATTGCGCGTTGCGCAGTCGCACAAAGACTCACGAGTCAGAGTGTGAAGTTTGATTGCATTACAGCGGCAAGTCATTTGATTTCCCAATAGCAAAGTGCAACGAATATGTCCGTTGTTATTTGAAATCAGAGCAATTTAATTTTATTTCAGTCAATTTATCAGCTTTTGTGGTTTGTCTCCACTAGCGCACTAACGCCGCGGTACGCCACCGACACAAACAGTGAGGGGTTAAGTCTTATGGCAATGGATGCACGACTGTTGAAAATATGATTCGTCATAGTATACAATCTTGTGAGCTTCATTCGATTTAAGTCAACATGTTCCTTCCAAACTCTGGAAATTGCATTTCTTGAAAAGGTTTTTAGCAATAGAGATACAGCGAATGCGAATGCGAGTGCGAATACGAATGCGAAGGCGAAGGCGAAGGCGAATGCGAATGCGATTGTGAATGTGAATGCGAATGCGATTGCGAATGCTATGGCAAATGCGAATGCGAATGCGAATGCGAATGCAAATGCGAATGCAAATGTGAATGCAAATGCAAATGCAAATACGAATGCCAATGCGATGGCCAATACGAAAGCGTAACCAAATGCGAATGCAAATACGAATACGAATGACAGTGCGAATAAGAATATGAGTAGGAATGTGTATGCATATGCGAATGCCTATGCCAATGCGAATGTTATTGCGAATGCTTTTGTTAATGCGAAAGTGAAACCGAATGCGAATGCGAATACGAATCCGAATGCAAATACGAATGCGGGTGCGAATAGGCATGCAAATGCGATTGGGAATGCGAATAGAAATGCGTATGCGAATGCGAATGTGAAAGTGAATGCGAATGCCAATGCGAATTCGAACACAACCTGCAAAATACGAATACGGCTGAGTGAGAAAACTTTATGATGGGAGCAAAACTATTCGATAGCCGTGGAAATCTCTAACTCTCACTCAACTGGTTGACATGCTACATTTACCTCAGACATTTAAAAGCAGAACCCTGAAGGTTTCCTTGACGTATCGCACGTACACAGTTCATGGCAGGTTGACTCTAACGTCCATACTCTCCTTATACCAATTAAAAGCCACACAAATTTGACTCACCGTCTTGAGTAATTAACTTGAATCCTATGATTATCGTGTACGCATCAATTAAGATCGATTTCGCTGTCCAGGAAACAATTCGCACAACCGATACCCTATCAGGTTGAATTCATCTGTCTATGAAATGAATTGAAGTGATACTGGCAGCGTTGTTGGCGGCCGCAGCTTAACCAGTTCAGCCTCCTCGGTCTGAGATCAATTGATGCGGAAATACAATTTCTTCACATTCGCCTTTCGTTCCTCTTCCGGCCGCCAAGTAGATTGTAAGTCTGTCTGCTTATAACCAATGATTAGATAACCATTCATTCACCTAACCTGCCACAAACTAAATATGAACATTGAACACATCCACCTCTCATCTTGAGACTCATCTTTGTGTGGGTATATATTCAAGAAGTGCAAAACGTTGCACATCTCTATACAAAATATCGCTTGGGCTTCACGATTCTGTCGCACACATTTTTGATGAGAAAATGTACATTGAAAAGCTGTAACGTAAAAGGCTCGTGGAGGCTTGCCTCTTTTTAAATGCGCGCATAAATATTTATGCTGCTTTATAGGGTCTGCGCGGATCGAATCGTGTGTATACAACTCTGTTCCATGTGTCAGCTAAAAGCCAATGAAGAACGAAGATAAGTTTATTGAACCGTGTGAACGATATACAATCGAAGTGATCGTCGCCATCGGAGGAAGACGAGGCAACACTGTTGCATAATATGGGAAAATTGAATAGACATAGAGAGAAAGAGGGGGTTTTCTCGCATTGGAAATATCGATATCGGCAATCGATTCGTTGGTGTTGTGTGTTTGGCTTTATTTGCATTCACGTACTTTGCACTCGCTGCATGTAGCGTGGAAACACACTGTGTGTTGTTTTATTCTCTTTGTCTTCTCAAGTCCTAAGCGCGAAACTCGCTGTCATATTTCATAGTTTTTTTTTTATTTATGTCACTGAATCGATTACTTTGTTGCATTGAATTTCCATAATGGAGACATTTCAAGTGATGCGTCTGTCTGCCTATGCGCGTATCGGTTGGGAGGAGAACTTGTATAAGGACAGCTTATAGAAGGCGCAGTTTCGTAGAGTCTTAAGGCCTTGATTTATCTAAAGGAATGCGGTTAATTGTAGAGATATTCGCAGTAATGCATAGGCAAATTGCGTGTGAAGGTAGGTAAGTCCAGGTAAAAGTGAATGTGGCGCATGCGTTGTCAACTGATGCTAACTTGATGTAGTCGATGTTGACAAGAAGATTTATAGACTTTTGAAACCGAAATAAGTACTCAAAATGCTTACAAAAGCTACCTGGACCGACCGCACTAAATGAGGAAAAGATTTTGTCAGACGTTTACCACTTTTGCTCTTCTAAAGGAAAAGTTTGCAATTGATTATAAACTTTGATTTGTTTTAAGAACTCAGCGAAACAAAAAAGTGAAAATCAAAAACATTACCGCTAAAAACTCTGCAATTAAATTCTTTTCTGCTTATATCTTGCAACACTTACAACAACCCAATAAGCCAACGATGCATAGTAAAATTGTTCGCATTAAATGTCCATAAAAGCACTCAAGAAGAACTTCAAGGCACACACATTTTGTATAATTATTATGAATCAGTCAATTCGAAGCCCAAATGAACTCATAAACAACAAACAAACAAAATGTCGGACAAAATGATGTTCTGATGTTCTTTCAATGGGCACTTAACATTTTGTGTGTTGAATAGTTTCTTGTATTTGCTTAGTCACACAAGAGTTAACATGACAGGAAAATGGCTTGTGTGAATAAATGTTTAATGCAATGCGCAAATCAGTCATTTCCCTGCCAAACTATGCAGTATATGTACATTGTACAAGTGCAAATTGCAAATGAATTGCTCAGTATGTGTGAAATGTCAAAAAGAAGAACAACAAAGTGGTAGATGCATTTGAAGTAGGAAATGAAGTGGCGATGTAATGAGAATATTCTTTCACTTAGAATGATTAAGTCTCTGCATGTTGAAAACCTTCTGCTTTGTTCTTAGCTGAAAATTAACACAGTAGTTCGACACGAAGTTAAGTCATAAATGTTGAAGTTAACATGAACTAAACTAGACGTAGGGAACTTACTGATCTTAAATATTTACATAGGTCTTAGAATAGAATAACATATGTTTACTAATTAGGGTGGCTTTTGCTTACAATATTTTCCCGTTACTCCCACCCGGAAATTTTGTGGGAAATACGTTAAAACAATTTCCCTAAAAAACTGAGCCCTTAAGAACATGAGAAAATCGTAAAATACTACGTAAGGTTTTAAACAACTACATTTATAAATAAATAGGGTGGCGCAACAGAGCGAGGAGTCCCAGGGCCTAGCGCAACCATTACCTTGTGAGGGAGTGGAGGAGACCTTCAATTTTCTGTCGGTTCCGAAAGACTGATCGAGAAGGCGTTGTTCATGAATTCACAAACGGAGGACTTGCCAATTCCGCGCGAAAAGAGATACTCGTGGAAAAACACTTTTGCCTCTGTTGGAACACGAACCACGAACCTCTGCATTAACTATCACCCCACGGGTACCACAAAATAATATACAATTGGAACAGAAAATCAATGATTTCTTACATACATACATCATTGGTAAAAAATGGGGTTTCTCTCCCCAAAATCACTCACTGGCTCTATACTGTAGTCATTAGGCCAATACTTATGGATTAGTGGAATTTTGGACCAAAAATATAAAATGCCCTACTGCGATAATCTAAGCAAGTTCCATCGATCGGCCTGTATATGGAGCACTGCGATATACTCCTCAACCTCACACCGTTAGATATATTGGCCAATGGACCAATAATAACATTGGTCACGCTACAATCCTGAACTTGTTCAGATCAATCCCATGTCACTCCGATTGTGGTATTCCCCAATTGGTTTTTGAAAACAAACTCCAAGTCTCTATCCCAACGAGAACCTTCTGGAAAGACGAAGAATTTTTGAAAGATGATTTAATTCATTTCTATACAGATGGTTCAAAAACGTAAGAAAGGGTCTGCTGCGGGGTATACTCAGACAGACTTAACGTAAATTTCTCGTTCCTCCCTCCAAACCACTGTAACGTGTTCCAAGCGGTAATTATGGCGATCAAAGAAGTCATATCGTGGCTAGAAGAAAGCGTGATGTCCTCAGTAAATATCCATATCTTCTCAGATAGTCAAGCGGCGCTACTTTTACGAACTCAGTAAACGCATTCAATTGTCGTCTATCTCTCAGTGAGATGGTCGAACAGTTCAATATTCACAGAAATATCATAAGTAACAAAGCCAGAAAAGGAACCGACTCACCGATATCAATCAGCTAGGTCTAAAATTGGTTCACCAATTGGTACAAGCAAACAGATGCTAAAACAAGATGCAATGGTTAAAATAAACAGCAGGTGGAGCAACACGACTACTTATGTGGCAACAAAACCGATATATGGCCAGAGCTCAAAATACTTGCTATTCACAACCAGATTGCACATTGGCTCCGTAATCAATGTGATTACTGGACATTGCCTCATAGATAGACACACCATAAGATTCGGCGTTCCATAAAACGACTTCTGCAGAAGCTTGTAGGATGAGAAGGAAGAGGAGACTATCCCACACCTCTTCTATCATGACTTGCGCACTCGCTCAAAAGAAAACTGCATCTAGGAGAATACTTCCTCGATGATCCAAGAGATCTGGTGAAAACAGACACCCTTCACCTCTATCGCTTTATCAAAAGCTCCAAATGGTTTAGTTGGGTGAGGTATTCCATCACACACTTCTTTTGGTATCACAACAAACCTAATATTGGTCTAAGTATGTCAGTCGTTTTCCTGATAGCCATTTAGACCTAACGTAACCTCAATACATACAACTTCCTAAACTGACTATTGGCACAAGAAAGCTTAACTCAAAAAATTTGTGAAACTTTTGGTGCTCTAGCACTTCCGTGTACTTAGACTCAGGGTTGCAGTTGGCCTTTAACTCTATGACCCGAATTGTCTTTGTCCCCTTCAGGTTTGATTATAAAAAAAATTTCTTGGATGGAATAAGTAAATAAATAAATAAACGAATGTGAGGACATCAAAGAATTTTTAATTTTCAAGTGGTAATCGTCGAAGCGAAAAATCACCAGCCGTTTTTCCCGACTGTATCAAATGCTAAGATTTTTGTGGCATCAGGTCTCCTATAAATCGTGCACGTGGTGTAATTGTTGGATTACGCAGGCAGTTCGTGGTTCAAATCCCAACACAAACCAAAAAATTTTTTTTTCATGGGTATCACCTTTCACGAACAATTTGGAAGTTCTCCAATTGTAGATTCATTGCCTTGAAAAGCGCTTTCTCGATTAGCAGGAAATTGTAGGACCCCTCCATTTCCTGACAAGGCAAGATTGTGAGAAATACGCTGGCCACTAGGCTGACTGTTGCGGCACCGTAAACATGTATACTTTCTTCTATGAGGCCCTACAGAGCATCAAGTGAAATAAGCTTTCACTGATTTCTGCTGGTCTCTCCTAGGCGCGTTTCTTGAGCTTCTTCTTTTTCTTTCTTTTCGTCTTCGTGTTCTTACTCTTCTTTTTTTTCTCCTTCTGCTCTATGACAAAGCGCCTATTGCCCCCTCTATTTGAATGAAGGACCGCCGATTTAATAGGCAACTCACAGGAAAACTCACCAGAAAATTGATACTAAACAGTGTTGCACATTAAAGAGAGTATGAGATAATGATGACAATGAGTCAGAAGCAATACAGTATTTTTTTCGAATCAGGCTGCAGACAGTCTGTACAGAGTTAGACTCCTCAACAAGGCACCATTCTTTGGGTTTTCTACAAGGAAAAGTGATTGACACAAACATAAAAGTAATATTTGATTGGTCTGGAGTGCATTTTTAGAAATTCTAAAACAGGGACGCGACATGTGAGAGAGACCATGGCTTGCAATCGAGCCTACGTTGAAGATGATTAATTAATTTTGAAGAGACAGCATCTAGAAATATTTTCTTGGAATAGAATTCCCTAATAAAATGTTCCCATTAAAGTCTTGGCAATATATTCAAAAGTTTGTTTTCTAGCGATAGGTGATGTTTAGTCATTTGGACTATGGTGACGGGCAAGCGGCAACATATGTAAGTGGAAAGAACGAAATGTAACAATCACTGACGCTTTAAAGGGAGTCAAAAGCGACAAAATTATTCAATAATAAATATTTATTCCTTGAAACTCCACTCCTCACAAAAGTATTTTTTGAAAGAGACACGATTTGGATAAAATTTAAAATCCCATGTTAGATCCGTACCACTATGATTGTATCCAGGAAAGTCTGGAGAAGAATGATCTCTTTGGAAATTGCCACGCGGAATAGTCAGACACTACGAGAATGACAAACGACAAAATAAATGGCGTTTCATAGACAGAAATGTATAGAAACGTATACATTTAATGTTATGGTCAAGAATTTAGCTATTTTTATAATATCTTTAAAAATGATCTTTGGGCAAATGGCTACCACTGCCACTGCCCCTGGAACGAAGGGCCCAATTTCGGGATCGTATTTCAGCAATAACAAGCCTCTTCCAAGGCGTCAATCGCTTCGGCTTATCTGCGTACCCTAAAATAACGCCACATAAAACAGTTCAGCGCTGTTAAATCACCCGATTTTGGAGCTAATTCACAGGCTTAAAACTCGAAACTCTGTAAGAATTGGCGTCAGCAGCGATTTCGTTTCGAGACAACTTATCGAACGTACCCAGTGCCAAGTAGGTCGTCGGCTTCAATTTTCCACTATAGATAATGATAAATCAAACTGAGTACAAACCAAGAGACAGCTGTCAAAAGACCGATTCCAAAAGAAAGCATTGCCTGATTGAAATACAACTTTTCTTAAAAAAAACACACAATTTAGCCAGGCAGGAGTTTAATGTAGTCCTAAGGTTCACAGAAGACCGAAAATGGCAATAAAGCCAAGATATCCTCTGCCAAAACCAAGGTACAAAAGATGATAATAATGATGAAGAATGGTCAGTGTTACTGAAAGCCATATCTATACTATAAGGGTAGTATTCTCCATGGAAAGACATATCAGAGCCTCAATAAAAAAATCCATCACAAAGACTTTCTTGTTGTATTTAAGTGGCACAGCTGCTGCTTACTAATCCTAACTAATATTATAAATGTGAAAGTCCCTCTGTCTGTCCGGCTTTCTATGTTACCATCTCCCGCCCAAACTACCAAACTGATTGATATGAAATTTTGTACAGAGATAGTCTAGAACCAGAGGAAGGACATACGCTATATATTTTATCCCTAAATTCTCACGGGAACGGGAACGTATTCGGGAATTTAGAAACTACAACACCGATTTCAAAAATTTTTCCACCGATAGAATGCTACACTATCCCAAAGTAACATAAACTTTAATTCATCCACATATTCCTACGGGAACGGGAGTCCTTACTAATATAATAAGTGTGAAAGTAGCTCTGTCTGTCCGTCGTTCTATGTTACCACCTTCCGCTCTAACTAATAAACTGATTTAAATTAAATTTTTTACAAAGATTATTCAGAACCTGAGAAAGGACATACGCCATATATTTATTCCCTATATTCCCAGGAGAGCAGGAACGTTTACGGGAACTTTGACACTATGGCACCGATTTCAAAAACTCTTCCACCGTTGGAATGCTCCATAATCCCTGAGCAACATAAACTTTTATTCATCCCCATATCCCTCACGGGAACGGTCACCATGTTTCCACGGGAACGGGAGTCTTTACTAATATTATAAGTCCGAAGTTAAATCTGTCTGTCTATTTCTCTTTGTTACCATTAACTACCCAATTTATTGAACCTATTTATATGAATTTCGGTACAGAGACAGTCTAGAACCTGAGGATGGACATATATTATGTTATGCAACATGTTTTATCCCTGTATTCCCATGGGAACGGGAACATGGAAAATACAGCACCCATTTCAAAAAATGTCCACCGTTAGAATACTGCACTATTCCCGAGTAATGTAAACTTCAAGTCATCCTCCGGAAACGCCCTCATGTTCCCACGGGAATGGAAGACTTTATTAACATAATAAATCCGAATTTAACTCTGTCTGTCTGTTTTTCTTTGTTTATATTTACCACCCAAACTATTGAACCGATTTATATGAATTTTGGTGCAGAGATAGTCTAGAACCCGAAGATGGACATCCTTACTAATATTACAAATCCAAAATTAACTCTGTCTGTTCGTGTTTCTTTGTTACCATCTCCCGCCCAGAAAACTGATCTGATTTAAATGGAATTTAATTAAGAGATAGCCTAGAGCCTGAGGAAAGACATAGGCTTAATAAGTAATCTCTATATTTCTACGGGATCGACACCGTAAACGGGAACCTTAAGACTGCTGGGTCGATAAAAGTTCTTTCACTGCGGGGTGATTTCTGCCAAACTGTCGAAAATACATTAGACCTGAGAAGAAATGTCTATCTTGATCTTCAAATAATAATTGGCAATCGGGAATGGCTGTTTGAAAGGCGAATTCGGCGCCGACTAATGAGATAGTTAACCATATAAACTTATAAAATATGTTTGACGTATTGGGGGACGTTGGCGAATGTCTATCAATAGAAAATATTATGGACACTGAGCAAGTCACATCATACCCTATAGAGTTTCTCAATTTCTTAGGATTATTAGGAGTGGCAGCAAGTTGGTGATCCAGTGCCAAAAATGAGTAATCCAGAATTGTACACAGCTACAAATTACACATCTGGGATGAGGCATTAATAATGACTGGAACGAAAAAAGGAGAAAACGTTTCGATTCCCCGTTTCCTTTAATTCCCACTGATTTGAGTTGCAGGTGTTCGTTTAGAAAAAAATCCCATGGCAACTTTATGTGGCAGAATCACGTATATCAGGGGTGGCCAACAGGTCGATCGCGATCGACCGGTCGATCGCAACTGTTAGTCAAGTCGATCGTGGCAAGGCAAAAAATATAAATACGTAGACCAGACTTATTCTTAAATAGTTCCAATAAAAACATATACCATTGTGGTCACAGGATTTGAACAATTAATTCTAGAAAAACTGTCTACTTTGCGTTTTTTACTAGAAAACCTTGCTTAAAAACATATACATACGCCCGTTACTTCGAAACAAATCAGCAACAAATTGTGTTTATACTTATATGTACACTTGTGGTACCCGTGGCGCAATGGTTAGCATGTCCACCTGCTAGCCCATAGGTTCGAGGTACGAATCCCAGCAGAGGCAAAATGCAAAAATGTTTTTCCACGGGTATCGCCTTTCGCGAGGAATTGGCAAGTCCTCCCTCAGTAAATTCATTGCCATGAAAAGCGCATTCTCAATTAGCCGTTCGGAACCGGCGAAAAATTGTAGGTCCCCTCCATTCCCTCACAAGGCATGGTTGTGAGAAATGCGCTAGGCCCAGGGGCTCCTCGCTCTGTTGCGCCACCCTATTTATTTATTTTTTTACTTATATGTACAATGTACATATCTTCGTCAGTGTGCCTCACGAGTCATGATATATGTTTTCTTAATGTGCCTACTAGCACAGCGCATGTTCGCATAGCTGAGGCAAGATCTAATGGACGAAATATAAAAATTTCTTGATGAAAGGGGTGATAATTATCAGAAATTGTGTGATTTAGACTCGCAATGTGATTTAGCTTTTTTGGCAGATTTTACTAGAAAACTGAGTACATTATTTCTGAATCTACAAGGCAAGAATAAAACATTAACAGAAATGATGAGTCTTATTGCAGCGTTTCAATGTCAAACAGCGTCTATGATAGTTGACATAGAGAAGAAAAAATTTGAACAATTTGTTAACATAAGGGATCATATGGAAAAACATCCTACCTACAATTTCATTTCTGAGAAAGACAGAAATTAAGGCAGGGGTAGCAGACTTTGAAATTCAATTTACTGATCTTAGAAAAATTGAGAGCTTGGTTCAATTCATCAGTTATCCGTTCAATGATTCCATTGATCAAAGTGATATCTATGAATTGGCTAAAAAATTTGCAGATACATTTCAAATGGAGCACATGATGTTACAAAACGAAATGATTACTCTGCGCTGCGACATATTTCCTAAAAAAGGTCATCCTCTGGTCAAGATTTCTGGGCATTGGTTTCCAACGAAAAATATCCAAATTTGAAGAAATGTGTTGAACATAACTTAATTCGTGTTTTGGCTCAACATATTTATGTGAGTCAGGGGGCCAACTATGTAACTCGATTCTACAATAAAAATGTTCGAATTCTAAAATTCTAAATATTCTAGTCGATAACTTTTTATAAAACTGAAATGAAGACTTTAAAATAACTCTTTTCAATGCACTTGTAACAAACCTTTTATCACTAAGCTCAAATATATTTGACTTATCGCGAATTCTTCGTCGTTCAATTTGCTCTTTCCGTTCACGATTTTCATAAGAAAAGAACCAAACCGCAACGCTGTCCATTGTTGTTAAAAAATTAAATTGATAACAAAAATAGTTTTTTTCTTTTTTACGTCTGTCAAACACGGTAGACTCGTTCGAAAATTTAACAATTTTGTGAGAATATGTTGGTATTACTATCGTTCGATTCTTATTTCATACGTAGTGCCAGTTGAAAGTAGAATCGCAAATGGTTTTCGAATAGAATCAAAAGTAGAATAGAGTTACATAGTTGGCCCCCAGCATTGTCCTACTTAAAGCAAACAAAAAGTAAATACCGCTTGACAGACGCTCATTCATTGGATTCTTTAAGACTGGCAATCTCCAACTACAAACCAGGTTATGCTAAACTAGTGGAAGATACTCGGACGCAATGCTCACACTAATATACATAGGTAAATAAAAAATGCTACATGATTGTGTACTGAGCCATGCTGTTTCATTCAAGATTTATAAAAGTATGTAATTGGTAGATCGCACAGGGTCTCGTTAGTGAACAAGAGATCTTGGGTCCAATCAAGTTGGCCACCCCTGACGTATATCAATCCCACAAAACCTTTTTATTTCGCAAGAGATGGAAAAAATAAGAACGTCGTGTGCAAACATATACTAAAATAAAATAATATAACAATGGTTTACTAAAACGCATGAATGTGTCTTATTTGCAAAATAAGTAGCCAAAGAATTAAGAATGCTGCCGAAAGTCACTATTCCACGCGGACGAAGTCGCGGGCACAGCTAGTAACCAATAAAAATAAAATTTAAAATAAAAACTAGATCAACTCATTCATTCATTCTTTCCAAATACGTAGCAGCCAAGAACTAACCACTCACTCACTCCACATTAACTTCCTCCTGTCAGTCAAGTGGATAATGTTCGGATTCCTCTTTCCATTGAACGTATGCTCTGCATCAGCAGGTTCAAATTAATTCAAATTAATTTGGCACAACGTTATGTGACGCTTATCAAAGCGGCCAAATAACAACATACACAACCCAGACCAGCCAGAACAGAATTGCTTGTCTAATCTAAATGTTAACGGTAATTAATTTAAGCTAAATAATTACACTACATCAGAGAATATCTATACATGTCAGCTGTCAGTTTGTCGGTACTTTTATCCATGGAAATCTAAAAGGAGAACTATACTAACCCATCCGGTAAAGAGAAAGTCCGCACCACATTAGCATAGCCCATCACCCGCATCACAAAGAGAATGTAACCTCGCGTCGGCCGGCGGCTTGCATCAAAGGCTTCTATGATGAAGCTCTCCTCTATTTGCTTCTTCTAAAGACTGGAGCGTACTTCGACAAATGATAGGTTTAAGTGGCATCGAGTCTATTAATTTCCTTGTCCATTAGACAAGTTCGCTTATATCTGATGAACTTTAGTTTAGTTAAGTTTCTATACGAATTTCCATAAACAGTCTCTGCACTGGAGCCCACTCAAGAAACAACAAACAAAATGATTGCAATTATTAAAATGAAAATGTCGCCGTGCATGATTGTCATCTGCAACAACTTTCTCTATTTCTAAATGAATCCGCTATCTGCTACGAACTGAAGTATCTTTCTATTCAAGTTCGTCCCTTCTTGATGTAGGAAAAGATCTCATCGTTTGTTAGTAGAACAATAGTTTTCTTGAAGAATAGAATATCATTTTTGCAAAAGAATTATAAGCACTGGCCATTGATTTATGATACCAGTTAACGATTTATTGACTCTCAGTATCAATTCTGAAAGGGAGTAAAGGTACATATCCGTTGAACAGCAATAAGCATGTTCCTAGTTTTCCTCGTCGTGTGTGATGGAGGAAACTCCATTTGAGTGCTATTAGAGGAGGATATAAGGTCTTTGTTGATCTGTGTGGAAGAGAACGACGAGCCCACTTGTACTTGTACCATGAAAATCCACTCACAAAAGTTCGAACACAAATTTGCCCTCTAAGGAATCTGGCAAGATCACGAACGGCCCACTATAGGTACATGATGCAGTGCTCTAGGAATGAGGAATTTTATTTCATGTGCACAAAACAAAAAAAAAAAACAAAAAAAAAATAATGTCTTTGAGATTACTGTTGCTTTATTGTCATTCAAACAAGCGCAAACCGTACAATTAGACTGATGCTATGGTAGGAGGCTCTTTCAAAGTCAATCTGATTAAAGGATGAGGAAATGCGCTGCATGAAAGTGGGCCGCAAATTGGATAGCTTCATGCGATTAATTGATCTACACGAAGAAGGAGATGAAACTTTGACAGCAACAATATGAGAGTTTACTATTTTACGAGCGATGTGTTATATGACACAGGAAGAGGAGATGGGATATTTTATTTGGAAACACATCACGATGTCGTATGGGTGAAGCTCTTCTTTGTCTTGAAAGAAATAAGAATATGATATTTTTGGTCGGATACTTCTAAGGAAATAAAAATTTAATATTCTCTGTAAGGATCCACATTATTCATGTTTTGCTTTGCTACGTCCTCAAAAGTTAGCACAGAGATTTAGTTCAAAGCCACCGCCCACCGCAATGTTTTGTCATGAAAATTGAAATATTTTAGAATTTTTTTGACACTATTTGAGCCTTTAAAAGTTTCACCATAGTTTAGCTTTTAGTAAAATTATTTGTGTTATCTTGTAACTCAAGTACGACATTTTTTACGACCCGATTTTGGGTCAACGTCTCAATTTTCAGTCTAAAACTTAATGACAGGCACCGGATGGGCTTTTGCTCTTGCAATATATTATCCCTCTTTTTCGTATATTTTCAACATTAATTTAAATATTCTCTCAAGCCACCACCATTAGATCTTATTTCAAAAAAAGAAATCTACCTCGTTTTGAAAAATACATTTAGCTAGCACTGTCTCATGGAAGACCAAACATACTGTCAAAAACACATTCGAAAAAAGGTTCAACGCACCAAGAGTATTTATTTGTTCGTGGAACCAAGTTACCTCTCTATAAGGAAATTCGGATATTGGTAGTGAAATTAGAAGGGGCTTGAAAATGGCCTTCACTATCCTGCATAAGTTTAGTCTCAAAGCTGCTAAACAGCTCGGCTTGGTACTACTAACGTGTTCATTGATATTTGATAAATATCATCTTCTAAACAAGTCGAATATCATGAAGCGTCGAAATACTTCTCTATTCAATAGACAGGACCTTCGATATTATTTTAATGTTTCCTGGGCCCTGACTTCTATTTGAAATGTTTAGCATCTCCGCACATATTAAAAACAATTGCTAAGAATCGAAACATGAAAATTATCTCTGAAAATCGTTCCGGTCTTATCATCCATCCTATCGCTTTACGATTCGTGAAGAGAGATATAAGTGTGAATGACAAAGTGTAAGAGATGAAAGTTAATTTAAGGTAGTCTGGGAAGCTATTATTTCATTCAAGATCTATTCAAAGAAGTTAACGTTTTGGTTTCTCGGTGGCTACAAAGTCTTAAGTAGGCTTAGATTAATGTGACTTGGAAAAACAACCGGAGTACTTATTATGAGTAAATCGTGATACCACATAGGAAATGCCTAACTGTTTCTTAATTAATGTGAGGTTCCTAGTACAAAGCGATGGAGGCAATAAATATCAGTATTTTTTGGATCCTTTGGATAACCGAAAAAGAACTGTCACAAATTTGCTTTATTTCTTTAAGACAGGGCAGGGGATGTGGAAAAATTAAGCGGAACGGTTTCCATTTCCTCTTCGTCCATGCAGCTTCCACAGAACTAGTTTGATCGAAAATTGAGCCTTGAGGCAGTGTCCGGCTGTTACACCGATTTTGGATCTAAGGTGCAATCTACTAGAGATAAAAAAGCTGTGGTACGTTTTGGATCCAGTTTGGCCAGATCCTTTTAGTAGCCAGACAGTCGTGATGATGTTTGCCATCTTTATAGTTTATAGCATCTTGCTTTGGCATAAGTTTGCCCTTAGCGAAAGTCACGCTAATATTTATTCTGTTGGGTGACATGTCACTTCGTTTCTTGGCGAGTTCAACGGCCTTGTAGTGACTTATGGCAGAAGTATTCATCTTTCCAATAAGTCTAACTCTTTCTATCTGTCACCACAAGAATTTTCGTAACCGGCCCAGGGATGGAGAATAAATTCTAATTGGTTTTCCAATAACATCACATAATTTCCGATAGTAGGTTATTCTGTGATACTCAGTCAACTGTGTTGCAGCCAAGGTATCCGAGGACGCACTGCTATTGTAAAAAAAAATAAGTAAATAGGGTGGCGCAACAGAGCGAGGAGCCCCTGGGCCTAGCGCATTTCCCACAACCATTACCTTGTGAGAGAATGGAGGGGACTTACAATTTTCTACCAGTTCCGAACGGCCAATCGAGAAAGCGCTTTTCATGGCAATGAATTTACCAACGGAGGACTTGCCAATTCATCGCGAAAGGCGATACCAGTGGAAAAACATTGTTGCCTCTGTTAGGATTCGAACCACGAACCTTTGGGTTAACACCAGACCTGCTAGTCATCATTCCACGGGTACCAGCAATACTATTGTACACAAATATAAATTTCGTCCTGAAACTTTGCTGTCGAAAATGTATCAAATTTGTGCACTTTATGACACTGTAACGTTCAGTTCGACATGCGTTACTTCAACTACAAAACAAGCCCTTTGTTCAAGCTTAGCAGAAGCATCAATGTTCTTCTCCTTCTTCTTACTTTTCGGCGTTACAAGCATAAGGATCTCAAAAGGATCACAGGCCTTCCACTTGCTTACTTCATATAGATCCCAGATATTTAAACTTTGCAAGCTTGGGAGACAAAGCTGCATTCAAATAGATGTCGGCAATGGGCACCTCTGGATTAGAAGGCTGGAATGCTTAGGTGACTCCAACTAGCATCTTACCTTCGTCACTGCTTCTTCATACATATCCTCAATCATCTGCACATAGGCTTCTGGATGTCAACATTGTTGCCAGTTATTGCAACTTCGTGTATCTCCTTTTTCATTGTATATTGGAAAATATCACTCTTTCGATTGTGGTAGGCTATCACATGGGAATAATAATCCTAAGCCATGTGAACCTGATGTACCCATCTTTTTCCAAAACTCATATGGTATTCAATCTGGCCTAGTACTTTTGCCTTTTTTGGAGTTCTTAACTGCTTCACTAGCATCCTCGACTGCAAAGTTAATTTTTTTGTTAAGTTAAATTTGTTCTTAAACCCTCAATACTGTCGCCACCTATGCAGATTTTTTTTCGTCATGCACATCAAGCTGTCCCTGAGCATCATTAATAAATTAAGGCGAACGAATCTTCGGAGCATATTTCCTTTTTTGAGTGTCTGTTTTGAAGATTGTTTGATTTTCAGGTTGATTTGTCGTACTTCTTGAATAGTTTGGTTTGTATCATCATCCGGTGGAGAAATTTCTTGCAGCTCCCGATACCTACCCTCCTTGCTCTTTGCATGAGATAACTTCACTGCACTTCTTCTTCGCTTTTTTCATACAACTTCTGTATTCCTTTTTGAGGTGAGCCTTTTAATATTCATTATTTGAGGGGCACTTTGACCGTGCTTTGAAAACCTAATTTCTTCGAACTTATCCCTGCATTATATTCATCATTCCACCACCATGTCTCCCCGAGTAGTTGGTAGTGTCCCTTTGAAACTCCTAGCCATGATTTGGCCCTCTACAAGCAAGTTTGTTGCAGGCAGTCCCACATGCTTTATGCTGACTTGCTTGCATTTTGCCCATAGATATTAAAAATGAATTCACAATGACCAATTTTATTTTTTCATTTTATCTGAAATTATTTGGAATACTTTCATCTAGTGTAAAACCTCATAAAGCTTTGAATGCATTCACTTTTTTTAGAACATATACTTTTTCAATATGATACCCACGGTTCCTCGAGTGTTACTGGACCGATTCACTTGAAATTTTGAGGGAATCTTATGGACCCCTCATGATGGCATGAACCAGCCTCATCTTCATTTTTCAATTTTTACTATTTTTAAAAAATTCGAGAAACTCAAAAAAAGGTTGAAAAAATCGTTATTTTTTTCAAACAGTCGCTATTTTCTCAAACAAATTTTTTTTTCTTATCGCTGGTTCATGGGATAGCGACATCATTACAGATTAAGAATCTGTTTTTTAATTCGGATGACTAAGAGGGTTGAAATAATGGGTATGGTCATGTGTCAGTTTTTTTAGATACCCCACTTCATCACGTGCTAGGATTTAAAGTTTATAACTTAAAAAAAAAAATGTTTTGAAATCTTTTAACATTAATAAATAACTGACAAAAAATTGTAGTAAAAATATTGATTGTCTTTTTTACGACACTTTACAGATTTCTTGAAATTCATGTCTCTAGACTAGAAAACCCCCTTAAATGCGATGTCGGACTGTTAAAATATTACACTTTGTTATATTTTCCAATACAATTCTGGACTTGAGTTAGGATGTTCTTGTTTAAAGCCTGTGAAATTGCTGCTGTCTAAAATTTGATTTTGATATGCCAGATTTAAACGACTGACAAATTTGTCAGTATTTCCAGTCATAATTCTGGCGTGATTATGGATAATTCTGGCATACCATTACAGTGCTTCAGTTCTATCAGAAAATCTATGCCAGAAAAACTGACAGCCTGTCAGAAAAAATGAAAATTTTCATTTTTTCTGGCAGCGTGTCAGCTTTTGTCAGTCTTTGAGCGCGTTCATAAGAATTCGGATTGTTAGACTGACTAAAAAACTTATTCAGTTTTGCGTTGGACGGTCATCTAAATTTAACGTCAGATTAAAATTGTATTGCGATTCACCTTTCAAATCTACTTGGAGAGGTCTGATGAGAAATAACTAATTTGTTGTAGTTGGATCAAAAGACTACTTCAAAGCTACTTTTTCAACAATTGTGTTTAGAAATATGCGAATAGCCATTATTTGAATAGATTTCGAGCAAAAGTGTAGCAAATATTTTTTTTAAGAAAATATTTCCTTTGTCAAGTATCTTAATGAAAACTCTTACTTCTACGACAAATTGCCGAAAAATAAATAAGGGTCAATTTAAATGCCACAGTTCGCTACAAAAATTGTTCGACAAAAAAGTAACCTTAAAATATGAAATAAAGTTCAATTGTCATATACCTAGGGTATTTTCTCTGATATGACGGCTCAAGAAACTGAATTTAACGTCTGGCCAATCAGAGACCGAGAAAAAATAGTTAATCTGAAACTATAACTTTTGATGAACGCCCTCTTTGTCAGTCGATCGGCACTATAAAACTGACATCATTTTATAGCACGTTCTCTGCCAGTATTTTGCTGTCAGAAATGATAAATAAGGTACTCCCTTTAGTATGGATTTTTTTTGTTTCTAATTCAAATTTTACTTAATATTTAATTTGTCTAAGTTTCGAATTTAATTCAATCGTTTCAAAGAAAATTTATGATTTTCAATTTTGCGTTTTCTTTTGATTAGTTTTTTATCTGAATAATTTCAATTCTCTAATTTAAAAAAAAAAAAGTTTTATGCGTACTCCCCACGAATGGGATATACTCCCGTATTAATCTTTGAAATACTCCCCAGCGAAAATTTGAAACGGCACCCCTGCCTAGTAGCTCTGGTTTCTTCATACACCAAATATAGAACATGCTTTGAAGTACGTTTTTCTGCAATTGATTTTTTTAGTGGGTAACAGCCAACAGGCTCATGGTCAAGACTCAAGAACAAAGTAAATGGTTTGTGGAACGATAATGCAAAGAAATAGATCTGATGACATTACATAAACACTTTTCCTTAAAACCCCACATTAGTGTTTCATATTTTTTATTTTTCATACAAAAATGCAAAACTGGCTTCTGAAAAAACCAAAAAAAAACGCCCAGCAAAGACATCACTGAGCAGAGCTTCAAATTAACACTCCGCCTTTGCAAAAATAAGGCACTAGACGAGGACTCAATTTGAATTATTTAAAAGCCAAACTACTCATGGGATACAATGATGAAGTCAGATGGAACATGGAAGGCTTGCAAGAAAATGTTTTATTTCTTGTGCGTCGCAACAGTAGCCCACGTGATGCTCTAACTCTACTCTCTAGACATAGACACGATTCTTCATAAATTCAAATTCCGATGAATATTCCATTTTCTTGTGCGATGCCCCCTGTGCTCTTGCTGGCTGGTTGCCTGACAGCCACAGCAACAGCAGCAGCAGCGGGACAAAAAGATAGAAATTTCCGTGTCAAGCTATGGCTTTAGATGAATCTTTGTTTTAACCCAAGTCTCTACACAGAGTTTTCTCCCATTTGGATTTGTTTCTTTCATTCTGCACCTTCTATTTGCACTAAGGCAAACGAACTGCCACACCTCAAGCAAGTGGGATTAAAACTCTGTCGAGCCACTCGCCGCCCTCTTCAATAGAAACGAGAAGACATTACAGAAGACATCCCGCCGCGCTGCGCCGCTTGAACTCCCCTCTAAAACAAAAAACCTAAAACCATTGCGCTTAGCTGGAAAAGACAACAACGACACGAAACAATGAGGAAGTGGAAGCCAGGGAAATCTGCATTGTTAAAGTCATAAAAATAAAGAGAGAGAGAGAGATATAGTGGAAAAAAAAAACAGACAAGAAGGGGACTCTGGGAAGCAGCAGAGACATCATGAGGAAGCACCATCAGGGAAGCGCTCATTTGAATTTGAAAGGAGAAATCATCAGAGGGACTAGATGGAAATGTGGGTGTAAGTACCCTGCGGAAAAGATTAGAAGAGTATATGGTGAATGGTCAGTATCGGTAGTGTTGGCCAGGCTAAGAGTGCAATTCAAAAAATCTTGTCACAATTCTATTGTGGGATGGAGAAACAGAAATAGAAATGACTTTATGTATCACTGAGTGGGATTTATGTTTCAACTCATGTGACTTTGCATGATGGACCATTCTGGTGACTCCTAGAGAGAAAGTTGTAAGTCGCAATCTCAAATTAAAATCAACACGACAATAAACAAGAAAATACTCTGGTGTAGTTGTATTCAAATGATATTGGATGGACACATCTGGGCAACAGAGTCTAGGACTACGACCAGTGTCCAGTGAGCTTATGATTAAAACATACCAATGCTCGTGTACCCAATACCTACGTCCGGTCGGGGTTATTTAGATGGAAGGATGTTTCTTTGTGAAAAAAAAGTTATCCCTTGCCTTGGATTGATGGAATTCGAGAGCATTATCAAGATGGTGTAATGTGAAAGCCAGGCAAACAAAATATTGGCTTAATTAAAGACGCTCAATGCATCAGATGCATTCAATGAGAAATGTGTGGCCCATTTCCTTTATATTAACCGTTGCCTTTAATATTATGGCCAATTCTTTGCAAAAAACCTCACTTTTACGTCTTACCCCACAACTTTAGTGAAAAATTAAAATTTAAACAGACAATAACTTACATACCTGATGAGACTTTTAAATTGACTCCGTCACAGCCACTGCTACCATTGCCAAATTTATGGCCAGCATTACTTGTTGTTACTGCAAAATTGCTCGCCGCACTATTCGAGCTCGGACTGATGCATAAACTACTACCCGAACCAATGCTATTGTTGTTACTATTATGCAAGCCAACAATGTGCGTTGCAAAGAACTGATTTTGTTGCAATAAATTGGATGAAGTCGGTGGAGGTGATTCAATTGACAATGACTCCACTGAACCTGGATCAGAAAAACCACCCTGTGTCGATGAGTCCTCGGGTGTGTCGAAAAAATTCAAATTGAAATCAGCATTTGCATCGAAACTGACAGCGGGGATAATTTCATCGTCATCATCGTCACCGTTTATAGTATTACCCCCGCGTGTGTTGCTACTATCAACCAAGTTCGAATGGATTTGCGATTGATGGTCTGGATCTAATTTAAATACATCCATTTTCTTACACCCATAGTAAGGGGTTTAGATTTATAGAGGTGCACACTCACTTTTAGTTTATTGTTGTTTTGAACTTTTTTGTTTGTTGTTGATTAATTTCAGGGGAGAAGGTATAAACTTATGTCTTAAGCTATTTTAAAACACTTCTAATTAAAACTTTGCTTTGAATAAGATTGTTGTTGCTTTATTTCGTGGAGATAGATTTGGAATCAAAAAAGTTTAAAGTTTTGCTTTAAAGGTCTGAGTAGGGGAACTTTTTTCTTCTGGTGTTCTTGATATGAAGTCTTTTGATGGTCAATCTTAGACCTCATAGTTTTCACTTTTAATGAGTATTGTTTCTGTTTCTGATTTAATTTATTGCTGAATTTTTCTAAAACCCAATTTATTTAAACTGTCAACGACACTGAAACCAAAATGTTTGCATTTGCTTTATGCTTTAGGAAAATTTTTGACTTTTTTTAGATTAAAATGGTCGTCCAGTTTCTTATTTTTATAGTATCGGTAAACAGTTTGAGGAATTCTTACTCTGATCGCTACAAACCCATGTCTCTCCTTTAAGGGAGTGGAATGAGTTAGCCTGATAAATGGCAAACTCAGTTTGCAGATTTCATCTCGGAAGTTGATCAGCAATTTTTTATAGAAAATCTTATTTAAACAAGTTTTGCTAACATGCCTTGGTTTATCGCTAGTTTCCCTTAAGTCGCTTATTTCTGCAGTTATTACAGTTTCTTAAACACGCTGCATTTTATGTTGCAAATCATTGAAGACTGCCTTTTTTGCGATGGAAATTGCGTGAAAATGATTTTATTTAACACTCTTTTTTTAAATTATCTATATCTATACTCTATCTATCTATATCTATATCTATACATATAATAAAAACGTAACAGTTTGTTTGTTTGTGCATGCTAATCTCAGAAACGGCTTATCGTATCTAGATGGGATTTTCAGTAATATATTGTGGTAAGCTTCACTTAACATTTTTATTTCATGTCAATCGGTTAATAAATAAAAAAGTTATGCCAATTCTTGCGAACGAAGTCACTGGCACACCTAGTATAAAATAAAGCTTTTGTGTTCAAACTCACGAAAAGTTTATGGAGCGCTATGCATTCGTAAATACTTTTTATTTTTAAAAATGTTTTTTTTTCTCAAAATTCTATTTGTTTTGAACTGATATGAGACTTTGTAATTATTACATTGCTTTGAGAGTATTTTGTCATTTTACACATTATTATTATTTTTTTTTTTTAAATTCAAAAGAAATGTTATTTCTGGCAAGTATTGCCATGTTCTTATTCTCAAGAAAACCAATTATTATTACAAAACTTGTAATGAAATAAGGAATCTATCTATTTATCTATTAACTCTGATCTCCTAAAAGTTTATAGCTTCATTTTGAAAATTAGTGCACCGAAAGTCCCCCATGCATGTGAAACATTTCAAAACTCTTAATTTGGAGCAGGTATAGTTTTTGAAAATTTTTCCTGATTCGTTTTCCTGATCGCTATAACTGGCCTCTAATGTAAAGGCCACTACTTTCACACAAGGCCCACTCAAAAATGCCTAAGAAAATAAGTTTGTTAAAGACTTTTGTAAAGTAGATGTTATTTGGTCAACGTCTATCCGAAGCTGTGTTTAAGCGTTCTGATCATATAATGGCTTCCTTGAAAAGATGTGCAATACTGAACTACTAACTTTTGATTGTTGACACTATAAGGCAATCGAGCAGAAAAAAATTTAGGATTAACAATAAAATATTAATGTTACGACAGAGAATAAGTAAAAATGTCGTTCCTGCGTTTCTGTCTGTCTGTCTCTATATTAATATACAGCCTGAACCGCTTGACGAAATTTCTTAAAAATTTTACGTTAGGCTTTTTTGGGCAGCCAACAGAAGAAGTTTTGGTGTTGGGTCTCTAATCCTTTAAATAATGTTACCTGCCATACAACCTATAAAAATATTTATTTTCCTTAAAAACCGGTAAAACGATCTCGATTGAAATATGTGTGAGGGATTAATCTTAGTATGTCTACTATGATGTTGTTAAACAAAATTTATAGAATATCCCAGAACGCTACGTTTCATTGTTCCGGTTTTTTTTTTTTCAACGACTTAGTTGTTAATTATTACTAACACGATTTTATACTTAAAAAGTTTAAGGGGTTGTTTAACGAAGACAGCGTAATCACATTTGAAAAATTTTAGTTTTTGGAGGTATTGTCAATTTCTCAAGAAATAATTAAATATTATCAAGAAATGATTGAATAATTTCTCAAGAAATAATTTTAAAAGCAATTACTAAATAAAAGCAATGGCATTTTCACATTTTAACGTAAAATCTTTAACGTTTTTATTTTTCAATTATTTTGTATATATTTCTTGTGACTTTATTCCATTTTTGGTAAATAAATGTGCATATGGCAACCCTGTAGCACAAAATATGTCATGAAGAGCGGAAACTACAAATACTTTTAATAAAAAAATAAATATCTGAAAATGACACTTAAAAAAAACAAAAAACCTTACGTCATGGTTTTGATATTGTACTCAGCACTCGATCGCTATGTAGTTCGTGCAAAATATGGAATAGCCGATACGACGCACACTGGGGCAGAATAACACAAACTGTGGCAACAAACCAACCAATAAAGGAAGGACCTGTCATTTTCAGGAAATTTGTCCAGAATACGTAATGCCCATGGTATAACGATAAGGGTGGCCATACTTCTTCTTTAAAGAGAACATGATCTCTTTTTGGCCTTTAATTTTGGGTCCGGTAATTTATTTCACAATATCAAACAAAGTCTTTTGGGTGAGTACAAGATTTCACTCTCTTCATAATTTATTTGGTAGTACAGGGTTACCGAATACACATTAATTGTGTTAATTAAATAAAATCGCAAAAAAATATTGAAAAAAATTAATAATAATAATAATAATAATAATAATAATAGTTTTCTAAAAATTCAATGAAAAACCTTTAAGCAGTTTTCTTAAGAAACAGGTTTTCCACTTTTTATAAAAAATAAGTTTCTTTCAAATCAACTATGCAAGTTTTGAGACCGTACCAGAAAATGTTTCGATAAAAATTTTTAAGTAAATCAAAGACACAGCTTCGAAAATATTCAAAAAATAATTTTTTTTTAAACCAGTAAAAGTCTCCATTGTTGCTTCCTGGTATTTTTTAAACCATCCAGGGACTTCTTCGATATAAAATTTTGTCTGAATTGTATCAGCCATTAACGAGAAAGTCGGTTTTGAAAAGAAAACAGTACTATGGAGGTACCATTCCTAGAACTTTTCCAAAAAAATTAGCGTCATAAGAAAGACCTTTGAGAAATAATCCTTAACATAAAATTTTATCAAAATCGTTACAGTCGTTCTCGAGAAAATTAAGCATTATCATGAAGGTTGCATGGCACTTACAAACACACCTAGAGACTCTATGACTCAATTCCAAAAACCCCACCCCCTTTTTCGTATTCTCTGTCATCGTAATGTCATATTTAATTGTTATCTCAAAAAAATGGAATTAACTCACTAAACTTAACATTTTCACCAACATTAAGAAGAGTACTGTGATTTTGAAATCGGTCTGTCTGATTAAATCTGTCGCTATGCTATTTGAATAAACATTAAAAAATGTTTAAAATATTCAATTAAATTTTACACCACCCATCTTACCGCTTTCAAAAGCTGCAACAGTTTTGGTGCTTTTCTGAAATTTGTTAAGCTTTTTAAAAAAATGCAAATAGGGTTGTGCAACTGAGCGGGGTGCCCCGTGTGAGGGAATGGAGGAAAGTACAATTTTCTGCCAATATCGTAAGGCTAATAGAGAATGTGCTTTTCATGTCTATGAACTTACTATCGGAGGACTTGCCAATTTCTCGCGAAAGGCGATACCCGTGTAAAAAAATTTTTGGTTTCTGTTGGTATTCGAACTACGAATTCCCCCGGTCAACAGGCAAACACGCTAACCATCACGCCATGCTAAAAATGTTTTGCCAAAGACATCTTTCTTTCGAGAAAGATTGTACCATAAAACGGCTCTAAATTGTAGAGTTTTGAAGAAAAAAGACAAGTAAACTATGAAAACGTTTTTAAGGGCGTTATGCACCGTTTAGCCGAAAAAAACTCATTGAAAGTAAATCCAGGCTACATACAACAAACAGTAAACTACTACTACTACTACTACTACTACTACTACTTCAAAGCAAATTTTATTATTCTCTATCATGACTTTTTAGAGTTTCTTAACATTTTCAATCTCTACTCAAAAATCTAATCCTACGAAAAAAAAAAAAAATTGTTTGACTTAAAAAATTGAAAAGTGCGTTTTCCTTGACCCTAAGACTATTGCTTGAAATTAAAGGGTTTAATCTAAGTTTATTTACTTCTTTGTCAAATTTTCAATTTCTAACAACATGAAAAACCTCAAATGGTAAAAGCAAGGAGTAATTAGGACCCATACAAACCAGATAAATTGGAGATCAGTGCCGATACGATTTGACGAAAATTTTTGTGTCTGTATGTTCACCAACTTACACGTGCTATTACATCGACACCGGTTGGTGCCCAGTATTTTATGGTGTGTATGGGTCCCGTTGAAATACACTACTGTCATTTGTCCATCTATTGCTTATCGCACTTATGTTTCTTCTGAGCATTCACTCAACAAAATGATCTATACAGTTGGCCCAAAATTTTAGTTTTTCATATATGTAATTTATTTTGTTCCGTCTTCTGATGATTTTAAAGAAAAACTAAATTTCTGTATCCAATCAGAGGCCGTGAAAAGTTCAATTGTCTAAAAAGCTTTATACGTTGAGTACCCTAAGTTCTTTGGTTAATTAATGTTAATTATCACAGCAAGGCAACCCGTTCCTGAATTCAACACCATAAATGGCAGAAGCTTAAGTTTTGTCATGCTCCTGATCCTGTCAGACAATGCTGGCTTATTATTGAGTTTAAGTACAAGATTTAATTTTTTTTTTTAAGTAGGGCCTAATAAATGAAAAAGAAGAATTTGTGAACGATTTGTTTGACCGATTTTGTTCAATAATACGTGTTTTTAATTGACAAACCATAACGACTTAGATACTTCCATAACAATGATGACGACCTAAGCACTGGCTAACAACTAATTCTCTTCAGTTCACTTTAAAAATTTAAGATAGGTTTTTTTCTAAGTCACACTGTGGCTGTTAGTTCGCTTCTCTTCACTTTTCAATCATATTGTACAACTAAGGATTAAGATCCGTCACAGCACTCTCACTGGATCACAATCCGCTGTAAAATGTCATATTTTTAATTCAGTTTATAAAAGAACGCGCAATTTAATCAAAACTTCGCGCTTAAAAAATCAAAACAATAACAAGACCAAGACACCCGGATAACAGTACGAGTATGTAGAAAAAACCGACAATCCCACAAAGGAACACCTCATTCGAACGCGTGGAGGGCTCATCCGTGTGAACTCCTCAAAGAACTAAGAAGTGTGCCGAGGTTCTAAGTTGCAACTCTCTCGCGAAGGCCAAGCAAGCAAAACGATCGAAGTGAGTGAAGGAATAGGCACAGAGACGACAACGACAACCAATTTCTTCTTTTTATTTTTTTATTTTTTGCTATTATTATTGCTGCACTAGCAAAAGACTACGAAGAAGAACAAAGCAGCAGTGCACTGCTGCAACTCTCCCCCGGGATGATAGGGAAGAATCCAAATGGGGGCCACCTAAAAGGGGCAATGGGACCAGAGAGGGATAACCAACAAATAGAAATCTATCGAGTGTGTGGATAAAGAGCATAAATTCTAAAAACAACATTCTAAAGAGCGCACACGTATATAGATAGTTGGGTACTTTTCCTGGTTACTCATTCTGGAGGAATAAAGACAGCAATGTGCAAAAAAAAGAAAACCCTTCAGTGTTAAGAAAGACGGCAAAGAAAATAAACCTTAAGCAACAACAACCACAGCCGCGAGAATGAAAAAAAAAATAAAAATAAAAAAAAAAAAACACACTTAAGGCAAGAGAAGAGAAAGTGATCGCAACGCTAAGTGCATAGACCCCAGCGACCTAGCGCTGATTGTGATTGCAACTAATTATTGTCATAGCTGCCCATCAAGACGCAGGCAGCTCCTTCAGAAGTTCTGCCTACCTTAATCAGCGATCGGTGTTAACGGCCTGCAGTTAAGTACACTGACTCCTCCTGCGTTAGGGCCTATCAGTATCTAATTAACTCGGCTGTGTAATTACAATATCCCCGATGCTATGCAACTCCTCGACATGACGACGGTGCGTTCTCGTATCCCCTTGATGAAGGAGAAAATGACTCAATTAGTTTGCCCTGAATAGCATTTGATAGGTACAGGGGCAATCACGATCAAATCCAATTTAGCACCATTATGGGTGAAAATTGTATTTCCATGTGAATCATATTTCATTATGATACGATCACATTCACTGCTCCAACACCTTTGCATGCTATAAACTTTATCTACCATGACTTAATTGCTTGTGTGGATGATAAAAGTGTCAAACTTTAAAGCATAAAATATCACGCGGTGCCATCTAATGGTCGAGCGCTGCCGTTTTCGCACACATAGGATTCTAATTTTTAATCTGAACAACGACCACAATCAACGACGACGACCGTTTGTTTGTATCGTCGGTCGTGCCATTTCCTGCTTCATCTTCTAATCCACCTATTTAACCAATGCCATGGCCATAATTAAAGTTAAGTTCAATATAGGAAGAGAGAGAGATAGATTCTTCGACTTTTTTTCGTCGTCTTGACTTTTTAAGTAAAGGTTGAAGAAGATAGCAGAAACTTGAACGCGGAAAGCGAACAAAATCCCTGTTCACCAAAAGTGAATTTCGCCAGGCCTGATTGATATACATTTTTTTTTTATCAACATTCAATGTTTTCGAATTTGGAACAAAAACAACTCTGCAAAATACGTACGTATTTTGACATTCTGTGCTATAAGTTAACGACGAACATGCTCGCCGAACATGCTAAACTAAACTAAACTAAACTAAACAATATTATGGCATGGGGTGAGAGTAACAATCTGCAGACTGAGGCTAAGCTTGGCCTTCGGTGTACCTCTCTTCTAGCAGCTTATTTAATCTATATGTTTCTAGAAAGAAAGAGAAACAACATAAACTGACATTTCTCGCTGGACTGAATACGTTTAAGCAGATTAACTAAATTGCAGGAAAGAAGTCTCCTATACTTGGGCAACTGCAACACAATGACGTCACTTGCATCCGAACAAGAGAAAACGAACCCTTATCCAGGCATTTTCGAATGCAATTTTCAACACAATGAGCCAAAAGTTCAAAAAAGAAAATATATCAGTCTTAACGACAATCAATGATATTTTCACAAATCAGGGGTCGAATTACAGCATCAGTGATCGAGTGAGTGAGGGACAATGTTCTTTCGAAGTTCGTGCTTAGATTGCTCGATAAAGCGAATTGTAAACCAAAATTCCCTGATTCCGTCACGCAATACTCGATATCGTGTGCTGTAATTCGGCCCCTGGTAAGCCATTACGGTTCAATTCAATTCGGAGCTCAAGACCTATCTCCCTCCTCCCAAACCTCAGTAAACTACTAGAAATGCTGAACCTCAACAAATTTCGCTCACAATGATCCTCAATTTTGCGTTCCAAAACATACTCTTCCAATTTTGACCCGTTAGAAACCTTCCCGTAGAAATAAACCTGGCTTTTAACAAAAAAAAAAAGGTAACAATAGCCTGTCTGCTATTCAAAAAGTATTTGACACCGATTTGATAAATGTTCTGGTTTTCAAAATAAAATCACTTCACTTTGCCATGACATCTTTTCGCAATCATCCACAGTTTTCTTACCAACCGTAAGTTTAACTTACGAGTAGGAAACACCAAGTCCATATTAAAAAACATATATTCAGGCCTTTTCAATATTTTCGACCAACCAGCAAACTCACCTATGACCAAAGCCTTTATATTTGCTGATGACTCACTTATAGCGCATCCATAAACACAGAAAAAGCTCTCCGTAGGGTAAAGGAACTCTGGGAGTACTTCCTACAATGGGGAATTAAGGGACTAGAGTTAATCTGCTTAAGTTATCCCTCGCATAATGGCATAGCCACAAGATGCAAACTCTTGTCCCTGACTTTCCCAAAAAACATAATTATTATTCCTAAGCAAAGCGCCAAGAATCATGGGGAATCAGTTTCTTTAAAAGTTCAAATTTAACCTACATGCCAAACACACTCTTCCAAACCATACGGTGCCTTAGCTCTCATTCGTCGTATAATATGGAAGTAAGTGATAGTTTTCAGAAACGAACAAAGCTTCTGCTTAACAGGCAACAAATTTATCCCTTACTAACTTATTGCTTCCCTATACAGTACACAATAAGTCCAACATACATGAAAAAAGTTTAAGTTTTCAAGCGTACCTAAAGCACTTCGCTATTGCTCATCTTTGTGCAGAAAACCAAATTCAAGTCCGCTGCTACAGCAATGAAACACTCTACGAAGCCTCAAAAATTGTTTCCACAGACAATAATACCTACACAATATCATCACCAAAATGTTGAGGTACATTCCATTCTATCCAAGCCCTCTTATGAATATAATTGCAGGCAACGCAGCCTCCGACAACCGGTACCTCCAGGTGCTATTTGTGATTGATCCAGCATTCCGAATATCGTTAAAAGACAGCTTCCAGGACTTCTACGTCGCTACAGGAATAGGAACGCAGCATAATAGAGGTTGAAGGTATCCAACAACTCCGATTTACAATAGCTTCCAGGACCGAAGCTATTATCGAACTTATCTTCCTCCCCCCACCATTATAGCTAACAACCGTCAGCACTGCTCAGCCGACCAGAACACAAAAAATTATTTATTCAAGAAACAAGTAAATGCAAGCCATAAAAACCTTTGAATTAAAATTAATAAAATTCGCCTACCTAACGAAGCTGAGCCCCTTCTGTGCCCGCAGATTTATGAAGAAACATGCAAAAAATTTTAGTCTTAGAATGCCAAACATTGCAAAGCAAATAAGCTTTTCAATACTTAAGTTTTATGACATTTTCCGCTACTATGCTGTTGACAGAGAGTTGATTCCAAATAAGAAGCATGCGAAACTTTCATACTAAGTCGAATGTGTGAGGTTAATAAATTGATTATAAATAATTTCTCAACGACTTTCTAACAGTTTTTTGTTCTGACAAAAGTAAAATGTGAACTGCAGTTGGTAAGAAGAAAGATGAGATTGTACGTGTACGATGGCGACCCTTTTCATCACTGCAAGTTGAAATCAGAAGTTTTAAAATTCTTTTAAAAAAACACTCCCATGGGCAAAAATTAACATCGTTTTTCCTTCAGAAAAGGTCGATTGGGGTTAAGTCAGAGTGACCAGATGTTAGTGTTAAAATAAAGCTGTGACTTTAAACGATGAAAATCTCACTAATGGCTAATGCTATGTCCCCACAAAACTATCACAAACTTACATGAAAACTAAGTGGTTTGCCATAAAAAATGAAACTATTTAAGTTACTGGGTTTCATCTCAATCTACTTGAAACCATTTGCGCTGAACGTGCTATTTACAACATCCAGTGAATTTGACGTTTAAGAAAGTGAATGTAAGGGGAGAGAACGGAATCTCTCATACGTCGGTGACGTTCTGCGCACAATTTATTTCTATCTCTTTTTAACTTGAAGCAAATACGTCAACTCAAAACTTTTTCTTCAAGTGAGAACGCAACTAGGTTAACTCAAACCATCCTCGAATGAAACCAAGTTTAACTTCAAGTGGGGACATAGCATCAAATTACAAGAAAATCTTCAAATTCCAATAAATTTAAAGAAGTTTTGAACGAAGCAGTGCTCAACTAAAAGCAAAACAAAATCACTTGCAATCGATCAAACTTTATTTTAATGAAATGAACATTTTTTGCCCTAGATTTGATAACTGGAAATTCACCTTAGACTGGCGGCTTTCATGTCTACCCGTTCCCCGCTAAGGTTCAACCTCGATAGCAACTGTAAAAATAGTCAAGGAAAATAAATGAAAATGTAAGAAAAAAGAATTAAGAAAAAGTAGAAGAAGAAATGCCACAACTGCATAGCGAGTGATATAACAAATGAGGAAGAGAAAATTCTGTTTTGAGTACAAGATAGCCGCGTACCGCTCACTTATACACCGAGCCGCAGAAAATCGCGATCGAGTTCAATGACTTCTCTTAATCATGATCATCCACATCGTCATTATCATCATCATCATCATCATCATGGTAATCGTTGTCGTCGTCATTCTATCCGCGCCGGACCAATTGTGAGTGTAGGTAGGTACTGCAACTGTAAGATGCATTTTGCGCTTTTCTTCCCGTTTGTAGTCTTGGGTTATTATTATTGTCTCTTTTTTTTCTTTATTAATTTTTGCATAGTCTTGTCGAATGGTTTCTATATTCTGCACTTCATTTATTTTTGTTGCGTTAAGCGATTTTCCTATGTTTGCGTTGAGATTTATTGCTCATTTGTTTAAGGTTGGTTTGGTGTGAGGAAAGGAGTTTTTCTTTTTTTCTGATTCATTGTTGTCTTCACTGCAATTTGAGATTTGCACATGGATTAGTAGTTGGGGTATTTACATTGTTGAGAGAGGGAACATACTTAAAGGCTTTGTTTGATAGATGAAGTGATAATTGACATGTGTCAAAGGTTGACATGAAGAATAAAGAGACAGAATTTGAGTATAAAATGGAAAATAATTAACTAGATTTTGGGTCTCAGAAAATGGAACATTGGCGTTAATGGAACTTTAAAATGTTTTGACTAGTTGGTTTGTATTGGAGACACAAAACTACATTCAGTGACTGATTGTTGGCTTTTATTGTTTTAAAGTAAGATGAGGAGAAATTTACTGTGCGAAACTAAAAAAAAAAATACAAATTGTGGAATTGGCAGCAGTGTTTTGGTACCAACACAAAAACGAAAACTTCAGCCATAAGAGCCTGGTCATTGAAAAGAGCTTGACCAATCATTCATTCTCAATGATGGAGGAAGTTTTCAGATTTGAAGCAGAGTGTATGTAGGCTAGGGCACCCCTATACATTTTCAGAATACAGTCAGCAACGAACTGAGCTACTCGACTGAAATGTGGACCCAAGTTGGTTTTTGATACTAGTAACAATTTCCAAATTATAATACCCTCAAGAGAAGCTGGGGAGAACGGTACTCTCACTTGGATAGTAAAGCCTTTCACTTCTAAACTGAGAGCTATAAGACCTGTGATGGTGTAGGAAGAGGAATTTTCTCGAAAGGGCTGAAATTAAGCCTTTTCTTCCGCCTACCTGACTGTTGTAGTGTGTTCCAAGCGGAGATTCTAGCAATAAAAGAAGTCCTGTCCTGACTCAGGCAAAACGTTGTATTCTCCATGGGCATTTGTATCTTCTCGAAAAGCCAAGCTGCTCTCAAAGCTCTTGCCTCTGTCTCTTCAGAATCTATTACGTGCCAAAACTGCCGCACGTCTCTAAAGGAGGTGTCAGAACGTTTCCACATTCACTTTACATAAGTTCCGGATCAAAGAGACATACCAGCCAACTGCATGACAGACGTACTTGCCAATAAAGGAACTATTTCTTCTCTTCGACCTGAAAGGAACAATAGCTATTGCTACATGCAAACTTTTGCTAAAGCAAGACGCTTCTGAGAAGATGAGCATTAGATGGATGCAAAGTAATACGTGCCTTATGACTAAACAAATTTGACCATGTGTAGACTCGAATCGTTCAAAGAGATTATTGAATCTTAATCGTTTGTATATAAGCTCCACCATAGATATCCTAACAGGACACTGCCTAATAGGTAGACATGCAAAAAAACTTGCTATCTACTCCAATGACTTTTGTAGAAACTGCATGGACGAGGAGGAGCAGACAGTCCAACATTTCCTTTGCTTATGACCTGAGCTCGCTAACAGACGAAAAACTCACCTAGGTGAAGACTTCTTCGACAAGACCAACGATTTACCTAACAGAGACCGTAAAAGTCTCTCCCTTTTTGTACAAAGCTCTGAATGGTTTGACTAACTGGTGATCAACTCTTTAGGTTCGATTAGAGGGTGATTCAACACTCTAATCCCTTAGATGGGGAACAGAGGGTGATCATCATTGTGGTATCACAATGGACCCCTTGTTGGCTTAGTATGTCGGTCTCCGTATACTAGCAGCCACATCTGAATGTAGGCTAGGATAACTTCATATTCAGAGTTATCATCAAACGACGAGACTTTATTTTCTAGATAAAAATAGGCAGAGTTGCCGTCTTGGGGTTAACAGGCTTCCAATCTCTTGTAACCATCATTCACAATGGTGAATTTGTCAGTTTCCAAAAGTAGAAATATTAAAAAGTACAGTTTCGCTTTTCTTTCTGAATACTTAGTCCTAAACCAAATCCAACTCAAAATGCCATTCTATTCGACCATGGCTAACGGTGCCTACTTTGTCCCTCATTTTTGCAATACCCGTGACAATGATGCAATTGCATTCTAAATACCATTGTAGATATGCCACACGGCAGAGAGTTGAAGATGACAACTTGCCATTTTTAGCAACAAAGCTCATTAGATTTTAGCACAGCCACTTCTCATCACTACTTATAAAAAATGGAGGTTTCAGTATAAACTATCATCATAAGTTTTTCGACTGAAGGCATAAGCCAACGTCTTTTTGTGAAAATTAGTTACAAAGAGCTATGTAATTATAAATATACTAGCTGAGCTGCCCGGCTTTGCTCGGGTCTGTAGTTTTAAGGTTCCCATTGTCGTTTTACCTTTTTCGTGAGAATTTGGGGATGAGATATAATCTTATTCTTATTGTAAGACTATGTGGCATCCTAATGCTGAAAGAATTTTTGAGATCTGTTCAGTAGTTCCTAAGTTACCGTTCCCAACTCCGTTCCTGTGGGAATCGTCCGTTCCAGTGGAAATATGTGAATGAAATATAAATCTATTTCACTGAGGGATAATATTACATTCAAAAACTGAAAGAATTTTCGAGATCGGTCAAGTAACTTTAATGTTCCCGTTCTCGTTCCTGTTTCTGATCCTGTCGGATTATAGGGATGAAAAATATAGCCTAAGTTACTGATAAAGGGTGAAGGGGGATAATGTAGCAGCCCCAATGTTGAAAGAATTTTTGCAATCAGTGCAGTAGTTTCTAAGTTTCCGTTCCCAACCCAGTTCCTATGTGGAAATCTTCTGTTCCCTTGGAAATATGTGAATGAAATGTAAGCCTATCTCATTGAAAGATAATGCAACATCCTAGAGTTGAAAGAATTTTTGAAATCGGTCAAGTAACTTTATGGTCGCCGTTCTCGTTCCCGTTTCTGTTCCCGTGGGATTATAGGGATGAAATATAGTCTAGGTTACTTATGAAGGGAGATAATGTAGCACCCCTTGTGTTGAAATAATTTTTTAAATCTGTGGAGTTGTTTCTAATTTTCCGTTCCCAACCCCGTTCCTGTGGGAATATGGGGATCAAACCGGAACAGGAACCATCCCTGGACTAAACTGTGTCTACCCTGAAAATTTCATAAAAATCCGTTGGGTGGTTTAGGAGTTTACCCCGGACATACATACATACATACATACATACATCCTATTTTATATATATAGATAGATAGATAGATAGATTTTTATTTATATCTCAATAAAATCAAACAACGACTACTACTACTAGCACTTAAAAGATTCCAATGGGGAGATCCTGATCTTTTAAAACGATTCACTCAGTTTGGACTATCTTTGTTAAATGTTCTCTGTCTCGAAAAATGGATGTATTAGCAGACAATGTTACTGAAAAACTTAACGAAATTTTGAACCATTCTGAAGTTCAGTCAATTTAATACATTTTTCCATTTTTCTTTTATTTTCATCTAACTGACCTGCTCAGCGTAGCTGAGTTATGGAGCCTTTTACAATAGGTTCTAAGTTCTCGTTTACGTTCCGTTCCCGTTCCAGTGGAAGTATGAGAATGAATAGCATTATATAGGTGAAAGAATTTTCGTTCAAGCAGTTTCTAAGTTCAGATGTATGTTGCCATGTAAGCTCCCGATCCCGCTCCCGTGGGAATATGGGGATGAAATATACAGTCCGTAACAATTGGATAGCCTCACATATTTTTTCGTTTTGAGTGCCCTTTGATGTGTTGCCAGGAAAAAATGCATTGGGTCTGCATGGGCCTGACGAATCCAACTATTACTACCATGATTTAAAAAAAAAAATGGTTTTGGACCGTCCCCACAGCCATGAAGGAGGCTTCATGGTGCCAATGTCATATCATATTATGAAACTTAAACTGTAGAATGACAGCACCGTATTACAAAACTATTCTGGAAATGGCTCCACCACAGTTACAGGATATTTTTGGACTACTGCGGATAATTTTCCAGCAGGACAATGCTCCCATTCACACAGCTGGAATACTTCAAACTTGGCTACAAAGATAATACAATATAGAGAAACTTTTCTGGCCACCCTACTCGCCAGATTTGAACATCATCAAAAATGTATGGGGCTGGTTGACACGAAAAGTGTATGAAGGTGGGAAGCAGTACACCAACAAAGAGGAACTCATTAAAGTGGCAAGTAATTCCCTTGATTTCTTAAAATCTTTGTATGATTCCCTAAAAGACCGCATTTTTGATGTTATTCAAAATAACGGGGGTGGTACAAAGTATATTGAGATAATTTTGAAAGCAGACAGTGAGTTTACATATTTAAAACCTTTGTTTTGGATCATTTTACGTATTAAGAACCGCATCGAAATCTGTTGAGTTGTTTTTAAGATCTAAGCAAGCAGGAAAACAGTGGAAAGCGACTTTGTTTTATACTATGTAATGATGATATGAGTCCAATTTGCTTTTTCATTAAAATAATGAACTATGTACGTGCTTTCACTCAAAAAATTATTATTTTAAGAATAACTTGTAAAGTCCAAGAAAAGTTTTCCGTTACAGCACTCCAAAACGTTGGTACTCAATTCAAAGTGGCAATGTTGAACGCATCTTTTATACAATTTATTTTCTTTTAAGTTTAATTGTGTTTGAAGATTTTACACCCAACCCAGTTTAAAATACAATTTGAATTCAAATAAAGCCCCGTGTAAACAACCCCATCAATTGAAACAAACTAGTATGTGAACTGCTCAATCATTGACTTTATTCATATTCATATTTCAATATTTCAATCGACAACTTTCATTATATTGCCAAACTCGATGAAATTGAAGACTCTCAAAGTTTTGCATCTGCTGAGAGGAAATTTTCAAAACTCCAATCAATAAAAACTAAAAAATCGCTTGGATTAGATATTCAACCGATTGAGGGCGTAATGTTTGCAAAGGAAATTTATTCTGAAAATGATCAGGTTAATGGACCCAAATTTGAATTCCCAACGTACAAAAGTCCGTTTTTTCTTTTTATTATTGGACTCATAGATGATGTTTGTCGCAGTACCTCTATCGGACAGCGTTTCGAACTGTCGAGAGAACTATTTTAGTTGTTAATAGACCGACTAAATGAAGGCTCTCAACTGGTGAAAGCTGAGAGAACAAGGGTATCAAATTATTACACCGCTTTTGCTTATCGGTGGAAAATAAACATATAATTTAATTGTTCAAATTCTATGGATCAGGAAGATTTCCAGATGCCTATGTTCAAACGATCATCATTTTGTATAAAGGAGAGGTGACGATGGATAGATTTCCAGCTATAGATTCAGTGAAGCATTTTAAGTTACAGTAGGATCATAAATCCTTTCAAGAATCACTTAGTTTATTTGTAAAGGTTTTAGAATTTAATGACCGTATTAGTCCAAAGAAGATTGAGTACTTGTAGACTTATTGGAATGAAAATGTGCTTCGCAAGTGTAAAAAATGTATATGTCCGTGATCAATGATTAAAAGTAACAATCCAAAACAGGGAGGTTTAACGACTCATTCTAAAATCAACGCGGAGTGCCACACAGGCGTGTCACTAGTATGAAGCAGTTAAGGGGGAGAGCTGTGGTACCTTCGAGATCACAATGCTATGAGTAAGCCGGAAAGGGAAGAAGACGTAGAAGAATTATGCACATGGTTATAATGTTCTTCAGTCCTTTTCAATCCAACTTAACTATCGTTCTATAACTTGGCTTACATATGGTCATAAATGCAACAAGATAGCTGTAACGCCATACCTACGTGTGATGAGAAAACTTTTGCTCCGTAGCATGTAAAACACTGATTCTTCTATGTAGACAGATTTTGGTTTTGAATTTCATAAAACAAAGTTCAAATGACACCTCATACAACAAAAATTTGTAGAGGATATCATGCTCATACATAAAAACGTGCTATCTGAAATGTATCTGATTTCAATTTGAAATGTAAACATAATTCGTGTAATACTGTTCAGCTATTCATAACCGAATATTCGAAATGCTTTAGGCAGAGCTTCTATATAAACATCAGATTTAAGTATGTATTACCTCTTGCACTGTATCTTAACTGTAAACGTATCATCTGTTTTTAAGTATTTTGCGCAAGCGCACACTCAAAGTCGTGCCTTTTACTATGATAACTCAAACTTATAAACTGTTTTGAAATTATAACAAATTTCTTAGTAAAATTTATATTCTTTCCCATCGAATAAGGACCATAGAAGATATCGTTCAGTACAAATCCGCTTCTATTGAAATTTTTTTTCTACTTGTTGAGTTGAAATCATGAAATGAATTCCGACAGCCTATAGTGCACGCTTGCCTTACAGCCGCATTCCATCTTCCTCGAGGAAAACCAAAATAGATTGCAGAATCTGGTTAGGTACCGCGCCGCGCGCTAGGCCAGTACCATGTACCATATACCATACCAACCAGTGCAGCGCACACACCTTGTCATTTGAAAAGCGCGCGCTTTATTTATAGGTTCCTCACTCCCGTTAAAATGCTACTGAGCACACAGAATTAACTATGGATAGCATGATCGAGATCATGACCCAGGAAAAGTCGTGAAATTATAACGATGTCAGTGACATTTGTTTTTGGCACGAGCTCAAGTTGACACTCCTACCACAAGTTTGACTTCGTATGTGCATGTGCACTTATTTGTGTACAGTGATTGATCTTTTCCGATCGAATGAAAAATCACATGTGAATTTGCATGTGTATGACTTTTTCAATTTACTTATGCAATTAAATAATTTGTGGAAACGATTCGTGTGTCGAAACTGGCCAAATCAATGTTGTGATTTGGAGAATTATTGCGACAGCTGCCGCCAACCACCCACCCGCAACAATCCAATTCCACATTGCACAATTCGATAAGTTATGTGGCTTATGTGGTCATTTGCATCTGTGTGGAAGTAGGCCAACTGTCATTTGGGTTCTCTTGTGGTTACTGATCATGGTGCGCTGTAGTACGGTCTGTCAGCGAAATCACTGTGTGACATTATAATAGGACATGATTTAGCGAGATGTATTCAATTGGCCTTTTTATGATTTCTACAGACAGTTGTGGCTATTCTTAATGGGTGGTTTAAAGCGTTGGTTCTGCGACCCAACCTGGTCTTAGTTGTTTATGTCAAGAATTACAAAAGAATTTTTGACAAAAGAATAAGCAAATGAACTTGATCTAGATCTATCGTTAAAGACAACGGCGTGGGATGTGATACGACAAGCTGGTTCATGTCAACAACGCTTTGGCTTTAGATGCAAAATTATAGTGTCAAGGAATCTTCCAACCACAGCATCCAGAAAAGGACATTTATAAAGACTTCACTTGACGTTTGGGAAAAGCACTATAACTGCTTGAATATTTGCATCAGCAAGGACTTTACTATCTGTGGGCGGAAGACAACCACCAATGGAAAAAGGAAATAACTAAAAATAAATAAATAAATAAATATATATATAGGGTGAGGCAACAAAGCTCACGGAGGTTTGGGCCTTACGCTGTTCAAGGATTTGCTATTTTTTGGCTTTTTGAAACGGCTAAGTTAGAATTTAGAATAACAGTGTAAGTACTCTCGAAGGATTATCCAACTTCTCTTCTAGGATTCCAAGTTCAACTTCTTTTAACAATCCCATTTAACGAGTAGACATGTAACCGTCAAAATAAGAAAATGGTTCCGAAACAACCAAATAATCATAACATAACAATAAGTAATAATAATAAGGATAACAATAAGTACTTCACCCTTGACAACCCTATCAAAAAATGGCAAATATCTCCAGAGCAGAGCAGATACATATAACCGCCATCCAGAAGAAGCGATGGACTTTGCTGGCATGAAAATTTGCGGCATCAACTATAGTGACTGACACAAATAACAAACAACAGAAACAAAGCTTAAACGGATTTGTCGTTAGAAGTAGACGGTAGTGATTTTAAGAACGCATAACTTATAACACACACGGAACTAAATCTTGTTGATAAAGCACACGCTTCCTTCAAAGCTCGTGAGACTTCAACGTTCTAGCACGACGGGTTTTCGAAAGTCGCGAAAGAGAAAGACCTCGTTATAGGTAACTCAGTCTAGTGAAAGAAGTCCTCAGCCGAATTATAGTGTGCAACTGGAAAGAGCTCGCGAGAAATCGAAATTGTTGGTGAAAAATGTTGCGGTTGAGACCCAGGTTCACCATGAACTGTAATGCCCACCTAAGTAAGAAAGTAAGTAATCAATGGTTTTTATATTTAGTCTGAAATTCGGAATACCAAGGAAATGTCAGAGAAAATTCTTTTTCTCGGGAATAATCTTTGAAGGAGAGTTCCCCGGTTCCTATACAACAAAATTGCAGTTTCCTATGTCATATTTTTACTTAAAGAGGATGCATAATGAATCAAATTTTTTGGCGAACAATTGGTCCGTTCATTGAACTTTACCTATGGTTAATCGAGGTTTCCTTGAGTTGTAAAAAAAACCTGAGTTTTCAGTTCTCAAAAAAAAGCTTAACCACAAAATCAGCGCTCATTTCTGTCATTTGAGGAAAATACATGCCATTTAACAAACCTGTTACCTGAACTCGCCCCTCCAAGCCATTAAGGCTGATTCAAGGTGATCTGAGGGGAAACCAAGGGCTCAAAAAACCACTGAGTTTGACAATTATAGTGATTTTAGGTTTTTCAAAAAACGCTTTATGGTGACCAGAGCGCAATCCCAGGGCTTCACCGAACAAACCTAACAATGCTTTCAGATTCAGATTTACTCTGCTACTTTTTGAAACCACTCCAAAGTGTAGTATGGCATAATGGTGCGAATAGTTGTAGCATTACAACATCTTTAAAAATATTTTTAATTCTTATGTAAAAGTCTTAGAAAATCATATTCATACTCCACTACATATTTCAATCATTTCACTTTCCGAAACATTCCATAAGTATAAATTTCACCCTTCCCAAAAACTTTGAAAATTTGTAAAACAAACTATTCACCTAATTTTAATAAGTTTTAAAACAGATTTTTAAGCCCCAGAGGCGAGAGCTCTTGAGTTGTAGAAGAAATGATGATTTTTTGAGCGGATTTTAAACTTGGTTAGTAGAATACTGAATTACTTTACCCAAGGCTGACCCAAGTTTGCTTCACAACCCTACAAGTTGTCAAAGAACACTTGGGTTTTCGGTTCTCAGAAAACCATAAACGACACCACACATCAATGTCTTTACCGGAACTAGCCTCAGTAAAAACCGAGGGCTACCTGAAGCAAGGGTCACATTGGGCTGCTCGACAGCCGCTTCTAAAAATATAAGCAACAAATATACAAAATACTACTAAACGAAGAGCTTGAAGGAAGTTTATGGAGTAGAGTGATAACCAAAGTTCATGCTGATAAATATGTTACAATTGAAATTCGTCTGACAGTCGGAAAGCTGGACCAAATCGGCTGGGACATACTTTTTGGAAATCAGGGGAATTTATCTGATATTTTGCGACCACTCTCTTATTAAGATGTGAAAGGAAAAAACTACAGGTGTCTTAAGTTTAAAAAAAAATCAATTTGACGTATCACTCATGTGGTTATCACTTCGATCTCAAAATCTAAAAAACTACACATTTGGAACGCCCACCCTCGACCTCAACTGAAAAAAAAACCCTGTCAGACGGCTGAATTTGATATAACAAAGCTCTCCACTTCAAAAGTTTGCTTCCAGCTCCCTGGTAACCAGCTGTGAATGAACCGTGCCTTAGGGCTGTAGGACAAACCCAGGGCTTCAACTATAACAAGCATTAGTACAAATTAAATAAAAATTATGGAATCCTCGTGTCATTTTTTCGAGCAATACTTTCTAAATCCACAAGCGAATTAAGATTTGTTTAGTTTGAACAACAACAAGGCTTTTCGGTTCCTTAAAACACATAACCACAGTCTGCAATATTTAGTGACCTGAAGCAATGGCTGCCGAAAACATCAAACCGATGATAATGTAGAGTACTGTTAAAATTTTTGACACCGGACATTTTGGCACAATCAACGCACCTCAACAATTATGTAAATGAGAGGATTTTATTTTAATGGAACACACAAAGGGAAGCAATGTGCTGTTTTTCTCTTCTGTATTCCAAATTATTGGCATCTCAAATCTGTTTAAATTCTCTATTACTAGATGTTACTTTATGGGCAGTGATTTTTATGTTTTATGTGAATTTTATCGCCGCACAATTAAAGCTGAAAGAATCCTTTAGCTTTAAGCTCATATCCTTTGTCACACAAATGATGAGCATCTTTTAAAATAACTGTAAAATAACTTTTTTAAGAAAGTATGTACCTAATTATGTGTCGTTTATATACATAGCAGAAGAGCCCTTCTTTCACTGGTAATTAAGTTAAGGCACTTTTGTTAATAATCGTTTAACAACCAAACATTGTTCGATTTAAAAAAATTATATTCGACGACAATCACCAAAAAACTACATATTTTTGTGCGTATGTATATGTATGTAAATGTAAGTTTCTTAGTCATAAATTAAAGATACATATTTGTAATACTCTTTCGTGCTTAGATTAAAAAAGTTAAAAATGTTGTCTTCCGGACATAGCGTCTGGCTAATTTTATATCGTTTAATTAAAGGAATCTGGCTTACCAGGTAACGTATCACTTGATCCAGTTGAACTCACTGAAGTATGACCGTCGGGACTCTGCGGTTCACGTGGACTGATTGGTGTGGGTGGCGTTAGTGCCGGCGGTGATATTCTTAAAGCGTCGTTATGTTTTAAATGAAATGTTATTTGAATTGTATTTGTTCCAACACTGCAAGATGAAAAGAGAAGAAAAAAGAAGACAAATTAAAGCGGAATAATTTCCCGTTAGGGATCAAAGATTCTTGTTAAACCGTTTGAATTTAAGGTTCCAGTTTCAAAAAGAAAGTCTCATTTTAACTAATAATTCATAATAGTTTTACAAATTTACCTAACGTTTTCTTACCTTTATTTTATTTTACTGAGATGATGATGTTTAACAATCTCACTCACTTTATTTTCATGCAAAATGATGACGATAAGATCGTAAGCGAAGCTACTTGTTTAATGGAAAAACTTTTCAAATGCAATGCAATGTCAATTGTCAAATTTTTTTTAGCTACGCTTGCTTAATAAAGAGAAATTTTTTGATCACAAAGTAACAGTACAAACAAAGAGTGCTTATGTGCTGAATTTCAGGCATTCAGTTATTTGAATATGGAAAATGTGAGAGCATAACTGAACAGTTCGACAATTTAGCTGAGAAAACATCATACTTCTTAGGTTCTCACCTTGTATTTGCATTTGCAACACAAACACAGGGGATGACAAGAGGCGATTTAGCAATCAGAGCGATATCTTGTTTTCAGAAAACAGTTTTTTTCAAGAAGAAGAGGATCCAGTGTTGCCGATATGACAATGTAGTGCACTTTTGGCACCTTTCAATTTAAGTGGGACTAATGCAATCAAACATTGAAAATGACCAGGATTTTGTAATTTTTATCCTTATCTTTCCTCACATAGTATAAAACAAAGTTGTTTTAGCTGATTGTATGCTTGCATCTTTTAAAATACTCAACGGATTTTAATGCGATGTTTTCTTAATAGCTATAGTGATACCAGAGAGTGGTTTATTTGTATATTTCTCCCCACGGGAATGAGAACGGGAACGTAAAAGATAAGTTAGTGTTAATATTGGAAATTTGGTGTATACTGAGCCAAATTGAATGAAATTTAGAACACTTAATTAAATGAACCACTTCGACGAGAAATTTGATTCTCTACAAAAGTGCTATTTCAAAATTTATCAAAACCTTTCTTTGTTGCGAGATACCATAAAGGAAGTGTGGGTTTTCACCCTATAACATAAACCATTTCCTGCAGTAAAAATCAATCAGCTTTTGAGTTCCTTTATACCTCCTTATTTGTGATCTTCAGCATGATCGAGGGGCGGCCGTGGTGCAGTGGTAGAGTGTTCAGTGGGTAGGCCGGATGCGTGGGTTCGAATCCCGCTCTGGGCATCTACTTTTCTTTCTGCCTCCTAGTTTCGCCGCCCTTGAGGTTATATGTGAAATAACTAACACCTTATTTCCACTACTGCAACACAGAAAAAAGGGAAGGCTGCTACCCTGGTAGTACAATGGACCGGTAATTAAGTCTGAGTTCTCCAGGTTAGCATATAAGCCTCTTCTTTTTATAATAAAAAAAAAAAAAAAAAAAAAAAAAAAAAATGATCGATTATATTTTCTTTTGAAACATTTTTTATTTATTTCTTTTAAGTTCAGCTTACACTTAAGATATAATATCTTATTTGTACTAAGGTATTTCTTATTGATACAAGTAGTAATGGCAACAGATATTTTCAAAATGGATATTTGGTTTTTTTCAAAAGATTGTGATATTATTGCATCTTAATCTACAAAATTACAATTTTAATTTTTTTAAATTATTTAATTATTATTAATTATTTACAAAATGCAGTTTAAGCTCTTTTTTCTAAAAAATTGTATTATTAATGCTTCTCAATTTTTGCGAAAGTAAATTCCATAAATAGATTCCTTTCGCGAGTAATTCGCAGGTCCTCCGTTAGTAAATTTATTGGCATGAAAAGCGATTTTTCGATTAGCCATTCGGAACCGGCAGAAAATTGTTGGTCCGTTCCATTCCTCAAGAGTTGTGAGAAATGCACTAGGCCCTGGGGCTCTTCGCTTTGTTGTGCAATTCTACTCATTCATTCAGACTCCATAAGCGTATTGAATTGACAAAAAAATGGCGTTCATACGTCAATCAGTTAAAGCGGGGAATTAATAATAAATGTCCAGACCTACTTGAATATAGAAATGTGATTTCACTGAAGAGATTGGCAGGTTGATGTGTTAAGAGTATATCTGAAAACAAGATTAAGGACCGAAATTTCATAAGGTTTTCAAAAGACATTCCAAGAAAACTAGATGTACATATATTGTGAGACACTGTCGAAGCTGTGAAGTCTATAGACATATCGAATAGCACTGTGAAGTGCGACAGTGAGTTTTCTTTTGCTGTCATAGTCTAAACTGTAAAATATTTCACAACTGTAAGTGATGAGTGGTATGATAAGGGTTTTAACTAGTTAAGTTCGAATATTTACAGGGATATAGAACTGTGTTGACCAAAGAGAACAAACAACACCTTTAGTTTTACCGACATAATAAATAATGTGGTTTTTCCAGGTAAGACTGTGGTTAAGGATTACACCTAAGTTTCTAGCAGTTTTTACGTAATCGATAGTGGAGTCATCTAAAAAGATTGATTGAAAATAAGATACATCTATTTTACTCATCTATTTCGTCGTAGCCAGCGTGCAACATCTTTTACGTTTTGCAAGTCATAAAGTGCCCAATATGTCCTAACGGACAACTAAAATTGTATACCTGACAGTGGCGGATTATAGAGACTAGCGACCCACCCCGGCTTCGCACGGGTACAATGCGGAAGCTAATACTAAATACACTACAGAAAAACCGTGAACGTTGTATATAAAATCACAGCGGCCCGCTATGGCTTCGCACGGGTATAAAATATATAGCCTATGTCACTCACTGAAAAAACGATTAAAATCGATGCAGTAGTTTTGATTTATTCATTACTGCCAGTGGAATGCACGCGTTAAATTTGGAGTAAAACAATTCCCCTTTCCCTATACCATGAAGATTTCCTGCTATCTTTGGAATATTAATACACATCATTGTATCGTTTCAAATAGCTTGGTAAATAACCTATATATATATATTTTTTTTTTTTTTTTTGTTATATGTAAAAGATAAAAATGGTTATTGTGGGTTATCCTTAGGAGATAAACACATACTGTCGCGGATTTTCTTATTCATCTTTTTAAGATATAAAGTTCTGTAGCACATAAATTTGATCTACCTCGCAAGGTTTAGCCAGCGTTTGCAATGTAAGCGTTGAAAAATATGTGCGACATGATATTACAAATCTTTGAATTTCTCGGCTTTTCTCTACTATAATATGCATGTATTATACATATAAACCTTCCTCTTGAATCACTATATTCAATAAAAAAAACCGCATCAAAATCCGTTGCGTAGTTTTAAAAATAAAATCTAAGCATACGTAGGGACAAAGGGATAGAGAAAGCGACTTTGTTTTATACTATGTAGTGATAGTGATAGTGATGATGAGAGCAAAAGGTCAAGTACAGATTTCTGGATTCTGGGGGACACCAATTTATTTAATACAAAATTGGAAAGAACTCCCATAAGTTGCGTTCTTTCGGCCAAGTAAGAGTGAATTAATTTAACGGCATTTGAAGAAAATTTATAAGAACCTAAAAGCTTTCCATATAGAATAGAGTGATACACCGTGTCGAATGCTTTCGAAAAGTCGAAAAGAATCAAAAAAAGTAACATGATGCTTATCGATGGATTTTCTATTCCTCCGAAAACAAGGACATAATCAAGGCAGTTATGCAGCAATTTTTTTTTTTTTACGGAATCCGGTACGAACTTCCCTGTTTCTGAATAATTTTTCAAACACCTTTGATAAAAGTGGTAATATTGAAACTGGCCTGAAATCTCTTTTCGAGTTCTTCGGATTTGGCGAAGTAAATCCGTTGGTCTTAATATTTGAGTTGAATAAATGGGTTATACTGGCAAGAGAATTTTCAGAAACGTTGAATGTATTGCATCCAGTCCCATAGCGTCTGATTTATTGACAGCATTCCTTCCAAAGTCTTCAGCAGGTATAGTGTAAAAGCTGAACAAACCGTCAGCTACGAAACCACAATCGTTGACACACGACTTGGGTAAACACGAAGGAGTATTAACCACTAAGGAACTACAAGATGATACAAAACTTTAGTTCAAGACATTTATGTCAATATCTTCTGTCAGAACGCCTTTAGATTTGCCAATTCAATTTTGTTTAAGTGTACGCCAGATTTGCCTTTTACTGTACTATATGTAAAAGCAGTTTGAATAAAAAGCGGTCCTTGGAATTCGTATAGCTAAAACTGCTTTATTTCTAAAGACTCGGTATTGCTGAAGCCAAATTCAAATCAAAAAGCGAAGGATCATCATTGTTGAAGAATCCTACTTGTTTAGAGGGTGTTGACAGATTAAGAGTGTTTTCCCAATTATTATTGCTAACATCAGTAAGCAGTGAACAATAATTTATATGCTTAAAATCTCTGTATGTATTTCACTATCTACTTGCAAATCAAAGGTTAAAAAAACAAGCTTATGTCTAGGAAAAACTGTAATCATTCAGACATATTTGTCTGAATGATTCCCTTTTTTCTTCGCGATCTCGAATGTATCAAAGCTCTTCCATGATCTACATCTTCGTGTTGTTCCGTGTCTACGGCAAACCAAATGCTGATGCCGTAGTCTTGCATTGGGTGACTGCAAAACAGTAAAACATCAAATGTTCCTTGAACAGTGTGAATACAATTGTCAGAATTTAAAATGCCCTGTGCAATTGCAAGTCTGCTTTATTCAAACTAAAAAGTCGTATGCCCTCTAAAAAGAATGTCATGTGATTAATTTCATAGAAAAAGTCATAACCCGAACAAGTTCCGCCCAATGCAAATTTAATGGAAGATCGAGAGTCATTTACGTTGCAGAAAATGTAATAACAGCAATCAATTTACCATACATAAAATGCGAACGTTAAACTTGACGTCGCATCTTCATCAGTTATTCATAATGAGTGACTATGACGTTGATGTTGCTTTAGCAACTCATGGTCAAAGAGAGGCTATTTCTTAGAATGCATTGAAGGGACAACAAGAATGGGTGCAGCACCAATAAGTCGATGGTATGACTACAGAGCTTGTATTGATCCACTTTGATGGACTTGGTGTGGCCATGTTTGCTTTTCTACACAAAATTCATTGGCAATTCAATTAAAGTAGTTCAGATTGTTATTTCAAGTTTCTTTCAAGTAGAATTGTACAAAAGCTTGGGGACAACATGTTAAGAAATTAAGTTGAAGAACCTAAAGAAAAGTTTCCGAAATGTTCTCATTTCCTATTTTTCGAAATAAAAGTCTTTACGCATATGTCGCACACATATTTGGAGAAACCCAACTCAGTGAAGAACGAAAATATTCGACAGCCATTAAACCATGATTCATAACAAACGCGGTCTTTCACTTCACACTGTACTTCTTTGCCTGTTTAGCCATGCAGAACGGTCTTCTCATAAGCATTTGCTTTAAACAAAAGTCTGGAACAAATCAAGCGAGAAGAAAGCACCAATTACACAGGTCTGTAATGGTTTTCCTCTCTGAAATCTGAGTAACGTTTTCTATAGATTCTGATGTGCTGATTACGAGAAAAATAATGAAAAAAATCCATCACGTCAGGATTTTTTGATACAGAATATTGAAATTGTCTGAGCGCCAGCATTTTAAAATTTATAAAACGTCATTAAATTGCTTTAGCTTAGTTTTTATTGCATTTAATTAGTGTAGAGGGACATAGACATCAATGCAAATCAGTAATTTGTTAACTACTACATAATGAGTATAAGTGATTCGTAATAAACATGTCGAAAAAGGGGCATTTTGGCTTAATTAAGTAATGAGCTCATTCATATACAGGGTGTTCCGTAATTCATGTTAAATACTTTGGAATGAGATTCTTGGTCATTTTCTAAGAAAAAAATTGTTCTACACTAAAGTCCGTTTCTCAACTTTAACATCTCTTTTTGGCAATTTAAGAAAAGGCTAACTTTGGTGTACCCAGACCTGTGTTAAATTCGATATCTCTGTAAATACTGATGATAGAGACCTAATCTTAGACTTATTTTTTTGTTAAAATAATGATCTTTAAAATAATGATCTTTTAATTCTTCCAATGTATACTTTTTTATTGCGAAAACTTTTGACTTTTTTCCTATTTTTCCTATTTTCTATCTGTACCTTTTTTTGAAAAATCTGGAGGTGATGGAGAAAAACTAAGGACTTATTCGTAATCAGCGTACCAAAATACCCTAGAATCAGCTATCAAATTCCAGAGAGGAAGTTATGACCCTCATTTTGCAGGCCTGTGTTATGAATCAGCAATCATTTTTCACACCAATTGGTCACACCATTGCCAATCATTAAAGAAGACTTGTCGGTTGTCGCCGCACGTTATCTTTCGATCACTTCTACTAGACTCTTCTAAGAATTGACATTTCTTTCTCCTTATCTATCGCTAACGTTCCTACCTCTTGTTTGACAAATGAATATAATCGAGCATGTTGTTAAAGGCAAAGAACATCCAACGTGTGGCCTGGTTGTTGTAAGTGGAAGATGAAGAATATGTATGCTTTAATATACACAACACATGTTACCAAAATATTACGCACAATATAAATTGCATGTAAATCGCATAACACGAATATCCGTAGAATGTGCCGTTCTCGTCCAACTGAGCTGGCTTTGTATGTACATATCTTTGCATTTACTACAAACAAATGAAAAAATCGATTTTCCTCGCATTTTTTATTTATTTTTTTTAGTATAAAATATGTATTTTCTCTCATCCGTACAAAAAAATAAAATTCAAAAGGAGAATACCAAATTAAATAAACACTGTCATGGCAGTTTTCCTCTTTCCACTTTTTGTTTTCCTTCTTTTTTTGTTCTTGTTCAAGGATACACTGCAAGGATCTGATTCAAGGTGGTTGGATACACCAAGTCTATATAGTAATTGATTCAAAGGATTACCTTGAAGCTTCCGTCGTATCCTGGCATGAAACGAATAGAGAGAGAGAGTAGTAGAGCTTCGACGTTGAAAATATTTTTTATGCACGCATATTTCCCCTTCTGGTATACTGGTAGGACAAATTTCTTTATTGAATTTCTGAAAAGGTCTAAGATCTTTCACCTGATACTTTTTTAACTATAGACAATCGGTGGGGCTATCAGCATGAATAATCGGCGATAAACAAGACAGGAAGTTCTAAGGGTTCAGAGCATTACAGCATAGATTTGGGGATGCTTAACGGTGACACCTTGGTTTTCAAAGACTTAAACATGCATTAAAAATTCCAATTTATTAAAATCCGTCTTTCAAAGATCTCCAAAGAGCCTTGAAATTCAGTCCTCTATTTATTACTATTATTTGTTTTTAATTAAAGTCTTTGAAAATCTATTCATATTGTAAACACGGATCACTTATGATTCCACACCGCTATGACCATTTTGCACAATCACGATCATTGTTTTATTATTTGCATGGTCATTTTAATTAAAGGGGGGGGGGGGTGTAGTTCGGGAGTTTTTTGCCTAATCTTATTTTTCAACACTTCAAGAAATTGTAATTTCAATCCGATCCAAGCAAAATACTTGAAGTTATTGCCAACACTTTTTTGGAGAAAATTAAATTTCCAACAATTTTGTCGAAAACATTTCTTTTGTAGCTATTGTCATTTACGAGATAGAAGCAAAAAACAAGAATTTTATGAAAAGATTGGGTTTGGTAACCTGTCCTACTTCGCCGGTGTGAGTTTACGTGTATTTTATATGGGAAATCCTTGCATGCCTTGGTCGAGTACTAAATGTTAATATTAAATGCTCAAATTTTTAGGGAATTTTTTTTTTAGGTATTTTCCACAAAATTTCGGGATGGGAGTGAAAAAAAAAATTGTCCAAAAAAAGTAAGCACCCTAATGTACCTCTACAAAGTTTGATATAAAACAATTTTCCCCAACGAACGTTTAGTTAATTTTTGAAGGTCACCAACGGGTTTTGTAGATAGAAACAAAATAGTCATAAAACGATTGGAGGAAGATTTGCTGGTAGTTTAACTAAATTTTAATAGTTTCTCATTTCCGATTGTATCTGGCCATGGCTAGGTTACAGTGGACACCACCAAATGGCAAATTACCAACAGAGTAAAATTTTTTGTCACTACGCGCTTAGCTGTTGAAGTAGTCAATATTAGGAGGAACTGGAACTCCAAAGCACTGAAACTATAGAAGATGATACCTTATTCTTCGAGCTAATGGCAACGCACGTCCGTAATATGTTCTTTTAAAATTTCTGACAAGTTTCAAAGGTTAGCTCAGCATTTTCTTTTTTGTAATCAAATAAATAAATAAGATGGCGCTACGGAGCGGGGAGTCCCGGGGCAAAGCGTATTTTTCTCGAACATACCATAAATACAAACACAAATACTAATACAAATACAAACCATACCTTGTGAGGAAACTGAAGGAGCCTACAGTTTTTACCGAAACCAAACGGCTTATGGAGAAAACGCTTTTCATGACATCAGTAAAAGACGTAAAAAACGATACCCGTGGGAAAAATCTTTTGTTTTTGTAAATATCGAACGTCCCACGTAGCAGGCAGGCACGCTACCACTACGCCACGAACCCTCTCCAGTTGTGCACTTTCAGTCGGTTGAATTTCTTATTCTCTTGCTTTCACCACCTAATTCCGCATTTGCCTTACAATGTGCTTTCAATAACCCATTGAAGTGGAGCGTGTCCATCCGGTCTACATATCCCAGATTTCTAGTCATCGTAGCCTCGCAATGCGTATACTCTTCTAGCTCATATCGTTGTTGAATCTTCTTTTCCACACATTGTCTTATCAGTAACGACCAAGGATTTCCTCATCCGCTTTCGATAAGGTCTATACTTCCGCACCTTAAAGCAGGACTGGGATGACCAAAGTCTTGTAAACGGTTACCTGAGTTATTCTAAAAAGGGCTTTGGTTCTCAATTGCCTCCAAAACTCAAAGTATCAGCGATTTGCAAGAGTATTTCTCTGTAGGATCTTCACTTTTATATTGTTTAGCTAGTCTGCAGCTAATGCTAGATATAGACAAAGACTGCACTACCTCAAAGTTATGTCGGACACTTGAAAAGATTTGTCTAATTCCTCTATTTTCTCTGTCTTGGTTTGATGTAAAAATATGATTCATTTTACCCTCATTAACCATAAAACCCTTTTTTCTGAGAGCCTGTGACAACCCGCTTACATCTTCCCATTACGTAAACATCGTTTGTGTCCCATTACGTACACATCGTATGTATAAGAGAGACGTTCAAAGATTATGCCTCTGATGTTGACATCAGAGTTTTGTGCAATCTTTTCAAGCATGATGTATAAAAAAACGCATGGCATTGGTGGCGTTCATAGCTATTCAGATTTTAAGATAAACTGAAAAACTTATTCAGTTTTGCGTTGGACGGTTATCTAACAAGATAAGTCAGGTGCGACGGTTTTGCATATGTCAAAAAAATTCATTTACTTGTTGACTGTTACTCCGATAAACATTTTACCAACACTGAATATTCGCATAATTCTGTTTTTTTTTCAACAAAAATCTTGCACAACAAAATCACCTTGACGTGGCAAGTATAATCTGACAACTTAATAAACTGAATCTAACTGAATCTAGATTTTCAGCCTCCTTTTCTTGACTGAATTTGCAAAAACTAACAGCTGATGAATAGTTAATTGAAAAACTTAACGTCTGGCTAATCAGAGGCCGAGAAAAGTTAATTAATCTGAAAATCTACTACACTTAAATTGTTCAACCAAAGTATAAATACTATAAAAGACATTGTCTTAGTGTATTGTTTACAATAAAGAAGTTGAATTGAATTGAATTGAATTGAATCTAAATTTTCATGAACGCCCCCTTTGTGTCGAAAGCCTTTTCCCTCCTCAAAGGTCTCGGCGAGTTCTTTATCGACTTTGACAGAGCAGTGTTAATTCTCAAAAGTCATCCAACATAGTCGTACGAGTTTTGCAGGGACGCCAAAACTTAACTTGGCTCTGTAAAGCTCGTGTCTGCAAATACTTTCCAATGGAACCTTGAAAAAGCCTTTAAAAAAAACCTTATATGAATCTATAAGGTGAAAACACAAGGTGGTAAGGTGAAAACACAATCGTGAACTTTTCTAATCTTCATTGATAAGGACCTATCAAACTGTTAACGTTGGGTTTCAAACGTATTCACATATTGCAACAAGATCTTAAGGAGACTGATTGCACCATAATTGGGGCAATGATTACGGTCTTTCATTTTAAGGATCGGACATAAAATACTCAAGCTTCATTCATTGGCATGCTTTTTCCAACCGTATCATGCAGATCAGCTGGTGCATGATCTTTCCCAAATGATCTCCAGGCTGTGATCTTCGTCATCAAGGACATCCGCACCTGCAGTTTCATTTGATTTGAGCTTAAATACGGCAAACTTGACTGCTCCCAGATCGGGAGGACGCGATTCTTCATCGTCCTCCAAGTTGAACTGGGCATTCTTTGTGTCTTTATCTCCGTTACAGTATGAATTAGATTGGTCTTTCAAGATCCTCAATAGCGACCGAAATTCAATAACTATTACTATTTCCTGCTGGGAAAAGTTCGAGGTTTGCCACCTTTGCAATCATTACCTTTTGGTCAATCGCTTCTGAGTCTGCTTGTATTTCTCGGACACCTATAACACTGGAAAAGTGTCTTGAGTCGATCGCCACATGGTTAATTTGAGCGACAGGTGATTGAGCTGGAGATCGCCATGTTTCTTAATCAATTTTGAGATGTGAGAGCGTGCGCTTCTGTCATCGATGGAACAGCCCTATTTTAAGTCAATCAGTTAAAGTACACAAACAGTCCCGTCTGGACGAAATTTATTAAAAGAAAGAGACAAATTTATAAAGTTTAAATCGTTAAAGAAAAGTGTTTGATTTAATAGAAGCCGCCTGAGAGAAGTGGCAACGAAATAAGTTTATTTCAAGCTATAGCCAGAAGTACCGACAGCTTCTAACAATAAGATTTAACCGCACAGCAAAATTTGCTTTATTCTATTTTCAGCGGTTTTGTAATGTTTATATATCCAAAGATGTCTTCCTTCCCTCTAGTTTTGCGTCACTAAACTTTTTTTTGCGTGGTTGGTTGTTAAATCCATGCCAAATCCTCAAACTAGAGAGCGATCAGTTCCCTTTGAAATCTCTTCGGACATAAAGGGCTGGATAATCGGGTGTCAATACTTTGCAGGTCTTGAAAGCTGCCGTTGGATTGCCCAGTAGCTCATACACTACTATCTCTATTTCAATACCCTGTCTTAGTATTGAAAAACTCTCCTATATACATCGGAGTAGCTCATTCAGGAGTTTCTGCTATTTGACTACTAAAGTCAATAATTGGTTCGGTAAGTTCAATTCATCTGTTGTAAAGTCTCTCATAAGCCCTGGGAGACAGCTGAGATTCGGGCAGTCTGACATTATTTGTGTTGGTCTATTTTTCTTTGTACCTTCTCCCTTTGTCAACACTTGAACTTACTAGTTCGGCAAGCCACATACTGTTCTCCTTCAACAGGATGCGACTTGCCGAACCCAGTGGTTACCGAAAGGAGGTGTAACAAACACAATTGACGTGTACCTACTATAAGTTGCGGGAGATGGGCGTCGTCGCCAATCAGCACTGGTTTCACTAAGTATAAAACTTGGTGTGTAAACAACACTCCGAATATAGATGACAAATATTAACATTCAACATGTAAATGTAATCTATGACAATAAATACGGTAGGGAAGCAATAGTTCCAAAACCTTTGAAGAACATTTCAAAAACAAGGCAGCCACAAAATGAAGGCTTGAGGCACACCAAAATTTATATTTCAAGAACACCAGCTTCCTTCTATATTTACTTAACCCGCTGCTGTTCGCATGGTAATACACACTTTAATTACGCCCCCACAAGTCCCAATTTCTCCGAAACTTAAACACTGCATAAGCCAGGGGGAGGGAGGGCTACTTGATATTCTTAAAACAGATTTGCACCGACATAAAACACCAACATCAGTCCATATGTGCAAACATTCAAAGCGCAAAGGAGGTACGAGTAAGTATAACATGATAAACCAGAACTCGTTCCCCATATTTCAACCGAACCATACTTTTTCTTTTAATCTTTCATTTATCCCCAGCCCAACGTGCTTTGTAATAATCTACCTTAATCCATTATACCCCAGATATACACATATACACACCACAAAATATAACCACACACGTCCTACCTACTTTGTTTCCATTTGACATATGAAGAATCCTTTATGAAAATCTATGCCCCAGTTTTTCCCATTCCATTCGATGTATATTTCCAGCCTCTTGTCATCTACCTACGGAGCTATACCAGCTACGTATACATATTCAAGTCGTGTGCTTATTCTCTCATTTCATAGAAATTCAGGAAAAAAGGAAAAAAAATGAAAATGTTTTTCCTTCGCAAAATGTCTATTGCTCCAGATTAATGTGTTTCTGAGTACACACAGAGGACCAGCAACAACAATAACAAAAAGGAAAAAAAAATAGCAATGTTAAATATAGGTTAGCATTGATTTAATATGCCGTCCTACTTTGTAAATTGGCAGAAGGTTGTCCTTCTTGTTATTCTTGTGTGAATAAAATGGATTTTGCTAACCCACCTGTTTCTGTCACCGACGCTTAGACTGGACGACGTTGGAAACTCCATGAGTCGCCGGCCCTCAATGGGGCGGCTGGCCCCGGCAGATCAGTTGCAGCCCAAAAACACATTTAAACTGTGTTAAATGATGCACGTTAATTACGCAAAAAGGACACGTCACACAAAGCTACACTAAATTATACACCTAAAGAGCACTTCGAATACAAAAGGTTTCACCACAGAAAATATTATGGCCTGACCAGCCGAGTGGATGGATAAATGGATTTTTTTCTACTTAATACACGAATTTATCATTTGGCACAGTTACACAAAACACACATTTAAGGCAATCCCGTGGCATTTGTATTATTTTTTCTAAGCAACTTTTTTAAGACGTGCACTTTAGAACGCGACGTAGCACTCAACCCCTTTTAAAGGATTACTCAACACACTGGCGAAACTTTGCTTCCGGTTTTCTCTATACCACCGGTCTCCAAATTTTCTCATTCTTTCTTTTTATTTTACATGGAGTGTCCCCAGGCAGTGATAGAAAAGTAAAGAGGAAACAAGAAATATTTGTATTCCAATCCTTTGTAAGGACCTTTTTTTTGCGTTACTTTTCGGGGCACCTCACTTTGAGCAGGGAGCTTTTTTCGTATGACTGCTGCAGGATGACACTATTGGATACACTGCAGAAAAGAGTTAACTACATTACACTTCTTATCAAGGACCTTTCTAATTAATCACAACATGTTAGGAGTCTTATCACAAAAATTTATGTATCAAAAATGTATCCGCGTTTTCAATTTCTTTTTTATTAATTTTTTTGCAAGCAAGGGTAATTATAATATATAATTTTTTTTAACTTCATCCCTGCATACACAAATCAACGGACGAATGAGATTTTGCGATCCAAATGCGGAAGTGCCGAGGCATAAACTGGAATGTGCCGTGTCGTTAGAGCGAAAGCACTTCACGAGCCTACGTGTCGCGCGCGCTCTTCGTAACCCCTACAACTGAAACTTACGACTGGATTCCAACAACATTTTCATCAGACTCGGCACTACAGAATATACCTTCGTGCAACAACAATCCGAACAGAGAAATAGGCAACCCAAAAGGATATTGTTAGTCTCTGGGAACTTTTATATGGGCGCGAGAAGAAGAGCTTTTTTTGTTATGAAGAGATGGTAGATGACAGGCAAGCAGTTGAAATAATATAGCTATCGGGGACTCTAGGAACTAGGACCATATGGAAAATCATACCAGTTACTGGCAGCCAGTGTTGGTATGGTGGGTTTTTTTTTGCACTTACGTTTTTATTAAAATTTTAGACTGAAATGTTTAACTATGCAACATAATGTAGGAATAACAGGGAGCAACTTCATTTGAAAAAAGGAAAGCAATGTTCCAATAACCAGAACAACAACACACAATCATTGTTTCCCTTTATCCTCATACTGAAATCGCAATTGCGGGCAATTTCAATGTTCACAGTTCTCGTTGGCTTCGACATTCTGGCCAGACAACACCCGAATATGTTGAGATCTTCGCTGAGTTTAATCAATTAACTCAGCTCTTTCGAAATTTTAATTGGTCATTGTGCTTTCTCGACGGAAACGTTGATGCATCAGCTGATATGATATCTAACGTAATTCTCAACGGCATGAAAATTTTGTTCCTCACAGAACAAAAAGTATCATCCCCAAAGTAAATTCCTGTTTTGATTTAAGCTGTAAAGAAGCGATTAGGGATAGAGAAAGTAGTTTTCGAAAATTTAAAGACAACCTTACAGTAAAAAATCGAAATTTGTTCAAACAAGCCAGAAATATCTGTAATGCTCAAATACAAAAGCCTACGTTTTTGCATGACCAACAAGTAAGACAAAAAATACTTTTGTGTCCAAAAGGAAGCAAAAATTTTTGGTCTTTTGTTGTGAACATTAAGAACTCGACCACGTCATAGGTCCCAACGCTCGTTTTCAATGACTCTCCGTATGTCAGCTCCATCGACAAAGCCAATTTGCTGGCAGCTCAATTTGCTGCCAACTCGACACTTCCTCATAGCATATTGGTTCCACCTGAGCTCGAGTCTGCACATTCTGCGATGAAGCAGATATTTTTTCGTACTCGCTTTGTTGCGAGAGTCCTCAAAGATCTCAATATACACAAATCTGCTGGTCCAGATGGAATCCCCGCCGTTATTCTGAAGAGATGTTCTTCTACGCTGGCAAAACCACTGCGTAAACTATTCCATCCTTCCTACTCTGCTGGGATTCTCCCGAGCAGATGGAAAACTGCTTTTGTCCAGTCGGTCCCTAAAAAAGGCGAATCTTCTGCACTGACGTCCCTTCTTTCCAAGGTCATGGAAACGTTGATAAACCGTCAACTTATGAAATATCTTGAAGAACGAACCGTCAGTACGGCTTTCGTAGCAAACGGTCCACTAGTGATTCACCGGAAAGTGGAACCAATCCTAACATTGTTTTCGAGAAAGTAAGATTATTGCGCATGATATTTCTATAGCATTTGATAGAGTTTGGCATCAGGCTCTTTTACCGAAAATGTGTGCTTTTGGTATCGATTAGTCTCTTCTTCGTTGGATTAGGAACTACCTTTCCGACCGTTCAATACAAGTTGAATTAGATGGCTTCAAGTCTGATACCCACTTCATAAATGCTGGTGTGCCCCAAGGCTCCGTTTTGTCTCCGAGTCTCTTCCTCATTTTCATTAATGATCTCTTGTCTGAAACTTCTAATCCGCTTAACTGTTTTGCTGACGACTCGACCCTCAGCTTTTCATATTCGTTTCCAAATTCACGTCCCTGCTCTTCAAATGTGGAACTTGAACGGTTGCCTATGATTGACTCATTAAATTCTGACCTTGAAAGCATTGTTACAAGAGGTACTAAAAACCGAGTAGAATTCAATGCTTCGAAAACTCAATGCTATCTCTTGTCGTTGAAGCTTAACATTCCCCATTGCCATTATCCATGAATGGTACCTGCATCGAAGAAACCGAAAAGCTGTCAGTACTTGGTATGTGTGTAAACGATGATCTTCGTTGGAATGACCACATATTTGAAGTCGCCAAAAACGCTGCTAAATGCTTAGGTTTCTTGAGACGATGCAGGAAGTTCTTTCCCCCTTCTGATCTGGCTACAATTTATGAGGCCTTCATCCACCCAAAACTGGAGCATAACTCCCATATCTGGTCAGGTGTTTCTCAAACATCTTTGCACCTACTTGATCGGGTACAAAATAGAGCGTTTAAATTGATAGGTGATAGTTCAATCGTAGAATCGATTGATTCTCTTGAACATCGTCGAAACGTTACCTGTCTCTCTCTTTTTTATCCTTTTTTTCACAAACAGTGCTCTAGTGAAGTAGCCAGTTGCATTCCTCCCCTGAAACAATCTAGCCGCAACACCCGCCTCGCTAGGCATGCTCATCAGTTTTACCTTGAGCCCAACTTCGGACGTACAGTCAAGTATAGAGATTCGTGTCTCAGTCGCACCACCCGAATGTGGAATGCTTTACTTGGCTCTGTATTTCCCCTGCATCGGTGTCTCATTTCTAATCCTTTAATATTTTCCTAAATGCTCGCACTGTGTTTTTATAACAATATAAGGGTGGTCATTACCCCTTGATGTGCGCGTTAATCATAAAAAAAAATCAGCAAAGGGCTTGGCAAAGGTTAGCTCCGAAGAGAATAGGTCTCAGACATGTTTCAGTTTCTTGAATTGAATAACTGATATAAGATGTGTTTTTGTCGCAAATCAACCATGCTATAATCAGCTCAGAAAGGGATTTTACCACTGAATGCAAAAGAAGTGCTCAGTATTGAATTACTATTATACTTTATACTCCGAAAATTTACATTATTCCGAAGAAACATTTTGGGTTTCACCGCTTGAGTCAGATGTTGAATTTCTAAACAGCATTTGGTGCTAAAATGTTCAGCTTTAAGCTTTGAATTTCGGTAGTGGAACATTTTTAAAGGAGAACTTAAGAAGCACTACGCTGTTTCATCAAAACTCCAGTTTTTTAAGTTTGTCGTGAATATTTTGATATATAAAAATTTCAAATTCAAATTTCCTTAACAAAAGAACAAAAGTATCATTCGCTAAATGGCAACTCCAAAGCCTGTACTCTTCAAATTTTTTTGTAGCACTTTTGGATGACAAAACATAAAACAAGAGTCGATGTAGTCCTTGCAAAGCTCAATGTTCTCTCATTTACAGCCAGCCAAATTGAGTGCATTGCATCGCGCAAAAGCTCTACCGTCGCACACTGACTCTGTGTGCTGTCACAAGGAAATCCTTTTAATCTAGGTCATGGCCGATGCACTCGTTGTGCTGGTGGCACCCCTCGTTGCTGGAAAATATGCGCTGTTTGCCGGGAAAACTTTCAAAAGGAATAACAAATATGTAAAATGAGACGAATAAATGGACGCAGCTTTGAGTGTAAATGCGACAGCACTATGAGAAATGTTATAAAGTTGATAAACTTTGTTCTCTTCTCTTTTACCTGCAAAAGCCTTTCCTTCACTTTTTTTTATTGCTTTTTGTGCTTATAATTCCCACAAGGAAAGTTGAAAGTGCATATCCTTGGTATAGAATACGTTAACCGCTTGGAAAAGCACAGACATCTGTAGAAGGACGTTGCAACTTTAATCGTTTCTAAACGTGGTCACCACGTGAATTTTTTTCTTTTTTTTAATGCTTCAAGTGCATAAAATATTTCTAGTTTTTGAAATCGGTGTGCATATATGCAGGTGTACGAGTATACAAGCATACGTATTCCAATGGCTTTTTCTTTTAAAACTCAGGAAGGACACTTGACAGCAAAAATTATTATAAGGTGTGCGCTTGAAAAATTGAAATGACTATCGTGTTGGCGATGAAATTTTAACGGAGTGTATAAATAAGTACATTTAAATCAACCAGCAGCTTAGCCTTGAACAAAGAGAATAGCGAAAAAAAATAAGCAAGGTTTATGACAACTCCTGGGGGCAAACAAGGCTTTTATTTAACGAGATATGTTTCTTTTTTTTTTGTATATGGAATGGTTGCTTGAGATTATACAAAGCAAAACATCTTCATGGTTCTTGAGATTAACCTTGAGTCGGTGTAGTGGAAGCAAATTTTTTCATTGAATGTGAAATATTTTCTCTTCAATTTTGCTTCTGATGTTTGATTTGTCCACTAGAATAGTAAAGTGGAATAATTTTTCAAATGCATTGAAGATACGTCTAGCGTCGGGACATTTCAACAAGTAGAAAATTCAATATTGATTGCTTATGACTTATGAGATATAGTTTTCGTAATAGAAAAGTTTGTCTGAATTTTTGGTGACCACAGTCTTATAGCTTGACTTGTGAAATTTATTTAAAAATTGTTCTGAGCAGAGTATTTTTTTTAAGTATGCTGCGAAGATTTCTTATATTTTCTCTCAGAAAACTTCCTTGGATTGATCCATATGACATTCCACCGTATGAGCCTCGTATTCAACTCCTGCAGATCCAACTCTCTTTGCAGTATACACGGTTGAACATTGATTTCAAATCCTTATGGATCGTAATTCATCGCTATACTTGACTGAACGTCTGAGGTTGGGCTCAAAATAAGACAGTTGAAGATTACTAGCAGGGCTGGTGTTACAATTAAATTTTAAATCGTACCATTTCCACACCCAAAGAGCTGGCAGCAAGGACCTGAATTTGAAAATAGAATATGAAAGGCTGAGAGCTGAGTAATCAGCAAAAAAATTGAGAGGATTAGAGGTATGACCAGGAGATCGTTTATTAAAATAAGGAAGAGAGCCGGAGAAAAACGGAGTCCTGGGGCACACCCCAGCATCAGACGTATCGACGCAAGCGAAAGCCTTTCAGGCGCAAGCGTATAAATTTACATTGAAGTAAACATCAAAATTACGTATAAAAATACAAAATATGTACCTACAACTCTTTATTGTAATCTGGTTTTCTTTTTTAAGATCTTAATTTGTCATTTTGAGGTGTTCTAAGACCAATGTTATTGAACCCTAGTTGAAAGCCATTAGTAAATGGCCTATCTAGAGGACAACCCATCAACCCATCAAAAACGTTTTTGATGGGTTGGAAAATGCACATACAGTCTGCTAAAGTCGGAATTTCATTAAACCTAATGCTTGAAACGACGCCATTCATTGCGATGGTAAAAGCTAAGACCCAAGGTTACTCTTTTGAAGCACCCAGACAAAGCATTGAAGCAATTGGAAATTTAAGTCCTATTTTTCAGATAGTAACAAGTTTATAAAATAAATTCTGGTGGAAAGCTTAATGCCTTTAATTTGTTTATAATTGTGTAATACTATTCCATGAGAAAGCTAATCGAATTGGAAAAGTCGGTACATTGAAATAATTGGTGTTTTTTTTTTTAGGTTGGCAAAAGAACAACAACGATTGTAAACTGTAATTGTCGATATTCAACAAGTAGCCGTAGTCGATTATGCCTTATTCGACCCAGCCGTGGGACCCATATGCCCGAAATCGTTTTTTAACACTAATGGCATAAATTATCTTTTATTTAAAACCATGGATAATTTTTTTATGTTTTTTGTTTCATTTTAATTTTTAAACCTCTAAAAAGCACTATTTATTACATTGTGTGGCGTATTCAAGCGGCTAAGATCCTTAACGTTCCGTGTAATGCGAAAGTTTTTGAATTTTTTCTATCGGCTAGAGACGTGTTTTTGTTTTATCTAACAAATTAAAGATCAGTCTAATTTTCTAGAGAAAGAACACTAAGTTTTTCCAACAGAAAATCCTACGGACATCAATGCTTCAATCTTAAGGGGCTCGGCTAGTTTCTCGAGCTCAAATGGAGGTGATTTTTTGAAGGCGTGAAAAAATTCAAATATTCTATAATCTTAAGAGTTTATTATACATATATTCATGTAAATTGTCAGGAAATTTCGAGTTAAAATACTGAAATCCAAGAAAGATATGGACCGCATTTTTTTGAATTTTTCTGTAACAAGAAAATAAAAAAACGGCGTTAAAGTAGACCCTTTTTCCCATACAGCCATTTATAATTGGAGTGAAAAATTGGAAATTGACAAAATGGCCTTAATTTAAAAAAATAGGTCCAAATCTTCAAAAAAATCGTCTTTCGATGGCTGCCAAATTTACAATTTTCATCCGATTGTAAAAGCTTTGATTGGCAGTATGTAAAATCATATGGCGAGTATGCAGTTAAGATTTCAAGACGATTCGTTAATAACGGGTGATTTTTTAAGAGGATTAGAACTTTTTTTAAAAAAAAAAAACACAAAATATTCGAAAAAATGAATGAAATATTTATTTGAATCGATAGTTTGAACCTTGCAATTTAATGTTTGAAGATAATTTCATGCAAATGTTTACCGCGGCTGCGTCTCAGGTAGCCCATCCGCTGAGTCCAATTTTGGCATACTCTTTCACACATATCGGCCGGTATCTCACGAATGAATGCATAGATGTTGGCTTCCAGTGCGTCAATCGAAGCGGGCTTGTCCCTTTAGACATTAGCCTTGACATAACCCCACAAAAAATAGTCTAATGGTGTCAAATCGCACGATCTAGGCGGCCAATTGACCGGCCCGAATCGTGAAATTAACTGTTCACCAAACTCCCCTCGCAATTGCGCCATTGTTTCGCGTGCTGTGTGGCATGTGGCACCGTCTTGTTGAAACCACATATCATGCAAGTCAAGAACTTCCAAAAATTTTCCACGTAGTGCTGTAACAAAAGCCTAACTGCTGGGAACGGCGCCGAATCGACATTTCGCGGTCTTCTGTCACACTAGCTGATACGGCCGCAATATTTTCTTCACTACGCACAGTACGTAAACGTGTTGGTGGTTTAATGTCCAACAAAGTAAATTTGGTGCGAAATTTGGTCACAATCTTCCGAATAGACTGCTCAGAAGGTCGAGAATGCCGACCATAAAATGGAAGCAGCGCGCGATGAACATTTCGAACCGAGCACGAATTTTGATAGTAAAATTCAATAATTTGCAAGCGTTGTTCATTTGTAAGACGATCCATGGTTAAATTGCAAACAAAACTGAAGCTGTTTGACAGTGACACAAGGTACTAAACACACGTCAGCTGTCAAAACCAGTAGTGCCAAAACCAAACCAGCTAAAAAATCACCCGTTATTTGCGTGAGGTATAGCTGCGGCAATTTTGAAAAATGCAGTTTTGAGAAAAATGCGTTTAAAGATTTCAGAGCAGGAGTTCGAGCGCCCAAGTTTCTTTTCTTCTATACTCTGCCATTTAAAAAATATCCAAGATATCATTTCAATATTTTAGAACATTATTTTTGAGATGTTTACCTATCGAAAAAAGAAAAAAAATCCATTTTTTGAAAATGAGAAACTAGCCGAGCCCCTTAACTGAATTAAGTATAAATTAATTGTAAAGATAATAATAAGTTGACTTGTCAAACTAAACAAATTAATTCATTTTTTATTTGTTCCAGATTCTTGAAATATTGATTTGGTTTTTATTATTTGTTTTCGTGTACAGAAATCTCTAATCCATTCTGTCTTTCCATACAAGTTATGGTCATAACGATACATCAGTCATTTGACAAGCCTACGGGTGGAGGAAGAAAGGGCCTGGATGTTCAAAACAAAAACCGAATTTTCTTGCTTAAGCAGAACACTTTCACTACAATTTGTGACATTCCGGTACCTTTATTTTATTTTTTTTAATTTCGCACAAACTAGGAACGATTTTCACATTTGGTTTTCACTATTTGATTCAAAACTTATGAGAGTATTAATTATTTGAAAAGAAGCTATCGTTGGCAATTTTTTTTCCAAATTCTGACTTTTAAACTTTTTTACTCAAAAACTTTTCACTGAAAAACTGCTTTCATTAAAAATTAAAATGAAGACCAGACTATGAACTTTCAAAAACACGCGCGTTATATAGATGCCTTAGTTTTTTTTAATGAATTTTTTTAATTCATTTTAGTATTTTTTTTTTAATAAACGGCCTCTCCCGCTTAAGAGGAGGAGGGTAACGTATTTAAATTTTGTTTTTGCTGTTTTTTTTATGAATGCAATATTTTAAAAACATTGTGTCAAAATTTAAATAGATTGTAGCAAAATTAACAAAGTTACGAATATTTTTATACCTGTCCCTTGTGTTTTTTTAGTGTTCAAAACTTTAAAACATTGTCCACAACTTACTTTTTAAAAGTCGGTGCCCCTCATAACCTCAAACTACTGCACCGATCCTTTAGAAATTTTGGACACTATTTTTGTAAATAATTTACAAGGTTCTGACAAAGAGTTTTTTCAAATTTGTTGATATAATTGTTCAAAGTGTTCCAAAAAAGTGAAAAATTAAAATTTTCAAAAACCCTCTCGACAATGCCTGGTGAAAACTACTATCTCACGAATGAACTCTGAATTTTTGATTTTCTATGATTTAGCACCAAGTTATGAGGGGCACCGCAACTCGGCTTTTTTCGAAGCACGTCCGTATACTAGCTGACATTGTCGTACTTTTAAATATTTCTTTGTGAAATTTTTAAGAATGAAAGTGACCTAACTTAAAATTCCTGTAATTTATATTTTGCAGTAAAATGACCTGTTGTACTTTTAAGAATACGTACTTTACTGCTAATTTCCCACAAATGCATTTTTTAAGTCACTTTCATTCTTAGGACCCGGCCAAGTACTGAGTGGCAAAGCAACAGGGCGGCAAAATTATAATAAAAATGATAGCTCAACTGAAGAAAAATTTCGATATATACATACTTTCATTCTAAGGATGCGATACAATAATTGGAAAGAGCTCGAACACAAACTGTTCGACGGTTCTTGTCTTTTATCTAGAAAGTTCGATATTATTGGTGTGCTATTCTATTTAAAGAGGGCGCTGTTGAAGGCAGAAGCATTATATAATAAACTATAGTAAGGTTGTTTACACTTTTGGACTGGTGGCGAACCTGCTCCGGTCCTACCAGCAGTCCATTCCAAGTTATTGGTTTCATCCTTGTCTATATAAAAGCGATTGTTGCGCCACCAGTGTCAACCGGTCCATAAGATCATTGTATAGTCTCTACACACAATGGTGAAACAAATGGCTTGGTTGGAACGGGGACTGCTAAGTTGGAACGGAGAAAATAGGTTCGCAACCAGTCGAAAAGTCTACATAATAATACTATAGTTTCTTTTACAATGATAAGATTGTTAAATCGTTCTTGACTTACTATAGTTCATGTATGCAATAATTGCAAAAGTTAGTTTTAATTTTGAAGTAATGATGTTAAGATTGGATAAGTCAAATTTGGGTGGTTAATTGAATAGTGTAACGAATAGAAACGTGGTTTGGTTAAAGTAGAGATAAGAAGTTGAAAGTATGTTCATACATTTTTGTATATTATTAGTTTTTTGAAAAATAATTTAATTTAATTTATAAATATCACTGACGATGGAAGCATTGCTTCTGAAATGTACATCTGAGGAAATATAAAAGTGTTTTAATTGTTAACATCTGTACTAATCTTTTCATTTATGTTCATAAGTACAAATGAATTGAAAATAGGAAAAACTTTCACATTAAAACGAAAATTGGAAATGATAAGAGTTTCCATTAGCCCTTGCAAGTGATATTTAGTACTGAATGATGAATGGAACATTGTAGTATATAATCAAAAGTAGTTAGTCGAATCCAGAAGCGAATGCTTCTCGTTATTTCAATTGTGATTAAAGTTTCCTAAGACGAACGGTCATCCAATGACATAAAATGATTTAAGAAGCGTTTGAAATCTTACCAAAATTTATAAAGAAGTCTTTTACCTATAATCCAGATCAATTAAGCTATAGAGTCGCAGTTCTTAAATAGTTTTTGTAGCTGTTCTTATTTGAAAAAAAAAATAAAGAAAGAAAAAAGACTATCCCTATCCCTGTTCGCTTATTAGAGGAACAAAAGTTCTAGACAATTTCCACTATCTAATTTACACACAAAACATTTTTATATCCTTGCTCTGGCTCTGTCCTAATTTCCATCCAATTGCTTCGTGTTCCACTTTAAAAAAAAAAACTCACTTTTTTGTTGCATTATACTCCTCCAGCCAGCAGCCGCTCGACTTTGCATGTCCTTAATTTTTTAATGACTGCTGCAGGCCCGCGTTCACATCATTCACCATCATCACTCTCTGTGCTGTGCATAACTTTTATTTTATTTTCTATGCAAAAGGGTAGAGAAAACGGCTGCACTTCCACCCCTGTCGGTACATTTCTTTCTTGTTGCTCTAATTTGGGTGCAAGTCTTCCGCGAACTAGTTTTTTTTTCCTTTTTTTTTTTTAATTTTGTTTTGTGTTGTTGTTTATTCTTTTTTCTAAAACAATGTTCAACGATTTGGAGAATTCTGCCCCCAGGCTAAAGTTTTCCTGGGTTTCAAAGCAAATTTGAATGGGTGTATGAGGAATTATGGAGAAAAAGAAGAGAAAATTAAATCTGGAACAATGTGGAAAACCCACCGGGCACCAATTGCGGTCCAGGGGGCTATAGTGATGGTTATATACCAGCAAAAAATGAGCACACATTAGACATTTACTATTTTTGGATGAGACCAACAAAAACAGAGGACACTTAAATTCTTGAACGGGGGAAATTGAAGTGTAGCTTTTTTTGATTAACGAATCTACAATACAAAAAAGGAAAAATAACAATTTTGGTCGAATCGCAGTTCATTCACATGCAGTAGACTGTAAGTCTGTAAGTCAACACTAGTGAGAGTAGGTATGTAGCTTTTGCTTAGTAGTTTTTAGTGCCGTGTTGTGATTGAAGACGAAAGGAATTATTGGTTAAGAACTTAGAAATAAGTGATGACTTTTGAAAAAAAAAAATCAAAAACAAAAATAAAATAAAATTTTAAAGTTATTTCACAAATCAAAATATATGCATAAAATTTATTCCTAAAAATTTTCAAATGTTGTTATGGGGCTGTCGATAAAATACGTTCGCATGCAGGGAGGGGTCTCGCTGAGGTGACAAGATGTGACAAGCGGGAAGGCTGGTCTAAGGCAACGTAACGTTCGCCGTTCATCTTATAATTTTTCTACAGTATTTTTTTCTAGATTATTAATTTTAAATCTTTGTCATAATAAAAGTCATTCATTTCGTATTAGTAAATATACAGCATAAATTAATATTCAAATATCTGCTAATATTTTAAAAACAAGAAATTGTAACTCAGTATATTTACTAATTGTTTACTTTTTTAAACATGAGCGCTAGCTCTTTGGCGTGGTTCTAGCGTTTTAACTTGGCTCTAGAGGCATTGGGAATCGTAAAATACATTTGTTAACCTATCTTCTTTATATACATATGTATATAATTCTGCTGTACGTGTGTGTGTAATTGAACTCCTCCTAAACGGCTTGACCGATTTAAATGAATTTTTCTGTATGCGTTTGAATGGTGCCCTGGATGGTTTAGATTCACAAATCAGCCCGGCAGATGGAATTGGAATATAATAAAATTAACAATTTCATTATTCTAAACTGTAATGAATTAAAAATTAAATTCGAACAATTACTTTTTTTTTGACAACAAAAAATTAAAATAATAAATATCAAATAATGAGGTTTGTTTTGAAAAATTCTTTTAATTTTTTGACTGATGTGATAAGAATAAAGATTTAAATTTTTTAAATTTATTGCACCTGAGTACCATAGAAATACTTTTGTTTGTTTTATAATACACACATCAATGGGTTATGACTACCCTTATAATGTTATAGAGCACAGGAAAATAATAGAGGATTTAATAGGATACACCGATACACCTTGCTTTTGAACTTTTGTAGATCGTATTAAAAGAGCCAGATAAGGCATTCCACTATACTATACATTCTCTATACTTGACTGTACGCCCGAAGTTGGGCTCAAGGTAAAACTGATGGGCATTCTTAGCAAGGTGGGTGTTGCGGCAAAATTGTTTCAGGCGAGGAATGCAACTGACTATTTTACTGGAGTACTGTTTGAGAAAAAACGATTATAAAGAGTGAGACAAGTAACGTTTCGACGATGTTCAAGAGAATCAATCGATTCAACAATTGAACTATCAATTACCAATTTTAACGCTCTATTTTGTACCCTATCAAGTAGGCGCAAGGATGTTTTTCGGTTTCTTGGATGCAGGTACCATTCACGGATAATGATAATGGGGGAATATTTAGATTCATCCTCAAATTCTCCCAGGAACGGTAATGGGAACGGGATCGGAAATTCAAAAACCACTGGAACGAATTGTAATTTTTGTCGCTATTACAGTACGATGTCATCCCAATATTCCCACAAGAATGGGACGGTAACAAGAACATAAGCGGGAACTTGGAAAATACTGGACCAATTCCTAAAAATGTTTAACGTTTGAGTTTAAAGTGCTCCTGAGTAACAAAGACTTTAATTATTTCTTTTACATGTTCTTTCAGGAACGGAAGCGGAAATGACGACATAATCAAGAACCTGGAAAGTACTTAACTAATTTCAAAAATTCTTTCATGGTTAGAGTGCTTCAATGCCCCTGAGTAATATAGACTATAGTTCATCAACATTTACCCACAGGAACGGGAACCGGAATTCAAAAACCACTGTATTGATTTCAGTACGGTTTTCGCCATTACAATACGGTGCTACATAGACTATATTTCATCCCCATATGGGAATGGAACGGGAACTGGGACATATTTGGGAACTTGGAAAATGTTTTACCGATCCCACAAATTCTGTCATCGTTAGAGTGCTTAATTGTCCCTGAGTAACATAAACTATATTTCATACTCACTCTCCCACTAGAATAGAAACATTGAAACTACTTTACTTAACTTTCAATTTGATGAACGTAGGGCCTGAGCTACGCTGGGCGGGTCAGCTAGTATATATATAATTCTGCTGTATTGAACTCCATTGAACTCCTCCAAAACGGCTTGGCCGATTTAAATGAATTTTTCTGTATGCGTTTGAGTGGCGCCCTGTATGGTTTAGATTCACAAATCAGCCCAGCAACGGCCCAAGAACGGCTGAACGGATTTATCTTATTTTGATCTTGAAATGCTCGTGTAGGTGTAGGGAAGGTTTAAAAGCTTTCATTTTATCCCTGTAATCCCAAGGGAAAAGAAACAGGAACTAGATCGGGAACCTTTAAGTTACATGACAGATTCCAATATTTCTACGGGAACAGAAGATTCCCTCAGGAACATGGTTGAAAATGGAAACTTAGAAATTACTGGACAGATTCAAAAACTCTTTCGGCACTGGGATGCCACATAAACACTCAGTAACTTAGCGTAGATTTCATCCCTATAATCTCACGGGAATAGAAACAGGAATGAGAACGGAAGCCTTTAAACTACAGACCCGAGAACGGCCGAGTGGCTCAGCTAATTAAATAACAAATAGTAAGATTATTGGATTGTTTGTTTTTAAGAACTCTTTTGATTTTCAACTGGCGAGAAAAGAGATTTAAGTTTAGTTTTAGTTTAAAGTGTTACTTTTACAATAATCCAATCTTTTTTTTCATATGAAATGACCGCACATTGACCTTGATCTATATTCACAAAACAAAAGGAATTGATTTAAGGTGATACTATACACTTTGACCTAAGCTATGACAGCGTCTTCTAGGCCATTGGTAGAGATAAAGATCTCGAATGGATATTGGGTTCAAATGCAAATAAAGTGGAAGTTCTTTGGTTATTATGTAGACAAGAAGAAATGAGTAAAGTAATAAAGACTCGAAGAAAATTTTAATTTTAGCTCAGACGCAATAAGGGTATTGTAAAATGGTCTCTGCAACCATGTTGAACGGGGCAGATACTGACACATTGATGTACTCAACAAGTGTCAAGAGCTTCAGCAGTGATACGGGAACAACAACATTAGCGGGAACTTGGAAAATATTGGACCAATTCCTAAAAATTTTTCAATGTTAGTGTGCTTCATTGCTCCTGAGTATTAAAGACTAGATTTCCTTCCCATATTCTTTCGGGAACGGAAAAGGAAATGGTGAAATAAGCAGGAAACTGGAGAGTACTGAACCGATTTCGAAAATTCTTTCACTGTTAGAATGCTTTATTGTCCAAGAGCAATTTATAGCAATATTTCATCACCATTTTCGCACAGAAACGGGCGGGTCAATCTTCTTTATATATAAAAATGAATTGCTGTTCGTTAGTCTGGCTAAAACTCGAGAACGGCTGAACGGATTTATTTTATCTTGGTCTTGAAATGTTCGTGGAGGTCTAGGGAAGGTTTAAAAGGTAAATGAGTATGAAAAAAAAATTGGAATATAGTAAAAGTAACAATTTCTTTATTCTTAACTGTAATGAATAAAAATTTTAATTCAAACAATACTTTTGTTTTTTTATTTTAATCATTTTTGACAACAAAAAATTAAATTAATAAATAGCAAATAATAACATTATTTGATTGCTTGTTTTTGAAAATTATTTGAATTTTTTGACTGGTAAGAATTTAATTTATTGCCCATGAGTACAATAGACTATACTTCATCCTCGAATTCCCACAGGAATGGGAATGGAAACGTCAAATAGTCAATTTATCAAACTAGATTTCTGAAAGGAACCATAACGTTTAAGATTTGACACCCAATCTATGTGAGTGAAGATTACCGCTTCGTGCGCGAGATCTTTTAAATTTCTTAGCGCAACCATAATATTTGAGATTTGACAGCAATTCTTTGTAAATGTGAATGTAGAATGGCAAAAGCGTGGATTGCCACATGCGCACATTTTACTCTGGTTATTGGACAAAATAAGGCCGGATGAGATTGAATCCATAATTTCAGCTGAAATTCGAGATGAAACAGTGACCCAAAATTCCATGCAGTAGTTACCAAACACATGATACATGGACCCTGCGGACTCTTCAACTACAATTCACCCTGTATGGTCGACGGCAAGTGTTCCAAGCGATACCCAAGAGACCTGCTTTGCTGAAACCATAACGGAAAATGATGGATACTCATTGTATCGTCGGTGATCAGTTGCGGACAATGGGCGATCGGTAATTGTCAAGGTAAGAGGACAAAATGTTGATGTAGATAATAGAAGATATTTGTCTGTTGATAGCAAATAAAATATTGTCGTGTTTGGGAAAGACAGCACCTAATCGTCAAGGCACGATGCATTAAACCACGAGTTGCGAAGAGAGCAACTATATGGCATTGAAGTATTGGCCGAAACAGTTCGTACAAGTGTTCCACAATAAAATGAACAACAAAGAATTGCGTACGACACTTCGATAGAAGCTGCGAGCAGTGGATCTGGTGGAATTTATTTCCTTAATGCTCCCGGACCGGAGGAACCGGAAAAACATTCTTGATTTCGTTGCGAGGATCAGATCGCGAAAGGATGTTGCTCTAGCGTTGGCCTCATCTGGAATAGCTGCAACTCTGCTTGAAGGCGGGAGAACTGCGCATTCTACCTTAAAATTGCAACTAAACATGCAAATCAACGAAACACCAATTTGCAACATCGCCAAAAATAGCGCAATTGCCAAGATACTACAAGTATGCAAATTGATTGTTTGGGATGAATGCACAATGGCCCATAAGAGGTCACTGGAGGCACTGGAGAAAACGTTGAAAGATCTTTGTGACAGCCAAAATATTTTTGGTGGGACCATGTTTCTGTTGTCAGGTGATTTTCGTCACTCTTCCAGTTATTCCCCGATCAACTGTAGCTGAATGCTTGACTAAAATTATCGAATTTGTGGCGGTATGTAAAGACATGATGAAACTGCAAATGTATTTGCGAAGCAGTTGTTAGACATTTTAAATAATAAAGTTGCAGTGGACACCTCGACCGGATTCATCACATTACCCACAGATTTCTGTCACATCACACAATCAAAAGACGAGTTCATTCAGCGTGTTTCCCCGGATATAGCGCAAAAGTTCAATAACCATAATTGGCTGAGTGAGCGAGCAATATTGGCGGCGAAAAATAAAGATGCCGATATGAACCAGGACAACATAGTCAACTATCCCACGGAATTTTTAAATTCACTGGGATTGCCTGAACTACCACCTCACAATTTGCATCAAAAAGTAGGATCAGTTGTCATCATGCTGCGTAACATTAATCAACCGCGACTGTGCAATGGAACAAGACTGGCTGTGAAAAAGCTGATGAGTAACGTCATTGAATCAACAATCATAAAAGGAAAATACAAAGGAGAGGATGTCTTGATCCCGCTAATACCGATTATACCAACGGATTTACCATTCGATTTTAAGTAAGCAACATGATGTTTCGAAAATAATAATAATATTTCAATCTTCATTACAAAATGCTTTTTTATTAAATTCGGATTTGTTTTATTTGTTTTAAAATTAATTTAGGCAAAAGTATAGGTCTTTTATTTATCAGAAAACAAAAAAACAATTCTTTTCTGATACATTTTCTTAAGTGTATTCTATTGACTCTGGCGTATACGTACTATTTTTTTTTTTTTAATTTTATTTCTGATAATAAATTGTAACTACTTTCAATACATTTTATATTTAAGAGTACAATGAGAAAAATTTTAGTTGCTGATTGTTGGTGAATAAATTTCGTCTGTGATTTTAGCAATTCAAATTCATTGAACTTATCCCTCAGTGACATAGACTTATATTTTTTCATTCACATATTTGCACGTGAACTTCGATTCCCTCAGGAAAGGAGTTGGAAATGGAAACTTAGAAACTACTGGACAGATTTCAAAAATTCTTTCGGCACTGGGATGACATATAGTCCCTCAGTAACTTGGCGTATATTTCATCTCTTAGGGTTAAAACTATAGACCCGAGCAACGCCAGGTGGCCTGGACCTATTCCAAAAACTCTGTCATCGTTAGAGTGCTCCCCTGAGTTGCATAGACTCTATTCATTCCCACTCTACCACTATAGAATGAAAGCTTGGAGACTGCTTCACCTAACTTTCAATTTGATAAAAGTAGGGCCTGCGCTACGCCGCGCCGGGCGGGTAAGTAATAAAAATGACCGTGGCGTAATCGCAAGCGTGTCAGCATATTACGTGGAAAGTTGGTGTTTCAAATCCCAACAGAAACAAAGAATGATTTCCCTCGAATAGCCGTTCTGAGCCTTTGAAAAATTTTAGGTCCCCTCCATTCTATCACAAGGCATGGTCGTGAGCAATGTGCCAGGTCCGCTTTGTTGTGCCCCCCAAGGATTGAATGGATGTTTGTATTCTAGCTTCATCCATGTGAACAGCTCGTAAAGTTCTTCGTCCTCAAACACCGTTCTCATGAACGGCGTTCTCGTGCTTTTCTTTCGAAGCGACCTCATCGTTTCCTCTTTTTTTTTTTCAAGATAAGATCCTTAATCAATATCTGTCCGATTACGTCTGTGCAGACTTTTGAAAAATTATGTCTCTGTGGTGGTGTTTGAGTTTTGTCAATATTTTCAAGTATGATGTTAAAGAAATCGCATGACAGTGTTTCATCTTGTCAAAAGCGTGATTTCTCCAAAGTAAATCAAATACGTATGTCAGCGGCAGTGTTACCACAGGGTCAAAAGGGACTCATATTTTTAACTTGACTCAGGGACTTATCTTTTTTAGATTCGACTCAGTTTTTAAGAACAAAAATAAATTTTTAGTTAAACACTATAGAGTCAATTTGGATGTTCAACTTTTATTTTATTTTGTAAAGCAAAAAGTGTTCGGTATTGTTTTGATTTTGTGTTCAGTCGCAAAACTTATTGCTGAACTAATAAATCGCTGCGTTGCTACATAAGTGAGCCTCAGGCTTCTCTTTTCTTACTGATTCGCTTTCATTTGGAACGCACAATACGAGCGGCAATGTTCGGAGATTAAGAAGAATCAAACCACACGAGCTAATGGTCTAAAAGTCATGGGAAGCATTAAAAGCTTAAGCTTTCCCTAAAGCGACTATATTATTGAGAAAAAAAATCTGTTGTCCATCGTTCATAGATTGGTTCTGATTACGAGAAGTTTTTAGTGAGGTAAAAATCCCACACTTCTTGGTTCTTGGTGTTGAATACTGCCAACCAATTGTCTTTTGAAGATTTCCTCCTGACGAAAAAAAATAATGATATTTGTTTGTTTTGTAGCATATGCACTATGCACGGCTTTAGTTGCATCTTTCGCAAAACACCCTGTATAAACTCTTACACAATAGAATTCTGAAACAAGTGCACAAATGTTCAGACAATGGAAATCATAATCAGTTCCGAATCTGAAAATCCAAAAAGAAACGATCGCTTACTCTCCCAATGAAACAGTAGGTGAATAAATGAAATAATAAAAAGCAAACAAATGACCATCGGGGCCAAACCTAATTCATTCAATGTTAATTAAGGTATTATCTCAGTTAGTTTAAACATTTTTGCTAGCAAGTAAGTAGATATAAGTGATAAACAATAAAAATGAATTTAAAACTAACACATTCAAACTTCCAAAAAGCTTAAAAAGCTCGTTGAAGAAATTAAAGCTACACTAGCAACTTCAAACTGCCAAAATATTTCTTGTAGTTAGTTTAATTTCAGTAGCTGAAAGAATAGTTGTTTGAAGGGAACTAGCTACTCTAGATCATGGATTCAGGAAAGCATTTCACTAAAGGTAATAATATCACTTAATTGGAACTATTGACATCGAAAGCAAGATTGGCATCTTATTGATACAAAAGTAATCTCATAAATGATAAACAGCGAAGTAATTAAAAATGAAGTGATGTTCTTAAAGTGTGTGGCGATACGTTCATTTAATACCAAGATCATAAAGAGAAGCAGAGAAAATTGAAAGATCTTATCATCTAAACACTACCAAACAATTCCAAAAAAAATTTTCAATTTTTGATCATAAATTCAATCTATTGAGGAGTTCGTTTGGAATTCTGAATATTTAGTGAGACTGCAAGGATTACGATAAGATTCTGTCTCTGTTTTAGTATCATGTCAGCTTAGCTTTTAAGAATCTAATTTATCTAAGCCGAAAGCTTGACGTTAGCAGAAGGTTATGTGGTAAAATATTCATGACTTCATTAAAAGTTCTAAACCGGCTTCCTTTTTTATTTCAAGTAAACAAGTCATTCCAAACCTAAAATAATTTTAGTGCTATAAGCAAATTATCTTGACATTTGAATTAAATTGTACAAGTACAAAAATAGTTTGAAGTGGACTATCTATCAATCTTATCAATCTTTTGGAAAGATATTTGTAGACTAGACCAAAGAACTTGAGTTTGGCTGCTAATATAGAGACATTATTTTGCTAAATGTTCTTCGTTTTTATCGCCATCATCTGATGATTCCGAACTCCGAGTTCTGATTCAGATTAAAATAAGTATAAGCTAAAGACTTTTTCCTGAGTCTGACCTTGAGCCTGAAAAAAGAAGAAAAACAAATAAATATGTAAAAGTAAACACTTAAGAAATTCAAAAGGTTGCTTAAGAGTTCTTGAACTAAAATATGTTTTCATAAATCAAATTATTACAATATAAGAATGGCATTAGGTGCACAATTCCACCTATACAATGACAAACATTTAATTTTCAGCCAGTCGAAACTTGAAATCCAAGAGGAAAATCTTTTAGTTTTAGTAATTTTAGGTATTTTACAACTTTTATAAACTTTGAAAGCGGTCTGAAGGGGCTTTGAACGTGCCTTGTACCAATTTTTCCGTTATTGGAGAGGCAAAAAATTTCAAGCCATTTTTCGTGTGCTAATTGGTTTAAAATGTGGCTTAAAATTTCTACCACCACTAAAATGGTTTGGTTTGAAGTGCGATCAAATTTAGCATTTTGGTGTGTTCAGACTTAATTTTTGTAAAAAATAATGATCCTTAAAACTGTCTTAAAACTGTAGGCTCCTATTGGGTTGCTAGATTTTCAATTGAATTGAATTGAATGGTGTTCAAACTTTCTTCCCCCAGCAAAGTTTTGACTTTGGGATCATTTTTCAGAAAATGCCTTTTAAACATAGATTTTCTTTATTTTTTACAGATGAGCATGAATAAAACAATAATATGGGTACTTTTAGTAGTATTTTATACAAAAAAACAAAACATTATAACTAGTGCCCGAAGTGCCTTCCTTCGTTTTGGATGCATGCCAGAGCCTGTTTTTGGATTTCATTGTGGATGTTTCCTCTCGAGAACTCTACTATTCTGATCTAGTTTCTGGAATCCTTCGAAAGTTGTTTCCAAAAACATTTTGAGAAGGAAGTCGCCTGTTAGGATACAGTGTTTGGTATCTTCGTTGTGTTCTTCTTGAATTTCCATTGCAAAACCCATATACGTACATATAAAATGTCTCGTAAATGAAGGCATTTCAAAAAGCTCTCTGATCAAATACCAATCGTGACCTATTTTGATAAGCTGATTAACAAATTTGTTTTTTTATTCTTTTATACGACTCATTTACCCATTGAACATTCATACCCCAAACTTGAATCTGCCTGAAACGAAGTAAGTCAATTAGGATTTTGGTATCAGGTCAAGTAGACTTTTTACCCTTTTCATAAGTGCACAGTCATAAAAATTGCCTTAAAACAATCAATTCTTGGAAAACTATTCCCATAGCAAGCTGTTTCAATAAAAGACCGTAGGAAACCTAAAATTTTAATTTTTACCTGTTTTAGATTTTTCCAAGTATCATAAAATGTATGAGTTTTTGAGTGCACTTATCAATGAGTTTTTTTTTTATTATTGTTTTGTTCATCTAATAAAAATAAAGAAAATTTTAACACCATTGAAAATTGAAAATCTGGCAACCCTAAGCCTATAAGAGTCCAATTTAAATACTTTCCCATAGTTTCTAGGCTTTGTTACTCATTCAAGCTACAAAACTTTTGCTTATACATATTTAGAGCTTAACCCATTCTATGGACTTATGTGTTTGTTTTTCAGTAGCCTCTCACATTCAAAAACTAAGAACTAAAAAACCAAACCTCTTTTTTTAAACAAAATTTTTACAAAAGTTTGTCGTATTTTTTCTAAAATCTCTTATCAATTATGATTCAAAGTCAGAAACCAAGCCAGAAAATTTTTCTTAGTTTTTGAGAAATTAAAAAAAATGAAAGGAACTTTATTCCCGAAATTCACTTTTTGCAGATTTTCTGCTGAGTGTTCACTGTGAGCAAAAAAAAAATGTGCTTCTTGTAAGACATACTTTTCATTTACATTAATTCTTTAATAACTAAGAAAGATTTTTCTTGTCTTTACCCAACCTATCTGCCCTGGCTTTTGTAGCTTATGCTAAGCACGTTTATTATTTACTGATAAAAAAACAAGTACTACGCTCAATGATTTTCACAAAAAAAAATTCGGCTGAGAACCTTATCAGAATTTAAAGCACTCACCACTTAGTCAGCTAACTACATGAATGATCTGGCAAAAAAATAATTTTGTTTTCAGTTTATTATATCGCTTAAAGTTATCTTTCAGTCCCAGCCCCTATTTTTGAATTTATCGGCAGCAAAGTTTTTATAATTAATTTTTGAAGTGAAAACTTCTTTAGGCGCGTTTGGCACTTTTGCGATGGGGGTAAAGCAATGAATTCGCGACCGACACCATTTTTTGGCTCATTGCATTTCGTATGTAAATTCGTCATAGCCCAGCGTCTCAGGTTCGATTCCCAGCAATGACTTACATTTTTTTATTTATTTAAAGTGAAAACATAAACAAAAATTGTGGCCACGGCTGGGATACGAATCTGAGACCCTAAGTCAAATAGCCATCGACTCTACCATTGAGCCAAGAAACACATTAATTTCGAGCTGCTAAATGACTAAAAAGAATGGAATAGCAACATTACCTAGTATACTTACCGACTCGGAGAAATACAGAGAAGAAAGAAGGGAGTTGAATTGAAGGACAGAGAAAAATTTATGCAACGCAGAAAAAATAAAAAGCACCAAATATTTTACTACCATTTCAATGAAGTGGATGAGTGAAGCTGGAATCATGGCAGAGTAGGAGACGCACTGGTCGATGATTCGAACTTTACAACGAATTTAAAGAGATCAACAACTCATCGCGATGATTTATCGATGGAATTGAAATAGTTGCATGAAAATAGTTTGAAAAACCATTACTCAAATATTCACTAATTTCGTTTCTAAACTTAGTGCATTGTCCTTTCATTTTATTGTCAAAGTTTACGAGCGCAGTTACAAAATCTGTAGACACTATCGACTATCGTTAAAAAATCGAATGTATTGATTTTAACAGAATTTCACGAACGAAGAAATATAGATATGATAATCCAGATTTCAATTTAGTTGCTAGTTTCAGAAGGCACGATCTTCCAGCAGCAGGAGCAGCTATCTGTAAAAGATTGTCTGATACAACTGCCATAATTTGCTCAAATCATATGGATTTGCATACGAGGTACCTACACTAGTATATGTTTAGTAGTAATGTTTTTGATATCGGCGATTTGTGTGTTTATCGTTGCCTTTCTGGAAATGGACAGCAAGTTATAACAGTAGGGGTTTATAATTCACCGACTACGTCTTCAAGTGCAATACGACAGCTTTTATATAAAAATTTATTTATTTAGTCTGAAGACGCTTCTGCATACCTTCACGATAAAATTGGGGAGAGAGATGATTTTGAGTGGTGATTTTAACATCAACTTCGCCGATGCTACAAATTTGCCACTTTTTCAATTTTTAAAAGAAGAATACTATTTAACAATGACGGAAGACCGCAGCCTTAGTACAACGAAATATAAAGCGACAATTGATGCAGTCTTTGCGATATATTTAAATAGATTTGAGACAACATTGTTCGTTTCCTATTTAAGTTACCATAGACCTATTATTTCAGTATTAGAATACGATGATTGTAGAGATGGAATTGTGAATGAAAACTCATAAGTTTCATTGATGTTCCTCTATATGTACATCTACATAAGTATATTATAAAAGATTTTCCTGTACCTACATTAAAATATTTACTGAAAATTCAATTCTGTTTTCACTTCTTTCACTTTTTTTAAATAAGTAGCTGGTGGAAATAGTACATCTACTTTTTTTTGCATGGACAGGTGTTGTTTGAACTACTCTATTAAAACGCTTGACCTTATTCCAATACTCGGAAGAAGTTTTCGCAAACATTACAACTTCATTATTTTGCTACGTTTGCTCTATTTTTAAGAGTTCTGTATTCACTCATTTTTGTATCTGGACATGTACATTCATTTGGCTGTCTGTCAAAGCGAAATTTTCCAGTTTCTATTTAATTTTTGTTACCTCCAAAACACCACTAATAGTCAATATTTTTGCTTTTGTAGACCACAAAACAGTTTTAAACAGTCAAGTGAACGGTTTTGAGCCTTGTTTTAAAAGTTTAAATAAAAGAAGAAATCTATCAAATCTACCACTACAAACGCAATCATTCCAAATCGGAAAATTAATTGACCACACTAAGTGAATTAAAATTTTAAATTGTCTATAATGATTTTATAGTCAACTAGTTGATTTGAGTTTTTAAACATTTTGAGTGCATTCTTTTTTCTGTTCTTTCAACTTGAGCCTAATGCAGATTTCAGACAGAATTGGACTGTCACTATCCCTTTTTATTTTTCGAGTTCGATTTGGGAAATAAACTCACCACTAATGACGAAGTTTACATTATTTGTTGAATAATGTATTTAATCATTTATACATTATTAAACAAATAATCCCAAATCAACCTCGAATTATAAAGAGTAATAGTAACAGTCAGCTTCTGTCCAAAATCGCTGATGCCTTACATCAAGTCACAAATTTCCAGAAGAGTCACAACTTTCCACTCAACGCTCCAATTATGATATAGTTCTCAGCAGGTCCGATCGAAATTTTACTCGATAGAAAGTTATCTTAAATTGACAAAAAGCAAAAAAATTATTAATCTTCTGAGAACTTTATACATAGATTTCACTTTAGTTTTTGACGGGTATCCTAGTGGATCGAAAATTGGTACGAAAATTGCAGAAAGACTGCACCGAAGCAGCCAAATTAGGTATGTTCAAATTAAAGATTTTATCACATTTGCTAGAACAATATCAAAATGTGTATCTTTTGAAACCAATAACCACAAAATTTTATTATCGAATTCGAATCAGTTTTAATTCTCCTCAACTACAAAAGAATCTTGGATTTATTCATGTAGCTTCGATACTACATCTGCATTTCGCAATATTGGAAAAAAAAATTACAAAATTTTATAGATTTAAAATACTAAACAGCTATAAACACACATGGGCACCTCCTTATATGGGGCAATATATCTGAAGAAGACAGAAGTTCTTCATTAGAATGTTTTGCAGTTTCCTTGTATAGGACAAAGTTGAACCCGGCAATTCTTTTTTGTATAAAATACCATTCTATTGAGTAAAATAATGATGATGTTTTCTGATCAGCATTTCGAACAAAATATTTTTTTTACTTTCTTTTTTAAGGAGCTTTGCTTATACCTAATTTGTTTTTTGCAAGGAATTTCCTTGAAAATGCATCGAAATTTTGTCTCGTTTGCGAGGTATATCGATATCGGTATGTTTCCTATTTACACCCTCTAGTTTAATAGCACTCTGCGGTTTTTTCTTCATGATAAGATAAGACTATTAATCGATTCCTGCACTTAAAATCCCCTCTTTTCGAGTTCCTTTATACGCTCTTCTTAACGACAAATCAATAGACAGTAAACTAGATTACTAGATAAACTAAACTAAGTTATGACCGCATAAATTATATTTTGACCGATTCCATTTGTCGGCTTAAACATTTTTTGGTATTTTATGTGCACGTGGTGGTGGTGGGGAAGTTGAGAGACTTCTTGTTTACATGTAAAGGCCTTTTGACCTATATTATAGTTCAAAAATTTATTTCTTGGAACCGCTATTTTTCAATTTTCTCACCCCTTCAGATCTGCATACTACAAACACATTTATATTATTTTGTCTTTAAAAAAGTTTGATAGATAGTCTGTTTGTTAAACATAACATTTTTTAACTAATCATTGAAAACAATTTCTTACACCAACAGGATCTCAGATTCCCGAATTTAAGGAAGACGATAAGCTTTTGCGTCTCTACTCAATGCGCTTTTGTCCTTACGGTGAACGTGTACACTTGGTTCTTGATGCCAAAAATATTCCATATCATACAATTTACTGTGATCTTACTAAGAAACCAGAATTTTTATTGGAAAAGAGTCCATTGGGAAAGGTACCTGCAGTCGAACTGCCTAATGAAGAAGGCTGTCCAGTCATTTTAGAATCCCTTTCTATATGCGAGTACTTAGATGAAAAGTACCCACAGAATCCCTTGCTCCCAAGGGACCCACTGAAGAAACTGAACGAAAAAAGCCTTTTAGAACGTTTTGGTGCTGTAATGTCAGCTCTTTATAAAGTATTCACAATCGGACCTATAAATTCCCCTGGTTGTTTGAAAGAAGTCGCTGAAGGACTTGAATTGTTCGAAAAGGAACTCGAAAAACGAAATACTCCATTTTTCGGTGGAGACAAGCCCGGTTGGGTTGACTACATGATTTGGCCGTGGTATGAACGATTGGCGATAATTAAGCATGTCTATGGTGACTCCTATGATTTGGATTACGAAAAAATCAAACATCTGGTAAGCTTCGTGATCTTTCATTGTCAAAACAACCATAATGTGACTTTTACTTCATGTCTTTTAAGGTTAAATGGTGTGAACTTATGAAACAAGATGAAGCTGTGAAGTTAATCTACCTCAATGGAGAAACACATGCTAGATACTTGAAATCCCGAATAGAAGGCTATCCTGATTATGATATGCTAGTGAAATCTTAGTTACGTTGTCACAATAAAGGAATAACTTAAAACTGTGCCTTTTATTGGAAGAAATAGATCAACATTTATGAATTCTTCAGCTCTGAATAAGACATTTGCGCGTAAAATATTTAATATTTATTTTCAATAATTTTTAAGAAAAATTTAATATTTAAATGGAATTTGAAAAAAGTTCATAGTATAAATTTATTATGTACAAGTATAAGTAACCCTAACACTTTGTGTACAGCGCAATACAAGAGTAGTGTGTCAATGAAAGACTTCGTTGAGCTCTCTTTTTTTAAAAACACCTTAAATTAGCCAATTTTTTGTTTGTTTTTTGTGCATAAAACTTTTAATTTGAGCGAGCCCCTAGGTTTTAAAACAACTCCCTTTTGACATGATTATGTATCTTTTTGTGATCTCTCATAAGCTGTGTCGATGGAAATCTTTTAGTGCAAACATCACATATCTTATCTAAGTCCTGGGCAGGTGGAGCTCGCATGGATGAATTCATCAAAGTCTTACGATGGAAAGCTTTGACTGATCTAGGATAAGGCAACGTTAGAGCTTAAATTTATTGGTGAGTCGAATTAACTCACGCTTTAAATAGCCCACTTGTGTGATGTCGTCTGCCATATCTCACAAGCTCTGTTTCTGATGTCTTCTGCTGAATACTGCGTTGATTGTTGAATAAGGCTAGCTCTGATTCTGTGTGCTGAGTATTTGTATGTCGTACCCATTCAGCTGGTGTGGTGAATGACCTTGAAAATTTATTGCATACAAATCACAGATTATAAAGCATCAAATAAAAAGACTTACATTGTGCAGAGATCGCAACTAAGTGTAACATGAGCTCCAGAATTTTCATGGGGCTGTAAAGAATTTGTTACTTTATTTATAAAACATATGGTTCCGTTTAACTTACCGACACTCGTCTTCGTTTCTTTGGCACGTAAATCGATTTGGGCGATGGCTGATTGAACGCGCTGGAAGAATTGTCAGAATCTTTATCAGGTTCAGGTTTTTCCATATGACTCTCAATATGTCGCACCCATGATTTAGGCTCGTCGAAAGATTTCTTACAAATATCGCACACCAGCCTGGTATATGGCATGTGTTCTATGCTGTCTAATGGTGGTTGACTACATTCCTCGTCACCACTTCCGGGAGCTTCGATTTTGATTGGAGCCGGAACTACTTCACGGGGCGTTTTGAGTTTAAGTACAATTTTTGGGATACCTGTGGATGAGGGAGCATCACCATGAGATGGATCCACATGCCAAGAATCAGAAGGTTCTTCTTTTATTTGACAGCAGCTTATTGGATCTTCTATAGATTGCTGTGTCATTGAACTCGCGGAAGAAGTTGGGTCAACAGGTAAGCTAATCCTTCGGTAGGTAAGATGATGTTCAATATTTGATTTTTCTTCAATCGATTGACTGCTATGATGAAGATCTGTTCTCATGGTAAGCTTGGGAACCGGTGCTAGCTCCATGGGGCATTCCATTTCAGTAGGATCAGGGCATCCAGTGCATCCGCTTTCTCTGCAGGATACTCGAACAGTTGGCGGACATTGTGGACTGAGTGGTGAATATGAGTATTTAGGTTCATCTGGATCTGGATCTATTGCAACTTCCTTGTTCACTGATATACCACCTCCTAATGCATTAGAACTGATGACTCGCAGAAGTCCCAACTGTTGCGGCTTAGGTGATTTCACAATAACAGGACTTTCCTCTGGAAGCACCGAGGCACCTAGACCTCGAAGTTCATTAGCAAAACGCGTGCAATTATTTGGCTCTGCTTGATTAGATTTTGAGTAATCATTGTTCAATTCGCAATTGCTAGGTGGCGCCCGACACAGACCACGAATTTTTAATAATTCTCCGCCACGAAGTACTTCACTAAGAACTTCGTTTGGAACTGTTGCCTCTCCACTGTACATATATTGCACTAGAATTTGGATGGTACGCGGAGTTAAGTCCGGGGGAAGAACAATATGAAATATTCCAGAAGACGAAGTTGTTGGCAGAGTAGAATCGAAGATCGAAGCAAAAAACTAAAAGTTCAAGAATCTATTGAAGCTAACTGTACAAGGTTCTTTTATTTGCTTGCTTACCTGACTAGAAGAACTAAGTATAAATTTGTGCGCTGAGATCCCAAGTCGTGGAATACCGGATTCTGGACTGCTGCTGTATAGCATAACATCCGCAAACCGCTCATTTCTAGAAGTAGACAATTTGATAAGGAAACTATATATTGAAATGTATTTTTGATTTCGAACCGGAAAAGTGTTGCTATAGATGTATTTAGATGTGTAAGATGTGAATCCCATTTCAGATGATAGTTTTCCACAGCCATCGTTGATCAAAGTTACAATGAGACTCTTAGATCCTGGGGGCTGAAAAAATAAGAAATTGAATGTTTTAAAATTTCCTTAGTACCTTTGTATTCGTATGTTGCCAAACAAATTCAGTGAGGAAGCGATCAAAATTGCCAACAAATTAACATTGTAACATCGCGTCGTTTCTAGAACCTACCAAGTTACCAAGCGAATAACAATATAACTTCATGACTGTAACGATGTGTGTAACAGGCACTGAATCATTTAAAAAAATCTAAGCTAAAGTAATAAGAAAAAAAACTTTAGCACAAATGCTCGGCTCAAGTGATTTGTTTTCTCAATCACAATTTTTGCAATCAGTTTTATTGGAGGAGCACTTTTCATTGCTGTATAACTTTCGAAAGAATGTAGTGAGGATAGAAAGGAAGTCAGTAAAGCTCACTCCAACGAGCAGTCGTAAACGCGAGTGGCAGTGGAAAACAAACGTAGTCGCTGATCCTTCTTGGCCCTTTGCTACAGTTATATCGGCTATTGCAAGGTGTCGTAAACAAGATATGCGACAGTAAACGTTTTTAGTTGTGATCTCTGCTGAACGTAACAATGTAATTGTGAGTTGCAGTTGGCTGATATTACCGTCGTAACTGGTTGCAACCCCTTCCCCTACACAGACCGTTCGTCGTTTGTAATCGTGACCGTTACCGAAAAAATTAGAACTAAGTAGTGGTGGACTAGGTTCAATGACATACGACAGCGTCAGCGATTAAACAATCGTAATAGTGAATGCGACTGGGTGCAATCACTACAGCCAAGTCGTAAATAGTCAGGGTCGTTGCAAAAAAATAAGGATTAAGGAAGGGTCATTTGCCAGCAACCGGCCACTAAAAACAAAAGCTAACAGCGCAGTCTGAACACTATCAGCAGCGACGAGTAAGGCTCTACAAGTGGTATTTTGTAAATTTTTCTTTCTAAATTATAGTAGGCTCAAATTAAGTTTGAAAGAAGAAGAAGCTGTCCAGTATCACCCTACAGTTTGACCCCGTCCTCTTTTATAGGTACTATAAAGAATGTTTTGCAATTATACATGACATTAGGATGATAGAGAATACGATAAAAGTGGGTCCTGCAATTCTTTTTGTCTGTATGTCTGTCCGTATATGGATCTACAGCCTGAATCGCTAGACCGATTTTCTTCTGCGGTTAGGTTCTGTGCTGCCTGCCGAAAGCTTTTTGGAACTAAGGCTCCAGGTCCTGAAATAACGGTACTGACTATACAATCGGAATAATAATATCTAATTTTTCTCGAAAACGGTTCCAAAGATTTCGAATAAATGTTGTGTGAAAAATTAGTTTTAGATTGTCTTTTGAAGCCTGAACTACATCGAAACACAAAGTTAAAAGTTTGTTAAAAAAGTCAAATGATATTCCGAACTCCTCTATCAAAAACAAAATTGTATCTCTTTCTCTCAGTTTTAAAAAGTGTATTTGAAAAAAGCTCGCACATATCGAAGTTTTGAATTTAGGCAATTTTTTGAAAACGAACAATCAAATAATTTAAATAATAATAATTTTTGAAATGTAGCGAAAAATGGGAACGCCCATAGTACCCTTTCTTTTTAACTAAAAATTACTTGTACGATGCTGACAAAATTTTGTATTTTAGAAATCCTAAGTCATTGTTTAAGATAGATTGCATACCAACATTCAAACACTTTTAGTTTTTGTATATTTTATAAATTTTATAAAAAAAAATGTTGATTTTTCGAAATAAATTCAAAACCGTATCTTTGATTTTTTTTCAATGTCGAAACAACTTCTGGCAAGATCTTGAACTTTTCATACTTAGCTTTCAATAAACGTTTTTAAAAAAAATTAAAAAAACCGTTATTTGAAGAAACTGTTCCAACGATTTCGATTAAATTTTCAGAGTTTATATGTAATAGCAGGTGCAGTACAAGCCCCAAGCCCCGCGGCAATTAGACCCGTTGGTCTTATTGCCCAGAAAATGGAAATAACACTCACGGGCTTTGTGTCCCTTTTCAAGAGGCAATAAGACCCACCAAAGAAAATAATTAAGGCCCGTGGCTTTTGTTGCTATTTTAAAGCAGCATTTATAAAATTCTGTTGGTACCCGTGGTGTGATAGTTAGCATGTCTGCCTGTTAACCCAGAGGTTGGTGGCTAGAATCCCATAATAGAGGCAAACATGTTTTTATACGGGTATCGCCTTTCGCTAGAAATTGGAAAGTCCTCCGTTAGTAAACTCATTATCATTAAAAGCGCTTTCTCGATTAGCCGTTCGGAACCAGCAGAAAATTCTTGGTCCCCTCCATTTCCTTACAAGGTATGGTTGTGAGAAATGCGCTAGGCCCTGGGGCTCCTCGCTCTATTGCGCCATCCTATTTATTTATTTTATTTATAAAAACCTGATTCATATGATGAAACTACAAAATTTGAGCACTTATTCCAGCGTTCCATGGATATAAATTCATAAGCTCACGTTGTCTCCCACTTCGTGATATAGGATGATGGAGACTTAGCCCACTTTCTTATGCGCCCATAGTAACTAAATCGACTTTCTTGATGTTTGTTTGGCTCTTAGCTGCTTTATGCACAGGTCAGTTCGCGTGAATTTTTTATGTTCAACCACAAACCCCAACTACCTGTGCGCAGATTTTATTCGCTTTGCTTGTTACTCACGGATAGAATGATAAAGCTAAACGGGAAGCGGAAAAAATTTTCCGAAGGGACTATGGATGTGTGATGTAAAAATGAAAATTCGAGCGAATAAAAAGCCGGGTAATACGGGTGTGTGGTTAAACACAAGAAATTCGCGCGAACTGACCGCGTTACATAACATATAGTATGATACATAACTCCATTGATATTTCTTATGAACATGTGTTTCTCTTTGGTATGTATATCATAATCCACAATTAGAGAATGAACTTATGTCTAGTGGATGAGGATGTACGTCCCTGTGCCAGTGAGACGGTAAGACTCCTTTCCATTACGAAATGGTATTTGAGTTCATAGAAAAAGTAACTTAGGCCCGCGGCTCTTACTGCCATTTCATTATGGAAATAACCAACCTGAGTCTTACTTCCAAAACAAAGAGGAAATAAAATCCTAGGGCCACGGGTCTTATTGCACTGCAACGTATTAGCAACTGCAAAAGAAAGACGCTTTTAGATATTTGCTTAAAACCTTTTGAATATTCGATTTAATTTTTTTCAATATTTTGTGTGATTTCATTCAATTCTTGTAATTAATGTGAATTGGCAACCCTGTACCACCAAATATACATGTATTATGAAGAGGTAATACTAAAATTTTGTACTCAGCCTTAAGATTTTGATATTGTAATGTGCACCCAACATTTCATGCTAATTTCCTAATTGAAAACGTTAAACCGAAAACACAAGTGCTGGCAACGCTATAATGGAGTGCTATAATGGAAGACGTTGTTTGTCAGTGAGTTTGTGTGTGTGTGCAGAAAAATACCGGGAGCCCAAGTGGCACAGTTAGTGGCAATTAAGTCATAGTGACTCCCTTGTTACTGATTGACTGTAACAAAATGATTGCAAATGAGTCCTAATGACTAATTTGTTACCAAAAAAGCGAGAAAATCGTCCAGTTTTGTTACTAAATTTTTGTTGCAAATAAGTAAAGCTTGGAACTTATTTGTTACCACTTAAGTAACAATAGTGTAACTTTGTAACTTAATTGTTCCTTTATTTGGCAGGTAACTATTAGGTTTTTTTTTCACTATTGTTACTAAAGCTAGTAAAGAGAAATATTGAAGCGCAGGCGCAGTAAGCACTCGTACCATATTATTACCAACATTTATGCAAATAATTTTTTGTTACTTAATTGAAACAAAAAGCTCATATGTTTTATTATTTGATTGTAACAAAAGAATAACAAAAATTATAATGAGAAATTTTCCCAGTTTTCTCTTCACATATTATGTTAGAATTAATAAAGTAGCTAATACTGTCAATGGTTATTTGGGCTGGGATTATTATTATTATTATAGTTCGAATTTTGGTTTAATAACAGCATTATTTTCAAAACGCTCGCAATTGTTTCACGAAATATGACTTTCTACCCCTTGTAAAATTCAAGCGCCTTTCAAATAACTTCAAATTATTATTTTTTTAAAATATCTAAAATGTTTGTTTCTTATTTTACTTTGAAATTAAGCTGCCTATTTTAATTCTATCAACAGCTTAGTAACTTTAAGTCGAAATAAATAAATAAAAATAAATAAATAAATAGGGTGGCGCAACAGAGCGTGGAGCCCCTGGGCCTAGCGCATTTCTCACAACCATGCCTTGTGAGGGAATGGAGGGGACCTACAATTTTTCGCCGGTTCCGAACGGCTAATTGAGAATGCGCTTTTCATGGCAATGAGTTTACTAACGGAGGACTTGCCAATTCCTCGCGAAAGGCGATACCCGTGGAAAAACAATTTTTCATTTTGCCTCTGCTGGGATTCGAACCTCGAACCTCTGGGTTAGCAGGTGGACATGCTAACCATCAGGCCACGGGTACCACAGTCGAAAAGTCGAAATAAGTATTTCTTAAATAAGTCATTTGAAGAAATTTTGATAATATAAGGTTATTTATTCATTAAAAATTAATTTCTTAAAAAATATGGCGGCGATGAATAACTTATATGTTACATAATAGTAACCGTTTTGTTACTTCCATTATGTTTAATACACTTGAAAATATCGTAGCGCCAATTACAATACTGATGATGTGATCAGAGCTGTCGCTTATTTTTAAGAGTAGTTTTAGTATTTTGGAAGTACATTAAATTTACATTATGTATTAAATAAATGAAGATTAAAAGACTTGTAGTCAATTATCGGTTATTATTTAAAAATCTTGAAGATATATGTAGGTTTGTTCAAATAACCGATAAGCTCATTTATAAAAATTAAAATTAAAATTAAAAAAATGTATTTGACTTAAACCTAAAAATGCGATTAAACGTATAAATCAAATAAATTAAAAGCAGCATATTTTAAAAAAATTTCGCTCCCAAAAAATGGGGTTTCTTCTATTTCATATTACTTTTCCATACTTAAATAAATAAAAAACAACTTTTGATATTGTTAGATAGCGACTTCCTCATGTGGCACGTGCATTAGCTACACCCCTTTCCATAGTGACCTCACGGTCGCTAACTATAACAAGAAAAAGGGCCACTGTGAAAAAAACAATGTTAACTATGTTTCCTTCTTCTTTCTTCCCTTATAGTACCTATAATCCTCCTAAAAGTGTTAAAAGCTATTTTGCTACTTTAAATTCTAACCGACACCTCTGGGTTGTGATATACATTGACATTAAATTCAAATTTAACTGAATTGCTACTGTATTGTTACCTTCTTTCTTAGAATCGAAGCAACAAAAACGTATGTGGTTACTCTCTTGTTACAAAAAATGCTTCATTTGAATTGTTACTCGTTTGTTATTTGTTTGTTACTATAATGTTACTTGTCAGTTCTCTCTTTTCTAAAGAGAACTAAAATTGTGATTGTTACTGTCTTGTTATCGCGTTGTTACCAGCTTGTTACTAAATGAAGTAACAAAGAAGTGATTGGTTACAACATTGTAACAACTTCTTTGCGAACTGTCATATTTGCGACACATTATTAAATGGAAACTAATATTGGCCAAAAATTAACCAATGAACTATTGAAAAGTGGAAGACCAACAATGTTTACATTTAATGAAAAGCACTTGTTCACATTGTATAAAAATTTAATAAGCCCATCTTTTAATTTTTTCAATCCATAGTGCCAATACATAATTATTTATGCCTTCGAAATTGCTAATTTTGGTGTAGCGAGGAGTTTGAATTAGAGTGCGGGCATCACTTGGCAGGCTTATTGCATTTGGATGATAGGTTTTTAATAACTCGAGAATTTATAGAGCTTCGAGTAATATGATGCGTCACAGACCAATTTGCTAAAGCTGATTGGAAAGATCCTATAGAATCAAGTCCGCTTATGTCGTGTTGTTCGTCATTGGTAAAGCTATGAAATATTTTGGCTGGAACATAGACATTTTCCTCTGCATTTCTAGAACGATTGATGGGTATTTCAAGACCGCCTGGCACATTTGCTGTTTTAAGTTGACCTCTTGCATTACTTTTGTAGTGTAAATGAATCGATTTCTTCTTTTTCCAGAAACTACCATTTCTTTTCACTTTTTTCAGTAACTCTTCAAATTTTTTTTTTAAATTTAATCGGTGCCATGAAAAATATAATACTTGAAAAAGGTTTCAATTCGCTAGTAAGGCAGATGTCAAAATTGATAAATTGAAACTTGGGTGTTACTTCCTAGTTACTCAAGTTCTATTTTGAAAAAGAAATAATTTGAAACGTCAAAGTGAAAGTAACAAAGTAGTTGCAATTCGGTTGTATGTTAAACACATGCCAAAACCAGTAACAGTGAAACTCGGGTGCTACTTCTATGTTACACTAACATTTTTTAGTCGCAGAACTTTGTTCTATATACCTTTATGTTACTCATATTTTTTCTTGTTTTCTGTAAAGGTTTTCAAAAACCTCCTTGTTACCTATATGATACTGAATTGGTTTTTGAAAACAATAGTGTTACCTTTATGTTACCCATTTGGTTACACTTTTATAACAAAACTCAGATCTGTGCCACTCGGGAGGGGAACTTGTCTTGACATCATGGTTCATAGAAAAACTACTAGAAATCTCTCGATGTTTCACATCCCTATATAAAGAGGGAGCTGACGCAACCAGAAGTCAGTTTTTATTAAGAAAGGATAGTGTGAATATTGAATAAACGTAATTGAGTTGAGTTCGAATAAAGTGTATATCGAAAGTAGATACTGAATAAAGTGGTAGAATTAAATTGAAAGGTAGAGTTTTATTTTTGCGAACTAAGCGCACGTTACAATATTTAGCACATAATCGCAAGTTCGTGCGACCAGGCCTAGATTTACCATGCAGGCACAGTAGGCAGTTGCCTCGAGCGGCAAGAATTGAAATGCTGCAAATTTTGAGATAATATTTGAAAACTTGTTATATTCGTGGGAATTGAGTTTCCCGCCTATTTCGTTAGCACGCGTACCAACATTATATATAAGTCGAAAATGCTTGAATCGAAAAAAGATTCGATTTGGACAAGTCTCGATTCTGATCTAATATCGAATATTCGATAAGTTTCTGTATCGAAAATCATCTTATTCTCTCCTACAATATTGTAATAAACATAACCTTCTCTGTCGATATTGCTAAAAATTGGTTAACGTCGTCGTTTAACAGTACGTGTGACAAGTTTCAGCGACACCCATTTCAGGATTGTTATCTTGACAAGTGTTTTTCTTACATGCGAATTTCTACAAAAAGACGAAAAATTCTACGGAAACTTGTATGGTCAATATGCAATTTCATCGATTATGAGAACCAAATATAGAAACTTCAAATTGCGTAAAAATAGTGTGAAAGAAAGCTGCAAAAAAACGTAATAAAGGCGCATTGTTAACAATTTGTTCATCGCTCAAGAAATACGCTGATAGCAAAAAAGGCGAAAAAATTGTGTAAAACATAAAGTAAGGTAACAAATAAACAACGTTCGACTTCAGCTGTTGAATAGGTATTGGTCTTCACTTTTAAATGTTTTGAAAAGTAAAGAATATCAGTTTATCATTTATTGAAAAACATTCCGCATCAAACTTATTCTATAGTTGCAGGGGCGGCAACTTTCGCATCTGCCAAGGGGCGGCAAATTTCTGAATGCGGGCCTGTGTGCGACACAGTCTTGCACTATTATGTGGTTTGGGGGCCGTGGCATATTCCACACATAATATTCAAAATTGTCAACTTTCCATCAAACGGAAATAGCACATTATATCAAATTTCGCCAAAGTAACGGTTAAGTTTCGTGTTGTTGTATGCTTTGTAAACAGCTATTCACACTTTTCAATTTGTTTGTGAACAATGACTTGGCCGACTTGAATTCGATAATTTGAACGGTTGATTGGGAATTTTACTTAAGAACATAAAATCACCAATTTTGATATTCATCAAGTTTAAGAACGTTAAACAACTATATGAGCCCAAGTTTATTTTTCACAACTTATCGACTTACTGAATGCAAAGAATGCTTTATTGTAACCCAATTTACTTGATTTTTTGAATAAAAGAACTTTTTGCTACTGTTATCGCCACAAATTATTTATTTGATTTTCTATAAAAATACCTGAATAAATACTTCAGAATATTGAAAGTCCAAGTTATTTACTTCTTCTTAAAGAAAAAGCATCGCAATCGCAACCATAGGTACTTTTCAAGTTACCATATTTTGTACTTCTCATTCAATCAAATCATTTCAATTTTCCAAAGCCCCACAACTGGAAGTGATTTCGTGACATAAAAACCATTGGCAGTGTATCTACCCTTACGACATTTACCTATGTTTCATTTCCCTCATAATAAAGAAATCAATGAAATCAGCTTCATATGTCTTAACCAAACAAATTCTATTTGTAATATAAAAACTACCAAGGACCAAAGCTAATCGATAAATCGATAAAAACTCGTCTGGGGAACAGTGAGTAACATCTCAGTTGGAGTCCTCTTCAGTCATGAATCGAGGGATGCGAAAAATATTTTTTTTTTTTTCTGTATTCTTGAATTTTACGAAAAATACTTTGAATTTATCCAAAAAAGAGTTGAGACTGAAAATAGTTGAAGAAATTTCAAAACAAACTTTAAGGACATAAAGCACCGCATCGAAACAAAAATTCGCGCGCGAAACTTTCTGTTCACAGTAGCAACAGCCGTAGATTGCAATGATATGACATTTTTCTAAACAAAACACAATTGGCTAGCCACTCCTCAAATGACTACATAGCTGAGGTGAGGTCAAAACTCAAAACGAAACAACGTCGTTTGGAGAAGAAAAAAAACAATGAAAACTTAAACACAACTAAACTACAGGTGGAGCACCAGCACACACACTCTCCCCCTGTTTTTAACTATTTATTTACCTTTTTAACTTTATTCTAATAATAAAATTTGACTCCTTTCTTAGGACATATGTTACACCAATGAGAATAAACTATACAATGCGGTTTTTTTGTTCCTGTAAACTATTTGCACTTGCGATCGATGAATTAATCAATATTTATAATGCCGAGAAATGTTCACTGGTTTTTCTTTGTACTTGTATGTTATTCATACTTATTTCAAAACATAAAAGTAATAAAGTCTATTCGCGCCTTTGAGTGGAGCTCATTCGTCTTTCCACCCCCAAATTCAATTACTTAAACCGCCTTTTTTTTAATGTACAACAACCACCAACATGGAAGAAATGTTTTTATTTCTCTATTCACGTTAGAATGCTTAATATTATAGCATCCGTTCGATTTTAAATACAACCTTGCGAGTAACACTTCCGAACGACTGCGAAGCAAATCGTGCAATGAATTGCATTGAATGCTTGAAGGAGACGTCTCTTGGTGCGAATTATAATCGAACTCGAACAATTGGGTAAGGGTGCAACTGGATATGGGAGCAAAAGTGTTGGGGTGTTTGTTGGGTGAAGCACCCAGCATCAGTTTACCGTTTGGTGGTGTATACATATTGGTTTCGGGACGACTCTCTCTATTATCGATCGGTGAGTGTGTGCGAGGGCGGATATTGATTTTTATTTCTCATTTTTTTACTTTGTATTGCGAGTAACACACAGTGTTTATTTACATCAAAGGCGATTAACATGGCTGGTAGATAAAAGACTCGCTTGTTTGCTGATAGAAAAGGTTAACAATCATATATTGAGCATTTTTTTTCCTTTTTATCGTTTTTGGTAAATATTGATTTTGAAGGAAAATGCCAAAGAGCGCGACGAGAACAAGTTATTGGAACATTTGGAGTTGAGTTATGAAGAGATTAATTTATTTCTGATATTTCTTTTAATGAAGCCATCAAAAATTATAAGTTGAAAGCTCTAATGAAAGCTTTTTATCATTTCACAGTTTCAAGCGTCTGTTTTTAAGATTCCAATTAAGGACAATGACTTTGTCACAGTTACAAAATTTTAATTTTTTACGAAGTTGTTGGGTTTGCCTTAAATAGTGATCCTTGATCTATATTTTAATTATGAGCATTGGCTTTTATGATTGGACGCATTGAAAGAATCAATCAGAACGAGTCAAATATCTGAAGCTAGGTTAATGCCGAAAACTCATGTAAAGTATGAAATAAAAGGTGTCTTCTTAGAGCTGCACAAATTCTAAATCAGATAGAACACATAAAAATAGCCTCATAGCTAGTCGCTAATGCTCGTAAATTAATTATTAATGAAAAAATAAAATAAATAAAAATAAATAAGGTGGCGCAACAGAGCGAGGAGCCCCAGGGCCTAGCTCGTTTCTCACAACCATGCCTTGTGAGAGAATGGAGGGGACCTACTAGTTTTTGCCGGTTCCGAACGGCTAATTGAGAAAGCGCTTTTCATGGCAATGAATACTAACGGAGGACTTGCCAATTCCTCTCGAAAGGCGATACCCGTGGAAAAAACATTTTTGCCTCTGTTGGAATTCGAACCACGAACCTCTGGATTAACAGGCGGACATGCTATCAATCACACAACGGGTACCACCAAATTAATTATTAATAGAATACCTATTATAATATGTTACTGATAAAATAAAATGAAATAAATAAATAAGTTTAGTTATATCATGGTACTGGTTTTAAGATGATTTTTTTCAATGCCAATAGTTGTTAAAAATTATTTCAAACGTATGGAAACGACTGATTCGAATAAAGCTTAATCGACAAGTCGGAATTGGCTCGTGCTTTTTCGTGACTTTTCTAAACATTGACCAATCTAGTCTTACTGTAGAAAAATAACATAATAAAAAAGAACCGTGGGTGATTGGGTTTACTGTGAATAAAAATGATTGGCGCTTAATTAGAGTCTAAAGCGGTTATTTACTTAATTTAAAAAAAAAACGGATTTAAGCAATAACATGAAGCAATCCGGATATTTTACTTGATATGCCCTTATTAAAGGGGGATAACTGCCTGGTCTTTTTTTTATATACTTTTTGTATTGCTTAAAAATACATCTATGATCTATATTAACTATTTAAAGTAGTTTTTACCTTATATATAGCCTCGAAGTTCCCTAGATAGCCCTGAAACTGATAGGCTTCAAATCTACCGCAGTAGGTAAATTCGTTCACCCGTTTACGGCCTTGTACGTTAGTCTTGTACCCAAAAAAAACTACCTATTGAAAACAAACAATTCGTGGAAATAGAAAGTGTATCTCCGGTATGGTCCTCGCATCGGAGGCTGAGTTCAAGCAAAGTGAAATAAAAAACAGAGGGGAAAGCCTTTACTTATCCTGCCCAGCAACTTCCATTTGCTTACATTAGGCTCGTTCGGTTAACTTTACCAGGCTTACCCAGAATTTTTTGAAAATTCATAGGGGTAATGAATTTTCAAAAAATTCTGGGTTCTCAAAAACGCTAAACCAAAAAATTGCCACACATCCTTGTGATTTGAAGAAAAATACGTGCCATATGTGAAAGCTTTCTTCATTACTTGAACTCGTCCCAGCAAGAACATAGGGCTACTTCAGGGCGAGTAAAGGGCAAACCTTGGGTTCAAAAAACAGTCAGTTTGACATTCAGTGCGAGTTTAAGCTTTTTGGCTAACAGAGGGTTACTCCAGGGCTTCAACGAACGTACACGTATTAAGCTGAATATATAGTTGTGTTTGTAAAATCAACTTTTGGACAGATGCCGTTGTATGTGTGAGGGTTATACCATCTTCATATATCTCATCTGTGGTCCAAATAAGCATGAGTTACTATAAATGAGCGAATACTTCGAAAGCGTCTTCATCGAAGCGCGCTTTTCCCGCGCCGTGAAACATAACTCAAAAACAAATGAAGCAATTTACTTGAAATTTTACACGAATATTTCTCAGACTATTTGCCATTGCATGAACCTAAAATCAGTAATTTATCGTTATAAAAAAAACATTGATGTCAACAATTTGTTTTTTTTTTTTTTTTTTTTAAGTGTTCTTTTTCATTTCTTGCAAAGCACAATATGTAACATATTTCATTGAAAAAACGCTCAGACCCATTCCTTGGGTCTGAGCGTTGCACGGCCCAAGCTCGAGGCGTCAACATTGAAGAGCTGCAGAGCCACCATTATCGATAGCTATTAATGCCAATAAAAAGATATACTTTTCCTTATTTCGATGAATGCTTTCAATTTCCTTAAAAAAATATTTTAAAAACAGTTGTACCCCACCAATTAAAATTGTAAGAATAAGGATTTTTGGGCTTTCTCGTCTAGCCTAAGTAATGAAAAGGTCAACTCGTATCCCTTTACCTGAAAAAACTTTCAAATATGTGCATCCGTTTAAATATTTGAATCAATAAGACCCGAAACAGCATAGAAACAGGAATTAACTTTTTAAATGAGACGAGAAGTGGCTGTCACTTCTCAGATCTTTATGCACCAATGGAACTGTTTGAGAATGGTTCTGGACGCACATGGAAGCTTTTTTTCTTCTAATGGAAAGTGACATCAGCTTCTTACTTGCGATTATAGGTACTATAAGGCAAGTCTTGCAATCGTGCAGAAAAAAAATTTTGAGATAACAACTAAATATGACATTACGATGATAGAGAATACGAAAAAAGTGGGTCATACAATTCTGTCTGTCTGTCTGTCTGTCTGTGTGTCTGTGTGTCTGTCTGTCTGGATGTATATGATTCTACAGCCTGAACCGCTGGACCGATTTTCTTAAAATTTTGCAGTTAGGTTATGTGGGGTAGCCTACAGAGGGGTTTTTGGAATTGAGTCTCTAGGTCTTGAAATAACGGTACCTGCCATACAACCGATATGATAATACCTATTTTTCTCGAAAACGGCTCCAACGATTTCAATAAAATTTTGTGTGTAGAATTAATTTTAGATTGTTTTTCATATGATGTAAAAAAAAAATTTTGGAAAAGTTTAAAAACGGTTCCTCCCATAGTACCGTTTTTTTCAAAACCGACTTTCTCGTTAACGGCTTGCACGATGTTTACGAAATTTTGTATTTTAGAAGTTTTGAGTTGTTTAAGGAAAACTGCATAACAAGATTTGAAAAATTTTAATTTTTGAAATTTTAAAAAAAAATTTTAAAAAATTTAGATTTTTTGAAATAACTTCAAAACCATAACTTAGATTTTTCTCAAATTTTTTGTCAAATTAACTTTTGCTAAGATCTTAAATTTTGCATACTTGAATTTTACAAAACTTTAAAAAAAAAAAAATGTAAAATAAAAAACCGTTATTTTTAAAACTGGTCCAACGATTTTGATAAAATTTTTAGCGTTTATATGTATTAGAAATTGCAAAAGAATGGCGTTTTTAGATTTTCGCTTGAAACCTTTGGAATATTTAATTAAATTTTTTTCAATATTTTTCGTGATTTAATAAAATTTTCCTAATTAATGTATAGTTGGCAACCCTGTACCACCAAATATATTATAAAGAGCGAACACCAAAACCTTTTACTCAGCCCTAAGATTTTGATATCGTATTTAGAACACAATCGCAAGTTCGTGCGACCCAGTCGTGCCCATTTTTCATTTAAGAAAAGGCATTTCAAGGAAACTGTTCGTTCAAAAAGTCATCACAGAGTCTTTTTCATCTTCTTCTTTAAGCGGCTAGTTTGAAAATGATTGCCCCTCTACTCAAGTTGATCTGTCTCATTTCTTAGAGTTGGTAATGCGATGCATCAGTTGCCGGAGCTGAAATTTCATCCAGCACCCGAAGCATTGTTGGGCCCACTTCCTTGCTTCTTTCTAGAAGTTTCTTTATTCCCTTTCGAGGTAACTTTTTCATCTCCATTTTTGGAGGCACTTTTCCATGGTGTAAAAATCGATTTCTTCTTACTTTTAACATCTGTTTTAGCTTCTTCACTCCACCACCTTTTTTTCTTGGTTAGTTTGTAGTGTTCCATTGTCGACCCAAAACGATTAGCTTTATTGAGCTAAAATACATAATTATTAGGTCCGTTCGTTGAACTTTCCCCAGGGTTGACTCAGGTTTTCTTGACAACCCTATGAGTTGTCATAAGAATCTGGGTTTTCCAGTCCTCAAAAAACGCTAAATCACAAATCACCACACATTCCTGTCATTAAAAAAAATACATGCCATTTGACAGCCCTCAAATCGCCACAGCAAAAACCTAAGGCGAGTTGAGGGAAAACCTATGTCAACCCTAGGGCTCAAAAAACACTCAATTTGACATTCAGGGCGACTTTAGGTTTCTCAAAAAACGCTTTGTAGTGACCCCGGGGCGATCCTAGGGCTTCAACGAACAAACCAATTTATAACAATATTTATTAACAACAAATGTAAATTACAAGCTAATATAAAAAAAGAACAAATCTAGCTAAAGACGCTACTGGCTTTTTTGCTTAGTTTAAGTTTCAAGTTCTACTTTTTTTTAATTCAATGATGATGTTAGGTATATGTACTAGTTACTAGAATATAGCCGACGATACGTTCTGTTTGATGTTTTTAATGATTTGTATTTTATGATAGCCGATTCAGGTTGAATGAACCAAGAGGGTAGTGAAGGACGATCATCCGTTCCTTTTGGTTGGAAGATTATTAAGCCTTACAGTTCAAGAACTGTAGCGATAAGCAACTTTTACAAGTAATTTTACAAGTAAAAGAAATTTTCAACTTCAAATATCGGTACCTCGAAAACGAAACGAGGTACAGAAAAATTCTATTTTGTATTTTCGTTTTAGTTTAGCATAATTAAGTCAAATTCATTGTCAGATTGTACTATCCCAGTCAAATGGACACCAAGTGTAGTTTAAAAACCTTTATTTATATTTGAAAAAATATAAAACAAAATAAAAAACATTTGGTTTTCAATTAACTTTCTCTTAATTACAAAACTCAAGTTAAAACAGTTTCTTCTTTCGTTCGCTTTGCATCGCTTTCATCCTCGGCTTCGATTGAACGTTTTTCAGCAGTCTTTTCATTCGATGGGGAAAGTTGGAGTTCTTTTTCTTGCTTCTCAACTGCCACATTATCTTCTTTTTCTTGGTTTTCCTTAGGCGAACTTTCATCTTCAAATTTCTTCATTTCAGACCTCTCAATCTGAGCTTGGTTTGTTGGCGAGGTATCAGACTTTAAAATTTCTCTAAGAAACATCGTTGCATATACCGAAGCCGGTAGGCAAAAGTCCAGTACCAATGCTAAAAATTTACCTTCAACATCAGGTACACTACTTTTCTTTTCGTTAGGCTTCTCAAAATGTGATAAAATTACATCTTCTTGAGGAGAATTGTACGTTTTAAAGTACCACGACATATTTTGTGGTTTTATCAAAAGTTTTCTGTAAGCACCTGCCAAGGAGAATATTTTAACACCCATTTTCAACTTCTCAGAGTTGAGGTCCTCTTCGGCGAGAATATCTTCGTACCATTTCGCTACTTCGTTTGCTGGATAAGTAATGTCGTGTCCGGGAAGAGGGAGAACAACATCAAATATTGTATACCCCCCATTGGAAATATCTTCTTCCGATAAAGACTTCACTTTCTGTTTAAATGCCGATTCTGCTTTGGATACTTCTTCTTCATTTTCATCCACTGCGTCTCCATCAATGACAGGCACATCATTGTCTGCATCCAAAGCCATCTCGTCTAGCTCGTCTTGATTCCGATAAACTAAATCACCAACAATTAATTTCAGACCATGCTCCTTTATTCTTTTAGACGCAATGCGATTGAAAACCAGACTTTGGTACGCGTGGGTGTACATCAAAAGCATGTTTCTCGGAATCTAGAATTTGTTTTTCATCAAACACTGTATTATTAAATGAAAATGTGTTTTGATTACCTTCCGCAAAGCATTCGCGTAGTCACTCTCTCCATATTCAGCTAATCCGTTCAAGAGCTTCTTTTCAATGAACCGATCATTGTGGAACATAGCCGCAGCAGATTTTGAATCTCTGTCTTTCCACCAAGTTTCTCGTATATTCCGCATGAAATTAATATCGTTTTCTCGTGGCTTCATTATAAGCTCGCAGGCCTACAAAATCGTATTTTTTATCTTTAATCCGTCATTTATTTAAGAAGGCTTACTAATTTGTAGTCACGTTTTAAGAGAGCTATTCCTATTTGATGGGTTGGAATTTCTGCGCTATTCCCGAATCGCTGGAGACCATAATAATTAATGAAGCCGTACTCTTTCACACTTTGAAGGGTTTTTTCGATTTCTTCTCGATCGCCATCAATGTGACGAAGTGCTACGCGAAATCTAAAAACATTTAAGAATGTTTCATATGTGTGGGCGATATGAAGAGTCTTACCTGTTCCCTTTGAGTTCACCCAGCTTGACGACCTTATCATGGAAAGTAAAGTTTCCAATTTTGATTGATGGAATACGTTTAACGGCCGCAACTATTTGACTTGGTTGTCTCTTTTTAATGCAAAACTTTTGGGTGGTCTTACCACGTTTGTCTTTCGTGCCACAATAGTTGACTTGAGATGGGTTTAAACTAGAAGAAACAAATAATGAAACAATTTATAAGAAAAGACTTGTAAGACTGTCTGGTTGATTAAGTGGAATTAAGTTGATTAAGTTACTAACTTAAGAAAGTTTGCCAGGATCACTGCTACTTCTGAGGTATCCATATTCTCCTTGTACATGAGGAAATGTACATATTCTCCGGGGAAAAGCCATTGATTGCGACCGCGGGTGCCTAAATACACAAATTAAAAATCGAAACCAAATGGCATTGATAAAATCATCTTACTTCGATTCGATTTGCTTACACGGATGCATTTCACATCGTTTTCCTTTGCAACGGTACAACTATTGCATTCAATTTCGTATATTCTCTTGATGACCTTGTGAATGGTTGTTCTCTTCTCTTTGTCCAAGTCTGTGACTATTATTTCTAAGGGCTCAGTTCTTTTGCCTTTGGCGACTTCTTCAATTTGCTTCCAAATATCTTCTGTGACAATATCGGAAATGTCAGTTTTAAGCTTTCCCAGTTCTTCAGCGGAAATTCCTTTAACAGAAAGAAATACTTAAAAATTGTGGCCTTTAACAAGGGTTTAAGGCTTTGCATACCTAGATCAGGATCCTTACTCTGTGGAATAGTGTAGTCATTTAAATTTGCAATTGTACCGTCCAAATCGATTTCATTAACATGGAAATCCGAGAATCTTGCTTTCAGAACCCCAGTGAATCCCTTGCCAGTATTAATAAACTCAGTGATTCCAACTTGGTTTTCCTTAAGGGCTACTCTTTGGAATGGTTGCGACCTAAAAATAAAAGCAAGTTGATCATAACAAAAACGGAATCAACCTCAGAATCAAAATCTTTCAGCTCCTACTTACATTTCGTTTCGGGAAGAACCATTCGAAGAATTTTTGTTCTTCCATGCATCTTGGTTTCTACCTTTCGAAAAGTCTTTTCCCTTGAAATCTCTATGATTATGACCTCTATTGCTTTTGCCACCACGCTTGAATTTATGCGAATTTTTACCCATTCTAATTTTGTTGAACAATTAAATTTTTAGAAGTTTAAAAATTGACGTTTGAAGTTGAACAATGGGTTCGTTCAAAAAGACACACAACCTATTATGCACTACACTACAGACCTGTGGCCTATTTCACTGATTATGCATCACCAGTTTATTGGGAACGAGAAATAATTAACAGAATTTAATAAATATTTAGATTTAATTTATTTTTTGTAAGGTCTTAGATGATTGCAATATAGTTTAACGTAACACATCGCTTCGATAGAGCCTACAGGATTACTCGCTACTACTTCGTGGGTTAGTTATTAGACTTTTGAATCGACCCAATGTTTAGAAAGAGAAAAAGCACGTGGCGAGTGATATTTTCGATATATTGTGAATAGGTCCATAGCCGGTACTGATTTTTTTTTTGCCCCGTTTCCAAAAGGTTTGGAACTCATCTAGAAATAGTCTTTTGCCGAAGTTCATTTGTGTCTGCTTGGCAGCCGCTTTTTAGTTCTTTTCTTACGCCTGGTCTCCACATGCTTTAAATCTATCGCAGCTTTTACAGCAGCCTTTGAATATCGCAAGTGGAGACCATTATAGCAGCTTTATTTTCATAGCCTGCGATAGATAGCATACTTTTATCGCAGGGTATCTATAGCAGCTATTAAAGCAGATGGAACTGTCATCTGCATAGGTTTTTCCACCATTTTGTTACTTCGCTGTTATGTTTGGTATGAAAAGTATGCTATACAAAATGCCCACAACACAAAATTTGTCAGTTGCTCTGCTTTTTTGTGCCTGTCATTTTCCTGCTTTCTGCTATGAATTTAAAGCAAGTGGAGACACAGCGTTACCAGCGGCAGTAGCAAAATCAGGCAGGGGATTGAAATTTGACACACGGTCAGCTCGGTACACATAGAGTAGTTGCTTGCCAGCGGTGAATCGAGTAGCCGCTACTGCCAGCCGACGGTGATCTGCTTTGTGTGACCACGAAATTCACTACACTCACTGGCAGCCGGCGGTTATTTAGCAGTGGCTGGCAAAGGTGAACATGGCCAAATCTTGGCTGCTAGCACCAGCTGCTAAAATAGCAAAGTACTGCTGCACGTCCTGCTTAGCAAATTTTTCTCATATACACAGAAAAAAACCTTGATTGTGAAAAAGTGTTCATTTTTTTAGGCGACTAAGCTACATTACTACCACTGAGGAGGTACTTTTTATATAAGCTACAAACTACAAATGTAGGTAAGCATTTAAAAATTTTTAACCCACTGAACACGTCCACTTTATAAAAATTTGAGGATTGACATTTGACAGTTCACAATGGATTGTTTTGACAATTGAGGATTGATATTTTTGTTGAATCTTGAACTCGGAACAAACAAAAATTTGTTAACATTTCATCCTGGATAAAAAACCACCAAAACCAATGGTTTATATTCATTTTCCCTCTCAGTTAACTGAGGAAGAGCATATGCTTCAAGCAAAATATCAGAAACTCAAAAAGAAGGTATGACTGTTTCTTAGAACTCGGGAAATCCTTAAGACCATCAACCTTTATTCCAGAAAAAAGCTCTGCAAGCTCTTAAGGCTCCCAAACAAGAGCCAGAGAAACCTCTAACCTTGAAGCGACCAACTGATGCCAGAGATGCTCGAGAAGTTGCTAGGAAACTTATCAAAAGTGGTGCAATACCGGCAATACAAAAACAACAAACCAAGCAAGACCAAACTTCATTTAAACGTCCAAAAGGCCAAGAACGAAAACGAGTAATACCAGAGGCTAGTGTTACCACTTATCAACCATTTTCTTCAACACAAAACGATGTTGCACAAGAAAATATTAGTGAAATAATTAAAGAGGAGCCCAGGATACAGGATTTGTATCAGAAATTCGCAACCGAAAGAGATCGTGAAGAGCGTGGACTCAACGAAAAGGGCCTAGATCCTGCTACTGGTGATAAGCCACGTGCAGGCCATACAATTTTTGTTTCTGGAAACAAAGTTACCGAAGAGTTTTTAAAGAAGAACTTCAATGAATTTGGGACTATCGTTAATGTGTCAATGGAAATCGAAAAAGGGTATGCTGATTTTTCATAATCAAAGATACAATATGGTTATGCTCAATTTTCAGACGTGGATTTGTGACCTTCTCTAAACCGGAGTCAGCTGACCGAGCTATCGCTGAGATGCACAGTAAAAACATTGGGGGGATCAACTTGCAAGTGCAGCTCGCCAGGCGTCAGCCTCAAATTGAACCGATCAATGATGCTTCTTCATCGGCAGTTTGGTCCACTATTGGTGAGTATTGTGTGTTTATTTAACGCCGATTTCCCTAGAGAACTTCTTCTTGATTTTTAAACGCTATCCCCATCTACATTTCACAGCTGCCAGCAAATCCCAAAAAGGAAGCCACAAAGATCGCCGTGAAATGGTCACCTACAACGAAGACCTATTTCAATGAGCACCCTCTGCAAAACTGAAAAATAAAAGCCCAAAATAATAATAAAGGTATTTATTTTTTAATCCAATTTTTTTGTTTGTTTATAAATTACATTCATCTTGTTTATGTATACGTATCTAGGTTTAGAATAACATTTATTTTGCCCTATCGATTTATAGTAAAATAAAATTAACAGACATAAGTACGAAAGACCGAATTGCAAAATGAATAAACAAATTGTTTTATTTCTCATCGAGTTCTAAAAGATTGATAAATGTTGAACGTTTGTGTATTGTTGTCGTCGTATTAAGAAGAAACAGAAAAAAAAAATGATTAAGTTAACATTTCTTCAATGGAAGAAGGTTGTCATGTTATTGTTTGTTTCGCCTTTGGGTGCGAGTTTTATTGACCAAAAACAATATTAAGAAAATAATTAACAAATGCAGTTAAGGCCGAGTGGTGAAAGAGACTGTTAAACTTCAAAACCTACGACAGTCTTCCGTCATTTCCCGGCGGATTAAAATAGTCCCAATGATGGTGGTGTATATTTCTGCCCGTAAGTAGGTAAATCAAGAAGCTTAAAGTCATAACAATAAAGAGCACTACTACTGTGGATATGTTCCTTGGTTGCACCTGACCTTTGTTATTGTCATTGTTGTTTGGACGTATGGCATTTGTGAGTTGAGTGATTACGTTGGCCAGGGGCAAACTGCAAGCTGTGATCAATTGACGTCCAGCCTGAGCTATACTTTGTGGAGGTTGTTCTGGACGGACACTTCGACTGTGGCGACGATGTTGGTCATCGTCTGATGAAGAGTCGCGTCTTCGATGATGACGTCGTCGACGATAAACTGGTGGAGGAGCGGCTCCCATTTCACCATCATCATCGGGATGGAGTTGGTTGTAAAAACCAATAGAAGGGATTGTATGCAGATATTCTGTTGCATTAACACTCCTTGATGGTTGCTCCGGGTCGTGAAGATTTAAGAAGTGAGCAGCTAATGGCGGAGGTGGTCGAACGGGTGGAACTTCAGGCTGCCTTGTTGGAATCGGAGGAGGCGGGATGGAATCTTCATCGGTTTGAGTGCGAGCTTCTGAAATGGTTTGTGTGGCAACTTGTGAGTGCTCTCTTTCGGTACTGCGAACTCGCTCCACGATGTCTTCGATAAATCCAGGTGGAAATTCGATATTTTTGACCACCAAATTGCCTGAACGGCAATCGAGTTCTTCAGCTTGAATCTGTGCTCCGTGCAAATGTGACACCATGATTTGTCCAGCTTGCAGGGCATGTACTCGCAAACGTTCTACTTCCAGGTCGGCTATGGCCAAATGACTTGGCATAACGCCGGTGAATGGAACGGGTGCATTTTGTTGTTCTGACATAGAGAGTGATTCAGTGTGATCAGCTGTTGATCTTTTTCGTGGCGGAGCCATTGGAGGTGGACTTAATTCCTGTTTTGATTGGGGTTCGTGTTTTTTGACTTGGGCGTAAAGCTCATTTTGCAATTTCAAAACTGAAATTTCCTCTTCTGTTTTTGGAGGTAAACGAGATGCACGTGCAGAAGGAATCGGTATATCATCCTTTTCTTCACTTAAATCAGACTTATGCTCAAATGAGTCTACGTTTTTGAGTCTCTCATTTGATTCCTCTTCAAAACTACCATGCTCTTCTGATCTTGAATCCATCAGCAGTTTACTTTCTCGTTTGAGGTCTTCTAAGAATTTTCTTGTTTGTTCCTCTTCTTCTTTAATGCTTTGTTGTTCTTCTTCTGCATACATTCGATGGTCTTCTTCAAGTCGTCTTAGTTGCTCTTCTTCTTTTTCTTCTTGAATTCTTTGCAATTCTTTTTCTAATAGCTTTCGCTCTGCTTCTTCTCTACGTTTTCTTAGTTCCTCTTTTTCTTGTTGGATTCTTTGTTGTTGTTTTTTCAGTAACCTTAGCTCTTCTTCTTGTAATCTCAGTTCTTCTTCTTCTTCTGCTTGAATTCTTTGTTGCTCCTTTTCTAATATTCTACGTTCTTCTTCTTCTTCTGCTTGAATTCTTTGTCGCTCTTTTTCTAATATTCTACGCTCTTCTTCTTCTTCTGCTTGAATTCTTTGTCGCTCTTTTTCTAATATTCTACGTTCTTCTTCTTCTTCTGCTTGAATTCTTTGTTGCTCTTTTTCTAATATTCTACGCTCTTCTTCTTCTAGTAATCTTAATTCCTCTTCTTCTTCTTCTAGTAGTCTTCGTTCTTCTTCTGCTAATCTTTCTTCTTCTTCTTCTAATAGTCGTTCTTCTTCTTCTAATTTTTGTCGTTTTATCTCTTCTTCCTCTGCCTGCTTTCGTAATGCTTCTTCCAAAAACCTCTTTTCCCTGTCAAGTTCCTCGAGGAGCATAGCTTCTTCTTCCTCTTCTTCTTGAATACGTTTTGCCTCCAATGCTTCTTCTTTGAGACGGTCTTGTTCTTGCTCTTCATCTTCGTGATGCTGACTCTCAACATCGGTACTGCGAGTATATGAGCGCACTTCTTCATCTATTTTCTCATTTTCTTCTTCAGAAACATGGTCATCTTCTATCTTTTGATAACTTCCAGCATCCGACTTGCTGTGTGAGCCATCATAAAGACCCTCGCGTCGAAGTAGCTCCTCTTCCAAATCCAAATCATCGATAGGTTGGACTATAAGCGAAGCTTCTAATACCGTCTGGCCATTTGAATTCGGCACTGGTGTTGGAATACGTTTCTCAATCAGAATTGCTGACGGTGTCTGTGGTCTACTAAGAGATTTTGCTACCGAAGATGCTCTGGATTTATCAGAAGCACTTCGCTGGCTTGCCTCTCTAAAGCGTTGGATACCTCTAGCAAGTACTTCTGCATCTATTTGCTTAGCTCGCTCAAGATCAGCTTCTTCTTCCTCTTTCAGTATTTCGTCTAACGTTTTTGATCGCCTTGGCTCTATGACTTTCATGTCTTCTGTAATCTCGAACTCTTCGCAGACAAAGTCATCCGGCAATGGATCGGTTTGTGTTGAAACTTCTACTTCAACGTTTTGTTGTTGATTGTAATCATCGCTGCTTTGTTTACTTAGACTTTCGAAATTGATTCTTTCACCGCCGCCATCGCGGTCATCATCTCGACTTTCGATTTCATCATCGTCGTCGTCGCCATGCCTATGCCTATGAGGGTGCCTCTTCTCTCGAGGAGGACGGGGTGGCGGCGGCAATGGTCGGTATTTCATTTTATTAATTATATCACCTGATTGTAAGTTCCTTGGAGATTCTGGTCGTTCATCTAACTCTGGCTCCTCGTAGTCGGTTAAGTCTTGACTTCCAAATTCCCTAACAATGGAGTAAGAACTGGAATAAGTATTGCTATTTGCTTTGATTTGGATGGAAAATGGTGCATATTGGTGACTGTTTTTCTGTGCAAGCCATGGAAAAGGACAAACAAGAGATAAAGCAAAAAAAAAAAATAATGTATGGAATGTTTCTGATTTGATTCTAATGGCGGCAGTTATTCTTGATTTTGCTATTGTATCGTTTATATATACTAAGTAGTTTTTACTTACGTTCGGTTCAAGTAAGGTAACATGACCCTAAACCCGCTGGCCATGACTATCTTTGTTTGACTATCTTTATTTTCTTTTGTGAGTAACAATGATTATATGAAATCATGGAAGCTCTTTTTCAGATGATCCCAAAATGACCTATCGAATGAAAGAACTAAGTCTAGCCTATTATATCATAGATTGAGATTCTATCCTGTACTTTTGAGAAAGCAATACTAAGAATGTAATGTAAGAATGTTTTGGAAACGGTTCTTATTACTTCTAAGAAATTTGTTCTTAACACATTGACTGCCATGGCCATCATATTTGATAGCCAGTTATGTTTTCAGTGGTGCCGTGGCAATCAAAAATGATAGCCAGGTATGCTTTCATAAAATGATAGGAGTACCAAAAATGGTGGCTACTAAGGAGAAATCTCCATACAAATTGATAAATCTTGCACCCTGTGATGTGCTAGGTAAACTTGGTTTGAGCAAACTGAATATCACATAAAATAGCAATGGCCTCCTACGGAAATATAGAAGTCTAACTTATTGTGCTGTGCCATGGCTATCGTATTTGATTGCCAGGCAAAAATCCCTCACAAGGTTTCCCAGGACAACACAAACATAAAAATTCATATCAAAATATATATTTATATAGTAAAAATTTTGAATATAGCAAAAAACGTTGTTGGCACCCAGTGAAACATACTGAAAATTGGCGTGGCAGTCAACGTGTTAAGAGAACTCGTTTATACGAAATGTCATGGTAATTACTTCTCTACTACTACGCTGCTCGACACTACATGGCTATATTTTATCAGTGGAATAAGGTTTTAATTTTCTGATATATATAGATAGGTCCGAACTGGTTTAATTAGGTACTATTTTTATATAAAGTAATTGTTGCGCGGTGCGGTGCCCATGGCAATCAGGCTGCCTGGTGGGTGTCTTATCATAACGTGAAGATGCATGGTCGTAAACATATCAGGACTACATTAAAATTCAGAGAAAGGGCACTGAACTTTGTTATAATTATAAAATTAAGGGTTTGAGGAGGTCCATATTTTGTTTTATTGTAAAAACAAAAGTAGTAATACTTTGCTCAATCAACTGATAGTCCTGAAAAGCTCGTTGACACAAAATCTCTTGAAGGTGTTTGCACGTCTTTGCGTATTTAAAAATTTCATTCATATTGAGCTGTAAATTTTTATTATTTAACATGTGTTGGGGTATACCAAAAGCGACCTTTAAATAAATCTAACTTAGTTTTTATTCGACGGCACCTTGGCTTTGGCGATGTTTTCACTTAATCTCGTTTTGGACCTATTGGTTGGCCTTTAAGATCGTTTGAAATATCACCGCTAGACTATTTTCTTATCTGTTAGTATGCATGACATGTAAAGTCACTAGTCTACACTTTATACCGATAAGCCAGATAATAATTTAAATTTGAACTCATAATTTCTATAACGGTTAGCGCCGTCGAAATATTAGATATGGAGGGCGTTCAATAATCGCATCCGAATAGATTTTTTTTGTTGTTGTTTGCGTTTTAAACAGAGGTAGGTACACACCCATTTCTATCGAAAAGCTATCTAAAAGTATCCGTGAATTTTCGGCATGCTTATTCAAGTGAACAGTTTATAAAAAATTTATTTTTGTTTCTTTTCATGTTGGCTTTTTATGTTTCTTTTAGAATTAAATTGAATGGGAATGCGAAAAAACTGATTCCAATCGTTTAGAACCGAAGTTGAATTTTTATATTTGTTAGCTGTTGTGGGCAGCAATCCGGAAAAAGATATCTGAATCGTTCAAGAAGGAATCTTAGATACGAGTATTCGGGATAGCATAACCAAGAGATTCTTGAATGAGCCCATTAAAACTATTGAATCACCCCTAAGTGACACGTTTTATAAAGGTGTGTTAGTCTGTTAGTCCTCTAAGATTTCTTTATAAATGCGATTTTTAGAGTTTATTTCTAGTTTCTGATTTGTTCATGTTAAAGTAATTGCTAAAGGTAGAAGAAAAACTCTTTTTTCGATATGCAACAATGTCCCGAAAACACAGGCGGTAACAAGAATTCTTTGATCGGATTTAAGCAAAAAATGTAAATCAATTTTGGGAATTTTGTTTATATCTAGAGGGCATAATGGAGTAGTCAATCATTACGATAACGTTTGTGATTGAAGTGATAAAATTGCTTAGGATATTTTTTAAGGCTTGTTAGTTGAAGCCCTGGGTTCTTCACTTGCCCGAAATTCAAACCGAGTTTTCTTTGAACTCTGTGGTTTTTTAAGAACCGACAGCCGATGGCCCAAATTCCGTAACTTTTTAGACGATTATAGCTTAATAGTCAATCGTCGATTGTATTATCAAGAGGTTGTGTCATGTGAATTCGCTTTCAGCGGTGTCAGATAGGAATCTATTTTTTCTTATGAAAGTATTTGAATTTCGTATATTGTACCCGTGGTACCCGTGGCCGTGGCGTGATGGTTATCATGTCCGCCTGTTAACCCAGTGGTTCGTGGTTTGAATCCCAACAGAGGTTAAAATGTGTTTCCACGGGTATTGCCTTTTGCGAGGAATTGGCAAGTCCTCCATCAGTAAGCTCATTGCCATGAAAAGCGCTTTCTTGATAAGCCTTTCGAAACCGGCAGAAAATTGTAGGTCCCTCCATCCCTTCACAAGGCAATGGTTGTGAGAAAAACACTAGGCCCTGGGTATCCTCGCTCTGTTGCGCCACCCTATTTATTTATTTATTTATTTATTTTTTACTGTTTGCGGATTTAGTCTTACATATTTAGAGGTGTGTCTGTTGTTTGATAGGAATATTAATAAAGTTTAATTCAATTGAATTTGTTTACATTAGGTTTGTTCGTTGAAGCCCTGGGGTCGTCACAATGTTTTTTGGGAAAACTTAACTCACCCTGATGAAGTAGCACTTGTTTTTATTGGGTCGAGTTCAGGTAATGAACAGGGCTATAAAATGGCTTGTATTTTTAATCAGATAACAGGGATATGTGTGGTGATTTTCTGTTTTTTTTTTTTTTTTTTTTGAGAACTGTAATGTAAACCCAATTTTTTTTTGACAACTCATAGAATTTTCAAGGAAACTTTCGTCAACCCAGGGAAAAGTTCAACGAATGAACCTGTCTTCTTGAGTAGCTTAAAAATGATTGTATATTTATTTAGAGACTGTATAAATTACATTAAAGCTTTAATAACGACCAAATGTTTGAAGATGAAGAATCTGAAGCACCAGCACTCATCATTTAAAAACCATTTGTATACTCAAATAAGTCCTAAAATTATTTTAAACTGAATTACATTATTTATATTTGCGCTAGAAATTGTTCTAAGCAATTTATTGCAGTCCTTGTCTCATGTGTGAAGAGCTTAAGTGGTATTCTTAACTTTTAAGCATATAAATTATTTCATACAAGTGCAATTTACTATAGAGAGCTGTGCACTTTGCCGTTTGCTGGGCAAATAGTTGCACCAAAGCTCTCGTTGTGCCAGGGCTTGAACCTAGTTCAATTCTCTCAAAAATTCCTATAAGAAATGAAAGCCACTTAAAACTTTCTGACAATTCCGAATGGCTAGGTGAGAAAACACATTTGTTGGTAGCACAATAATGGCATACAATTTGGAGGATTTGTCATAAGTGACACCAACGCAAAATATTTTTTACGTTACTTAAATTCGGAGCACAATCTCCCACGGAATATTCCGAGGCTCTAATCATTAAACGCCATGTCACTGTTTGTTGTGTATCCTTGTTATTAACTTCTATTTTCCCAGCTAAGTAACTTTCCATCTTGAACATTTTTTTATATTATGTATTTAGCAATCTTTACCTGTGCTAAAAGATTTTAGCGATTCTGTTGATTTAAAATAATAAAATCTGTACCCTAAATAATAATAAAGAGCATTACGAATTACAAAAGCGATGAGTCTTTAATGTACCAGCCATGGTTAAACATATAATAAAAAAAGAGATGCAGTATTAAACAAAACAAAAAAAAAAACAAAAACTAATGACCATATTAATTAAAGAAATACAACCTTTATTAATTATAATTTAAGCATTATTGTATTCTCTTATATTAATATATATAACATTAGTAACAACTAAAATATACTAGTTATGCAATTAGCTAAGCACAAACTACTAACTTAAAAATAAACTAACAAAAAAAAGAGGTATTACTAGTAATTAGTTTCGAGGGGTGAATGAGAGTTTTGCTAAGTTGCAATTAAAATTAGGAAAAAACTACAACGCGATCACAAAGCCATGATTATTTTTTGTATATTTTTTTCTTCGAAAGGCTTTCACAAAAAAGCAAACCAAACATACAAATATAAATAAAATTCATAAATAAATTAATTTAAAATAAATGAAAAATTTGAACACTAAATTAAAAAACAATTAATGATGGTTTAAGACTCCCCAGTGCAATCAATGGAAGTGTGTGAATCTTGTTTAGCAAACAAGTTTTGTTTTTGTGTTCTTACTTTTGAGAATCCGCTGTCAAGCTATGAGCCGATCTTCGCCTTGGTGGAGTCGGCTTTCCAATTGTGCTATAATTACCCGTAGAAAACTTTTGCTCAGACACAAATGGTGAAGTTTTTCGGGCGTGTGGCATTGTTGCAAAACGTTCACCTGGTGAACGTGCAAATTTCTTACGTCTGGCAGGAGGAGTGGGTTTGGGCAAGTTTTCCTTACGAACGACTGCATAGCTGCAATCGAGAATTTGTGCATTTCAAAGTTGTTAATTTTACAATCAGTGTGTTATTATAATATTACCCATCGTTCTCCATCATCTCAATGATGTACTTTTCATGGAGCTCTTCGGCATTTAGACTAGCATCGTCCGTGTCTCCTCGCATTGCATGGTCTAATGCAAGAGACTCTGCTCCGTGTGATGTTCTGTCGTCCTCATCGTAGCCTAAACGAGATAGAGACTTTGATTTACGGGCCGTAGCCGTGGCCGTTGCGGTTGCCGTAGCCGTGGCCGTGGCTGAGGCTGTGGTGTCGTTGTAGTTTTCATGCGTCGCTAGAGGTATTTTGTATTCGTGCTCAGTACGGTAGACGATCACCTAAGAAAGGGGAGAAAAGTAGTAGTGAAAGCGAAGGCTTATGTATAGCCCTGAGCTGGTTACGTTTTGGTTAATTTATAAGTCGTTTCATCAAGAACAAATTATTTTAGTTGAAATTACATTCCATTATTTGAAGAAAAAAAAAAGAATTAAGTGCAAAAATCAAATTAGTAAAAGCTTTAAGATTTTTGATAAATAAATTCATAACTTCTCTTTGATTTTGAAACATATTTTGGGACATTTGGTTGTTGTTTCGAAAATGAATTGAACACATGTTCTTAATATGCAAACAATGCTAGAGAAATATTTTATTTTTCATTTTGATTGACTTATTCAAATAAAAAAATTTATACAAAATTAACTGTAAAATAGTTTTGTTTTGTATAATCGAAAAAACTCTTACATTTAAAATTTCAAAATCTATGTTTAATTGAACTTGTTTATGTCGATCACCGTAAGAACTTTTTTATTTCGTTTGATTTCGTTCGTTTGTTATAAATATATTAAAATCAAAACTAAGAAATAAGTAATAAAATAGATCTGATATGATATAAAATAAAGTAAATAAATTATGTCAGGGTCCTGAAAAAAAAATGTATTAAAAAATGTCCTTAACAACTAAAACGCAAGAGAAAACTTTTCGTTATCTGTATAAGCAGGTGTAGGCTCACTGTTTGATCCGTTAGGAAAAATATGGATAGTAAATCTATTCATTTGAATTGTACTAGAGACACTTGGCTTTATCGAAGGTATACTTGTTTTATAAACGAAGACCCGCCTGCTGATTTTCAACTTGACTCGATACAGGAAAAGGATTCCATTGTTGCCTGCTCCTTAGCGCAGGTCTTATCAGAAGTCAGAGTTCAAAACAAAAGCGTGAAAGGAAAATGCCATTATTTAAAAAAAAGAATTTGAAAACTGTATAGGTATTGCTTTAAGCTTGAAAATTATTCTGCCATGAAAAGTTTTTTTCCACGTATGTAGCTGTTCGTTTGGCATACATTTGGTTCGTCCGTTGAACTTTTCCCAAGGCTATCCCAGGGTTTACTTGACAAACATATTAGTTGTCAAAAAAATCTGTGTTTTGGGTTCTCAAAAAGAGCTAAACCGTTAAATTACCACACATTTATGTCATTTGATGAAAAATACATATGACAGCCCTGTTTGTTACTTGAACGTGCCTCAACAAAACCTTAGGACTACTTTAGGGTGAATTGAGGGTAACCCAGGGCTCAAAAAACACTCAGGTTGAGTTGAGGTTTTTTCAAAAAACGCTTTGTGGCGACCCCTGGGCAAACCCAGGACGCTAACGAACGAACCTATCGTTTTTTGTACACGTACTTTGTTGGAAGTTTGACATGTCTAATGCCTATCCACGCTTTTGTCTTCCACTCTCTTTTTTGTTGACAATCTGACTCTCGTATTACGGCCAACAATCCGAATCGGCCAATATACAGAATCAAGTTGAAAATCAGCAGCAAGCTTATGGACTATTTTATGGATAGTTAAAAAAAAGTTGAAATCGTCGTTTGCCTATAAAAACAAGAAGTAACCAAAAACGTGTCATAAAAAAGACTGCCAGTTATGAAGGTGAAATGTACCTATACGTTTGTGTGGATTTGAGATTTTTCCTTGCCACCCTTTCCTTTTCTGTTTGTCTTATATCTTAAAGCATTATAAAGGCAGTAATTCTATTTTTCATTGATGAATAGACTTGACCAAAACGCGCACCAGCTCTACGGCTTAGACTTCTAAAGCCAAAACCTACTTCCTCTGGTTTGTTGTCTTCCCTTAAGAAGCTATTTGACACGGATCTGCCTCCGAATCCATTGACAAAAGAATCCTTTTCCAATGAATCCCTCATTTGTTTGCGACGACGCCTTGGGGGCTGTGGTGGTGCCAATGGTAATTCATCGTCTTGCTCTTGTAAGATGTTCTCCTTTTCTTCTTCGAAATTTCGTTTGCGATCTGATGTGAAGTCCTCATCGTCATATTGTATTGAAGGTGTTCCCCCAATTGACATGTCCTGGCTATTCTTGAAGCGTCCTTTGCGCAATGGACGTGATGGTGGTGCATGTCTGAAGTAATCACTGTCGGCCTGCGACAATGAGATATCATCGCCATAATCACCAATTTGAGAAGCATTTTCTGAATCATAGTGACGCTGGCGTTGTTGATGACTTAAGCGCCTTGGTTTTGGTGGCGGAATATCATAGCCATAGTCGACTCGGTCAATACTGCTACCATTTAGGCTGGCACCTTGTTCGTTATCTAAATCATCATAACCTGTCTCTTTATGTGAATCGCGAAATCTTTGTTGCCCAATGCTTGATTCTCGTGAGGCACCTTTTTTTCTTAAAAGGAACTCATCGTCGTTGATTTCTTCAAAGACAAATTTCTTTGAGCTAGCAGTTGACTGAGTGTCTGGGTTGTACTCTCTATCGACTTGGTATCGTATATGCGGCTCCGCTTCAAGTTCGGCTTTGCGAAGTATTTGATTTTTTTCTGCCTCTCTTTGTGTCCAACCGACTTCTTCTGACATAATGTCTGAGTCCTGATGCACCATGGGACGTCGTTTGAACTCTCGTTCGCGAGTCTTTGATATTTCATGTATGACCCGATTCTCTTCATCATAATCAGCAAACTGTTTTTGCTCAACAACACCCAGCATCGTTAATTCAGCTTCTTCCTTTGCGTTCTCTTCCAGAACCTCCTTCATACGACGTTCCATTGATGATTCTCTGTCAAAAGAACTTTCTTGCTCGCTTTCAAAACGACGATACCGTGAACCCTCGCTGTCGTTGTAGCTAACATCTGAGAACTTGTCAGCCCAACGAGATCTCACTGGCCCTGGACCACGATCACCTTGTGGTGTGCTTGAAGACTCTGCCGAAGGTTGAGTCTCTGTGCTTTGAATTACACTTGGCTCATCCAGAGTACTCTCAACTTCTTGCGGCTTTGGCTTCCTTCTAAATGCTCTTGGGTATGTTCCAAAACTAAAATCAAATCTTTGCTTTTTAGGAGGCGCCGAATTTGATTCAGGGCTTGTGCCAGATACTGTTGTGTCATCAATTTCAGTTGGTTCCTTAAAAGATTTACTACGGTTTAACTTCAATGAGGAGAACTTGTCAGGCAACTTGAACTTTGACATATCAGGCTTACTAAACTTTGTGAACTCTGGGCGTTTCATCTCTGGCATTTTGATTTTGGAGAACTCTGGTGCCTTAAAGCGTTTCCTTTCCTTTGCCTTAGGACTTCCGGAAGGCGATTTTTTTGGCGTTCGGAATTTCGTTTTGATTTTACCGGCTTGATTCTTAAAACCGGCCTGCATCTTTCGAGTTTTATCTTGTGCACTTGCCATGAAACTTTTTTTCTTGCTCTCTGCCTGCATTGGCAGTTCTTCTAAGGCACTTGAGTCTACCTGACTTGATTGCATTTCATAATCGCGTTGTAGTGTTGCTGTTTCTTGCGAAGCAGCTTTGCTAAAATAGCGATCTTCTAGATCTTTTTGCAGTTCTTCGGCTTCTTTAAGCTCATCTGATTTTTCTAATGATGCAACGTCATCGGAAGGCACATCCATTGAAAGTTGAGATATTTCAGATTTGGGAAGCTCTTGCGCCACTGGAGCTGGCGAGGGTTCTTTTTTATATGCAGGTTCTGGGGTGGGTTCTTTTTGAATTTCAGTAGCAGGTTCTCCAATCGGTTCGTATTCATGGTCGCTAAAATGAGAAAAAAAAATACAATAAAGTTTGATTGAAAGTTGGTAGGCATAGCAATATATCAATTTAAGTCGTACATTAAGATGGACATGAGATACCAAGAAGACAATAGAGCACTTCAAGCTCACAATTAATATTTATCTTTCATGAAAAACAGTTCTTATAGTGAGGGTCTAATGATATGCTTGTTAAGTTGTTTAATTTGTTTGCGCCTTAAGACTTAATAATGAGTTGTGATGTTCTAAAACGAAAACCCTAAAACCTTGATGAAAAGCTTTTCTTACAGAGTTCCCGATGAGAAACATTTTTAAAGACGATGATGCTTCGACTCAGAACTAATAAGAGAAAAATATAGAAAATTTTGTAAAATTTTTATTTGATACTCATTCTATTTTTCACTTTGAGATTTGATTATTCAAAAACCGTCCACTAAAACAACTCGAATCGAAATTTCATTGAAGAACAAAATATAATGTTTCAGAACACTATACCATGTGGTGGTAGGTAACTTAGATTTTAAAAAATGTTCAATTTAAATCAAATTTCTAAAACTTAGAAATTTTAAGCGGAGTGACACCCGCCCCACCCCCTTCCATACGAGTCCTGGGCTATTGTTGCATGCTTAACACTCTGTATAATTGCTTTGGTACCCCTAGCGTGATAGTTAGCATGTCTGCTGTTAACCCAGAGGTTCGTTCTTCTTTGGTCCCTTATGCAAAAACAATGTGTTGAGATGAGGATACAACAACGAGTTGTATGAGATGTACTGCGACATGGGCATAGCTAGAACCTAGAAGAGCACGCATCACGAGGCTACGATGGTTGGGCCATGTGAGCGAATGGAGATCAACGCTTCGGCTCGACGGGTTTTCGAAAGCACATTGCAAAGAAATCGCTAATATATATATATATTATATAAACTAGCTGACCCGCCCGGCGTAGCTCAGGCTCTACGTTAATCGAATTGAGTAAGCACTCTAACGATGACATTTTTTTTTGGAATCGGCCCAGTACTGTAAAATTGAAATACGCATTGAAATGGGTACAGTGTTTTTTTTTTTTTTTGAATTCCCGTTCTCGTTCCTGTGGGAAAATGGCGATGAAATATGGTTTAGATTTCTCAGGGACAATGAACCATTCTAACAGTGAAAGAATTTTTGAAATCGGTTCAGTACTTTCCAGTTTCCTGGTTATTTCGCCATTCCCTTTTCCGTTCCCGAAAGAATGTGGGAAATAAATCTAGTCTTTGATACTCAGGAGCAATGAAGCACTCTAACATTGAAAAATTTTTCGAAATTGGTCCACAACATGGTCACAGAGACCACCACGTGGTTTTACAATATCCTTATTGCGTCTGAGCTAAAATTAAATTTAATTAAATAAAATTAAAATTTTCTTCGAGTCTTTATTACTTCATTCATTTCTTCTTGTCTACATAATAACCAAAGAACTTTCACTTCATTTGCATTCGAACCCAATATCCCTTTGAGATCCTTATCTCTACCAAAAGCCTAGAAGACGCTGCCGTAGCTTAGGTCAAAGTGTATAGTATCACTTTAAATGAATTCCTTTTGTTTTGCGAATATAGATCAAGCTCAATGTGCGGTCATTTCATATGAAAAAAAAGATTGGATTATTGTAAAAGTAACACTTTAAACTAAAAAAAATTTAAATCTCTGTTCTTACCAGACGAAAATCAAAAGAGTTCTTAAAAACAAACAATCCAATTTGTAATTTAATTAGCTGATCCTCCCGGCGTTGCTTAGGTCTGTAGTCTTAAGGCTTCCATTCTCATTTCTGTTTCTATTACCGTGGGATTATAGGGATGAAATCTACGCTAAGTTACTGGGGTATTATGTTGCATCCTAGTGCCGAAAGAATTTTTGGAATCTGTTCAGTAGTTTTTAAGTTTCCATTTCCAACCCCGTTCCTAAGGGAATCATCCGTTTCCGTGGAAATATGTGAACGAAATATAAGTTTATGTCACGGAGGGATAATGTAACATCCTATATTTGAAAGATTTTTTGACATCTATCAAGTAACTTTAAGGTTCCCGTTCTACTAGTTCCTGTTTCTATTCCCGTGGGATTATAGGGATAAAATAAAAGCTTTAAAACCTTCCCTAGACCTACACGAACATTTCAAGATCAAGATAAGATAAATCCGGTCAGCCGTTCTCGAGTTTTAGCCAGACTAACGAGCACTACCTGCAACTGCAGCCCCGGGCTGATTTTTGAATCTAAATCATCCAGGGGGCCACTCAAACGCATACAGAAAAATTCATTCAAATCGGCCAAGCCGTTTAGGAGGAGTTCAATGCCATACACACGAACAGCAGAATTATATATATAAAGATATATTTATATAATAGCTTTTAACCTCCAATTTTGGAAGAAAACCAAGATACAAGTTTCATCAAAAGGAGTAGTTCTCTATTTAAAAGTGGCGCCCGAAATCGAATTTGTTGGCGAAAGATGTTATTTGAAGCTCAGGTTCACCCGAACTATAGTACCCATCTAAGTAATTAAGAATGAAAATAGTCTCAGATATAGGAAGTGTATAAAGAAGACTCTCAAAAAATATCAGGTAAATTGGCCCAATAAATTTTGAATTTTTTATTTTTTAATAAAAAACTTATTTAAATTGATAACTAAAAACATTGACACTTTAAAAAATATTTGTAATTCAAGCCTCTACATCGGAATACCCGCTTAACTCTAAGAACCTCGAAATAAAAACCAACTTCAATAAACTAAAATATTTCTGCTTCTTAGGCTTAGACCCGACAAGCATACTTCAGCTTCATGCAATCAGCATTCTCATAGTTAGAATTAGTGTATTTAGATCTTTACTTCGGATTATAGGTACTATAGGGCAAGTTTTGCAATCGGACAGAAAATTCTTTGGGATAACAATGAAACATGACATTACAATGATAGAGAATACCAAAAAGTGGGTCTTACAATTCTGTCTGTGTGTCTGTACGCCTGACAGATTTTCTTCAAAATTTGCAACTAGCGTCTGTGGGGTAGCCTACGGATGGGTTTTTGGAATCGGGTCTCTGTGTAAATACTTTTCTTTTCTTTTTTCGAAAACGGCTCTTTTGGCGTAAAAATTGCCTTGTGAGGAAATGGAGGCAACCTACAATTTTCTGCCGATACCGAACGGCTATTCGAGACAGCGCATTTCATGGCAATGTATTTACTTTACCATAGGTGGACTTGCCAATTACTAATGAAAGACGTTACCCGTGCAAAAACATTTCTTATTTCTGTTGGGAAACCATTATTTTGAATGTGGACACATAAATAAGTGAAAACAAAAATTTTCAACATTAAGAACTCAAGTATTGTTTCATAAAAAATTATCATTTCAGGAAAATCTAAGCAGTCTTTTTTACATTGAATATTGAACTCATCTTTTAGTTATAACATAAAAAATTCATGGATTATCAACTGTAACTTCCAGCTGCTATGAGCATCAAGGTGCACTTTCTTCACAGCCATTTGGACCGTTTTCCTAAAAATGTTGGTGGTCTTAAAAAAAGGCAAGAGGATAACGCTTCCATCAAGACATTCGGACTGGAGGGGTCACTGGAATGTCCACATAATGGCAAACTACTGTTGGAGCGTTGAAAACAGTCAATTATGCCTGGAAAACTACAGCTGATAAATATGACTTCAGATCTAGAATTAGCATTCCTCAAAACGATAATGTTCAACAAAATCACGGTTCCCTTGTTTGTTTGAACACAAAATTTCCCGTTCCGTTTATAAAAATGCTTGACAAGAAAAATACACTAATGACATTCTTTTTTTGGCTGGAACACTACATTAAGCATTTGAAAAAGTTAAAGTCTATACAAAAAACAAAACGAATAGAGTCGTCAAAAGTATAAAGTCCCCAAAAACTATGGAGGACTTCTGCTCTACTGCTAATTTTACGCTTTGATTGCTCTCGCCATTAATTAAATGTCATCAATCATTTATACAGGGAAGGTCTTCGAAGTACATGCTTTTTTTTATAGTTTTTCGACACAAAATATCTGTCGCGATATTGCGCATTTGAAATATCAATGATTGGAAATTATTGACTACATTTTGTTTGTATTGCCTACCAGTCCTTTGCTCATATTCATTCACCATATTTATGGGAACGCGCGTCGGAATCGTTTTCGTGCTAAGGGATGAACTATATGGTTTTACCTAGCACTGGGGTTGGTTATTTACATATATGTGAAAACATTCTCCCAGTTGTAGCCATTTCTTATTTGCATACACCTAAGAATTTAGCTGGTTGATTTATTTTTAGGAGTTCAGGTTTGTTGAACTTTTTTTCTTCTTTAAAAGAAAATTAAAAACCCGAAAAAGTTTATCTTTATCCCTCTCTCAAGTGCATACCGCATTTTGCATTTGAGTGATACAAACTGAAGATAAAAATAAAATCGTTCATGTGTGCTCTCGAAATCTAAATCAGTATCTTAAAGATACAATTTCCTTTCTGTTTTTAATTTTGTTTAAAGTGCTCAATCTTTTTTGTAAATGAATGATTTACTTACGGTCAAATGTTTTTCGGGTTTGTAATTTAGTGTAATCGTTTTTTGAATTTATTTTTTTGTGTATTTGGGGTGAGCGGATAATTCGGCTGGTTGATGGGATCTTACCGAGAAAAGTATGTCCTCTCTAGCCAATGCTTTTTATCTAATTGATTGTTGGACGAGTTTAGGTTCTCGTGTTGGCTTAGACGCGTTCCATGCTCACCAAAGTTGAAACTAACGGTTTTACTCATTGACCTGGTTCCGATACTTAATCTATCTAAGTCTAATGCGCGATCAGCTGCGGCACGATCTTGCGATTGGGTACGGTCGTGGGACTTGCGTTGAAGAAGTTTGGATCGAGCTAAGCGCTGTTCCGAAGGAGCTCTGATGAAACCGGTTGCTAGAGGCTGAGATAGGTTTTTGTGATGCTCATTCTCGTTGTACATAAATTCGGATATGGTCATTTCTGGGTCGAAGTAATCGGGAACAGCAATAGGAACCGACACCAGTTTCTTATTGCCAACAGTGATGATTTGGGCTGGCGCTGGGGGGATAAGTTCATGTGAGTCAAAACGGCGGGAACCGGCGTAATTTCTACGATCACCCGCCACAAGATGCATTTGGCTCGATCGTGAACTTGAAAGTATTACAGGTGCAAATGGCTCGTGTTGGTCTGTAGATAAATTTATAGACTCCGATAGCCAATCTTGACTCCGATCTAGAGTGCTACCCAGCTGATCAGAACTGGCATAACGTTGATTGTGTCTTATGGGCGATTGCGACTTCTTCGGATGGCTGGAATACTGATCCATTTCGTTGACTTTAAGGGAAAATGTTTCGGTGACTTTAACAGTGAGTGGAGGTTTTTCTGGAGGCTTTTGAATGGACATGTTACCTGCGTGAGATGGTTCTTCAACCGAATGCTCAACTTTGCCACGCTTAAAAACTGACATAAATCTGGAAGTCGACGGGCTGCTTTCAGGTTTTGGTGGTTTTTGTGGCGAAGGTGAAGGTGATCTACCGCGCACGAAATTTTCAGAATTCTCAGGGGAAAGGGTTTCTGATTTTTTGACTTGTTCAACAGGCTTTGTCTTTGAAGTAGCAACTGGTTTTGGTTGTTTTTCTACTGAAAGAGATCTGCCACGATCGGTCGATTGGCCTGGTGGCTTAAGTGTTTCGTGTGGGACCGTTTCAGATTTCGCTGGCATAAATCTTGAGGCTTCAACGATTGGTGTTGGGCGCTTTTCTAACGAAGGAGATCTCGCACGATTGATGATTTCCAATTGACCTGCAGATGTTAGTGTCTCTTGTGGAAATATTTCTGATCTCATTGTTTGTTCAGATGGTTTGAAATCCATTATTTGATCAGAACTGGCATGACGTTGGATACGTCTTGCAGGCGATGGTGACCTCGTTGGATGGCCGGAATATTGATCCATTTCATCGACTTTTAGAGAAAATGTCTCAGTGACTTTAACAGTGAGTGGTGGTTTTTCTGGTGGTTTTTGAATCGACATATTAGGAACATGGGATGGTTCCTCAACCATTGACATGGCTTCAGAATGCTCAACTTTTCCGCGCTTGAAGACTGACATAAGCCTGGATGTTGAGGGACTGTTTTCAGGTTTTGCTTGTTTGCCCTGCGAATGTGATCTCCCTCGTTCGAAACGTTCGAAGTTTTCTGGCGAGAGCGTTTCTGATTTGTTGGTTTGTTCTGCAGGCTTTGAATGAAACACAGACATGAATCTTGAGGCTCCAACTTCTGATTTTGGTTGTCGTTCTGCCGAACGTGATCTTCCACGACTGATGTGTTTGGCTGGCCCAAGCTTTTCATGTGCAAAAGATTCCGATTGCATTGCTGGTTTTGTGGAGTGAAAAACCGACATAAATCTAGATTTAGATTCTGGCTTTAATGACTTTCCAGGGGAAGGTGATCTTCCACGTTTCATTAATAGAATCTGATCAGCGGACATTTTACGCTTAGCAAGTGGATCTGTGTTCTTGGAGTGAAACATCGACATGAATCTGGAGGAATATGATTGCTTCTCGTCATGTTCATTTTGAATGGATTTGGGTTTATCCATGGAAAAGGAATTTCTACCAAATAATCGACCAGCTCTCATTGATCCTGATGTTGGCGTTGGTGAAGATGCCTTATTGAAAGATTGAGAAGAAATGCCAGGTGCCGGAGAAGATGCTCGTTGAAATGATTGACTTGGGTCTGTTTGACGTTTAAATGACACTCCTTGAGGCGATCCTCTTTGCAGAAGCTGCCTAGGTTCCATATTCATTTCAACTGGACCCATCGAAGATGCTCTTTGGAAGGACCGTGAAGTTGATTGCAGTGATCGTCCTTGCATATACTGATTTGTGTCGGTATAGAAGGAAGAAGAATCAGCGGAGGTAATTTGAAGATGTTGTCCCGTGTCTCTTTGTTGAGGAACAGTTCGGGTTGGCGACAGACTTCTCCCAAAAGACTGCGGTGATTCATATTGCGAGAGTCTCTCTTCTCCATGTGAATATGAGGTTGGCGATGATGTTCTCTGTAAATGGTGACTTATGTCCGTGTGAGTGCGAGATGGTGACAAACTTCTTTGAAATATTTCCCTTGACTCGTTTTGCTGGGCTGGAGAAGAATCTACCGGAAATATTTGTGAACTGACTGCTGCTGCAGGCTGTGTTCTTATTGGTGGTGGAGAAGAACTTCTTATTTTAGATTGCTCATAAATATCTGGGCCTCTAAACCTAAAATTGTCCTTCTCCATAACATCTCCTCTTTTGAAGTTTTGTTGATCTGCAGGTGAACCTCTTGCTGGGGAAAATCTTGCTTCAGACGAGAGGCCTCTCTCGGCAGAAAAACCTCTTTCAGCGGAGAATCCCCTTTGAGTAGGAAACCCTCTTTCAACAGAAAATCCTCTGTCAGGAAAGAATCCTCTTTGAGCAGAGAACCCTCTTTCAGCGGAAAACCCTCTTTCCATGAATTGCTTCTTCGAATTATCTGGTGACATTTCTCTTGCTGACCCATGTTGCCTTTTCAATTGAGAAAATTGTGATGATTGATTTTGGGAATGAGAACCAAGAACATTCGAATTCCGTGGATTAGCATGTGTGCTCTCATCTGCTAAGATTTCATCCAATGGTCTCGTTTCGGGCTGAGGCGCAATGTTTCTGATTTCGATTCTTGTTTCATTTTCTACCACGGGCGAGAGATTAGGAACATTTTGTTGTAATGGTGGAGACATACGATCTATTCTAATAACATCTCTTATGTCAACAACAGCTTCGATTATGTCAATGTCCATTGGTTGACCAGCTGCTACCCCAGGCTTATCTTGGTACATAGAGACGTCAATGGGCTTGTTTTGTGGCAATAGATTTTCCATGTGGGAGTTTTCTACGTGTCTGATTGGAGATGCCGAAGATGATTGAGCCTTATTGTCGTTTGTGCCGATTCTCGGTAGAGATGCACTTCCGAATCTTGTCTTTGGGGGAGAATGTGCCATAGCACTTGGATTTGGAGTCCCATTGGGTTCCGTTCTGATAGAGTAGTCTCGATCTTCGTACATCGAGACATCGATAGGCTTGTTTTGTGGCAATGTAGTCTCGTGTTGCTGTAGTCTCATGTCCGCTATTCTCCGGTTCGATCCTGATGGAATCTGCGTAGATATTCTTGTTGAAAGATGATCTGGAACAACATTTGCTTTTGAAGTGCCATTGGGTTCCGTTCTGAGAGGATAGTCTCGGTCTTCATACATCGAAACATCAATTGGTTTGTTTTGTGGCAACGTTATTTCATGTTGCATATCCTCCGTCACCCGGTTGGATCCTGAAGGAATCTGCGAAAGTGTTCTTGACGGAGGAGAATGTGCCGCAACATTTGATCTTGAAGCCCCATGGTGTTCCGTTCTAATTGAGTGGTCTGCTCTATCTTCATACATTGATACACCGGTTGTTGTGTTTTGTGGCAACATTGTGTTGTGTTGTTCAAGTCTCATACCATCAGTCCTCCTGTTTGATTCTGCCAACCCTTGTGTCATTCCTTCTTCGTACATTGAGACGTCAATAGGCTTGTTCTGTGGCATCATATTTCCACTATACCCAGAGGTATGTGGTAAGTTATTTGCCTGAACCATCTCTGGTGAGGTATTCCATGTGGTTTCATGGTATCCCGAGGTGTGTGGGGAGTTCTCTTGAGGCGAACGGCTCTGTTGCATTCGATCTGAAGATGCATTCCTCCTGCTGAAATCTGGCTGAGATGAATTTCCGGTTGTTGGAGTTGCAGTTGGTGTGGGTGCCACTAAATTTAAGCGGGGAATCTCCAAGTGTTCATTTAACCTTCCACTCGCCGGCTTACTATTGTCATCGTACATAGAAAGATCAATGGGCTTGTTTTGAGGAAGGGTTTGATCTTGGTGGCCGGAAATATTTTCTTTATTTTCCCTAGCCGTATGACTTGATTGAAGTCTTAGCAAAGGATCGTTTTTTCTATCGTGGATACTGAATTCGGGTGAAATCATCTTTGCAGAAGCTGGAGATGAACTTGGTAAATTAACGCGGTGTCTTGATAGTCCCCTTGTAAATGCCCTTGACACATGACCTGTGGGAATATTAAGATCAGCGACAATTAAATCAGCATGTGATGGTGAACGTGAAACACGACGCAGGGAAATTCCACTACGCATCGATACTGCATCGGGATCCCGCCCGCCGAAACTTCCACCCGACATGCCTCCTATGGACATTTGTCGACCGCGATTTCCAGCCATCATGACTCCGGTCATGTCCGGTTCCGTGGCGTCTGAAATACTTCTAACAACAAGTCCTCGACCTCCAAAGCTACCCGTTGACATTCTGTCAAAATCAAGTGGTGGTCTTGCCGCCATGTTGAAGCTTCGTGTTGACAAATTGTCAAAATTCGCACCATGCTCCATGTCACCTAGGAACTCCTGCTTTGAAGTGGGACGTGAATCTACAGGGTTTATTCTATCGGGAAGCAATGTTTCACATTGGAAATATTGACAAGCACAACGCACATCCAACACAGCACCAGTAGCACTTTCATTTCGCGACACAAAGTGCTTCTTTTCAACGGGCAACGCACCCACCGAAGCTGATCGACGGTTATTCATTGTGACAGTGAGCTTTGGCACTTATTTTAATCACAAACACACACAGTTGACACGAATACTACAAAACTAACGCGGCGATGTGTATTTTTTTTTTTTTTGCATAAATAATTCTCATCGAATGAAATTTTTGAAGAAAATTTTAAAACAATATCTCGAATGTGGACAAGGAACTTATTTTTAAAAATAAAATTTTTCCCACCCCCTCCCTTAGCAACGATTGAAAAGATTTATTTTTTTTTATTTAATCTTGCGTTATTCGCGTTGAGTCATTAACTTTTAGTAAAAAAAAAATACCGAAACTATAAAACAAATATTTATCGCTCTTTAAAAAGTACAAAAAACAAAATTTCGAAAAGTATATTGTTCAAAACGCGCCCGTTCCATTTTGAACATTCATGTCTGCATCGATAGCAGTTTTGTTGAAAACTAAATATCTTCCCTGACAGCCGCGTTCAGGTTGTTCAATTTTAGCAACAATCTCCTCGGAGCATAGTTATTTGTGCATATAAATTCTAAGCTAGCACACCTACATTTATATTCGGTTTATGAGAAAAACCTCTGAGAAACATCCCACAGAGAGCACGCTCGAGAGAGGGTAGCAGAAGCAATTTGTTGTTTATTTTTAAGTTAAAATTGTATATTTTGAATATTGAATTTTGGTTGAAAAACTTTTGTTTTACGATATTTTACTTTTATTTGTGCAAAGCCATCTCTAGACGAGTGGCAAATAAAAATGTCTGTAGGTACCTAGTATATGGAGCGCTCAAAATTGCAAAGAGGAAATGGGCTATTTAAAGATTCCCTCTGTCGAGTCGAGTATGGTTTTTAAATGTCTTTTTAACCTTTTTTTCTTGTGTTTCTTAGCAAATTTTTAAGATGAAATGCAATAATTTTTAATGTCTTCACAATGGCTTGCCTTTTAAATGGGACGACGGACAGTTGTTTTTCATTGTGGGAATTATTATGAGGGCAACAAACACAGTTTATGATTTGATATAATGAAACTCATTGTCAAAAAGACAATTTGACAATTTCGTTTTCAAATTTAACTACACAGATTTTCTTACCTGTAAGGGTCTGATGTATTTTATCAGTTTATTTTTGCGATTTTACCTATAGTAAGGGAAAGCTTTAAGGTGATAGTGTCAGAGTGATAACTTCTTTTTTCAAATTTATCAGCAGTCTTTGCACAAATACTTATGAACAGTAAGATACTTCTGATAAACATACCAACTTCCTCACAGAAGAATTTTTACGTATGACTATAATTTACGATACAAGGACAAGAAATCTTTGTTACTTTAAGATTTCCACTATCATAACAGTTTACAATTTTCTTCGCCTGTTTTCTCCGAACAAATTTTTCATTATAAAAATACTCAGCGTTTTGATTAGCAGCGGAAGGTAACGGAGCCAGTTAATATCAAGAACCAGAAGGTAGGCAACAATTTTTTTTAATATATTAACAGTAGTTTCAGCAATCTATAAGATTTTTTTTCCAATTGTTAAATGAAGCGTAAGCCACAATTTTACTTTTAAAGCTAAAAAGTTCTAAGGTTCTTTTGAGTGGTCTACCCTTTATAGAGTTTTCAAAAATGCGAGACTAAAATTTTATAAAGATCCGCGCAGTCTAAGTGTAATTTTTTTTAACACGTAAGTAGCTACATAAACCCCTTATATGCACGATTTTTCGTTTAAGAAAATTTTAAACTCTCTTTTAAGCGAAAAATTTCAAATGACAAAAACTTGTGTTTGATGAATTCATTTTCAGATTCATTTTCAAGCTTTTCAATTTTTTCTTTTCAAAGTTTAGAACAACAAGTAATCGTGATTTGAAACTTTCTGCTTGGTTTCAACTTTCAATTGAACCAATTCACTTTTGATTGAATATGTAGCTGTCGACTTTTGTAGAGAGTTTAGATGTATAAGGCTAATCATTTGACTACGTCCAGCTTATCAATGCTTTAAGCAATGTCCTCTATTTTTACCAAAATGTAAGCACATAAATATTAAAAGAAAAAATCCTAGTCACCCCATTTTAGAATATGAAAAAGTAATTGTAATATTTAAAGACAATTCATGAATTAAGTATAATAAATCTGCAGCAACTCAACAACGGTGAATTAAACTAGCGTGAGTCGAAAAAGCGTTAACACTGATTCATGATTTTTATACTAGCTCACTAAGGGAGACCATCTTACTAGAAAATTTTCTTCGACCTCAATCATACCCTCGACAAATTGTTTGTAAAATATACCTGATTTTTGTATTATGGATAAAATTTTGGAATTAATGAGATAGTGACAGCCGACTGCTCCATTTGAAGTGAGAAATACTTAAGAAGCACTAATACATATAACTCAAATGTCAAAATTAAAACTTTCTTCTTATGATTATGAGAGGCATAGGTGTTTCACTCACAAAATAGTACACGTTAAATTGAACAGAAATAATTCGAATATGTCTCCAAGACGATCTTTCAAAATTCTAATTGTTTTCAAAAACATAGATTATTTGTTGGACCGCTTCCAAACTGGCTTGAAACTGGCCTTATATCGAAATTTTAAACGCGGCAAACTTTGAATCGGATCACTACCTCGTTATAGTCATGCTACGAATGAAGATATCTTGTTCACGGCTCGCACGAATTAACGCTATGAAGCAATGTGACGTCGGAAAGCTACGATCGCAAGAGATTGCCCAGGTCTTTTCCAATCGAGTATCCCTTCAACTATACTTGAAGCCTATGCCGCCAGCATCAAACATTGAAGACCAGTGGCAGCAATGCCAAGAAGCCACAGAACTGCTGCCTCTGAGGTTGTGGGTTGCACTCGGCCCCAAAACGAAACCCATAGTTCGATTAAGAATGCAGGCAGGCAAATGCTGACAAACGAAAAACACAAGTGTTGATGCTACAGCGAACAAGGGCTGCTTACGATCAGTTTAACCAAATTTGCGAGGAGAAAAGAAGGGAAGAACTCCGAATTCTCAAAAAGAAAAAAGCGATCGTTTGAGGAGATTCAGATGTGAAAGCTGAGTCAGGCTGGCCAGCCCCGAACTCAAGCCTGTAAAGACCAGCAGGAAAAAATAGAGTCACAGTCGCTACTGAGGATCTGGAAAGATCACTTCTGCAGACTGCTTAACGGGGCGGCGATGAAGACACAAATTCAGCTGTCAGGCAGATTGCCCTATTCAGCTTGGACGATGATCAAGAATGCCGTCCTCCCGACCTAGAGGAAGTTAAGCTTGCTTAAGGTAAACTTAAATCAAAGAAAACTGCGGGTGCAGATGGCCTTGATGCCGAAGTTTTCAAGGCAGCTGGAAATCAGTTAGAGTTAGAAAGGACCATGCACCAGCTGATCTGCATGATATGGTCGGAAGAAAACGAGACCGATGAATGGAACCTCAGTATCGTATGCCCGCTCCTATAATAGGGAGACCCTCACAATTACGCCAATTCTAGAGGAATAAGCCTCCTAAACGTCACTCATAAGATCACGTCTGCTGAACTATGTGATTTTCTGAAAACCTACGTCAACACGTCCTTATCAATGTGATTTTAGACCAGAGAAGTCCACAATAGACCAAATTTTCACATTAAGGCAGATCTTGGAAATAACCCGAGAATATAATTTCGATATGTACCATCTTTTTATCGATTTCAAGGTCGCGTATGACAGTATCTACAGAGACGAGCTGTACAAAGCCATGTCTAGTTTCGGCATCCTTGCAAAACTCGTACGACTATGCAGGATGACCTTGGAACACTCACGCTGCTCCGTCAAGGTCGGTAGAGAACTCACGGAGAGTCGCAGAAGGCTTTCGTCAAGGCGACATGCGGTTTCTTCAACATCAAACTTGAAAAGATTGTAAGAAACTCAAACGTCAACACCAGAGGAACAATCTTTCAAAAGTCTGTACAATTACTCGTCTATGCAGACGATATTGATGTAATGGGAAGAAAAAGCGTGATGTCATAGGTGCTTTTGCGAGTATTGAAACAGAACCAGCAAAAATGGGTTTGATGATTAATGAGGGCAAAACGAAGTGTATGCTGTCATTAAACAGGGACATCTAACATCGACAAATTGGACAAAACGTCGCAATAGACAAACATAACTTCGAGGTAGTACAGGACTTTGTCTAGATAGGATCCGCTTTAGACACGGATAACATCATCAGTATGGAGATCAAACGGAGAATAACTCTTACCAACCGTTGCTTTTTTGGGCTAAGAAGGCAATTGAGAAACAAAATCCTCTCCAGAAAAACCAAGGTTACCCTGCCTCGACCATTCCAGTCCTGCTTTACGGCGCGGAAGCATGGACCTTATCGAAAGCGGATGAGGAAACCCTTGGTCGTTTCGAAAGAAAAATTCTCCGAATGATCTTTGGTCCTATATGCGAAGACAATGTGTGGAGAAGAAGATACAACAACGAGCTGTACCACGACATGGGCATAGCTAGAAGAGCACGCATCGCGAGGCTACGATGGCTGGGCCATGTAGAGCGGAAGGACATCAACGCTTCGGCTAGACGGGTTTTCGAAAGCTCATTGCAAGGAAATCGGAAACTCTTTGCCTTAAATCGAAGTCATTATAGAAGGATGTTGGTTGAGGCACAGGATCACCCCGAACTGTAATGCCCACCTTAGTAATTGAGTAAGTAAGTCATTTTGTGTAAAAATTTTTTTTTTTTTCAACTTTTCCGTTCGCCCCATATCGAAATTATTTTTTATTAATAATCATTTTTGTTTTTTGTTTCCGATTTGCAAGGAGGGTTAACTTTTAACTTTTTAATTTTTTTTTTCTTTTTCTATATTTTATAATGTTAATTAATAACCCTTAAATGCCTTAAAACTCATGTTGATGTTTGCGGCCAGCCTAATCTTCCTCAAAATCAAAGCATAATGATTAACAAAGACAATAGCCAGAATTGTAAACACCAATCTTCAGTTTTTAGTTATTTAGTTATTTTAATGGGTGATTTTTTTTTTGCTATTTTCTTTTTGGCAACATTGGATTTGAAAGCTCACGAAGGCGACACTTTGCAAGAAATAATCTTCTAACATTCAAGTACATAAAGGTTTCTTGCACTTTTCTGAAATTTATGTATTTTTTCAACTCATTATAGCTCTTAAAAATCACTCGTTAGAAGCTTTGATTATCCCTAGCTTTAGCTTACTCCAAAAATAGTCATTGCATTCATTTCTTCATACGACCCTTTGGTAGAAAGGTTTTAGTGTGAAGAAATTTGAGGCTATTTCTATTCGATGATCCTCGTAATTAATACAAATTAAAACGACATAAAAGTAGATACAATTAATCTGTCGTTTTCTCTTGGTATACCTGAAGGTCGAATTAACATTAACTTTCAAGAACTCAAGAATAAAATATTTGACGTATGTATGTATGTACTTCATTTAAAAGTTCTCGGCTCTCATGAGTTATAAGAGTAAGGGGATGGTAGGTATGTTTCGCCGTTCTTAAAGAGCATCTTCCTCAATAATAATCTAAAATCTATCAATGCATATTCACACTGTAGTTTTATATGATTCTTACCTCAAGTTCGACCAGCGTTTTGGTCCCATTCCTCTCAATCCCTCCGGTAACTCTATGTCCTCGCGATGTGGTTCTGCCTCATCTTCGACATGTGAAAATGTAACTTTCTTTTCTGATGGAGCTGGTGATGCTTCTTTTTTCAATACCGGTTTCAATTCGATGTCAGTCCAGGGCAAGTGCTCACTCCGTTCCTGAACAGTTGGACGATGCTTTTCATCATCTTTTGCCATGAGTGTTCCGTCATTACTAGCTGCATCGCTTTCTTCAGAGACCGGTGACAGGTGTGGCTTTCTTTCTTCTTCCGACGAAGCTGAATCAATTGAACATATTGGTGCCAAATGTGCTGTTCGCTCCATCTCTTCTTCACTGCTTCCCATGCGTTCTAACGAAAGAGTAGTTTTAGTTGCCTCGACATCTTTCATGGACGATGAATCCTGCAGTGCCAACGATTGCTTTAATGCTTCAATTGAAGCTTGTTGAAGAATGTTGTTAATTTCTTCACTAACTGAGTCTCCGGTATCTTCGATATCTTCGTAAACGTGCTCCCTTCGTAGTCGTGCAGCTTTCTTTGGTGGTGCTGAAAATATTGGACTGGACTTGAGCTCTTCTTCAAGGATTTCAGAAACCGTTGGCTCCGGTGTCTGCTGTCTATCGGATATGTTGTCTTCGATAGTTGTTGGAATATCGATGATCTCATCAGGCACAAGGACAGTTGATTCAGCTGATGCTTGCTCTTGAAGTTCCAACTGGTCCTTCCGCTTGCGACTTGGTGATTCGTCGAGCTCAATGATTTCAAGTACATCATCACTGTCTTGTTTTTCAATGAAATGAGGTATTTCACTATGAACAGCTTTGGGGGATGTCTTCAACTTAATAATCTTTTGCTCCTCGTCCAATGGAATCTTATCTTCTTTTTTAAGAGAAATCTTTTTGATGTTCCTAAAGTTTTTCTTCTGTCGATCTGCCATACTTTTGAGCTTTTTCATGATGGGGAAGCACTTGGCTTTGTAATGTGTTTCTTCTTTTGTTTGTCGACTTTGTCTTCCTCGGACGTCCTCGGCAGACTTGTGATTTGAATTATACGAAGTGCTTGGGTCTGTTGTGGTATCTGGTAATGATCTGGAGTCGACTTCTTTCTTCGGACTTCGTTTTTTCAAAATACCACGAAGTTTTCCCAACTTTGAGGCCTTTTTTTCTACACTAAGAACGGAATCGGAAACACAGGAAACACACTCACTACGCTCGTCCTCGTGTTCGTCTTCTTCCTCTTCTTCAGTTTGCGAGTTCTCTTCGTTGTCTGATAGCTCTTGAATGTAACGCTCTGTTTCTTTAATTGAAACTTGATCGTCTATCCGGACTTTCTTGAAGGATTTCGGGGATTCTGAGGCAAATCGAAGCTCTTGTGACTTGCGAAGAAGGAGAACTATTTCTGGTTCCTCGTCGGGTCCCAGTGGACGTTTGTGTAAATGTGTCCACGGATATCCACCCTAAAAAATAGAAAATCAAACGAGTTACTAATGAAAATCTTTTTACATACACAAGTAAAACCTACCCTTTGTTTTGCTCGTTTTAGATCTTCCCAACGATAGGTCTCTGGTGGAACTGGAGGTTTATCCACATGTGTAATCAGGTACTGCCTCAAAGACTGGTAGTACTCCCGCTTGGCTAAGGCTGCAGCTTTATTAGAATCAGTCTCCAAAGACACTTGTGGCAATGAATCCAAGAACTCTCTTCGTTGTTCTTCTTCAGCTGCAGATCTTGGCAATGGCAAACCGTTGATGTCAAATTCTGGCTTTTTTGACTCTTTGTTTAAGTTTTTTTGTTCGAGCTTGGAAATGTTTCCATTTAAATCAACCTTTGTACTGCCACTTAGATGGGTGCTTAATTCTGATAGTTTCTGGTCAATTTCTTGAGTCAATGTAGCAGAATCTTCAGTCTTGGTATTCTCGATGGCTTGTTTGATTGTTGCGTTACCAGTTTCTTCTTCTTTATTATTTGAAAGAGGAACAGTTTGTTCTATTTGAATGTTCTTTTCATGTGTTGGTTGAATGCTGATTTCTGACGAAGTAAGTTCTTCCTTTGCAGGAGGAGAAATTAATTCCTCAAGACTCGTTTTTTCTGAACGGTCTTCTATATCAGCCTCATGCGTGTACAAATGTTGGTCTTTTTCAACTAACTTCTCCGAATGGTCGGAGACTTCAAAATTCCTGATGGTATCCTTTCCAACTGTGCACTCTAAAGAATCAGATCCTGAATATGAAGGCTCTGAATCGACTATTGCCGATGTCTCGGACACGCCCTTACTTTCGATATGAGTCTCTGTTAGTTGTACAGAATGTGGGCCATCCAGTTTAAGATTGGCTTCCTCTGTAGACAAAGGTGAAATATCCACGTTTTTTGGAGTACTCAATTCTAACTCCGTTCTTGTATCTGTGTTGGTAGAGTTCTTTGTTTCAAATTCACTTTGAAGTTCTCTAACAACTGTCCAAATCGGCTTGGACTCTTCAATCGTACTCTCAGTTTCGATTTTCTCAGATTCAAAACTTTCTTTACCATCCGATCTTTGAGCGTTTGAACTATTTGTGCATTGGTTTGAGCTTTGTAGTGTTGGTTCAGGTGAATTTTGTTTAATTTGTGCTTTTTGTTCAAGAACACTCTGTCTTTGAGGCTCTGTGATACTTGTTTCAACCGGCCTTAAGATCTTTGGTGACGCTGGTTCAACTTCAACTACTGTTCCAATCAAAGGATCAGTTTCGATCTTCGATGTTCTGTGCAAAGATTCGCCCTCAGCTGGAGGAAGTTCTTTTATATCTACTCCCCACGTATCACTATCTTCACTTACTGAATAGTTCTTTAAGGTTTCAATCAGATGAGATTCAATGTCATAAACGTACTCTTCCTCATCATCATTTAATTGACTTCGTTGTGGTGGTTCGTTCCATTGAGATTGGGATCCACTACTTGAATTTCTAATGACTAGATTATCACTTTCCTTATCGTAATTTAGGGGGTTTTCAGGCTGATCGTCTTCCAATTTGGAAGTGACCTCATTTGTGCTTGTTTCGTCTTTCTTGCTCGTTGATTCGGTTCCGGTTCCGGTGTCTTCTTTTATGTCCACTATGCCCCTGTTAAGTACTTCGAGAATAGTTGGTTGTTCGTTATCTCCGACTCCCGGCAAAGACACTGCAACAGCAAAAATAAAAATGTGTTTTTCAAAACTATTTGAATATTTCTTTTTTCTTTTCTCAAAAATATATGTCAGGAGTTACATAAGAGACCAGAAGACTTGGAAAGCAAAAGTGTTCATATGAGACGACAGAAAACAATTTGTTGATCTAGTTAGCCAAAAATGTTTCACAAGTTTAGTTTTTTTTATTATTTTGCGTCTCTTTAATGTGGATGCAATTTTTTTTTTGTCTTTTTCACAAAATAGAAGAATGAATGAGAACAGAAAATAAAAGCTCAATAAAATTGCCCCAGATACATATACTAGATAAAGGAGTATGTACTTTTGAAAACACCCAGTGAAATCATTGATTTTTTCTTAAATTAACATAAATTATCACCTGTTTAACGTTTAATGACACTTACGTTACAACACAAAGTCTTCGTTTACACTAAGTTTGCAGACTATTTTCGAACAAATTTTTTTTTTTTTGTTCTGAATTTTTATAATGTGTTTTGGAAAAGTGTAGCTGTCCAACCGTGGAATACCGTCTAGGCAAACTGAAGATTCTTCCTCATGTTCAAATCTCTATTGAGAAAACTCGTCTAGGCGAGCTTTTCCGTTTTCCAAAAAAAAAAACAATGTCCATTATCAAGCCATAGAGCTAGCTGTTGCTCAGTGAGAGTTATTAGCTTTTGAAAAATACACTTGAACCGTCTGCGCAGCTTTTTGGTTTATTTGCATATGCAATGATCTGAATTTCTCTTTCTTTTAGTTAAAACGACTCTCTTGGCTATTTATAGGATCGAAAAAAGAAGTGTTTTGTTTTATTTTTTTAGTACGGACGGATTGTGGTTTGTGTTTGTAAAGAAAAAAATTAAAACGAAAGACATCTAATGCATAATATCTATATTCAAAATCATTAGTTTTTGTCGTTGGCTTATTTTTGTTTTTATTTTTTGTTCGGGCCACACGATCAGGCTATTTTTAGTAAAAAATTCAAATTAGGGCCAAGGGATAGGTCAGAAATGTTAGACACATTTGTATTGTTTGTTTTGAAATTAATGATGAAAGCCGTGAACAGGTTGTTTTGGTAAAGTCGCTGCAGATCGTGGCTCAATGAATTGAAATAAGTTTTGTGATCACAACTTTTGAGCTTATGAGCTGTCATCGCCGTATTTAAAGTTCAGGTTGGTTAAATTTATTTTAGATAAATTATTCAACTGGAACATATGTAAATATTCTTGATGTTGGCATTGGAAGCGTACAGAACATATGTATGTGTGTGTTTAGATAAAATGAAATACATTTATATAATAATTGGTTAGACGCATGGAGTCTTATTGGTTTTTCTTAAACTCACACATTGAAGACCGAATTTATCTAATTGTCACAATTTTTTGCTTTTTTTGGAATAAAAATGAGAATATGATTTTTCTTTTCCATATGTTGCTTTGATAGTGAGCAACATTGATTTCGAATTTTTTCCGTTCACTTTTATTTATAAGTAATAAAAATGTTTGCATTAAACTTATATAATAACTGCGGTTATGAAGAAGTTGTTTTGTCGGTGCAGCGACGGTATAAAATATTACTACAATGCCTCCTCGCTTTGCGTAAGAGGCGACTAGAGCAATGATCACATCTAGACACTTAACATCAAAGTGAGTCTAGTGACACCTTTACTACTTAACAAAGACTCATAAAATGTATGGGTTTTTGAGTGTACTTATTATTGAGTTTTTTTTATTATTGTTTTGTTCATCTGCAAAAAATAAAGAAAATCTATGTTCATCAGGTATTTTCTGCAAAAAAATTACCTCAAAGTCAAAACTTTGCTTCGGGAAGAAAATTTGAACACCACTTAAAATTTAAAATCTGCTTACCCTTACTCTATGGAAGCTCAACTTAAATACAGTCAGGTTGTTATTTTTACAAAAAATTAAGTCTAAGATTAGGACTCTATCACCAGTATTGACAGAGATATCGAATTTAACACAGGTCAGGGTACACCAAAGTTAGCCTTTTCTTAAATTGTCAAAAAGTGATGTCAAGAGAATCGAGCTTTACTGTAGAACAATTTTTTTCTTAAAATATGACCAAGAATCACACCCCGAAGGATAATACTCGAAGTACGGGACACCCTGTATTTAACATTTGTTTTTTAAACTCAGCTAAAAGCCCTGGTAGCTACTAGCTTTTAAGTATTGTTTTGTACATTCATGTATATTTCAATAAATAATAATAATAATAATAATTATAATAATAATACTTTCCCACAAGTGTGCATGCAGATTCTAGTGCTTCTACGACTAGAAATCACAATTGTAGAAAGAAAGATCAAATCCTAAGCCTGGCGCATGTACGTCGTGTCAGAAAATAATAATGTGAAATACAAAATGCCATAAAATTTCGAGTACAATGCAAGTTCTTGCAAATTTTAATGACACTATCCCTCCATGTTCTCCCACTGATACGCATAGTACTGATCCTGAACTTAGCGAGATAATACCACATTTTGGATAAGACTTAAGAATCGAGAGTTATCGAAGCTATCGAAGTTTCGAATTGGAAGAGATGATGATAAGGAGACAAGATTGACATCTTGTTTTGATTGACTATAGAAAACTACAAAAAATGATTTCGCGAAGCATTTTTTGTAATGTGATTTGTTTACTACCATCACAAAGTTCAAAAAACAAGAAGTATAGCACAAAGTATAATATGTCTGATTGCCTAAAAAAAATTGCTTGTGGAGTCGAAAAAAATGGGGATGGAATTATGAAGCTAAAGCAGTGATATGTAAAGAGAAAGCATGTTTAAAGTGCTCCTCAAATGATAGAGGCGAAGGAGATCGTCTCAAAGTGGAATACAGAAAGAGAAATTTCTTCCATGTTTTCTGATGCAAACCAAGCTATTAAAAAAAAAAAAAAACAATACAATATTTGAAGAAGGTTGCAAATCTTTAAAACAGCCCCTCAAAGAAGGAGAAGCGCTCAGCAGATTCTTTCACCGAATCTCATTAACGATGCTCAACGACTGCTTCTTCTTAATGACGCGATATTCTGTAGAGGTGTCGGCCTCGGCAGTGTTGTGATTTCTTCCTTTTGAACAGTGTCCTCAACAACACTTTCTAAAACAAGAAGCTGAACTTAACTTATCGAAAATATCCGACATTATACAGTCGAAGAAGTAAGTGAAACTGTTAAAACCTCTTATGAATTTTGGTGAAAGAAAGGGGTCGGGCCTATATGGCTGACAATTCTCATCACTAAGCTTATAGGTGGTGATTATAGTCTAGTCTACTTTAGCAATGGATAGAAAGGTACCCTCTAAAAATGTACAAAGGGAAATTAGATAGGTACACAAAATTGCAATAACTACCGTTCGATCTAACTTATACCCCATACTTTCATGATCATTGAGTGGGTATTGGGTAGTCGACTGCGAACACAATAACATAGAAGATTTGTATGTTGTGCTAGTCCAATTCTAAAAGCATTCGATCGGCCATTACGAGATCTTATATGAGTGGCCCTCATATAACCAGCAGTTTTAAAAGTCTATGTGCGGATGATTAAGAATATATATGAAAGAGCGGTGACAAAGATTTGATGTCCAGTTGGAGTTACTGAAGCGTTTCTAGTCATAGTAGGCACCAAGCAACCGTCTTGAGTTTTTTGCTGTTTATTACAGTCCTTGGCTACCTGCTTAAAAGACATAATACCAAAGTACCTACATCAACTTTTTTTCCTGACGACGGAGCCATCACATGCTTCACTCTAAGGACGGGTAAAAGCTTTAGAAGTTATGTTGCCCATTTTCTGATCTAGAGATGCCTTCCAGAAATTAATTTAAATGTAAATGTTAAAAAGTTATGTAAGAAAGCTTAAACAGCTTTAGTGAAGCAACTTGTGATGACGAAATCAATTATCGAGTAAGCTTCGGGTAGATAAGGTTTCGAGAAAATTTCGCCATCTTCTATGGAAGAAAAATGTCCCCTAAGCCGAAGACAAGGCTCTACACTGCGGTTGTGCGTCCAGCACCCACGTTAGGTTCACAATGTTGGAAAATGTACAAAGATCTGTATACAGGGTGTTCCGTAATTCGTGTATTATCCTTTGGAGTGTGATCATTGGTCATATTCTAAGAAAAAAATTGTTCTACAGTAAAGCTTGTTTCTCAACTTTGACATCACTTTTTGACAATTTAAAAAAAGGCTAAATTTGTACCCTGACCTGTATTAAATTCGATATCTCTGTCAATACTGGTGATAGAGACCTAATCTTAAGCTTAATTTTTTTTAAGAAATAACAACCTTTAAGACTGTATTTAAGCTGAGGTTCCATAGGTTTAGGATTGCCAGATTTTCAATTTTAAGTGCTGTTCAAATTTTCTTCCCGAAACAAAGTTTTGACTTTGAGGTCATTTATTTTTTCAGAAAATGCCTGATAAACAAAGAGTTTCTTTATTTTTTACAGATGAACAAAAGAATAATAAAGAAAAAACTTAGTAGTAAGTTTACTCAAAAACCCATACATTTTATGATACTTAAATAAAAAAACAAAATGGGTAAAATTTAAAAAAAATAAAAAAAAAAGCTTGGTTCCCATATTACCACGGAAACAGGATTGGAAACAGAAACTTAGACACTACTGGACATTTCTTCTTTCGCTTAGACTTTATTTAATCTCTTTACTGCCACGGGAATAGAAATGGGAACGGAAGAACGAGAAGGGAAACCTTAAAACTACAGATCCGAACAACCCCGGGCGACTCAGCTAGTCTATATACAAAATTCCAAGAACATTTGGAGCTGTTTTTGAGATTTGTTTGGATTTTAAACATATATAACTCAAATTGCTTTTGCAGAATTTTTTTTTTAATGCAACACACATTTCTTTTGTGCTGTTGTTAGCTTTTTTTGTTTTGTACACTTGCTTCTATGATGAAGAGCATAAATACGTACACATGACTATAAAAGGTTGCTTTAAACTTTTTGCGACTTAGTTTCAGTTTCGGTTTCGGTGTTTTGAAATCCAGTTGATGTACCTTAATCCATTGACATACAAATTGATTACAAAGACACCAATTTATTGAGTGGAACCAATCGCAATAGATATCATATCAGCATACAATGTACCGTTACTATCTTTCAAAAGATAAACGATAATGTCTGATATTTTTGATATAACAGAACATGCGGCCATGGGCGCTGTACATTAATTTTAGAAATGCGAAAATGATTTGTGTCTTAATATAACATTCATTCAATATTTTTTTGTTTGTTTTCAATTAACTACCACCCATAATGGAAAACAATAAAGATTCTGATTTTATACAGAATTTAAAGACAAGTGCAAAAATTTTTTTTTTTCTCCATTCGTTAAAAGATATGACCTATCTTAGCAATAAAAGCAAATAACAATCTCAAAAACAAACATCTTTCTTTTGAGAGGGTTTGGTGAAAATATTCGCATCGCATAACGCATATAGTATCCATTAGATAAGCCATATAGATGAATTCAACCAACTGTGACTTATAAAAATCTTTCTTTCAAGATCAGTGATCACGGCTGAATCCAAACACAGGCAGTTATCTCGGTCAGTAATGCCAAGTTCAAAATAATCTAAAGATTTCATCAAAAAGAAAAAAAAACATTTTATAGCCATAATTTGCATTAAAAATAGAAACTCAGCGCATCGTTGCGATGATATTCGCGGTTACATGATTTTGTTTATTTATATCTTTTCATGCCCGTCAATTTGCTTATCCATTATTTGTCTGTCAGTTATCATCAATCATTTCGTTTTGGTTTCTATGTTTGAAGTTGTTTATGAACACAATAAAATATACATACACATATTTTTGAAAACACATCGCTCATGTTAAACGTCTATCTGAAACTTCATTAAAGAAAACACAGAACATTCTCTGCGTTTTTTAAATAAAATTTCATCGAGCATTACGTACTGCCAATAAAAACTTCAACAGGTCAAATGACCAAATCAGTCACTGAGTTAGCTGGTATACAACACTCTACTCGTACTAACTACTCTAGTGAAAAACCCATTGAACACGTTTATAGAAAAGGCAACGTTATCAATGCATATAAAAAGCAAATGTATTGTGAGCTCACACACTCTTGTCAGTGCGAATGCCTCTTGTAATAGTTAACACTTATCTTAGCCAACAGACATTGGATAGTAACAACTGATAAAAATATAATGATATGTAAAAAATAAGCATTTGCTTACCATAGTTTGCCACGATACTCAAAAATAAATAAATCATTTTTCAAATTAAAATTAAAAGGGAAAACTAATTAGAAATGTTACAGGTACGCATAATTGAAAAACAAAATATAGAAATAGATTAATCGAAAATTTTCAAGGCTATAAACTATTATTCTAAATTAAATTTTCGTGCAAGCACTTATAGAAACAAAAACTGCTCTACTCCACATGTTTACCGAGTAATCGCGACTTGAATACTGTGCGGCAAATGTACGTCGCTTGTTGAAAGCCTTTCAAGCGTCATACTCTTTTACCAGTGAAGCGAAGGTGCTTGTGCGACATGCTTGATTTCAGTTCTGTGATATGGGTTGGGTATATGCGCAAAAAATGAAACTTAACAGTTTAGGCTATACACATGGTTAGACTTATTGTGGAATATGAACGCAAAATCATTCAAAGTATTTAAAATAAATGATAAGTTAAGGGTGAAAGCTTCTCTGTCAATTGATTTTTCTTATTTAGACGCAAAACTTTTCAAGTGACAATAACTCATTACCATATAAATTGGAAAATGGAATATAACATTCATCGTCCAAAACGAACAGGTCGGAGATCTTTGATCTTGACAGTAAGTAATATAGTGAGGGGCAGAGCTTTTAATTTATTATGTAACATCCTTATCAAGTGGTGGATTTGAATTACACTCGTGTACAGTGAATTTCACCAGCAAGTGTTTTGTGTTATTTTTTTCTCAAGTTGGTCTGCAAATTAGGGTAGTGAAAGTAAAACGACCGGGGCCTAGCTCATTTCTCTCAACTACTTCTTGTAAAACATGTTGTTAAAAATGAATTGTGATTGCTTGTATCGGGTGTTTTTTTAGAGGTTGGTTTTCCGAATAGGGATAAAACTGACATCTTTTAGTCAAATCGGTCAACTTTTATGTTCAGTTTGGTTTGCCATTTTATCATGAACAGGTTGACAAAAGAACAACGCTTTGCAAATCGTGCAAATTTATTTCGAAAATAACGGTCCAGTTCACGAAGATTACCGCAAGCTCCGTCCATTTTATGGTCGACATAATCGTCCATCAGAGCAATTAATTCGGTTAACCAAGGTCGCACTACGTTTACTTTATGTGATAATACGCATCCGCAGAGACGTCGAACAGTGCGCACCGCAGAAATAATTGCCACTGTGGAATAAAGTGTTGAAGAAGACCCGAATGAATCGATTCGCCACCGTGCACAGCAATTGGAGCTTTGTCCAACAACTTTATGTAAGATTTTGCGCAAAGATTTTGGCTTACGACCTTACAAGATCCACATTGTGTAAGAATTAAAGCCGCGAGACCATGCATCGGGATTTTGGTGTATGGGCCGAAAATGAGATTGATTTCGATGTTGATTTTCATCGCAAAATTTTGTTTAATGATGAGGCTCATTTTTGGTTAAATGGTTACGTCAACAAGCAAAATTGCCGCATTTAGAGCGAAGAGAATACACATGAGTACCTTGAGACGCCATTACATCCACAAATACTGACTGTTTAGTGAGCTCTATGGGCTTGTGAAGTTATTTGGCCATACTTCTTCCGAAATAATGCTGGCGAGCCAGTTACCGTCAATGAAGACCAGCATAGAGCCATGGTAACTGACTATTTTGCTTCCATTCGGATGGCATGAATGTGGATGTGATGTGGTTCCAATAAAACGGTGCTACATGCCACACAACGTACGTCACAATCGATGTATAGAAGGAAACATTCGATGAGCGCATACATGCGGAATGGACCTGTCATTTGGCCACCAAGATCGAGTGATTTGACACAATTGGATTATTTTTTTTCTTGGATATGTGAAACCGTTCGTCTACATCAACACACCAGAAACGTTTGGGCTTGGAAGCAAACCGTATTGTCGTCATACGGCCTTAAATGCTCAAAAAAGTGGTTGAAAATTGGACCTCTAGGCTTGGCTTTATTCGAGCCAGTTGCGGCGGCCACATGCCCGAAATCATATTGAGACATTAATGACATAAAATTATCCTTCCAACAAAGCCAAATTGATGAACATTAAAACGATTTTCTTGTGTTTTATTTCAATTCGAAATTCTATACCTCTTAAAAAAGTACCCTTTATTTACTCTCGGAAGACTTACCAATTCTGTGCAATAAGCGATACCTGTGAAAAAACAATTGAATGTTTTCCTGATTCGAAAATCGAACAATCATCTTGTTCCCATTAAATGATGGGAAACACATTAAGCACTAGCTTAAAATATGCTGAGGTGTTGCGAAAGCCATTTCTATTTAATTCTTTTAAGCAAAGAAATGGGACCGCAAAAATTGAATTGAATCCAAATTCATTCACGTAGTTTGTTGCCTTTAGTGTTGAAACCTTCGGACATACAACGACCAGGAATTTGTCGATAACTCAAAAACTCTCTCATATACATGAAGTAAACTGAGTATTAGGAATAGAACTGAAAGTTTATATAAAAAATAAAAGATTAATCAAATTTTTAACAATTTTTAAACATTTTTTATATTTTCCTCAAATGTACATTTTGGAAGCAATGATTCCATCTGCACTGATATGAAAGAAAATACTAAAAGATTTTAATTGTTGAAAATTTAATTAATTTTTTATTTATTTTAAAGTTTCCGTTTTAAAAAAATACGTGGATTAACTTTACTATAAAACTCATAAACTTTATCAAAAAAGTCGCTTTCTGCTGTCTGTCTGTATTTTTAGATCTTCAAAACTACTCAACGAACTTTGATGCGGTTTTTTTTATAAATTATTGATAGAGTGACCCAAAAGGGAGGTTTATATTAATTTTTCACCCCCATATTTCCACTGGAGCGGGAACGGGAATACACACGGGACATACGTGGGAACTTAGAAACTACTTGATCGATTTTAAAATTTTTTCACCTTTGGAATATAACTTTGCTATCCCCCAATTACATAAACTACAATTCATCCTCATATTCCCACGTGACAGGGACGGAAACTAGTACACAACCGGGAACTTGGAAGTTATTTCCCCGATTGCAAATTCTTTCAAAGTTAGAGAGCTTGATTGCACCTGAGTAACATAGAATATATTTCATATCCATATTCCCACTGAAGCTGGAACAGCAACATAAAAATAAATATTTTTATTAGTATTGAAAAGGGTTCTAAAACTACTGAGACAATTTGAATGAAACTTGTAACAAAAATTTTCTAGAATTGAGCTATATTTAATTTCCATATTCCCTCGGGAACAGAAACGGGACGGGAAACTTAACGGGGAACTTGGAAAATACTGGACCGATTCCAAAATTTCTTCATTGTCCGTAGCCTATATTACATCCCTATTCTTCCACAGGAATGGAAACTTGTAAAATACTTTATTTGTTCAATTCAATCATCGTAGGGTTTGAGCTACACTGGGTTGTTCAGCTAGTAACTAATAAAATAAGATTTTGTGTTTGCGTAATTGAGACACTGCAGATTTAAAACTTCAAAAAGACAATGACGAGAGCCCGAGCAAAGGGGAACCGAAAATTATAGGAAATGCTTGTATTCTACCTCATTCTTTCGCAGACTGAATCCTGTTTATGAATATTTGTAATGTGTTCTATCTCATTCTCTCGCCGATTTATTCCAAGTCGACTTCATTATCGTCACGCATTTTTGTTTCATCGAATTTCAGAACACAACTTTAAATAAGTTCCACTTCAAACATTTATCAGTCAAAGATCACTTTACATTGAATTTTACTGTTTGCACAACTAACTTAAAAAAGATTCTTGTGTTTCTCTCTCATACCCCCAAGTCAATATTCAAAATTAAAGCGAAGATCTTTGATCTTATAGAAGAACCACACAGTTAAAGAATCAAATTGGTGTGACAAAATCAGAAGATATTTATTTTGTTTCACTCAATTATTTGTAATTCACAAACAATCAAATCACATGAAATTCACCTCAACATATTCATTCACAAAAATAAAAGGTTTTCAACTTACAGAAAGCTGTTACAAAAAGCACCCGAAGCGCTTTGCGTTTTATTTTGGACTAAGCTCGCACGATTGTTACACTTTTGGTTGTTTGCTTAAGCACACGATTGGGGAATCGTTTAAGAGGTCTTGGACACTAGTTAGCCAAACTGGATATTATTGCACTTTGAGTTCTGCAACCTAGATTTTAGTAATTGCATTTTTTACTGTTTTTTTTTTTTCTCTCTGCAAAGTTCAAACTTGTTCTTTGATTCAAATTAAATAAATGTTACTATTCAAGTGATTAGATTGTATTTTTTTGAAGGTTCTAATGTAATTTGTGCCGTTTGAACCCAATCACTGGTCACTTTGTAAGTAAATATTAACACACAACCGGCAAGATCTACGAGTGATATTGTTCCAATTACATGCCAAAACTAAATTTATGCTCGGATTTGGGTTAGACTGTTGTCCTACCGCAATGCGGCAAATGCAAATACTGAGCAAGCATAAAAAATAAATCTGAGAGATCAGTCTGTGTGCGGAACAATGATCTTCGGCCAAATGTGCGGTATTATGGGCTTTGTAGTTATAGTCAATGTATATACAAAAAGCACACGTGACTGATTGTAATTAACTTTTATCAACATGAATTATAGTTAATTGTTTTGTCTTTTGTTAATATGTGTGTTGTTAGGATAGACCATAGAGAGTCATTTTGCTTTTGATGATTTTGCAGGGTACGAGTAGATTGTAAAGAGCTTATAGTGATTGCATTTAACACTTAAATTGTGATAAATACTGACTGTTCACTGGCCTGCTTCGGGATGAGTTTTTTTTTTTTGTAAATCGTACATTTATTTTAACGCAGCAAAATTGCAGATTAACTTATAGTAAATTCAAACGGAAAAGTTATGTCGTTTTTTAACTACAAAAAATGAGACAAATAGGTTTTGACAGGTGAAAAAATAATAATTGTTAGGCCTTTCCTTGGAAATTTCAATAAGTCATTAGACTTTACACAGGTTATTGAATAGCAATCGTACTCAACGCTGTTTGGTGCTTTTTAATTGGGCTGCTTTATAAATTTTACGAGTAGTTCTGAACATTTTTCTTATACCTGATTTTGTCATCCAAGACTTCGGATACTCGGTCGTATACGTACTTTTTTTTAATATTTTCGTAAAGGATAGTAAAATTTCAAATCGAATTTAAGAAAACGTAAGCAAACCTAAAAGTAAGATAGATACTACGTTGGGTTTTTGTTGAGCTTTTTTTAAAACTCATAGTTTGAATTAATCAGCTCGTTAACGCACATATGTACGTTAACGTGCTGTCATTTGAGAGGAAAAGGAGAGGGCAGTTTACATTCTTAAATTAGTTGGACATGCTTTGGTCTGAACGATCAATGTTGCAAAATTTGAGCCCTGAAACTACAGTTTGTACATCAACTTCTGAACGTAAATTCATCCGCCCATCCAACATCCATCAAACCAAGCCTGTCCATGTCCAACTAATTGTAGAATGTGAACTTGAACAAATTCAAACTTCATTAAAATAGTTTGTTTGTTTTTTGGAATTGTATGAGTGAATGCAAATAATTTTGAATGTCTATAACTGTCTTCTTTGACTTCCGCAGTATGATAATATATATTTATAAGGAAGCAAAACTGAGCTTGAAAAGCCTATGGGCCTAGCGCGTTTCTCTCAATCAAATCTAAGTGAAGATAGGAGGGGACCTACAAGTTCTTCCGAACGGCTACCGGAAGTTTCACCAATTCCTCGCAAAATGCGATTCAGTGGAAAAATGAGCGGATATTTCTGAGATTGGAACCCCAGACTTCATCGTAACAAGCAGACATGCTAGCCCCATGCCTGATTACAGTAATCATATATTTGAAAAGTATGTGAAGCTAGTAATTAAAGTAAGAATTTGATTGACTGATAATTCATCATTTACAAAATACGAGACAAATTAGTCACAACCGTTTCCGTGACTTTCCAATAAAAAATCCCAGCTTTTAAGATCAAAAAGAGGATATATTAGAATAAATAAAAAAAAAACTGGCATCAACAGGGTTAAGATGGGCAAGGCCTAGTGCGTTTGTCCTCCCATTCTCATGACAATTAAGAAGATCAGCAGTCTTATGCCGGTGTCCACATTGACAATGTGGAAACAATTTTTCATAGGATACTTGTCGATGTTTTGCTAGAAGCGTTTGCTGCTAAAGAGTGATTACTTAAATTCAAACACCGTCCTGCCAAGTATAATTCGGTGCTTAAATTCATTACTAGTACTACAGTATTTATTTACTTTTTTTTGTTGAAGAGAATGTGGTTTTTTATTTATGGAATAAATATGTGATTCGTGTAGTGATGGTAAGCATGTCTACCTGTAAATTAGAAGTTCGGGGTTCTGACTTTCGAAAACTGAATATTTTTTTTTTGTCTAGTTTAGCATTTCAAGAAAATGTCCCTAATATTTTTAGTTGATCTAACAAAATATATGAAGTTATTGTCTAACTAATCTCCTGTTCTCAAACTCTTAAGCTACGAACGTTATGAATCTCCCTAGCCAAATTGATTTGCCGCGATAGTTTTTTTGTCTCAGCGTTTCCATGCATTTGTATTGTCGCGACGGTAAAAATGATGACAACAGCGTTTCCGCAGCTGCAAAAAAGCTTTGGTTCGAGAGAAACTTTACACATGTGTTTCTCACAACTACTTTTTGAAAGTCCGTGTTCACTACCATTCAAAAACTACTTGATCGGTTTATTTCAAACTTTATATTCATTTTCTAGATGTAAAATACCGCTCCCCAACGTTTAGTTAAATTCTTTGTTACATTGAGGGTGTTTCGTACCCACAAAATATCGGAATTTTCGGTGGAAAATTAAAGTTTACACTTTAGATGGCCACAGTTTTTAATTAAAAGATAATAATTTAAGGGGGAAGCTGGCCTAGAGCGCGAAAAAATGGGCATAATTTATGAATTTTTTGGGACTCAACAGAAAGATCAATCGAAAATTTGTGAAACAGGTTTTATAATTTAGGTTTAAATATACAAATACAAATTTTTTCGTGTCAATTAAATTTAAAATGGCGGTTGTCGAGCATTTCTTCGGAGGCGCCTCATTTTTTAGGCGGGTCCATGGCCGAAGATGTAACCTCCTTTATTTTAGTCTTCGAACAAAATCCCGAAAATTTTTAGTTTCTATATAACAACAGCAAGAGACGTATGTAGGATTTTTTCGATATTTTATTTTTTTCGCGAAGTGGTGCACGTTTGAACAAAACATTAAAATTTTCACTACAAAAAAATTACCAAATTGTTGATAAGAAGAAAAATATGCAATTTATAACATCGAATGTACTATCGAAATTTCGTATAGATCGGTGAAGATTTCTTCAAAATTCTAGACCAGCTTCCCCCCTTAATTTTACTGGTTTTTCATTTCCGATAATTTCCGGTCAGGTTTCAATGAACACCGCAAAACTTTGCTTTCCAAGGCGTTCTGGGCAAGCTCTGTTACCGGCAAAATATTTCTGCATGATAAAATTATACAACATAGTTAAATGTATGTAATAATGTAATAATGTGTTTTTTATTTAACTTGAATTTCGATTTGCTTTACAATAATTCACAATAGAAAGCATTGGCTTATGCCGTCAGCCCAGAAAAAAAGAGTATATTCTAAACAAAACAAAATTATAATTATTATTAATCATTTAACATTTTAAGTAACGGCTCCTTTAAAATTCGTGGTCTACTGAATAAATTTTTGATGAATTTGATATTGTATTATCTAGTTTAAAAAGCTTCGTTTATTATTTGGTTTCGGTATCTTATTGCAGTTCTTACGAAGCTACGTTCCAATTCTCCCCGTTTAGTACTTCAATAACTTCGTTTAGAGGAAGTACGCTTCTTCCCCAATGTGCTCGCCGAATTGACGCAAGGATAGGGCAAGTTCCTAAGAAATGAATTACATTTTCCGTCTCTCTGAGGTTACAAAGGGAGCACTCCAGATTTTCTTCTGCACCATAGGGTCGGTAGTTTAAGTGAAGTAGCTCTCCTCTCGTTTTAAAAATAGTAGAGATTGTATCTATACTGTACCGATCGTCAAAGTAGTTGTTAACGCCAAGATTGTGTTGGAGACACTTGTAGGTGTTTCGAGTTTCACTTTGTTGGGCCCGCTCCATAAAACTTGCGAAACTTGTCTGTTCAATCTTTGTCAGCAATTCCCGAAAGCTTTCTTCCCAAGTTTCCCAACCTCTCTCAACCAATTGAACGTTGTGCAACAGCTCCAGTCGTGACCATTCCGCTATAATTTGTTTTTTTTTGAAGTAGTTGCCTCGCAATAATGTTGGGCAGCCGGTGATTTTCTAAAGACATAACTTTTTTGATGTAGCTGAGATGCAGTTTGAGCGAAAATGTATAGAGTGGAGCAACGCCAGTCTCTAAATGCAGCATGTATGTAGGGGTATTTTCAGGGAGCCGGAACATTTTTTTTACAAAGTATCGTAGCAGTTTTTCTACCTCCTCATACTGCAAAAAACCCCATACTTGCCCAGCATAGCACATGATCGATCTCATCACCGCTTCGAATAGTTTATATTTGGCACTTGGGGCGACATGTTGTCTACTAAGAACTCCTCTCCAATTACAGTTAATGGCTTTTTTGGATTCTGCCAATTTTTCCTGAAGATGCTTTTTGAAAGTTAGCTTGGGTGTAATCAAAACTCCAAGGTACTTGTACTCCTTTACTAGCTCCAAGTCCCTATTTTCAAACGTCCATTTCTCCTCTCTGGCGTATCTGCCTGTTCCATTTCGGAAGATCATTATTTTCGATTTAGCAGTATTAACCTTAAGATTCCAAAGTCGACAGTAATTCTGGAGTCTGTTGATCATTATCTGCATCATATGTGGAGTTTCCGCAAGTATGACGATATCGTCCGCATACATCAGTGTTTTGATACTTACACCAGCGAAACGAATACCTCCAGGAAGGACCGTTGTAATGTCCTCCAAAAAAAGTGAAAACAGAAGAGGGCTTAGTAAACAACCTTGTTTGACGCCCGACGTCGATTGAAACCAGGAAGAAGCTTCATTTCCGTCCCATACTGCGGTCATATTGTTTTCGTATAGACACTTTACGATATTAAGCATTTTTGTCGACATTCCTAGACAACTCAGTTTATAGAAAAGAGCTTTTCGGTCAATCGAGTCGAACGCAGCTTTAAAGTCCACAAAAAAAGCGTATAACTTTATTCCTTTTTCGAGATATGACCTAGCAATGCATGTCAACGAAAAAATGTTATCTACCGTTGAATAACCCTTCCTAAAACCGGCCTGATACTCGCTGAGCAACTTATTTTCATGTACCCAGTTTGTAAGTCTGTCGTGTATTATTCCAGTAAAAATTTTCACCACTGAGTTCATGAAGGATATACCGCGGTAGTTAGTCGGGCCGTATTCATCACCCTTTTTGAACAGGGGGAAAATGATATTCCTACGGAAACTTTCTGGTACTTCCGCCATGTTGAATATATGGTTATATGCCATAGTTAGCTTTTCTATGAAATTTTCAGTGGCGTTTATGAAGAATTCGTATGATACTCGGTCATCTCCTGGTGCCTTGTTAAGCTAACATCGGTGAATAACATTCATGACTTCCTCAACTGAAAAATCGCTATCAAGATTTTCATTTTCAATATATGGGCAGGCGTACATAATTTGGTTCTGAAATAGTCGTGTGCTAATTAGGTCTAGTTAAATGTATGTATACTCAATATTGTACAAAAGGGACAAATTAAATTAATCAATCAGGAAAAAAATTGCAAAAATGTATTTTTAAGCCTTAAATATAATGTGTTCCTTTCAAAGAAGTTGGTTCGTAATATACACACGGTTTTCTCGATCCAAGGTGACACCCATGGAAAGTGGCAACAATATATTAGAGCTTCAACTACATGAGGCAACATTGTGTTTTTGAAGCATTAAATTCCACAAGGTTAATAATAATGGCAAGTTCCATATCGAAAAACTTTAGTTTTGTATGAAATTCTTTTTACAGCCGTAACCTAATGAAATGAATTTTAATTAACTTTTCTTGATATTATTCTAAGACAGCGTACTGACCCAGTCGTCGTCTTTTTGATATTGGTGCTTGTATTACAGTTCACTCATATGAATTGTGCTTTCACTCGTGTACGAGTGCTTTTTACTCAACCGTTCTTCAAAACATTTCTATAGAACAGCTTTTTATTCAATAATTTTTCCCTTTTTTTTTTCTTCTTACTTTGTGGTTTGAAATCTCTATGAACATAAATTATTGAAAGATACTTCAATGATGACTTTTTGAATGATGTTATACAAGAAAACGGAGCTGTTTTTCCATGTGTCCGTATGTCGAAAGAGAAAGCTTTAAGCCAATGCGCAGTTGGAAAACCTTCTTAATAGAGATCGTTTTTGAACTCGAATTAATAAATCACGCAAATGGCAATTTACAGAGATAACCATATTCCTAATAGCCCAGCGCTATTAGATGAGAAGATGAGATGGTAGGGGTGGAAGAGTAAGGAAAGTGTACATATTTGTTAGGGTCGACCAAAAAGTTGTTCAACTTGTTTACTTGTTTTTTTTTTTTTTTTTTGTTCTATTTTTTGTTTTGTAATGCCCTCGAAATAATCAATTCATAGTTTTTGTAATAGAAAATCTCCAAACGGTACCAACTGATGTTGTTGGAAGCTTTGAAGTGGAAGGGGATGGAGCTTGTTTTTTTATCTCACTATACCATCGGCTAGTAAAATTGAAAATAAAAACCATTTATGTTTATTTATTTATAAATATTTACACTGAGCGGAGCATAATGGTCGCTCGTAACAAAATACCATTTCTGTGTGGTTGGAAAACCAAATTCAGTAACACCCCGACATATTTATATTATGGGCATGGACAATGGACATATGTCCTACTGCCAATTATCGAGTAATGTGCGTTTAGTCTTTCCACATTCTTTTCATGCGGCTTAAATCACTAAAGCTGTCACAAATTCGGCCTTTTTTGTATTTATATTGCTTTTGACTTTTCAAACCACTGCTAAACTTACAATCGCATAATCTAAACTGTTAATTGACATCACTACGCGTGGTAACAAGGTTAAAATTGTCCGTTTAGCTTTTAACTTGTGTTGAAAATGTTTGTCGGACTACGTGAAAAGTCGTTTCTATAGCGACCTTTGACGCCCGGAAGTCCTAACAACAACATACAGCCCACGATGTGGGCTCTGTTAGGTTGTGTAATACGACCTCAATCGATTCATTTGAAGAGAGAAAAGAACAAACTGATTGACTCGTATTAGATCGTTAAAAACGATAAAAAAGTTTACTTTTGGTAAATTTCACCTTCGAGCTTATTATTGTGGTTTCAGATGAAAATGTCGTTGTCAGAACTCACGAGAATTTCAGGCTTTTATTAATTTTATAATGGACCCATTTATGATTAATAAAAAGGAAACCTTTTTCATCAGTATTTTTCGTTTTTAAAGAACGAACACGACTCGCACCATGAAGTTTTCAACTCGAAACAACTATAGTAAGCTCGTTTCAGATTGATTGCCTTTCTCATTGCAAGACACTGTGTGGCTTCGTTTCAAACGTACCAACACGCGACACACGATTTGTTTTATTTTTATCTCAAGTTACTCTAAAAGGTTTTCCTTTTAAATGAATCGTGTTAACTTGTGTTTGGCGCATATAGACAAACACGACCTTAACCGACTAGCCCTTATAAAAGTACTTTACCAATTCGTCGTATCCATGCAAAACCATGTGAGTTTTAAGTCTTTGGAACGTAATGAATCGTTGTTATCTAGCACCGTATCACTCTTTTGGCTTCATTTATTTCTTTCTCTGTCTAACTTTTTTATTTTATTTTAAGAAATCTTACTTCAGTTAAAATTAAAAAATCAAAGTGTCTAGTTCACTTACTTTATCAGATGCTTTATTGGACTTTTAGTTGAACAAAACTCTGTTCAAATATTTTTGCTAATCCCTAATTAGATAGATAGATAGAATTGCCTTGTGAAAGAAAGGAGGGGACCTACAATTTTCTGCCGGTCCCGAGTGGCTAATCGAGAAAGCGCTTTTCATGGCAATGAATTTAGTAACGGAAGACTTGTCAATTCCTCGTGAAAGGCGATATCCGTGGAAAAACAATTTTGCTTCTGTTGGGATTCGAACCGCGAACTTCTGAGTTAACAGACGGACGTGCTAACCATTACACCACGGGTAACAGCCTAAACCCTAATGCCGTAAGATAAGACCATGCAGAAAGATTTTTTGATTTTCCAGGGAATATGTATCGGGTTTTTTTAAGAGCTTAAGAACTCTATATGGGCATTTCTCCACTAAATGGAAAATCGCTGTCCCAAGCAAATTTTATGTAATAAATTTAAATTTTTCTCAGGTTTTTGTATCAATAATAACATAGTATTATGCATTCTTGGCACGCCACAGCTTATTTAGATATTTAATAATGTTATATTTGAATAAATAAACTCCAAACACCCCAAAAAACAGTCCCCTGGTACGTCCCATTTAGTGAATTACAAGTCTTGTTACCAATATAAATTTTTTTTGCCGTTGATAACTGAATAAAAAGTATCCAAATATATAAAAATAACATTAAGTATCTTTATACTTCACAATTATATTTTTTACAATATAATTTATTCAAAATATCTATGTGCGAATGCTGTCCTCAAATTTTTGAAACAGTCCCCTGTTAAAATTTGAAAACCGCGCTGAAGTCAAATTTTGTTTTGGCGCGAAACATTTAGATCGTGAAACGAAACGCAATCGGTGTGAAGTTCGTTCGGCTGTGGAGATAAGCGAGCAGCCGCCATTTTTTTTTTTAGTGTGATGACTGCATCTGCTAGTGATCCACGCGTATCGGCAGTTAGGAAAACAATCCCCTGGTAAGCCCTTTTTATACTGTTTTAGCAGTTTTAATAACGACAACTTGTTCAAAATAATTAAATATCTAGTATGGAGCCACATCTGTATCGATAATCTGATATGTTTAAATGATTTTGTTTTATTAAATATTTATGAAAAAATGACAGTCCCCTGGCAAACAGTCCCCTGTCATTTCATAGCCTGGTTGTGATAAATGATTAGCTGTAGTAATTTTTCTTTGTTTATATTTTGGTTTTTTAGTATTATAAAGACTGACTTTAGTGTCATACAATTAGTTTTAAAAAACCGGTGAACTAAGAAGTTGATTTTGTTAAGTTTAACAAAAATGTTATGAGCTCTAAAAAAATTCACTTTAATAAGTAACTAATACTGTTTATTTATTCCAAAAAATTACATATTTTTAAAACAATAAAGAAAAATAAACACTTTGATTACTTTAAAAAACCAAAATACTCGTTTTTGTCCTTAAAACATATTCAAATGAATAGTTAAAACAGTCCCCTGTCAGGGTTTTGCATAAAATCGTCCACAACTAAAAAACAAAGAGGAAAATGTGTGGGCTTTTTAAAGATATATATTTAGTATGCTATTGCCCTTCATTTAACTTACAAATATTCTCAATATTTCATAAAATTTTCTGAGGACACCCTTGTATGAACGAATTTCCAAATAGCAGAGAAACACCCATATAATAATACAGACAATTTTGGTTTTTAATGCTTCAAGTGTTGGTTTTTCGTCATAAGCCAACGACTTAACATAACCCCAAAAAAGTAACCGAAAGGCGTTAAGTCACATGAACTAGATGTGCAGATTCAGTTGCATGACCAATTCTGGAAATGAATTTTGTCACCGAGCACACTGTTGCAAAGCACGTTGCATGTAGTTGAACCAGTGCTGTCGTTTCTGAAAAGTCCAAAGCAGTACATTCCAGAAAATTTTGCATAATTTTTGGACAAAAGCAATACGCATATATAGTTTTTTCAAATCATTTTGTTAAAATTTTTTACAAAAATAAACTTAGATACATACATATCTACTTTATCTATTCTTTACTTCGATTACCCGATTTTGATGTGGATGGTTTTGTTGGTCCGGATGGAAAAGGAGAACGTACGCTTTTTGCCTTGAAAAAGATCTAAGGACAATAAGAACTAATTAGAATCGAACTGCGCACATTCATTTTGTTAACCTACGCAGAATTCGATTCGTCTGTCGAAAGACATTCTACAGACATTTTTATCCTCAACAACCTGCCTTATGAAGGGTCCGCCATCTAACGTTTTTTTGAACTAGTGCTTATTTCGTGAATGGTAACACTAAGCTCATGTCTGATTAGACAGATAACTAGTTTTATCCTTCCGTTGAACGAATATGCATACGCTTGAACAACGCTGGGAAATATTGCGACATTAGTATACTTTGAAGATCAAGGTAATGTTGCAGAATGTGTGCGAAAATTCAGATGAAGCTCATTTTGATCTTGGGCAAGGAGTGGCCGTTACAGTCAATGGGGATCGTTATCGGGCCATGTTGAACGAATTTTTGTTCACAAAAATTAAAGAGGAGGGTATTGGCAACATTTGGTTTCAACAGGACAGGACACTCGATGTCTTGCGCCTTGTTTTTGAACAGGCAGAGCTGATTTCATTTGGCCACCACCTTTTAAAACAAAGAAAACTTATGTATATAATACTTCTACATTGATTTCAATTTTTATTTTTCCAAATTTTGTATAAAAGGCTATATTATCACTGAAAAAATAAAACACTGACACGAAAACCGAAACTGAGATCTGAAATCTTTCCGCTTCCGCCAGATTGATTGGCGTATATACATAAAAATACAGAAAGATTACCATGGTGAATAACATAATTTTGCACTAATGTAATGAAAAACTCATCTATGCATTACATATAAATAAAGAATAGTAAACTCGATATATTATATTTAACTTGTAGCAAGGGATGCCTCGCCTAAGGTCACAGCTCATATGTCCTTTGAAAATATAAAGAAGTGATTGTTGCACCTTCGTGCCCTCGGTCCAAGGCTTCTTAAATGGGAAATCAATTTTACTATTCCATATACATATAAACAATGATCTAAGTATGTGCAAAAGTGTACCATGTTATTCATATTTGTGAAACTGAGGTTGTGGAATGTGGATCTGGAACTTGGAAGTGCTTTTTCATCGAATTACATATTTTCGAAGTGATGCCATCTCATATTTTTTTCGGTATTTATTTTTATGAACAACGAATTCGAAAAAGCAATACAAGTGGCAATACAAAAATTAAAATGCAGTAAAACAAAAAAGTGTGCAGTACGGCAGTACGCACCAAGCTAAAGCAATACAAATATTGCTTTTGCAGTACATTCGACAGCATTGAGTTGAACTGGCCTGCTGGAACCAAATGTCGATGTTGAGCTGATTTTATTTTTTGAAAAGAAGAAAGTGGTCAGTAAGGTTCGATAGCGCTAGCCGTTCAAACCTATTGCAGTCAATGCCACATTTCGAATGAAATAAGATCCGATGATGCCACCAGCGTGCAAACCGCGCAAACCAGTCAATAAATTTGTCTTTTTGAAGGTTTTCAACCGAGAATAATAAATTAAGTGCGACAACGATCAATTACTGGGCGAATTGCTTGCACACTATGCCTATTTTGTCAATAGTAAAATGGACGAAATGGACAAAGTGTTGTGGGGTCATTCATAAATATTCAGTTCGTCAATCCAACTTTTTTCAGCCTCTGAAACGCTAATTTTTTATGTGTGAATGTTTTTTCCGAAGTTAATTTTATTCATCAACTGACAGTTTTTATAAATAAAATTCTGACAAATTCAGTTGTTCAGTCAAGAAAAGCCAACTGAAAATCTGGATTCAGTTTATAGAGCTGTCATATCAGAGAAAGTAGCCCACGAGCTACGGTTGGTTTTTTGTCGAACGATTTGTCGATTAACTTATTGCATTAAAATTGGCTTTGATTAATTTTCAATAATTTGCCGTATAATAAATTTTAAAAAAAATATGTTTTTGTGCAAAATTCTAACTTTATTATGGCTCAAGATTTATTCAAATTATGGCTATTCGCATATTGCTAAAAACCAATATTGAAGAATGAAGCCATGGAAGCTAGTTACCTTACATTGAAAAAGAAAATATTTATTTCTCATATACTTCAACTAGAATCGCAAACGCAGAACTGAAAGAACTAGACTTTGACAGATGACCAATCGTTTTACATTGCTCCTAGTCCCATCTCTGCCAAAGAATGTCTGTTCGTTGATCGACTTGCAGATTCTTGCCTCTGCCAAGTTAGTGTAATCTCAAACTACATGGGTAGGCAACTTGACCTTGTATTTACAACAGATCCCATTAATTCTTCAATCTCACTTTCACCCCTGCTCAACCATAGATAACCTACACCTTCGTCTCCTTCTCTCATTTTTTCTCCAGTCTTCAAAACCATCCAACCCGCCCGTACATCCAGCTTCATACGATTTCCACAAAGCGAACTTCCGCAAAATTAATGATTATCTCAGTATAACTCACTTTAATTTTGATAATCTAACTGTAGAAGATGCCACATCCACGTTCTACAGAGAAATACATAAAGCTATATTCCTATTTGTTCCCCTTTCTAGACTTAAAACTTCTTCTACTTCCCCTCCGTGGTATAACCATAGGCTCCGTACTCTAAGAAATAAAAGGAACAAATTGTGGACAATCTTCTTTCGTACACGATCTCCTACTGACTATTCAGCTTACCTTGGCTCTTATCTACACTTCTGTGAGCTAACATTATAAATGACCCTAAGTCTTTTTATAAATTTGTCAACCACAAAAGAAAATCTGACGGGTACCCTTCCTCCCTTTCCTTCAATAACGAAACCTCATCCGATGCACTCGCCGTATCAAACTATTTCGCAAATTAGTTCAAACAGTCTTTCACGGGTGATTCTTTTGTTCCTAATTCAGATTATTTCTCGTTTTTACTGAATTTTTCTTTTGATCCATTCCTTCCACGTTTCTTTGACTCTTATCTAATTGAAGAAAAGATAAATCATCTAAATGATGAGTATATTCCTGTCCCCGATGGTATACCTGCCATATTTCTTAAGAAATGTTCCGCCACTCTTTCCCTTCCCCTCTCAAAAATTTTTAGCTTTTCCATATCCCTTGGAGTTTTCCCTCAAGCTTGGAAAACGGCGTTTATAACGTGAAAAATTATCGTCCCATTGCTAAACTATCGCATATACCCAAAATTTTTGAAAGCATATTATTTGAAAACTTATGTTTTCGTTGCAATTCTCTCATTTCTCCTAGACAACACGGGTTCCTCAAAGGCAGATCAACAACAACAAACCTCGTTGACTTTGCCTCATTTTCCTTCTCAGCCTTGGAGAATGGAAAGGAGTTCGATGTAATTTCAACTGACTTTAGTTAAGCTTTTGATAAAATATCTCACAAACTTATTCTTTTTAAACTTTCCACCCTCGGCTTTGAACCTATTCTGTTGAGATGGATTTCTTCTTATTTAGAAAACCGTTTTTACAGCGTTCGGCTCAGATCCACCTTATCCAGCCGCTTTCTAGCTACATCCGGTGTTCTCCAGGGCAGCCATTTAGGGCCTCTCCTCTTTATTATCAGTATTAACGACATTGAAATGATCATCAAACACTCCTCTATCTCTCTCTATGCGGACGATAAACACTCTTCCGACCTCCAACATGACCTCGACAATTTTTCAATATGGTGTTGCAAAAACTGCCTGGAGCTAAATGTTTCCAAGTGCCAATCAATAACCTGCGATGCTTTCTTTCTAAGGCTGAGGTAAGCTCAGCGTGTCCAAGGTATTCTCGACGAAGCACCAGAAGTCGAGATAAAGATTCCACCAAAAATAACCAAACACGACCAACTTTTATCGTTACAATAAATTCCTTTTTATTTATCTTCTTAATAACAATAGGTTTTCTTAAATTAGCATATCTATATATATAAAATAGGATGTATGTATGTATGTATGTATGTATGTCCGGGGTAAACTCCTAAACCACCCAACGGATTTTTATGAAATTTTCAGGGTAGACTTAGTTTAGTCCAGAGATGGTTCCTGTCAAGGTTTGATCCCCGTATTCCCACAGGAACGGTTTTGGGAACGCAAAATTAGAAACTATTCAACAGATTTCAAAAGTTCTTTCAGCACTAGAGGTGCTACATTATCTCCCTTCATCAGTAACTTAAACTATATTTCATCCCTATAATCCCACAGGAACTGAAACGGGAACGAGAACGGGAACCATAAAGTTACTTGACCGATTTCAAAAATTCATCCCTAAATTCCCACGGAAGAGGAAAATAGAAAACGGGAACCTTAAAACTACTGACCCGAGCAAAGCCGGGCGGCTCAGCTAGTACAAAATACAATAACAATTCTGTCTTTAGCGCAAATGCCAAAGAATAATCGAGTGGCCAAAAGCCTGTCCTCGGTACCTTCAGGAGGAAGGGAAGGAGGAATAAACACAGTAATTCTGTCCTCAGCGCAAATGCCGAAGAATAAACGGTTGGCTATAAGCCTGTTCTCGATACCTTCAGGAGGAAGGGAAAGAGGAATAAACACAGTAATTCTGTCCTCGGGGCAAATGCCGAAGAATAAACGGTTGGCTAGAAGCCTGTCCCCCCTACACTCAGGAGGAGTGGAGAGAGGAATAAACAAAGCAGGTTCTCGCTTCTGCCTTCTGTCCAAAGCACCAATGCAATGGAATTATCGTTGAAGCTACCTTTGCGTCGGCAGCTTCCAATGTCCGTGAGGATTCCTGACGGGAATTCACACGGAAGAAACGTTTGAGCCTTCCGGACTCTGTCCTCAGCGTACGATGCTGAAGAATAATCAAATGGCTTTCAGCCTGTCCTCCCTACACTCAGACGGAGTGGAAAGAGGAATAAACAAATTTGGATAGCTTGCGCCGTCCTTCTCAAAAATGTGGTGGGATAGTACCAAGGTACCAAATCCCAAGTTTTCAATTGAGTGGTGTACACTCTACCGAAGCGGAGCAGAAAACTTAACTTTACCTCTACAGTCTACAAGTTGCATCCCTATATCACATTTCCTACAACATGTGAGTGTGAGCTCTATAAATGAGCAAAACCCATTGACTATTGTTGGTGGCGAATGCATACCCAATGTTGTGCTGATATGCCTGTGTTTGCACATAACGAGTGGGGTGAATGGGCAACTTGGAAATGCGTATGTAACTTGTGTGTGTTGCTGCGTGTGCGGAGGTATTCGGTGCGTTTGTTGGTTCGGTTACTCCGATATACATATATCTTGTGTATGTGGCGAACTCTTGTCATAAGCTGACAAGTGGCAACTCTTTTCTCAAGGCAGGCAGACAACCACGCAAGAAGCAGGCAGACAACTACGCGAGCATAAACTGAAAATCTTTCATCTGTCATCAGCAACGAGCCACATGCTTTTTCCAACCTCATTCATTCGACATCCCGCTCTCATAACATTCAGTCAACTTAATATCTCAAACTTATTGTTCAAACCTTGAATTACAATTAAAATAATTTATTTGAATTAGAGTTCTTGTTTTTTATTTAGCAGGACCTCTAAAGTGGTGACCCCGACGACCACAATTACAAGCAGCAAAATATTTTTATGGATGAAACAAAAGGAGACTCCGCAAGTAACGCATTGCCAGACGAGCTAACGGAGGGTATAGCTGGATTGTTCAGAGCAACAGAAGCGCAAGCGATGGAACCAGAAATAGCAGGAGTTAACGTGAATGTGAAAATTCCTCCATTCTGGAAAGAAAAACCCGAATTGTGGTTCATTCAGGTTGAGTCACAGTTCTTTATGGCACGTGTTAATTCGGATATAAGAAAATACCACACAGTTGTAGCAGCAATTGAAAGTAGTGTTCTGAGCCAAGTGAGCGACGTCTTGCTGAACCCTCCAGCAGGGGAAAAATACGAGAACCTAAAGCAGAAACTCATAACACGATTCACTGACTCAGATCACCATCGCTTACGAAAGCTCTTGCAGGAGATAGAACTGGGAGATCGGAGACCATCTCAATTGCTGAGAGAAATGCGACATCTCGCTGGGACCAAAATGGATGACGAGCTGCTAAAGTCGCTTTGGTTGCAAAGACTTCCCGCAAATATGCGTTCTATTATCTCTGTAAGTACCGAGGATCTCGATAAATTAACAGAACTAGCCGATAAAATTGCAGAGGTCAATGAAGTACCGCAAGTGTTCGGAATTAACGGGACAGAACAGCAAAATCAGCAGATGCCATCCATAAATAACGGTGCGACAATCGAACATCAGATATTAGAGCTAACACGTGCCGTAACGGAACTAAAAACACGTTTTACATCTCGACCTCGCAACCGATCTCGCTCTCGATTTTTTAATCAAAGTCGGAGTAGCAGCAGAAAGCGACTAACAAATGACGAAACCACAGATAGCTATTGTTGGTATCATCGCAAACACGGACCCGATGCAAGAAATTGTAGAGCTCCATGTTCTTTCCAAGCTTCGTTAAACTAACTGGCCAGTCTCTAATGGCGACAGCCACTGGCCCTAATAATTGTCGCCTTTTTGTCAAAGACCCTAAGAATAACTTATTGTTTCTTACAGACACGGGAGCAGATATTTCTACAATACCACCAACAACACAGCAAAAGAAAACGTGTCACACTGAAACATCAAATCTATACGCAGCAAATAACACACCCATCCGGACTTATGGAAACAAAACCCTTGTGCTTGACCTCGGACTGCGGCGTGTTTTCAAATGGAGTTTTGTGATTGCTGACGTGTCACGACCGATAATTGGAGCGGACTTTTTGAAGCACTTCGGAATTTTAGTTGACCTTAAGAACCGTCGACTTATAGATCAGCAAACGTCTATGTCTACCATTGGATTCATCACGAAAATTCCATCGACCGAGTTAACCAACGTCAATCGTGAGATACCGTTCCAGGAATTGCTGCACGAGTTCAAAGATATAACACGTGATACACTAGCAGCTCGAACTATAAAGCACGATGTCACTCATCACATTCCTACCACTGGACCACCCGTTCACGCAGGATACAGACGACTTCCACCAGAAAAACTAAAAGCTGCTAAAAGGGAGTTTGAAAGCCTTATGGAACAGGGAATTTGCCGTCCTTCAAAAAGTGCGTGGGCAAGCCCCTTGCATATGGTCCCAAAGCACAATGGAGAGTGGAGACCCTGTGGCGATTATCGTCGGCTTAACGCCAATTCGGTTCCCGATCGATATCCCATAAGACACCTACAGGATTTTACCAGTTTTTTGGAAGATGCCACCATTTTTTCGACTTTAGATTTACAGAAGGCTTACCATCAGATACCGGTAGAGCCTGATGACATACCGAAGACAGCCATTATAACATCATTTGGACTGTGGGAGTTCCTTTTTATGCCACCTGGACTAAGGAATGCTGCCCAAACATTCCAGCGATTCATAGACAACGTGCTTAGAGGCTTAGACTTCGCTTTCCCATATATTGACGATGTACTTATCGCTTCAAAAAATATGGAAGAACATCAGAAGCATCTTCGAATAGTTTTTGAACGCTTACGAGAGTATGGCTTGGTGTTAAATGTGGACAAAAGCCAGTTCGCACAAGAGGAAGTGACATTTTTAGGCCACACAGTCAACGCACTTGGCATTAAACCACCGAAACACAAAGTACAGGCTATTCTTGACTATCCTAAGCCAGAAAAGGTATGCGATTTAAGACGTTTTCTTAACTCTATCAATTTTTACAGGCGATTTATAAAGAATGCTGTGGACGAGCAAGCCATACTCCAGCAAGTAATTCCAAAAGGTAACAAGAAGAACGACAAGAGTTTGATTGCTTGGACTTCAGAGACGGAGAAGAGCTTCGAAAACTGTAAAAGGGCTCTTGCTGAAGCAGCTTCACTAGCCCATCCAAAAGCAAATGCACAGCTTGCATTAATGGTCGATGCATCTGATGTGGCGGTAGGAGGTGCTTTACAGCAATTTTTCGACGGCAAATGGGAACCCCTCGGTTTTTTTTCAAAGAAGTTGATCCCATCGCAAAGAAAATATAGTGTATACGACAGGGAGTTGCTTGCCGCCTATATGTCCGTGAAATATTTTCGTTTCATGCTGGAAGGTCGCAAATTTTGTATTTTTACGGACCATAAGCCACTAACCTTCGCTTTCCATCAAAATCCGGAAAAGGCATCACCAAGGCAAGTCAGACACCTTGACTTTATCGGCCAATTTACCACTGACTTAAGATACATAACTGGAAAGGAGAACATTGTTGCTGACACACTTTCCCGCATTTCTGAAGTTTCTGCCACAAATACCATCGACTTTGAAAAGTTAGCTGCAGACCAGGAAGGAGATGAAGAGCTGCAGCAAATTATAAAAGGTACTTCAAAATGTTTAACTTTGAAAAAGTGCCCTGTTCTTACAGATCCGAAGCTGTTTTTGTACTGTGATGTATCAACACAGCACGTGCGACCCTTCATCACAAAAGAGTTTAGACAATCCGCGTTCGCTAGTGTACATAACTTGGCTCACCCTGGTATACGAGCCACAGTAAAGCTGGCCACAGAACGATTTGTCTGGCCATCCATCCGGAAGGATTGTCAAACATGGGCAAAGCACTGCATAGCATGTCAACGAGCCAAAGTATGGAAGCATACACGCACACCAACCGCAACCTATCCCCTAACTGGTAATCGATTTGAACATCTCAATATTGACATAGTCGGCCCACTGCCAACGTCACGGGAGTTTCGTTATCTCCTTACATGTGTTGATCGTTTTTCGAGATGGATAGAGGCGATACCAATGCGTGAGATGACCGCAGAGTCCGTGGCTAGAGCACTTTATGAAGGATGGTTCAGCAGATTCGGAGTTCCCCAACGAATAACCACCGACCAGGGGCGTCAATTCGAGAGTGACCTTTTCAAACAACTGATGAAACTCCTAGGCATTACTCACCTTAGAACGACAGCATATCACCCCGAAGCCAATGGTATGATCGAGAGGTACCATCGTATTCTCAAGGCGGCCCTTAAATGTCACAACACCGATGAATGGATGGATGTGCTGCCATCAGTTTTACTGGGTCTTCGAACTTCCTTTAAAGAAGACCTACAAGCGACATCAGCAGAGTTATTGTATGGTACAACTCTACGGTTACCAGGTGAGTTTTTCTGTTCCTCAAAAGAAAACATCAATGCACCCGACTTCGTGAAGCAACTTCGAAAAACAATGAGCAATGTCTTACCACAAGGGGCAAACCACCACGCTACGAGAAATGTTTTCATACCTCATGATTTGGCAAAATGCAAATTCGTCTTCATCCGACATGATGCTGTTAAGAAGCCTCTTGCTCCAACTTACGACGGACCGTTTCGCATCATCAAGAGGTGGGACAAATTCTTTCAAATCGAAGTACACGGAAAGAAAACTCAAGTGTCCATCGACCGACTGAAGCCAGCACATATTCTAGAAGAGAAGATCTTAAGCCCGACAACAGCTCAAACTACAGTCTCACAACGTAAACAAAATCCAGCAGAAAAATATGCGACAAGATATGGCCGTGTGGTTAGATTTCGTGAACCTTAACTAATGTATCACTGGCGCTGGAGGGGGAGTACTGTGGCGAACTCTTGTCATAAGCTGACAAGTGGCAACTCTTTTCTCAAGGCAGGCAGACAACCACGCAAGAAGCAGACAGACAACTACGCGAGCATAAACTGAAAATCTTTCATCTGTCATCAGCAACGAGCCACATGCTTTTTCCAACCTCATTCATTCGACATCCCGCTCTCATAACATTCAGTCAACTTAATATCTCAAACTTATTGTTCAAACCTTGAATTACAATTAAAATAATTTATTTGAATTAGAGTTCTTGTTTTTTATTTAGCAGGACCTCTAAATGTATATCACTCGAATTTTGTTGAACGAAATATCCGCACTGTGACGGTTCGTTACAAACCTTCTCACGTAAACGCATCAAATCTCCTCCCCGTCTCTATCTTCCAAACGGTCAAATCATTTCCACCTAAATACGCTGAAAGATCGAAGAGAAATATTTGACGTTCTCTTCATTCACCGAATCCTCACAGGTACCATTGACTGTCCAGCCCTTAACGAATCCATTTTTCTAAATACTAACCCTCGTAACACCCGGAATCCCCACTGTTCTATCTTCCCACCCATCGAACCTCTTACGGCTCCAATGAACCCATCTCCCGAATGCTGAATGTCAACTTCCACTCCACTTGTTTTGACTTCAATATGAGTACTCTCTGCCTAAAACTTAGTCTCCTAAGCCCTCCAACTAGTTAGTAAGTCTTACCTATTAAGTTTCTTAGTTTGTAAATTAATAGCTTGTATTAAGCCTAATTAATGGGGATTTTGCCCCCACCAAAATAAAAATTAAACTAAATTAAAAATTAAAAATTAAATTATTCTTAGTACTATTTTAATCTGAAATTAGATTTAGATGAACGTCCAACGAATAACTAAATAAATAAATTTTTAAGAATGCGCCCTATTTCCACTATTTGGAAGCATTGTTCTGAACAGAAATGTTAACAAAGTTTGATATTCTCAACAGTGAAACCATAGACAACTACCATCGAAACTTCTCATATAACTAAAAAAAAAAAAAAAAACACTCTTAATATTCCTCGCATTCATTCAAATTCAGTTTTTCGTACAATCTAATTTTTTCCATACAAATAATTTGAAAACTGACAGCAAAGTTGAAATGAACAACCTAACGTCCGAACAGAGTCCGAAAAAAGGTTAGATTGTCTGACAAGCTGAATTTTTCTGAATGCGCGCATTGAAATTAAACTGTTTCCTTTCTTTTCATTCAAAAAAAGTTGAGGCAATAACAAGCTGCAGCACTCAGATTAAATACCAGTCAACTACCAGATTTATCTTGTTTTGTGGAAAGTGGAAATGAAGTGGCTGTAATTTTACCTATGACCTGAAGGGCGCAGTACAGGTGAAACTAGAAGGCTCAAAGAAGAGTTGATAAGCGGCTCGGTATTCGAACCCATGTGTCCGGCCTGTTTACTAAACATCCTATTACAGAGCCACTACCACCCTGAATATTTCCTTAGTCTAGCTTCCTTAAATTAAACATTAAATTTGTGTGTTGTACATGCTTCCTCTTATACATAGAGGTATGCATAGGATGATAAATTCAAATCTTCTCCGAGATCGTGCGTCAAACTAGATATTCAAATATCTTAAGTTAAGTTAAGATAAGTTTACAAATAAAATAAATTAAATACAAGAAAATAATCACAAAGAATACAACATTTGACAGCTTTTTAAACGAAAAAAGAGTAAATAAATAAATAAACGTAAAGCAAATGAAATCACCACAACTTGGCACTTGTTCATATCATCATAATTGAATCATATTTATAATTATTCACCTCGTTTGCTCTTGCAAACATTTTCATTTTGAGTGGACATGCAACAAACTACACCTAGTCCTGTTTGTTTGAAAAGCGCTGTGTTGAAAAACAAATTTCCCGTGAAATATAATTTTGTGCATAAATTAATTATAATTATTTCAACGTTAAGAAACTGACCTCGTCAGATGTATACCACATTAAAATACACTCTCACTGTGTACTTTATTCCCAGATGAGTCCACCCACCCACAAAATATAAAACAAACTCACATACGAACTAATTTCGAACATAAAAATGGAAGACTAAATGAAAAAAATAAAATAAACTCACTTTGCAAAAAAAAAAAACAAACATAAAATAGTATCACACGAACCCAACCCAACAAAAACAAAATATACATAAATATGCCTCATGGATTATTCAAAAAAATAATTTTTACACAAATAATAAGTTGAATAGAGGTGTACGAAAACACAAAAAGAAGAAATATTCGATGATGGTGACTATGAATGACAGCGAAAGTTGAGCGATTTTTTGATGGTATTTATGAGAGCCACCAAGGGTTAGGCAAATAGGGCTAACAGATATTTATTACCCATTACTGGAGCCATACAAGCCAAAAATCTTGTCAATGAAGTAGCCGGTGCTAGGAAATCCGCAAGTGCTGTAAAAATATTTCAAGTTTGTATAAATTGTTTGAAGACAATTTTCAGGTTCTGAGCTTTCACAGTGTACTGTAACTCTGTAGCTTAACTCTAGCTGTCTTAAAATGCAAGTTTTCGCTGTATAAATAGCTTACATCGGTTCCTTACTTGTGTTTGAAAGGTAATTTGCGTAATGTAGTAATGTAAGATTACAAAGCTTTTCTTCAAGTTGTAGCTTATTTGTTCCTTTCCTCTAGTATACCTACATTGCTACTAAATTATTCAATGTAAATATTTTTGATTGTCTAGCAGAGGAAGTCGTTTTTATCTCATATTTACAATTGTTTTTTTGTTTACGTTTCCGATTACGTCGCTCATTAACTATTCATACAGAAATAGCCAGTTGCAGCAACGGTGAGTTAATAATTTCCTACTATACTACCTAGTGTTTGTTCAAAAATAAATTTTTTGTGAATACCTTCGTCAATATCTTCGTCTGTTTTTGACATATTTGTGTTATCCATTGTTAATCCTGGAGGCTGAAATTCTTCTCACGCGCTTCAATTTTTATCTACGATAATATTTAAACAAAAAAATTTCCGTATGAATCACTAAAATATCGTCTTGTATCTTCAGATTTTGTCACATTTATAATTACACAGAAGCATCACTTGCATCACTCGCTTTCGATGGATGGAAACACGCGCACTTGTTTGTAGACATATACAATATTTATTTTTTTCAATTCGAATAATAGTTTCCCTCGGACAATAATTTTATTTTCACCTTAGGAGCATTTGGAAGACTATTCGCGTAAACTCTACTCAACGGAATCGGATTCGTTCTATCACTGAGGTTGGGTGGTTTTAGATAGCCCCAAAGTTAGTAGCCCCAAGTCGATGGTGTGTATTAGTGTCGTCGTCGTGCCGGTGTGTCACGTCGTCGCCGTGAATAAAAATGCTTTTTTATTAGAAGGTGCCTCTTAAGTTTAGATGAATATCTACCCATAAACTCAACTCGCGGTAAACTGGTGGATTGAATACTTTTCGCGCAGTCAACTGAATAATCAGTATTTAAAGATAGACCAAGACTGAAAGACCAGATACACTTTGCAGTATTTATCCCGTACGCTGACTGTTGGGAAAGAGAACTAGCTGAGCTGCTAGCTGCTATATGGCCTGGCCAGCGCGTTTTCGTACGTAGGATATGCTCATTGGTGTTGTTGGATATTTTGCGTCTGTCGTTTTTTTTTTTTCACTGTTTGTTTCTTTTTTATTTATTCATTTAATTGTAATATTATTATTTACTTAATTATAGATTTTCTTAAATTAAGCTTGATCGTTTTTTCTTTTATTTTTGTTTTTTTGTCTGTCTACATGAAGAGATGGAAGCGTAAGCATCTCAAAGTGGATTTTACGTTATAAATAAAATAAAGAGGATGTGTAATGTGTATCTCCGTATGCATGTTTAAATTGAATGAAAGCACATGCATTTCCCGTTCATTATTCTTTTATAAACATGGCTGTCAACGACGCAGAGGGATGAGAAAGAATCTTGTATTGGATACAAGAGCGAAGTTAATTACATTTTTTTAGAAAGAATTTGAATTCATTTCACTTATTTATATTTTTATTTTCATTTAAAAAAAGTTCAATGCTGATTGACTAATGCAGATCGATTGACTAATTTTTGAATATTAATTTTTTTTTTTTTTGTATTTTATAGAAAATAGGAGAGAGGAAGGATGAAGAGTGTACAATCTTACTTTACTTTAAAAATGTACAGAAACAAAAGTTTTCTTTTGGCTGAAAACAGTGGAGAAATACCAAAAATATATGAGTATGTGCTTAGTTCGCTTTGTTTATTTCATCAGTGGGTGGAAAAGTCGTTCTAAATCATACCCCGTTTTTGGATGATGAATTTCTTCAGTCCAATACAATAAGTTTCTCAAATTGTTGCGTTATTGTTACCAATTGTGTTAATATGGAATATGGAAAACAAATATATGAGGCTTAAGGGCATGAAAACTTTCATCCGAATCACGAGAAATTTGTTTGTTTGAAAAATTTACAACTTTACTCGGTCGGGTTGAACCAATTTTTGAGCAAAGCTTGTCATTAGTGTGGTAAACATTGGTTTCAAGACCCAGTATGTTTTCTTTTGACAGTTAAGAGGTAATCTAGTTAAATTTTAGATAAAGAGATAAATTCTTTATTTCTTGTTAAAGATTTACAAAACACATAATTTTTTGAAAGAAAAAATAAAGAGGTGACAAATCATGTAAGTGACCCAATAGCCATGTTTTTTTTAATAAAAGTAAGTTAAAAAAAGTTTAATCTAACAGTTTTATTGAAATTAAAGATAAATATGATTTAGATAATGTACCAAAACCTAAAAGGTAATTCGGTACGTCTTTGGAACGTACAAATTTCCTCACCATTCTAAGGCATTGGCATTGATTACAATTGAAGTTGAAAAAATAAATTCAACCGCTAAAAGCTTCTGATGAAAGTACAATAAGTAAATGTAAAGTTTTATAAGACTTTTTTTTTTTGTAGAATATTGAATTTTCTTCAAGAAAATTCAAAGTAATTTTCACATATTTATTTGTTTGTTAGTTAACGAATTTCAAAGTAAAAAATTAGAAAAGAACATACACAGATCAGTTTTGAAATCTTGATTACTGGGAAGCGGTTAGTCTGACGAAAATTTTTAATAAGACTTTTTTTGAAGGAAACTCAATTTCCTACAAAATACTCACTAATACATTTTATTGGTTCAAATTGGTTCAACAGTATTCACTCTGAAATGAGATCAGGTCTAGAATACAGAAAACACGATTAATATATCTCTACTTTACTTATTATTTTAAATTTTTAAACTTTAACGGTATTTTTTCTTTTGTCATTCCGGAAGATATTTTCAATATATTAAAAAAAACGCCCGTGCTAATACTTATAGACGCACGTTAGAAGTTTTACTCTGCCATGCCAGAAAAAATTGCACAAGATATGCCCGCATGTCTATGATACTCAGGGATATAGATAATGAACGAATATTGAAAAAAAAATTAATTCAAATCGGTCCAGTAGTTTCTAAGTTCCCGTCAACTTTCTTGTCCCCGTGCCCGTGAGAATATGGTGATGACGTATATTACTAGGGGATTAAGTATAGCATTATCACGACAGAAGAACGTTTGAAACCGGTTCAGTAGTTTCCAAGTCCCCGTTGGAAACTGGTTTTTTTTTTCTTTTTTATAATTAATGCTCAGTGGTACCCGTGGTGTGATGGATAGCATGTCCGCCTGTTAATCCAGAGGTTCGTGGTTCGAATTCCAGCAGAGGCAAAAATGTTTTTCCACGGGTATCGCCGTTCGCGAGGAATTGGCAAGTCCTCCGTTAGTATGAAAAGCGCTTTCTCAATTAGCCGTTCGGAACCGGCAGAAAATTGTAGGTCACCTCCATTCCTTCACAAGGCATGGTTGTGAGAAATGCGCTATAAGCCCAGGGGCTCCTCGCTCTGTTGCGCCACCCTATTTATTTTTATTTTTTATTTAACACGAACATCTTTGAGAATCGTAATGTAGTGGAAAAACAGAGGCTGGCATTCCACATTCGAGTAGTGCTTCTTAAATATGAACCTCTATACTTGATTGTACTCCGAAGTTAGGCTCAAGTTAAATTGAAGAGTATTCCTAGTAAGGTAAGTGTTGCGGCTAAATTGTTTCAGGGGGAATGCAACTGGCTATTTCACTAGAGCACTTTTTGCACTTGAGCGATAAAAGAAAATGAGGCAAGTAATGTTTCGACCATGTTCAAGAGAATCAATTGATCCTACAATTGAACTATCACCTATCAGCAAAGCTCTGTTTTAAACCCCATCAAGAAGGCGCTATGATGTTTGAGCAGCCCCTGACAGATGTAGGCTTTGTAAATAGACGCCAGATCAGATCTGATTGTTTTAAGAAACCTAATCACTTGTAGCCTATGTGACTCGGTGATCACGTGACATTTTATCCTTGAGAATTGGTTAAAATCGGTCCAATGTTTTTGGAGCCCTTAGGACGCAAATAAATAATAACACAAAGATAAGTTTTCTTTTTTATATTACTGTAAAGAGTCACGAACTCTTAAAACCACTCAGAAAAATTTTTAGAATCAATTTTTTAAGTTAAGAAATTTGTACCTTACTGCCCCATTTTGTTGTACGTTGGTATAATGGAATGGTCCAAAGTAAATAACCAGTATATTTTAGTTTTTACTAATGCGGTTATTGATTTAATATTTGGCTATTTATATGAATTAAACTTTTAGTTAATCTTATCTTGAAGTAAACGATTTCGTAAGCTTTTTTCGTAAATCTTGAAATCAAAAGTAAGTGAAAAACAGGTAATTTTTTTAGATTGTCATGACAAAGTATTTTTTGAAAATTTAGAAGTAAACTGGCAAAGTTATTTATGTAAAAAACCAGCCCAAAATTAATTTTTTTAATCTTTCTCAATATTCCTTATAGAAAAAAAATATTGAGTTAAATTAAAGTAAAGTTAAGAAACGAAAATATCGGTTATTATTAAAAAGTGTATATTAAACTGTTCTGTCATCTCTGTAAGAGATAGTCACGGTCAGCTGCAGAGCTTGTAAAAACATTGCAGAGTGATTTAAGGGCTGCTTGGCTATCCCAGAAAATGCGTACGTAATGTTTCGTTTATAAAAATGAATTGAATCATCTTATAAGAAACCCGTGTCGTCTCAAGTGGTTGGTAGAATGGTGCTTTGGAAGTTTTTATCGAAAACCACGTGGGAGTGGTGTAGTCGGAACGCATTGATAAAACACAACTGCCTGCCGGTTAAATATGCAATTCCGTTGGTTGAAATATTACATACATAACACAATTAGCAGACAAATATTGTCGACTGTATCTAGGTGCCCCATCACCTCCGATTATAGAACAATGTCTGTTTTATTTGTTGAACAATATCCCAAAACCAATGCAGGCATGGCAGCTACAGATAGCATATCAAAATAAGATTGGTATATTGATTCAACTTGGTCAACTGCGAAGAGAATAGTTATTTTAATTTAAGGATCCAATGTGAATGTATTGTCCTTTCCAACTAAATCGGTACATAGCGTATGAATGTTGATAACAGTTGGGGCACATCAATTGGATTCTATTATAATAGAAAATATTTAATACCTAAATTTTGAAGTGAAACTTCTTATGCGACTTCCAACAAGATGCGATCATTTGTGAATTCTACGCAATGTTAATAAAGTTTGTCTTAAAGAAACAATATGAGTTCACTAAAAATCAATTTCTATTCCTTCCTATTTTCATTTCCACATTAGGAAGTTTTTCCGCGCGGAGGGACTCCACGCTTTATTATTATTATTTTTTTTTTTATTTATTTATTTATTTGCTAGAAATATTCTAGCACATCCCTAGGATTGAAAATTAAAACGCGCTTATCTCAAAACTGCGTTTTTGAAACTGGCCGGAAAAGAAACTTTTTCAGTTAATATCCGATTGACTTGAAATTTAAATTGAGCGTTTTGAGTTGATTAGCTTGTGAAGCACGGACGATTTGAGCGATTCGTTTTTGCCATATAGCGAAAAATTGATACTAATTTATTATCTTGTGTACTTCACTTTCTTTTTATTTATTGAGACTGACTCAATTCAAGTGTATCGTACATTTTATATCCGTATTTTTATTTAATGAAAATTAAATTTAAAATTAATGAAATTAATTACTTAAATGTAGAACGGATTTAAGTGCATGCTTGCTCCAAGCATGAAACATTGTGTACTTCACTAGCAAAACGGTTGTAGATTATGAAAAAATAATTATCGTTCCAAATGCTGATTGGGCTGCGTAATGTGTCCGACCGCGAAACATCTTTTTTAAGTGCTAGTTAACGTTTCTACAACCACCATTTTGTTTTAAATTTCAAATAAAAAAGTTCTATATACTTTTGAAGAGTTGCCCTGTCGAATAGTATCCTATTTGTATAACCTTTTTCCTAAAATCTATTTTTTTTTTTTTTAAACCTGAAAAAACCTTGTTTTTTGCCTTCACATAGGTACAACCTCTTAAAACCTTGCTCTAACTTATCTGTCGTTTGTCATTTGCTTGAAATTTTGTGCTTTTTATGTTTAAGACTATAACCTTACTTCTGAATCAATTTTTTTAGGAAAAAGAATTAAACTTTTTTTCTAAATTTTCGTTTACAAGCAAAATATAATGCAATTTTTATTACTGAGTTTTTTTTAGTTCTTAGGACTGTTACTTCACTGCCTTTGCTGAACTGTCAAAAGTTAGGTACTGTTCGCATTTATTTCAACGTAAGGGGTTATTAATTGAGTTGGTGAAGTGTTTGTAAATCGTTCGTTTAATGATTAAAATCAGAGCGATATTAACTAGAGCCGGCACTTTCTCTTAAGGGGAGTGTGGTGAGCTTTTTTGTGAATATTGCATGAAGCCCCAACATTTATTGTGAAGAGCTTCGGGTGCGTTCACCCTTTAAAAAATATACATTTCATAGACTGCGACTGAGTAGACCCGACGTTCGGCGTTCCAAAAATTACTAGCGCACAAAAGTGCGAATAAATCAAGAAAGAGTTGTCTCATTCAGACACCAAATAATCCAGAACCGGTAGGCTTGTTCACGAGTTCTGGAGTGAACGCTGGGTACAGTATAGGTGGATCAATATTGGAAGCAGACAAGTGAAGAGAAATGAGTGGAAAAGTTTTTAGTAAATAAAAATAAATCAATTTGAATTAGAATTGGCGCGAACAAGAACCTATCACATGGCCCATCTTGGATACAAACAAAACAGTTGGAATCTATTTTCGATGTTTCTTGCAACTTAAATGACTTTGATACAAAAAAAACCTACACTAAAATCGAATTTTCTATCCATTTAGAAAGTAAGGCATAATATGTCGCGAAGGTCTTTGGATTTAGTGAAAAGAGCACGATAGACGTCGACATGTTAAGGGAGTCTAAAGTTAATACTTAATTTCAAACAAAAACATTAAAAATTGACGACAGCAAATCATGAGAGGCGATTTGGAAAAAAGTTAAGAAAGTGTTATTCCAAGACATTCCTGGAAGGAACACCGATTTTTGCCTCGAAATTGGGCCTTGTGGTTATCAAGAAAAAGCTACCGGGTTATACCTTGTCGTTTATGTAAGGAAGAAACTACGTATACGGAGATGTTGAAATTGAAAGTTGACCCTGAAAGCGGAAAGTTGAATAAAAAATCTTCAAATTGAGAGTCAACTTCAAATGAACCAAATGGACCGTACTTGATTTAAATCAAACTGCAGTCAAGGTAATTAGCTTCAAACTAAAACGTTGGCAATCTTGAATCAAAATGCTTTGCCTTATGTTCTCAAAGCACTGAAAAGTCAATACGCGCAAAATTAAGTAAATAGAAAACCAAATTATATATGCACTTGATTGCCGCTCTCCTAGTATGCATTCTTTTTTTTATTTATTTATATTCACTTTGTACATACATATAGATAAATTCAATCGTTCAATATACTTCTAAATGCGAATCTATTTATATGTCATTAGTATTCATTGAAACACACTACTGCAGAGAAGACTTTGACCGGGATAAAATGTTTTAGGGCAAATAAAGTGGTTGAAGTGAAGTATTCCGGACGAAATTCCTTCTCTGACAGAAAAAACATTTTTTTGTTACTTTTTAACAGTCAGAAACACGCAAAGAAACAACATTTCATGCAAACAAAAATCACTTTCTTGTGAGCTTACCTTACATACGTGAATATACCTATGTATTTGTATATGTAGGCTCTTTTCTTCGGTTGGGATATTTAGAACAACAGATAAAATAAAAAAAGACATTCTAACAACCATGTCACGAGAGCCTAGTTAGGAGAAGAGTGTCATTCAAATGATAATCATAGCCTATTGTTCAAATGGTATTGATTTTTGGAGGTAAAAAAAACGACAAAAATTGGAAATTCAATGTTCTATAAAAAGAATCAAGAATACGAAAAGAAAGGCCTTTCTCTAAGTGAAAACGGTTGTTTGATGTGGTTGATGTCATACTTAGATTATAATAAAAAAATTGTGATTTTTTTCTCATTAAACTTACTTGTTACACGACGAATTTTCACCGAAAAATATGAAAATAATTCTCCAAACATTTTACACAAACAATTGTTGTTTTATAATAAGGATAATAGGCTCCTGATGGTCACTAGCAAAGTACTTCGGTACCATATTCCGGTTTAATTATAATCAATTTACTCCCACTCACAGGAACAAAGAAAAAATGCATTTTATTAGGATGACACCAGCACTCTCTACGTCAGTGGAAGCGAGTATAAACATACAAAATCGAGGGTACTTGGAATAAAATTGAATGTCGTGCGTAGGTTGTGCTTTTCCTAAATTTTTTTTTTACCTTTTTCAAGACATGCGCCTAGACAATAGCATATCCTTTAATTTTTTTTCTGTATCAGAGCCTATGTAATGTCTTTTATGGTAAAAGAAATAAATTTGCAGACCTATCATGCATTGGATGAACAATTTTTATTATGAAGTGTTAAGTGTATGTTTGTATATATAAAAGTATTTTGTTTGTGAGACCTAACACCTAATGCAGCAAAGGCCGTTAAATTTGTTGCATTCAAACAAAATAAACGGAAATTGATATATTATGGCAAGCACCTCCTCTTCCGCATAACAGCCCTGTATGGAAGTATTTTCATAAATCTACTACATTTCTTAGCTTGACGTTTCTTTGAAAAAGTGTCATATATGTCAAATATTTTTAATTTTTGCGAATTCGAGACAACTGTTGCAGCAAATTAATAAGAATCATTAAAATTTTGCATTGAAACAAGTTTTGGATCAATTGGTTTTAACTGAAAAGAATGTCAGCACGTTTAGGTTCCAATATTTTGAACAAACTTGTCTCCAGAAATGGAATTCGTAGAATTTTATCTCAAAGATCCATGACGTATTACCCCGTCAACGACCAAGTCTATGGATTGGATGAAGAAAAGCAAAAGGTAAAAAATATGTTTTTGATATTTTATCGAAATTAATAATGCTATGTGGTGGGTGTGTCTGTCACCATGTGAAAGTAGGTAAATAAGATAAAAATAAAACTTGCAAAACGAGAGTTGTTTTCAAAGTTGGATAATTTTATTAGCGATTTGAGCAAAAAAGTAGGTACATATGTAGCTATAGTGTATGTAAATGTTATCAATAGAGTTCCATGATACTTTGATCTTTGACATCGTTTAAGAAAACAATAACAAGTATTGAGTGCGCCGCAGCCGCGCTTACAAATAGCTTCTTATGCTAATTGCAGACAGCAGCAGTAAATATTAGTTGATTTAATGCGACTCCGGGTTGCATATTGTTAACTTCTATAAATACTTTATATTTTGAGGGCTCGGCTCTATATGCTGGCTTACTGCTTTCTACAAAGCATACCTGAAAGAATGTACACACTTTATTCCTACCAACACGGAATACTAGTATTCATTTTTTCTGCAAACACAAACCTTCTAGTTAACATTAGTCAATGTCAGTAAAATACTTCTAGACAGTCACATAAGGAACATCCAACAGAAATACCATCTAAGTCGAAATACACCTTCAATACTTAAAGGAAATGTCTATAAAAAGGGTTCTTCATAAAGTATTGCGCACAATTGAGTACACCTCACAGTAAAAGGGGTAGAAAACGAAAGAGGGCCTTTCTTCGTAGTGAGACTAGCTTTTAGAACGTCCTAACTACCTAAATCTATTTTCAATGACTTCAATGGAATTGTAGAAAAGCTTTAAGCAGTAGATTTTATGTATGCTCATTGACAGAGAATAATTTGTTCAGATCTGGTATCTGAAAAAAACAGACATTTATCCAAATGTGTCAGTAGTGGTACCCGTGGCGTGATGGTTAACATGTCCACCTGCTAATAACCCAGAGGTTGGAGGTTCGAATCCCAGTATCGCCTCTTGCGAGGAATTGGCAAGTCCTCCGTTAGTAAATTCATTGCCATGAAAAGCGCGTTCTCTATTAGCCGTTCGGAACCGGCAGAAAATTGTAGGTCCTCTCCATTCCCTCACAAGGTATGTTTGTGAGAAATGCGCTAGGCCCAAGGGCTCCTCGCTCTGTTGTGCCACCCAACTTATTTTTTTGTTATGTCAGTAGGGGAACATTAAAAGGATGATGATGTCTCCGCCTCAACCAACATCTTTCGCCAACAATTTCGATCTCGAGCGAGCTCTTTCCAGTTTTTCATGCTAAGTCGGTTGAAGTCTTCTTCCCTTTGGTTGTGCCATTTAAGACGAGGTGTTCCTCTTCCTCAATTTCCGTGTAATGTTCTTTCGAAAACCGGTCGAACCGGAGCGTTGATGTCCATCCGCTCTACATGCCGAAACCATTGTAGTCTCGCGATGCGTACTCATATAGCAGTGCCCATGCAGGGTTACAACTCAAAACACTCGTTTTTAAATCTTTTCCACACATTGTCTTCACATGAATGAATGAATGAATGAAAATTGGGGTTTTGTATTGTACCTCGAGGTGTTTAGATCTATTGAACCCCCTATTTCTTAAGTGGTATTCCTTAATTAAAGTACATACTTCATCCAGATTAGTTCCTTTGATGAAACTTAGTATCTGGGTTACGCTTAGGAGTTTTAGCTCCCTCTCCTCTACATAGTAGGATCCTAGGTACTTCTTTCTTTGGTGTATTAGAGCTTCGCAGTCACCTAGGAGGTGGTCAGGAGACTCTTCCTGTTCGTTGCAATATCTGCATTGGTCGTCACATACTGAATCAAAGACCAAGGGTTTCATTTTCCACTTCAGGTGAGATCCATGCTTCCTCGCCGTATAATAGCTTAGATCATCAAGGTCTCAGGTTCTATTTCTCTTAACACAAAGAAGTATTTAATGAGGAATATTTTCTAAAATTATTTTCTTGGCTTAATCGAAAACTGCAGTATCGATTCCAATATTTCGTTTTGGATTTGGAATTGTCAAAGTGCTTGTGTTGCAGGTTTCGGCATTCAAAAGTCTGCATTTAGGGAATTAGACATCAAAAGCGATTTCTTTCCAAGCATTTGAATAATGAGCTCAGGAGCCTAGACAAGCTTCGTGTGACTCAGTCGTGAACATTTCTCGTTTTCAAGGTATAGACTTTACCCTATGAAAATATTATAACATCGCCACGCACGCTATGGAACAAATAAAATTTCTACGTGCCAATCTAGGTCAGTATGTCAAAACGATTACTTCATAAGAATATTTTGTGTTTGCCACTCAGTGAAGTTACACACGGGAAAAAAATCAATTAAGAGAGGCAAGTCTTACGTTGTTGTCAGTATAGTAAAATAAAACCTGCTCACTATATGAAGATGGTATGCCTACAACTCATTAACCGCGTTGTGAATGTTTTATTTTTATTTGGCACTTTAAAGAAAATGAACCATAAATAACCCTTGACAAAGAGACAAATTTCATAATGCAGATGGGTTCCTAACATCTCCTTACCGAGTATGCTTGTACAGGTTTCGTTCTATTATTTCCTGTTAAATGAATACAAAACTAAGAGAGATTTTTTTTTGGATTTTTCCATCTTGTTTTGATTGCAATTACTTGGCTAAGGGTTGTTTCATCGTCTTAACCATTAGAAACAATACAAGTTTGAGAAATAAGTTTTCAAACGAACATTGAAATCGGCATTTGAAAACAATGACTTTATTGACATTTGTTGTTCCTATTTGTTTGCATCCATTTTAGACCAAGAATACAAAAAAACTCGAGGCCTCATGCATTTTAAACCTTTGCTCTTTAGTGGTTTTTCGGGGTAGCCAAAAAAAGTTGACACTGCCGGGAACAAAGAGTTATAGACCTTTACTCTCATGCTGGTTCCAAACCGGCAATTTTAAGAAAGCGTCGATAAACAAGCCAAAAAAATTATGTTTCTGGGACTCAAACATTGAACTTCCAGGTGAATGGCAAACATGCAAACCATTACATCATGGGCAACAAATCCTCAAGAGTCTAGACCATTTTATAGACCAAAAGTCGATTGCAGATTTTGGGTATGAGCTTTTCATAAATAAGTTTTCCTACCTGGAATCAAATCAAAAAGTTTCGTTTCAAACTGTTTGTCAACACGTTGCCTCCGTTACACTCGAAAACTCATACTTTCAGTGTATGGTGTGGAAGGCACAGAGTAGAACCAGAGATTTAATTACCGAACAAAAACCAGGTTATGCCAGTTGGTTTAAAATCAATAGCTAGAAAAAGTGAGATTATTTTGGATTTTCATTTTCAAAGCTGCCGTGATGAACATTAGGTCTGTTCGTTGAACTTTCCCCAGGGTTGACCCAGGTTTTCTTGACAACCCCGTGAGTTGTCAAAAAAGCCTGGGTTTTGCAGTCCTCAAAAAACGCTAAACCACAAATCACTACACATCCCTGTCATTTAAATAAAAATACATGCCATTTGACAGCCCTCAAATCGCCACAGCAAAAAGCTAGGGCGAGTTTGGGGAAAACCTATGGCAAACCTATGGCTCAAAAAACACTCAATTTGACATTCAGGGCGAATTTAGTTTTCTCAAAAAACGCTTTGTGGCGACCCTAGGGCAACCCCAGGGCTTCAACGAACAAACCTATTATTTGCTGTTAAAATGAAAAGTACACTAGGTTAGGTTAAATTCGGTTAAAGTGCCTGTCAGCTCGGCTAACACACTTAGGCCGGTTGGGCTCATTGTGACACCACGATATATCTAATTTATCCTAATCCTAATTGAACCATTTTGAGCTTACAATGAAGCGGGAGAGAAGTGAGTAAGATCACTAGGGTCATTAAAGGAACACGAAGCTAGGTGTATGACACGTTTGTCTGATAAATCGGGGCATGAACAGAGGAGGTGGGGAATTGTCTCATCCTCCTCCTCATCCATACAGCTCCTGTAAAAGTCGTTTGTGGCGATTCTTATATCGTTTTTCATTGACGAAAAGAGTTACTCCTTTTGTGAAAAGATCTACTCTTTTTCCATTTTTAGTGTTTCATTGGAAAAAAGAGTAGTTCTGGAGTAACTCTAAACGCCAAAGATCTACTCCCAATCGGTTGGGAGATCTACTCTGAAAATTACACACACATGCAAAAACAGCTGTTGTATCAAACGTCAAATGGAAAAAAAAATTGAAAAGAAAAAAGAAAGTAATTGAATATGAGTACAGAAATATGTAAATAATTTAGAATTTGTTAGTTCGCTGCATTCTTTTTTGTCATCTTCTTCGTCGTCATCCCTTTCCATCCATCACCTACATGGAATGTAAAAAAAAAAAATGGAAAAGATGCAAGTGGGCGCTTTCACTGCTTTAGTAACTATGTATTCAGTCATTAGAAACAACTGCGAAATGAGTTGACAATTTTTCATCCCACGTAATGTAAAAATTTCAGATATAAAGTTAATTTAGAATCATTTCGAAGTTTCACAATCGGCTGTAGGGAAAAAAATACGAAAGATTACAAACAAAAAAGGATTTATTCCGTTTGTAGTTCAATTTTGCATTCACAAAACTAATTGAATTTTGACTACATAGTGACTACAGAAGTGAATGCACCCAATGCTATTCATGCCAATTGCCACAACGACAATACTGTTGAAAAATGTTTCATTGAAAATAGCAGTTCTGCATTTGAGAGTAGTTCTTTCGGATTTCAATGAAAAACGCTATAGATGTGTTCAATGGCTTTTTTTTTTAGATCAGAACAGCACAGCACAGCACAGAAGCAGTGAAAAACGTCAGGCAAGTTAGAACAAGCAAACTTGTCAAAATAAGCAACAACAAAAATGAAAAAAAAACAACCACCAATTTTCCTTTTTCAGATATCAATTTAATTTGGCGTATTTTCGTCACGAATAAGTAATTTTATTTTCAGCACAAGGCTAGGTGTTATTTTCCTGATTTTTTAAATTTTTTCTGAATTTTTCACAACATATTAAAATTACAATTCGCTTAAAAAACTACGAGCAAAAAGTCAACAGCTGCTTTTGACAGTTTTCACCAGACTTGCACTTGCTCAAAAGGAGGTGCAGAAAATGCTGTGCTAAACTGTTCTAGAACAGCTCATTGAACACAAAAAAGATCAGAAAAGAACAGAAAATTTCTCATTGAACACCAAAAGTCTGATCTTTTCTGTCTGAAACTGTTCTAGAACAGGTCATTGAACACTCTTTATTATTCTTGAGGTATGTTTTCCAATAAGAAAGTGTCCTGTTATGACACCTATCGTCGCTCTAATGTGTTTTCTGTTGCGAAAGATCAATCCGTTCGAACGTTCTCAGATTAGTTAGACTTTTTGCATGAAGTTTTCCAGACTTTTAAGAAAGCTTAAAAAGTTATTCGAGAGGATAGACTAAACGTGAAGAACACTTTTTGAATCTGTAGATGGAATCATATCCGGACCAGATGTAACGTCATCATTTAGAGTAGAATGGCAATGAATAATTCTGTCACTGTGAATAGGGATACTATCAAAACTTACTAGGAAATAGTGAGTGAAATATTCAAAGTATTTTTCATCGATTTTGAAAAATGTACTACAAAAAAAGCCACACAAATCATTTGCAAAGGCATTGTATGTGTCGGGAGTAGATATCCTTCAAAAGATTATTATTAAAAATAAAATTGGCTGATAGTCTTCTGATTTATTTTGGAGTTAACAAAAAACCAAAAGATTTGTGGGTCATTTTTTAAAATAGCAACCCATTTGAGTTTGAATAAAGAGTTTGAGAAAGCTTTCTGAAGTCTTCACAAAGACTTATGACCACCAGTCAGGGAATAAGTGGTTAAATAAGTTTTCCAGACCTTGTTTCTTTTATTCCGCTAGAACTTTTAATTCTTTCATAAACCACGTTTGGTAATAGTTTTCATTTTTAAGCAATTTTTTGGAATTGTTTGATTCATGCAATCTTTTAAGATAGAGTAGAAACAAGTGACTACTTCGTCAAGATTTACTTCAGTTCATTTATTTTCAATACCAGCCCTGCTTAATACGTCCGAAAGCAAGTCGAAGTTTGCTTTTCGGAAGTGAAGGGTGTATAAACAGTCATGTGGACTACTTCTTTCGTCAATCCCATTACTAAGTTCAATATAGATATCTAAAGGTGGGGTTAGATCATCTACTCTTGTGATACCTGAATTTAATTGAATAACGACTGTTAATTGCAACCAGATGTAGACGTTGAGAAAAGAGCTGTTATATTTATTTTTACCTCAGAAAACATTTGAAGGTGTTTCAGGCGAAAGGGTATGAATTGAACCTCTTGACTCCTCGTCTTACCTATTTTATAGTGGATAGTAAGCTTTATGTGAACTGCTGGCAGTAATTTGTACGGATGGTCGCTCTGTGCAGTGACGGAATAACGATATAGTAAAACAGAGACCGAACTCAAAAATAGAGCATGTACTAACCCTGAACCATAAAGAAATGTTCGTTTGGTGCTATACCTATATGGTCAACTCATGAAATATCTTGAAGAACGAAAGATTCTTAATGACTACAGTGCGGCTTTCGTAGCAAACGGTCCACTGGTGATTTGATGGCTTGTCTCACCGAAAAGTGGAATCAATCTTTACATCGTTTTGGAGGAAGTGAGATTATTGTGCTTGATATTTCTAAAGCATTTGATAGAGTTTGGTATCGTTGAGTATTGAGTATTGATTGAATCGATGAGTCTCTTCTTCGTTGGATTAGAAACTACCTTTTCGACCGTTCAATACAAGTTGAATCGGATGCTTTCAAGTCAGATACCCACTTCATAAATGCTGGTGTGCCCCAGGGCTCCGCTTTGTCTCCCACTGTTTTGACTCGACCCTCAGCTTTTCATATTCGTTTCCAAATTCACGTCCCTGCTCTTCGGATGTGGAACTGGAACGGTTGCGTATGATAAGCTCATTGAATTCTGACCTTGACAGCATTGTTACATGGGGTTATAAGAACCGAGTAGAATTCAATGCTGTCTCTTGTCGTTGAAGCTTAACATTCCCCCATTGCCATTATCCATGAATGGTACCTGCATCCAAGAAACCGAAAAGCTGTCAGTACTTGGTATGTGCTTAAACGATGATCTTCGTTGGAATGACCACATATTTGAAGTCGCCAAAAACGCTGCTAAATGCTTAGGCTTCTTGAGACGGTGCAGGAGGTCCTTCGGCCCTTCTGGTCTGGCTACAATATATAAAGCCTTCATCCGCCCAAAACTCGAGTATAACTCCCATATCTGATCAGGTGCTCCTCAAACATCTTTGCGCCTTCTTGATAGGTGATAGTTGATCGTAGAATCGATTGATTCTCTTGGACATAGTCGAAACCACACCTGTCTTTCTCTCTCTCTTAACGCTTTTTTTAACAAACAGTGCTCTAGTGGAATAGCCAGTTGCATTCCTCCCCTGAAACCATTTAACCGCAACACCCGCATCTCTAGGAATGCTCATCAGTTCTACCTTGAGCCCAACTTCGGGCGTACAGTCAAGTATAGATATTCTTATTTTAGTCGCACCACCCGAATGTGGAATGCTCTACCTGAGCCTGTTTTCCCCTGCATAACGAATCACAAAAATTCAAAAGCAACGTGCATCGGTGTCTCTTTTCAAATCCTCTCCTATTTTCCTAAATGCTCGCACTGGGTTTTATAACATTATAAGTGGTAGTCAAAGATAAACTTTTTCAAATTTTCAGCTCAGAGAAACTGCTTTCAATTTCTTCCAAAAGGAACTAGCTCCACATGCATACGAGATAGATAAAAATGATAAATTTAAGTAAGTCTGATTGGGATCTTGTGTGACAACTCAAGAACACTGTTTCAACAAAAATGTATATTTCAGTGATTTACGAGCATTTTGGCAGAAAATGGGAGCCCTGGGCTTTCATGGTATAACGGCAGATCCTGAGTTTGGGGGAACTGGGGGGACTTATCTCGACCACTGCATAATCATGGAAGAAATCTCCAGGTACATAATTGTTATTGTTTATTTTAAAAAATTCATTTATTCACAATCTTAAATCTCTCATTGGTTTTCATTATATTTTGCTCGGCGTTGGGATTAACTGTAAGCTTTTCAAAATTCCAATTTACAAAACCGAATGACACTTGTGTATTTTAATTTAGAGCGGCTGGTGGGGTTGCATTGTCTTATGGAGCTCACTCTAATCTTTGTATAAATCAGCTTACAAAGAACGGAACCCTCGAACAAAAGCAAAAGTTCTTGCCAAAACTTTGTAGTGGAGAACATATCGGAGGTCTGGCAATGTCTGAGCCTGGCTCTGGAAGTGATGTAGTTTCGATGAAGTTACGTGCTGAGAAAAAAGGCGACTATTATGTGTTAAATGGCACTAAATTTTGGATCACCAATGGATCTGATGCCGATGTATTGATTGTTTATGCAAAAACTGGAACTGGTAGGAAAAAACATTGTCTTTTCTGATACACTTACATGTGATTTTCTTTTGCACTAGGCACCGCTGATAAACATTCCATAACCGCATTTATAATCGAAACGAATTCGGAGGGCTTCAGTGTTGGTAAAAAGCTTGACAAATTAGGCATGCGGGGCAGTAGTACATGCGAATTGATATTCCAAGATTTGAAAGTGCCTGCTAAGAATATTTTGGGATCGCTTAATAAAGGTGTTTATGTTTTGATGTCAGGCCTGGACTACGAACGCCTTGTTCTTGCTGCTGGCCCTGTTGGAATAATGCAAGCTGCATGTGACATTTCATTTGATTATGCTCATCAACGAAAGCAGAAGAACCAATTAATTGGTGAATTTCAATTGATTCAAGGCAAAATGGCTGATATGTACACCAATCTAAGTGCATGTCGGTCTTATTTGTACACTGTGGCTAGAGCAACTGATTTGGGACACAAAAGTCCCAAAGATTGTGCTGGTGTTATTCTTTACTGTGCTGAAAAATGTACTCAAGTAGCCTTGGATGCAATACAAATTCTTGGAGGAAACGGTTTCATTAATGATTATCCAACCGGAAGGTTCTTGAGGGACTCTAAACTATATGAAATTGGGGCTGGAACTTCGGAAATTAGACGTTGGTTAATTGGAAGGGAACTCAACAAGGAATATTCTTAAAAGTGTTGTTATGTTATCGATATTGTTTCTCTACTGACGTTAAGACTTGAAATGCATTTATTAAATTGTTAAGCTAGACAATGAGAAATACATGTATAATTTGCTTTTACTTTTCAAAAATAATGTTATCTTTTATTGTTTACTCTTGTTCACATACCAAGAAGAGCTTATAGAAGGTGATAGTCTGCCCAAACGTGGTACGTACCCTTGGCGTGATTGTTAGCATATCTCCCTGTTAACCCAAAGGTTCGCGGTTCGAATCCCAACAGAAACAAAAATGTTTTTGCACGCGTATCGCCTTTCGCGAGGAATTGGCAAGTCCTCCTTTAGTAAAATCATTGCCATGAAAAGCGCTTTCTCGATTAGTCATTTGGAACCGGTAGAAAATTGTAGGTTCCCTCCATTCCCTCACCAGGCAATGCCCTGGGGTCTTTTCTCTGTTGCGCCACCCTATTTATTTATTTTATTTAATCTGCCTAAACAATGGAGGGAGAGTTGCCTTCTACCAATGTACAAAACAATGGGAGGTGCCCGAAGTTGCGATAACTACTGTTCGATCAAATCGATGTCTCACACACTTGAAGATCGTTAAGCCGATAGCCCACTGCGAAAAATGAAAAGGATGCAATCCAAAGTATAAGGATCCCAATTCCCAATGCAAAAACATCGTGATTCCTTGAGAGGGCGCTCGGGCTTCAGCGTTGAAAAAAGCTTAATTTTGTTTTTTTATTTCAAGTATGGATTAATTAATTTTATTCGCACCTTTTGTATAATTTTGGGCATACTTGTATAATTTTATCAAGCAGAAACATTGTGGCGTAAAGCCGGTAACAGAGCTTCCCCTAGAATACCTTGGGAAAAAAGAATTTTGCGGTGTTCACGGTAACTTGACCAACGATCTCCGATAATTTCATCTTCAATTTAAAAACTTTTTGTTTTTTGTACTAAACGTAGGGGGAAGGAGTTTTTTATCTAGAAAATGTATACAAAGTTAAAAATAAATCTACCAAGTAGTTTTTAAATGTCAGTGTAGTTTTGAGGAAAAGGCGTTTAAAAATGAACGCTCGCATCTGTTAGAGAATGAGGACAGGAGATGAGTAAGACAACTACTTCAAGTATTTGCTTAGGTCGGCTAAATATTTTAGAGACATTTTCTTGAGATGTTAGACAACAAGATTAGGAAAAAAGTGAAAATCTGATTCTAGCTGACTTCCAAAATGCATTAGATCGACAATCACAAGATCTATTATGGGTGACTCTCAATGTACATGACAAGTTCCAGAGGCCTATGAGCGGATGATTGAGGATAAGATAAGATGTCCAGTTGTTGTCACCGAAGCATTTCTATTTAGACCACGGAAGTGTTTTGAGTGTTCTGCTATTTTTCGAATTTCTTCACTACCTGCTAGAAGATAAAGTTCAGAATATCAAAATACATAATCTATTAGTAAGAATCCTTCAACCCTGCAAAATGAACTTAACGTGTGGGTAAAAGTATTAGCCCAAAAAAAACTAAGGCCCCGTTCTGATTTTCGGTCGGAAGACATATCCACCCGCTTACGAATTTGGCAGTTCTCAATTCCGAATTCGTACGTTTTCAATTCCCTTATGATTTTGTTAGCGGAATTGAATTCGGTTGATGAATTATTTAAAACACTATTTATTGCTATACGTGAGAAATTGTAAACTATATTAACATTATCATGTACTATAATAGTAAACAGTTCCAATGAACATACAAATCTAGTTTCTAGAACGTTTTTATGGTATAAAATCAGTACTGAATCCGTTCGGAAATAAGAACACACTTTTTCAATCCGTAATTTCCGTTTTCGTTTTAAATTCGTTCGAAAATCAGAACAGCCATGTAAGGCTTACCTTCAAATCCTAAGTTTTTCAAAAAAATTGTTTGTTTGTTTGAAATATTTTGATTCAAAACAAATGTATTTTCGTTTAGAGTTTATGCAATGAGCTAAAAGTTGTAAATAAAAAAAATAATTTATAGTAGCGTCTTTTGTGATTTGTTCTGTAGACTTAACTTTTCTGATGCCACGGGCGTGTGCTAAGTAGCCGAAAAAATCTTACCTAGAGTTTTCCAATAATTCATTGACAACCCTAAAAAACCTGGCTTTTCAGTTCTCAAAATACAAAACACCAAAAAATCACCATTTATTTCTGTCATTTGAAGAAAAAATCATGCCATTTCAGAGCATTGTTGATTACCTGAACTCGCACCATCAAAAACATAGGACTACTATGAACGAGTTGAGGGCAAATCTGTTTGAATTTTGAGGCAAGTTTAAGTTCTTCAAGAAAAATATTGCAAGAAATTGATTAATTGAAAATTTTGAACCACTCATTTTAAAAACCAATGGAACATCTAAAATTATAAGTGTGTTTAATGACCTGCTCTAGATCGATCTAGAGCAGAAAAAAGCAGCTTTTTGGTGTTTAATGACAAATTTTTCTACTCCGAGCAAGAACTTTTTGTGTTTAATGACCTGCTCTAGAGCTTTTAGAGCAGCATTTTCTGCACTTGCTTTTGCGTAAGAGTAGAGTGGAGCAAAAGTGTCAAAATCAACTGTTGACATTTGATTCAAATATTTTTGTTTATATTTTGCGTTTTGCAATCTATTTGAAATCGAATTTAACTTAAAATCAATTGAATTAACATCGCATGTTAGTTTAGTTTTGATTCCAATGTTTCCGCATATAGATTTTTATTATAATAGCATACCAAACATAAATTTTGCAAACTAGCAAAATGTTTGTTGCTTTCTTATCAGCTGACTTTTGACACCAGCTGTCCTGCTCTAAATTGCCTGACATTTATCTCATTTCTTGCTCTGCTCTGAGCTACGCTGCTCTGCTCTTTTTTTCATTAAACACGCCTTATGTCTTTTCAGTTTTGACAGATTGTCTTTGCGTTAGTGAAACACCTACGGTTCATAAAAATATTTGTTTGAGACAATTTTGATTTGTATTGATTGAGTGGATTCTAACTTCAAATAGAGAAGTGGCTGGCACTTGCGATCTTTTTGCACTAATGAAACGGTTTGAGAATGCTCCTGGACGATTCTTTTCGTCCAATGGAAAGCGACATAAATCAACTCAAACTAAAATGCTAGCTAAAAACAAGGTACTGGTTTTCAAAAACATTATAGTTCGTGGTAGTTAGTGATTGAGGTGATTTTAAATAATTTTTTTTTAAATATCGTTAAATATTGCAAGAAGAAGGAGCTAGGCCTAGAATCTACGCAAAACTTCAACTTCAGCATTTAAACGCAACTTTGGCACCTTACATAACATAAAAAAAAGAATAAACGACACACCCATCATCGCTGCCTTTTCCAAAAGCTGAACAATCAAAAGCCCATCAACAGAAACCTACTGAAAAATAACTAGTGCAAAATATTTCTTCGTTCAATTTTAATCGACAGTTTTTTTTTCCTTTGAATGGTATATGGTGTGCGCTATTGATGTTTTAAAACCCCTCCCATAAAACAGGGCCCGTATTACGAAAAATGAATATTCTAAGTAACTCGAAAACTCGACTTATCCTGGCGCTACAAAATGGCTACACATCACTAACTTTGGAATTGAATTTTCAATATTCCCCAAGGTTGATTTTCGCTTAAACCACTCATTTCTATCCGCTGAAGTATGATAACGACTTTTTGTCGAGATTTCATGCAGGAAACAGCTGTTAGTGTCAACACAACCTATAATTTGAAAAGAAACCGCTACGTATTCAACTGGCTGTCTTGTTTTACCCTATTTGAAAAGTTGATATGAAATTTCCGGGAATAACATCTACAGGAGAGATAAAAATCGATGGCAATATAGACCAGCAAAACGGATGATCAAAAAATTAATAATTTGACACAAAAGCTTTTCGTTTTTGTAAATCGAATAAAGAAACCAACAAATCTAAATTGGTTAGATAAACTTTTTTATTTATTTGTCGAAAGAAAAAAATAAAAATATATATAAGTATGTATAAAGTATATAAATAAAATTATTTACATAAAATTAATTTAAAATATAAGAAAAACAGTACATTGTTAATTCTGCAATACGTCAAATTACATTGTTCAGTTAATAAAATAAAATCAATAACAGTGAAAGCTTGTTTTTCTTTTTGGTTAATTTCCCTTAGTATAAATCAAAAACAAATACTTAGTAAAATTTTCTTAAAAAGAATTTTTTTTAAAGAGTTGGAACAACTTCTAGAGTACATCATTGTTTGGCAACTTCTTGGCAAATTTCATTTTTAAATGTTCAATTACATCCTGGATAGACAGAAGAAAAATATTTATAAATATCGAAGTTTCTACAAATAAAATGTTTTGTATTAATAATAAAAAATCTATGTTATTGGAAAGAAGCACTCATGGTGGTCGGGCGGTGTTATGGTTTTAGAAAAATATAAAACTTGCAGAAGGTGTGTCAATACGTAATACTATGGGAAAGGGAAACTGTTTTTCTGGCACTTGGTGAATTTTTTTTTTTATTGTTATTAGGTTTATTGTTAAAAGCTAAAATGTTTTTATATATTATTATTTATATCTTTTTTTACTAAAAAAAAAACACACACATTTATCCAAAGACTTTTATTCTAGTCTAAAAGTGTGTTGCTCGGTCTTTTTCTCCGATCGAGTTTCTGTGGTTGATGAAAATGTTTTTCTCTCCATGACTCGCTGTGTTATCGAGGATAAACGTTGTGATCCTTCATCGACCAAGGAGATCTTACTGCCATCAGAATTTAGTGTGATCTGAGAGAAAGCCGATTCTAGAGGCTTAACTTCGTTGTTCTCTTCGTATTTTCTTGTTTCGTACCTGAAATCAAAATAGTGTTCATAACCAAATAATCATAATGAATCTACTTTTATAATTACCTTGAAGTGTAACCTTGATACTTTTGTTCGGGATTGTAGGCGGCGGTCAACTGCACAACACCCCCTTGACCGTATGTCTTATCATGAAGATCTTTGATACATGCTTCCAAACCTGGGTTCTTCTTTGGCGAAGGTGGTGGGGGCATTGAGTCATTGTGGTAGGTATTTTTTAATGCCGACGTAGATGTTAGAGTTTCAAAAGAATTACTATTAATAGGCGATGGACTGGATGGTGATGCAATCCGTCCCGTCCCAGGGTAGGGACGTGGAACTGCATTTGCTGTTAGCTTGGGGTTAGGTCTAAATGTGATATTACTTGTCATTGTGGTAGTTGTTGCTGATTGTAATGGAGGGGGTGGTGGTGGAAAGTTTTCACTTTGATTAAATGTAGGGGATACAGCTTCCGGGTGGTGGAAGTGTTGAGGTGTTTGTTGGAAAGTGTATTGTGATTTGGCTGATTGATAGAAACTCGGAGATGTTGGAGTGTCAGTATACCCGGACCGATTTAGTGACTATTTTAAGTTAATAAAAAAAAAAATATACAAAGTTAGTGAGTTATAAGCCTTGTGTGGAAAAAATTTGTGACTTACATTGTTTTGGCTTTGTAGGCTTCCATAGGTTGCCGTTTGGTACTCCGAATCGCTCTCATCTGTGGTAAATCCTCCATGAACGTTCTTTTTGGATCTTGCTTGTCGGATACGAATCAATTTGGTTCGAGCTTCTTCCAATTGTTTCTCCATGCGAAGCACATCCGATCTAGCATTGATTTCCTGTGCCATACCATCAACCATACTGGTGTTGATTTTCAAAGTATGCTCTTCTTCGGCATCCAGACCCTGTTGTGCTGCTCGCACCAGATTGTCTGTAGATTTGATAACAGCATTTCCTGCTGCTTGTAATCTTCGACCAGCTTCAGAATTCGGATTTGATTTGACTTTGCAAGCAATCAACAGCTGCGCTGTGGAAGCAGCTACCTGTTTTGCGGTGGATATTAACATAACTTCAGTGCCTACACCACGAACTAAATTCTGAGCAGCCTCAACCAGACTGTGTGTAGCAGCAGCTACTAACCTTGCTGCCGAAATCAAACCCTCGGACCACTGACCGTCATCAGAAGATGTCAACGGTGTACGGGCCACCTTGCCCTGATCAATAAGTTCTCTTTGAGCAGCATTAGCTGCTCTTACCAACGCAGATGATGCCGCCATTATGCCTTTAGCGGCTTCCAAGATCATTTCATCGAACTTCATATTTTCATCAAGTTCAAGCTATAATAATGAGAACGAAATAACGAATAAATATTGTTTTATGGACTAGTTTTTCTAAACCGTGATCGAAAATAAGGCAGGTTTCGGTGTTTTGAATTTCTTAAAGATAGAAGATAGAAGTTTGCAAACAAAAATTTCTTTTCTTCAAAGACGCACAAAAAGACACCTTAGAATTGATCACAAGTTTAGTTTTCTGAAGAGTATATATTTGTTAAATTTGAGAAAATTTATATTAAGGAGGTTTTTTAAAAAGCATTCTGTAGTTAGTTTTATGAAGCAGAAGAAGGTTAATAATCACAGTAATAATATGTTTGATTCCTGGGTGAATATTTAATTACAACCAAGAATATCAAACATATCTGACTGGAACTATCTGTTTGGTTGTTTTAAAGCATTCATTATTAGCACTGTTAATATATAAATATATGCACCCTTTACCAACGTTAAATATTTGTTTGTTTTTATACATTCACATCACATAAACACATTAGTAGTTATTGTTTTAGGAAAAACTAATATACAAGAAACAAAAAAGCAACTTTTCTCTTACCTTAACGTCGGGTTGTCGTCGAGGTCTTAAGCTGGCTAATTTCTTAGCAGCAGCATCAATTGATGCGGCAGCTCCTAGCAATTCATTTTCGGCAATCACTGTTGGATCTTCAGGATCAATCCAATCGGAGCCCTTCAATAGGCGAGCCATTGCCACAAGATCAGTAACACACTTTGCAACTCGTCTAGACAAATGCATACGCTCATCAGCCGAGCAATTACGAAGAATTCCGTTCAAGAGTTCTCTGTAAGATTCTCCAACAGCTGCTCCAGCTTCTAGTGTTCTTTGACGAAGCTCTGTAGTTTCAGCACAATTCCAAGCAACTGTACGACAAACCAAAAGCATTTCTGATATCGCACGTCTACCCAAATTTGCAGCTGCTACTATATCAGCTTGTAAATTGGAAGCACCGGCAGCGACAGCCTTCGCTGTGGCTAGTGTTACATTCTTTGTCACTCGAATAAGTTCTTCTGGAGTGCATTGAGGTGTGCCGGGTGGTGGAGGTGCTTGCATTGCCTGAAGTCAAATATTATTTTTTTTATTAAAAAATTGATTTTTCATATAAAAATATAAACAAACTTACTCGAATTTCTTGTGAGATGGCTTCAACGGTTGCTTCCATTGCTCGAGTTCCTCTAGTGTGTTCATCTTCTACCGCTTTAACAGTTTTCAATAAAGACGATACATTTAAAACCATAACCTGAAGAGAATGATGAAATCATGAAAATTTGTATAGAAGAGAAAAGCTATGTTAAGAATGTGATGAATGTTTTTATTATAAAAGAAAAGTGAAATTGAATACGATTTTTATTTAATTTTTTATTTTTAAAATGATAGTACAATATATTGATTGATTAAATGAATAAAATTAAAATAGAGACTGGTTATGGCACTTTGCACAAGTGAATGAATGTCAATAGAAATACTGAGAGAATATATTTTTATTTTAAGTGAATGCGTGATGTAAAATTAAGTAAACTGCTAATTACTAGGAGAAGTAGGTGCTGTTCAAAAACTCTTATCGGGTTTCCTCTTTCAAAATAGAGAAGATTTTTTCTACTTCAATGTTTTTAAAAACTTTTTGTCTTAGACTTACATCTAAAAATGTTGGGTTCAATGGGCTGGAAGATTATTATCGATCACTTAAGGCACTTTGATTTTTTCTTTTGATTTCTTACTTCGGGGTATTATGACGTTATATGTAAATTGTGTTTAAAATAAAAAATCAAGTAGAAGAATCCAAAGAAGGGGAGTATTTAAACATTTCCGAACTTGTGAATGCTAGTTGCTGGTAATTTGGAAACTTTCCGTCTTCAAGTGTTTGCAAGATGCAGGAGACTTGGACATTGGTTGGATTTCTAAACTAAAATATTCTGCCAGTCATGCCAGCAGTCACAAAACACAGAAAAGCAAGAAAGTTTTCAGCCATTTATAGGAAGGATTGCGATTGTGATCAGTGGAACGTTTTATTATTCGTAGCTATGATAACGCAAATCTACTTCGGTCACTTCATTTTGCACGAGGCTTAATGCAGTGCTATACATAGTTAGGCTAAGTTAAAAACGAGTTGATGCGATGAGGAGTGCTCTTGTATCTTCATAGATACAAAGAAGTGAAAAGTGTTGGGGAAATATGTGCAGGGTGTCTCTCTGAACCATCTAGCTCCGGATAAATTTCTTTATTTTGCTCAGTGATAATTCCGACATATCACCCAATTCGTTGAAAATGTATTTGCCGCCAGAGGCTACTTTTTTAGTCTAGGTTAAGCGTGGACACTGAGATAGTGATACTCTTAATAAGTCTGAGTATTTTCATCACATCGGTTCGCGTTGAGGTGTGAATTGTGACCAACTTTCTAACTAATAATGATCACTAAAACCTGCCTAGCTTGTAACATCTAATAAATCTGTATATATCTAACCAAAAATTTCTTTAAATTCGAGCAGTTCGAACAGTTCAAATTCAAATGTTTTGAGAAAACTTTCAAAGCTTAAACTGAGTGACCAATTTGGATTTTGTGACAATTCACAATTCAGGAAATTACTTTAACTGTTGAGAATTCATTAGTTCACTAATTTTTATAAATGTTTTGCGGCAAAACGGCAAGTTTTTCATCTTGGAAGACCATGTATCTGTTAGCCTCCTTCACCTTTTATGAGAGGTTGATTTGTGAAGATACTTCATTCTTTTTTCGGACCGTCTGTAGGTCGAAGCGTTTCCTTAAATGGTTGTTTGGTGGTAAGCATGTTTGCCTGTTAGGTGGGAGTTGGGAGTTTGCGGCTTTCGAAGCATCCGAATGTCTTAACACAAGTATCGCCTTTCGAAAGGAATTAGAAAGTCTTCCATTAGAAAAAAACACTTCTATGAAGAGGGGTTTCTCACTTAGTCGTTAATCATAAGGACAAAATTGAAGGTCCCTTACATTCCTCATAGTGTACTAGGCCCAGGTTCCGTTGTTGCACCCGCCTATTTATTTATTTTTATAACTCTTTCGTTAATACATGGTGTCCGGTTGGAGGATCGTGAGTACAAGAGGATTTGGTTTGGTTTGGTTTTTAACGAGCATATAAAAAGTTTCCGTGTAAATTTTCTTTGAATATCCTAGCTGTTATTTTGCTACCACACATTTCTGCTTTTACAATTCACATTTGTAACGTGGAGTCAAAATATGCCCTCAATTTTAGAATAGCGTTGACTTGAAATTGATTTTGTTAAAGTTCGATTAACTAGTGAAGTAGGTATTTAAAGATTCTTCGCAAGTAGAAGTATGCCATTAAAAAAAGTCAAACGCTCTTACCCACGGCTGCCACAAGTAAAACCAAAATCAAGTAAAAAAAAACTTCCTGCCTTTGAACTTTTTTAGGTGAAACCCCAACAAAATAATATACGATAAATAAAGAACACCTTTTTCAAAGCAATGGTTGTGATGAATACACTAGGCTGTGATACATCTTCTAAAAAAAAGTTTAGTTCCTGCAAAAGATTATGCAGTTAAGGAGTACGGGAAGTTTTATAAGAATGCCAAATAAAAAATCAAAGAACTGTGTTTTTATAATGCAAAGCAGAACAAATTATATCACCACCTACTTCCCTTACAAAATACGCAACATATTACAAGCTAAACACATCTTAGTACTAAAAATGTATTACAAAATGTAGTTAAAATAATTTTTGTTTTATTTTTGCCGAAAAGTATGATAAGCAAATTTCATTTGTATATTGTTTTTTGTGTTCACGATATGAGCTCATTTATATCCATTGATGCACGCTTGCTACTTGTTAGTGCCAGAAAGACACACTTCCCTAAGCATCTGTTTGAAAGGAAAACAAAAGAACAATATACATTTTTTTTTTTGTAACTTAAGTGCGATGAAGGAAAACAATCCAAAATCAAAATGAACTAGACATCTTTGGAGCTCATAGAGAAAAAGGTAGACAGGAAGAAAGATGCAATTAGATTTGGATAGAGAGAACAGCAAGCAAGCGACACCAGGGATGCAATAATGTGCAATATTAATAAAAATAATAATAAAAAAATATAGAACTATTATAATAACGATAGGGTAAGAAGGTTTGTTTTCTTCATTCATTATTTGGTAGCGAGGACACGTCTTGAGTCCTATATATACATAGGTGTGTGTATATAGCATAAATTCTTCAGCACCAGAGTAGGAAGTATGAAATTATAATTACAACATCGATAGCAAGCAAGTTCGTGGGATGCATCTTATGGTTTTTACCTAGAGCTTAGTTAATTGCCTGTTCTTTCTTCGTTATTAATTATTTTCTTTGTTCTAAGAATGTGTTTTAGTATCTAATTACGTAGTTATTATTAAAATTGAGAATAAATTGCATTCTTTTCGCTTTAGCTGCCTTAACTTATACTAATTTTTATTAAGTGCCATACCCATATCGAGTAAAACAAAAATAATTAAAAAATACAAACATGTACACCAAATTAAGAAATCAGTTAATAAAAATTACGGTAGGTGTTTTATGTTCCTTGTAGAATTTATCAAAAGCCATCTACAACACCTTAAATTCTCATTATAAAGTGAGGGATTTGTTAAAAAAAGGTTCTATGCAATTATAAATCGTACCCTTGTCTGTAACATGTGCTCTTGATGAGGTGAATAAAACAAATATACTTGAATGAAGGCTGAGTGAGATTTTTAGATAGCGGCATTAATTAAGGGAAGTTCTCTTGACACATCTACAAAAGGACACCCAGAATTTCATATAAAAAGTTTTGTTTGTTTTACATCTTCAAAAGCTATTTTCTTCGATACACATGTTTCAAAAAGGAATAATTTACGAAAATCCACTTAAACCATAAACCAATCATTAAATATTATCATTTGTTTTGTTATTTCATTCGTGAACAACATCTATGTATGTATAAAATGTATATGTATGTAATGTCAAATGGTAGAAGAAGCAATTTGCTGATTAAGCTGATACTCCAATGACATTGAATGGAATGAAAATTCACGCAGTTTTAAACAATGAACACAAAAATATTACCTTGGCGCTTTCTTTAAGTCCCTCCATGGTTGGGTCGTGTATTGGCTTTCCTGATGCTAATTTTGTGGCATTTATTAAATCGCCTAGTGCAGATGCGACATCTTTGACAGCGTTGATAACCATGACCTGTGAGTCGGGTTGGGCGGCACCCAAGGAGCAAGCTCCGCGTTTGACTGCTTCTGCCAATTGTACTATACAAAAAGAATAGAAACAAATCAAAAGGAATGAAAACATTTTTGTTTTTTATAAACATACAAATAGTAGTAACAGCATTTTGAGCAGCTGACGCGAGTTGATCTTGTGTTCCAGCGGCACCGGCCACCAAAACCTTAGTGTCTTCAACCAATGCCTTAGCGGTTTGCAGAATGTGCTCACGGTGATCAGCGAATGCCCCTTCACCTTCTGATTGAAGAGTTCCGGCAGTTGCAAACATAATCGTGGTGTCAAGATCTCCGATTATTCCCGAGACAGTGTGTGCAGCATTTATACAAGCCTGAGTACCTCGTGAACCCGCTTGCAAGGCTGCCAAAACTTGAGCCACCTTCTCCGAGACATCTCGTGCATTACGAGCTATATCATTCTGCCCAGAGGGATCATTGGGACGCACTCCAGCTGTAGATTGAATGATTTGGCCTACTGATCGCCCCAAATCAATCACTGTTGACCGGATGCGCATGGCAACCTCAGGTGAAGTCGTTGTTGTAGATGCTCCAACAGAGTCTTGCGTTATCTGAGTGTAGTGCTGTGCCATGTCGACGCCTAACGGAGGAAGTTTGCTTGCATCGAACCCTGCCTTAGCATTCATTTCGTTTGCCAAACGCGCAATTTCTTTAGCGCTCTGTACCATTCTCGTTTGGTAGTCTACAAACGAGTCACTGAAAGATGCATTTAGCAGACTCTGTCGCTTATCGGTCAAACGAGTGATTGCCCGATTAACCTGTTCCATAAGTCCAGTAACAACGCCACTTTCAGTTGAAATCTTCTCCACGGTCTGGGTGAGTTCTTGTATGGCTTCTTGAGTATTTTCAATCGATTCGTCTAATCGAGGATGAGCATGGGTGGCTCTTGGGTTTCCAGCAGATTCTTTAGCAGCTTGCACAAGCTGAGTTGCACTCTCGACCACCGACTTCGTTTGATTGATTAAACTCATTTGCTGACTTGAATGGACAATATGCGTGCACGCTCCAATCGCCCCGTTCACCATTGGGACCACGTATCGCGAGATCTCTCCTACAGCGTGCCCCAACTTTTCTGCGTTATTCTTGCCGGCCAATCGGATAGGCTCTAGTTTATCACGAAGTTCAGCAGCAGCATTCAAGGTCTGACTACTAAAGCCTTGCAAATTGTTGTCCCTCCTTTGAGCCAGCCCTTGTGCGTTTACAGCCAAGCCACAACTATCTAGTTCACGAGTACATGTACCGAGAGTGTGCAGTACTTGATCGCACTGGGCTTGACCCGGCGCCTTGTCCCGAATATTGTCTACAAGACGTTTTACACTCTCCGAAACTGGAGTGCTATGCATTGAGAGCTGCTGCCATACTGGTGGGTCATCTGGAGATAAGGCCAAAGACTTGGCCGCCCTGACCATTTCAATTACTCCATCGATAACACCACGTCCGGCATTCAATACAGGCTCTTGAGCCTTACGTCCCTCTGCCGAAATTTTAGCTGGAACAGGAACGAACTCTGTACTCGAAGCATATTGACGAACAGCCTTCACAGCATCCAACAATGGTTCAACAAACCTTTGTCTTGACGGAACTGAGTGGTCGTCTTCAATTCCTTTGACTTCCTCCACCAAATTGGAAGTCGCTCCAGCTACATGCTTGGCTCCCACAATAAACTCATTTTTGGCCACAGGATTGTTGGTGTTCATGCTTGCTTGGCGGCATATTGAACACAAATAGCTAGTGTGCTTCGCAACCCCAGTCAAAGCTGAGATCTTTTGTTGCTTCGTTGATTTTGGACTGCTGACAATGTCACAGAACTGTACAATACCCTGGTAGGCCCAGTTCAGCTGAGATTGGTCGATAATTCCAGGACGACCAGCTACGCTACTAGGATGGGACACTCCGATGAGATAGGCCGCTTGTGCAGATGACTCGATCAAACCATGAATGGACTCTGATACATTATTCACCGACTGTCCGAATTCTACATGTTGTGATTGCTTGGCATTGTTTATCATTTCAGTAATCGCGTATCCAAGGTTACGAGATTTTCCTGTCGCTGTTTCAACACATTCGAAGTATCCTTGATCTGTTATAGCCTCGTGTGGATATTCTAACAGAACCCGCAACGATTCAATATTTCTCATGGCATTGTCACACTCTTTTTGTCCTGGAGCTGACGATACACTAGCATCTACAAGCTGATTAATGCTCTCCGTGACGCTTCTAGCGGCCGCATTCAACAAATTCTTGGAGTTGGGTTGCCCTGGATCAGCGGCAATACCTTTGGCCGACGAAAGCAAAGAACACGACTGGGTGGACACATTACGTAGGCATTCAATCATTTGAGAACGAACAACTTCATCCTTCGTTTGTCCTGCCATTTCCATTGATACGGAGAGAAGATCTTTGTAGTCATTTGCGAAGACTTGGCTTGTCTCAGCCAATTGTGCGGGACTCGCGTACGAATGGACTATTTGTCCACCTGATGAACTCAATCTCTCGGCGACATGCTTCAGCTCTGTTTGTAGCTGATTGTAGTTTCTACTTGATGGAGGGTATTCGTTCATTGACAGTATTTCACTTAACTCGCTAACGTTCTTAAGGGCATTGTCTACTTCCCTTTGTCCTGGAATGCAATCCAAGGTTTTTGAAAGTGCTGCTGTTACATCGCGGCCAGCCTGAGTCAGAGCTCCGGGCTCTCCAATGTTCTGTAATGTTTTCTGTGCCTCTTCGATAAGCCTTACTGAACTAATAATAACCTCATCAGCTGATTCAATCACTGACGGGTTAGTGGTGGTGGCTACTACTCCATGAACACTTTTTGTGAAATCTCCTAGAGCCAAAGCTGTATCGCGTCCAGCGACCCCGGCGTACATGCGTTGGCCGTGGGAAACTGTTGAAAGCAATTGACTCAAGGCGATTCCGACATTCTTTGCAGATTTACTCAGCTGCTGAGCAGTATTTTCAACTGTTTCACCTGGAAGGCGGCACAGACTGCCACTTTGGGCAGCATTTCTGGTGTCATCCAACACGCTTCGTAGATTTTTAACTGCCTCCAATGCCGACTCTAGTTCTTGGCCACCGCAAGCTTCTCGAGCTCTCTGGGCAGCAGAATTCAACTCATGAACCGACTGACCCAAGTGTAATGCGCTTTTGGAAAGCTGCTGTGCTGATGGAATATCATTGACTGTAGGTTGAAGGGCTCTTGCCGAACTCGAGAGTTGTATGCCTGGTTCAATAAACTGTTCCGCAGCTTCAATCAGATTCAATTGTGCATTCGCATCATCGGGATTGCTCCTTGTAGTCTTTAGCGATGTAACTAATCTCGGAATAGTGTCTGCTGCTCGTTTACAGTCTTGAAGAAGTGATTGTTTGGTTTGCTGATCGTCACTGTGCTGAACAGCGTTCTGAGCGGCCGAGATGCACTGAGTTGCCGCTGTAGCTGCTTGTTTCGAGCAATAATCTAGGCGATTGATTAAACCTCTCTTCATAGCTGGAGTGTTCGCCTTTGTTGTGGTTATCTCTCGCAGTTCTTCTGCGGCCCTGCGCAAATTTTCCTGATTGTCAGAATCATGTGGATTTCCAGCACACAATCGAGCAGCTTCAACCAATTTGGCAGTGGCATCGGCTAGTTGTTTGGCAGCTGATAGCAAACGTCTTTGTAACTCCGAATCATCCTGTTGTTCTGCTTCACCCTTGATGCTTTGAATAAGTTGAGCAGTGGCCTGGCCCAAAACTTTAGCATGGCGTACCATCTCTTGTGGGTCAGTTGAGGATACTAAAATATCTGTTCCAATTATGACACTTTCTACTGGGGTCATCTCCTGTGACAAGCGATTGGCATGCTCGCGAGCACTTAGCTTTACATGGTCCAACAAATCAGCCAGACTACGTGAAACATCACGTGCGGCATTAAGAAGATCTCCCTTCAGTTTTTGGTCATCTGTCGCTTCGCTACAAACTTCACACAAGTTATTTACAGCTCTGGCAACATTTCTAGCCGCCAATTCGATTTGTTCGCGACACTCGGCATTATGCAAAGTTGGAGCAATAACTTTAGTACAAGCTACGAGCTGACTTGTCGCCAAGGCACATTGACTCGCCGCTCCAATAACCTTGTTGCGAGTCTCCTCGTCATCGCAATTCGAAGCAATAGACTTTGCCCGCATTACTAGGGACGCAGTTGTCTTAGCAACAGCCTTTGCTAAGGCCAAAAGCATATCTTGAAGATCAGTATCTTCTGGAGGCTCCTCCTCAATCGTACTCAAAACATGTGTTGTTGCTTCTCCAATACGACTGGCAGCATTTATCAGACTCTGCGGTGGCTCCTTGTTTTCAGGCTCAGCAGCCTTCAGCAAATCACTAAAAGCACTGCACAAGTTACGCGCAGCGTCCAATAAACGGTCGCCACCACTATCGTCTTCCATAAGGGCTGCTATCAAACGTACTTCCTTCGTCACTTCGGGTATAGTCTGAGCAATTTGAGACACAGATGCCGATATTGTTTCAGTATCAATTTCATCTGGTTGCGTTGCAGTGATTATTTGGGCAGTAGCGGCGCTCATAGAAGCAACATGGCTAGTAACCGCTTGTTTGGATGTTTCCAAGGTGTTTTCACGCCATTCAATTGAGCGTTTATCTGTTCCAAGATGTTCTACTGTTGCCTGGAAAAACAAGTGCTAAGATTTAGAGAGTTTTTATTTATCAATGTTTGAACTTAATCACCTTCGTCCTGAGCTCTTCATCGGCTCTTAAAAGAATATCTTGGCCAGCACTGATGTAGCTCAGTAGAGCGCGTTGAGGCTCTGTAAGATTAACCGAGCTGATGCGAATTTCTTTTGTCTGTAAATAGGCAAACATTATTAAAGAACAAACAAAAATCGGAGAGAAAAACCCTCAAAAGACCAAAATTGTATATGTACGAATGAAAAATTAACAAATTAAAAAACACAAACGAATCGAAACAATGATTTAAATTATGAAATGGTCGTTAAAGGGTTTTAAAGTTTTTCTTCTGTTTTTTTTTTTTTTTTTTTTTTTTTTTTTTCATTTTTAAACGCAGGTATACCATGAAACGTACTACAAATTGTTATTTTTTAGGACCAGCGAGGCCAGCGCAGCAGTGAATAAAGAGAAATAAACAATACCATTTAAACTTAATCGTTCAATTCTTTTAACTGGTTTTAAATTTGTATTCTCAGAGTGTGTGCCCGATAATATGTGCCTTATATTGCAAATTAATTTTCTAAACAATGCAAACAACTATTGAAGTATAAAAGTACGTTAAGGTGTTAAAATATATGTGTGCTGATTGTATTAATAATAATTAACTTGTGCACAGTGACGATGAAAATATTGTTCAATTCATAGAAAATCTACTGACAGTTCTTAAATATCTCACCGCAAGTCGGAGGACAGAATTGAAAATGAAACATGACCCATGCTGAAAGCATTTTATGATGATTGAATTTAAGTATGCTTTTATGACTTTGTAGTTAAATAGCTTTCAATGGTGGAGTGTATAATGTGTTTCGGTGATGTTGATAGCCCTAACACTAGGTACCAATCATTTATTTTCTTTTGTTTGTCTAGCATTCGTACGGTTACTAGAATTTTTTTCTCTTTTTTTTTTTTGTTCGACTGGATATTTTCCAACCAAAGATTTGAAAGCTCTTGTCCAATTCAATTCATGGTTTTTGACGTTGAAATTGGTTACGAGTAGAAGGGTTTCAATAAAAGCTGATTATAATCAGTTGTTTGAATCGATGAGTTTTTGGAAGGGTGAAAGCGTTCTAAGCTTTGAAATCATTTGGTGTAGTAATAGATGAAAATTTAAAGCACTAACGATTATATCATGAAGAGTTGAAGTGTACTACTGATTTTTAAAATAGCAAAGAATGGAAGTGTAATGATGTTGATAAGACTTTTGCCTAAAAATAATATTTGCATCGACACTGTTTCATAGTACGAATAGGTGTGACTCAAACTAATATTTTGATGTAGAAAGATAATAAAGAAACAAACTCACCGTTGGCGGCTGATGGGCAAGGTTTACTTGCCCAACAATTGCACCATATTTCATGGGTTGCATTTCACCTTGTGTATATGGCTTTTCGCCTGCGGTTTTTACGGTGAAGAAGATATTTTCAATCAATACATACAAAAAAGAAGTGAAAAAAGAAGAACAAAACAAAAATATAAGAAATCAAATCAAATAAGGAAAAATAAAATATAAAGCAAACGTAAAAAACCCAACTTAAATTAAACGCAAAAGCTTTATTCGATATTTACAAAACCATTTGCAAATGAAATAAACAAGAAATGCATACCGTCATAAGCTCGCATAACACCTGGTTGGGCTAGGGATTCCATGTTGACCTTTCCCACTCTACTGGTTTCATGCTGAAGGAATGTAGCTCTATGAAAAACAAAACGAGGACATACAAAATTAAGAGAAAGACTGCAAAATAGGTTTGTACAATCGAACTTACTTGGAAGGAGCGACTGATTCCTCAACCATAGTAGAACCTTCATCGCCTTCTATACCAAAATGATCTTTTGTTTGTTTTTTCTTCAGTATAATGTCAATATAACCGGCAATAAGCTGAACAATAGGTTCGGCTTCGGTTGTTTGCACTGAATAATACTGATCAGCATAGTCACCAAAGTCGAGAGTAAATGTGTTTGGCGAAGCACCCCATCTCCGTACAGTTGTTAATGGCCAAGTGACTAAAATCTCCTTTGTCCTTTCATCCAAACGCAAAACAGAGTCTTTGGTGACGCCCAACAAACGCGGTACAAGCTTGTTCTTGCCATGCATTTTTTCTTTGACAAGAAAGAATGTTACACCATATGTGGGCAGTTCACGAGCTGTTTTTGTATACAAAACTTTGGCATCGATTTCCGAGAGCTCTTTGTGATTGCGATGCTCGGCAAAAACTTTTTTCTCGATATTTTTCACACGGACATATGACTGTGGCAAGAAGTCTTTTAGGCTAAAAAACAAAGGTTAAAACTACGCTTTAAACAAAACACCAAAGGTGCTTATATCCATTACTTACTCCAAAAATCCCGGTTTATGTTTCGACTCATTGTGTGGTCCAAACTGTATATGGACTTGAATACCAGCAAACTCACAAGCTACAAAAAGACATAAGTTTAAGTTAAAAAAAACAAAAAACACTATAACTTGTGAATGTTTTTACCTTTATCTTGTGTAACTGGATGCGTGCCATCCAAAATTGCATCTCTTGCCTGGACATACAATAAGTTCAACTGTACCGGATCCCTTGAATCAATGTTCTGATCGGAAAAGAAAAACTTTCGCCGAAGTAAAACTGTTTCGGATTCATCTATGCCCTGTTCACGGAGAGTTTTTCCAACATCAACCCAGTTAACTAAACACACAAGTGTAAACATGATTTACTAAATTTCAACAATTTTATGGAAACTCACTTTCATCATCGGTTCTGAGTTTCTTCCGCAAACTCTCCATCTTAGCATCACGATCTTTTTCGGCAAACTTTCTCTTCAGAGTCAGAGTTCCAAATTTGTTATCTGGTTGATTTTCATTTTGTGATTCCGACTCCTCACGCACCAGACCATATTCTTCATGATTGGTAATACCAATTTTCGTACAAATAACAACCATCAACTGCGACACGGGTTGAGAATCATCAACTAAAATTGTCTTTACAGCACCATCCAACATTCGAACTCGAAGTGTTCGCAGCTTACGACGGTACTCTAATACATCTAGATTATGCAAGATGTAATAGCCAAGGGTGCGTCCAGCTTCCAACCACACACCCTGTTGGTTTTGTTCGTCAGACAAAAATAATCCATATTCACTTGCTGGAAGAATTTAAATAGCAATAGGAGAGATGTTAGAGTGTTAGAGTAGAGGACATTAGATGAAATGTTTATAATAAAAATAGAGTCAAGAGGCCTCCTCGATAAAGTCCGATTTATGGTGAAATTAAAGTAAATGTGAATAGGATTTCCTTCTCGATCTCTTTCTCACTCTCGTTCTTTTGCTTTACTAAATATATTCGGTTAACAACATTCATCTACGAGGGATAAGTGAAAGTTAAGCCAATTTGAAGTGTGTGAGTCGAATATCCGAGGGAATAATAAAATGGAATAAATCGGGCGGCAGGTAGATAAGCCAATATTAGTTGGCATTTATGAAAAAGACGATAGGGTGGGTTTAAGTAGGTGCCCATCATTTGCAGATGATGAATTTAGATGAGAGTAAATTATTCTTAAAATAGAGTTGTACCCTCCTAGGGTTTTTACTATATTTTTTTTTTAAAGAATTAAGTTTATTACTTGATTTACATAACAAAGTGCGATAAGTAAACAAACATGTGTTTTGCGGTTCTAAGAATATGAAAAAAAAAAATTGTAACTAAAAATAAAAATACCTAACAACAGCTTGAGTTATATTAAGTCGGGGCTAAGTAAATATATATTGTGTATGTATATGCATATATATGGTCTTTCTACACCATTCCTTTGAGACTAAACTTGGTATGGATAATTGGGGATTTTGTTTTTTTACTGGGTCTGAATATAAAATAAACCATCAAAGACTTGATCTATATACAAGAAGGATATTTTATGTTGGTTTATTAAAATCTTCTGGTTTGAAATGACAGGTTTACGGAATGGAGTGGTTTGCTCTCTATCAGGCCCCAATCAACAGAAAATGTTTTCCGAGTTATTTTCTTTTCATTTCATTCCATTTGATAAACAGGTATGTGCATTGGTTAATTAAAAGATTTGCATTTTGTGTTGATTGGCCTAGAAAAAGCAGCGGCTGTTAACCACGAAGTCTAATATGGGTGGCCTTTGGGCAACTAGGATTAAGGAAAGCTGGAGTCACTAAAGAACTTCAAATCACAGTAGGTGAAGATCTTTATTTCAGTATTTGTAGAAGCTCCTTATTTCAGTATTACTAAAAAACCAGATTTCAAAGTGCATCAACTATTCCCTGCTGACGATTAAAACATCACAAGTAAGAGTCCTACATCTTGCAACGAGCACTTTATTTATCGGTAAATGTTTGAGAATATGTTTTACCATAAACCCGTTCCTGATTGAGACAATCTTGGGATGTATTTTGATCGCCTCGAGATACCTGTAGCACCGTAAATGGAAATGGAAGAAGATGTTTGAGGATTTCCAAAGGGGTCAAATAAGAAGAGGGCCAATTTTTACGAATATGTATAGCCATGAATGTGTTCTATAACATTGTTAGTGTGCCTGATAGATGAAAAATAAAATAAATAATTAAATAGGGTGCCACAATAATGCTATGAAAAGTTCGTCGCAAAAAGCAGCGCCCGTAAAAAACATTCATTCTAATGTTTCTGGAGTTTTAATCATGAATCTTTTAGGTAACAGGCAGACATGCAAACCATTACGCCACGCGCACTACCAACTTGATAGATGACGTTCTATAAAAGACTAAAAGCTGTTATAGATTGACCGACGCACGGTTTTTATTTTTCCATCCCTTAACCTAGCCATAAACGAATAAAGAACATGATCGCCGAATATGCTCGTGTTGATCATTTTTTTTTTTCGTCTGTGGGTTGGTTCACAAGCCCTTCGGTGTTGGCGAAAGATTTCGATTTTCTACTGTTTGTTGGCTTTCATGTTCGTCGTTTAGGGCCATGTCCGCTAGCAACACTATTTTTTGCTTTTTTATTCCCAGTTTAAAGAACCAACACGAAATTAATGCTCGACACATTCGTTCGGCGTCTGTGGGATAAGGTAAACGAGGGTTTTCAGCGAGCATGTTTGTCATTTGTAGCTGTATTATACACCGGGAAGTATACTAACACTCACTCCAAACATTTAGTGTATTTTATTGGAACGAATTCAGATTTAAGGGCACGGTGAACTCAGTTGGCAAAAAGCAATTATAAATACAACTTGATTAAGTTTAACATCGTCTGCATGTAAATGAACGGAAGTATCCAAACAGTAAGAGGATAGACATTCTGAAGAGTACTGGTCCAAGAATAGAGTCCTATGGAACTCCTTGCAGAAAAGGCCAACCAGCAGTTCAATCCTTTTCCCACCAGATGGAAAACAAGAAAAGTCCACAAGACAGATAATAATCAGTGACCAATTTGAATGACCGTTTACTGAAGCCAAATAAGAATTTGCAATTTGTACTTAAGAATGTGGTGATAAACTTTATCAAAATGGTTAGACAAATTTAAGACAACCTTAAGAAAGTAGAAAATATTGGTGACTGTCTGCCTGTTACGCGGGAGTTTTATAGTTCGAACCCCAGAAGCATAAAATTGTATCGAGTTTCGCCTTTGGCGAGGAGCATTGACCATAGTAATGGAGGAGCTGTGATTATCTCTGAAGGCCAATTTCCTTTCATATATGTATATTCTCGAAAAGTGTCCTAAGGTTTGTTGATTTTTTTTTAAATATGTAAAATAATAACACTCAAAACGACACTGCTCACTACGGAATATAAAATAAAATAGTTTAACTTCATTCATCATTCATGAAGAATGAAGTTAAACTATTTTATCGAATACGTACTTGGTAGAAAACTACAGGAAGCTCCTCAGTCAAAAGAATTTGAAAACTATTTCGTGCAACTTTCCTTCCGTTGTACCTAGTATGTCTGCATTAAACTTACACAATCAAATAAAAACTCAATTGAAAAAGAAAAAGGCTTAAGGAAATCTTTTGAAAAAAAAAAAAATGCACACAAGGACCAACTTCAAACCGAACTCAATCACGTTTTACATTCACCAGACATAATCTCAAAGGTATAATACTCGATATATATGTGTATCTTCAATATTTAAATATAAGAAGAAGAAATACTCACGCTGTCCCTGTACAGCATCGGCAAATTTATCACGAATTACTTTGCATGCATCAAATACTGTCGTATTTGGCTGGAATTGTATGGTCTTTGTTACGCGTCCTCCTTCTAGACTTATGCGTAATGATAGCGCCGACATTGTTTTTATATCTGTAAGGCACTGCAAGGTGAATGGAAAAAAATTCAAGTTAAAAATTAAAATTAAAAATGTTGGGTAAAATTGTTTTGGTTAAATTAAATTTATTTTACAAACACAAACACACAAAACACAACAGAACGGAAGGGAACTCTCGAGAGCTCGACCCATGGCAATCCGCATAGAAACCCACCCTTCCTCTGTTATAACAAAAAATTCCTTTTTATAATTTTGTCGTAATGTAAAAGAATATGGATAAGATTCTACACCACATCAACCCTAGACTATACATAGGTACACATTATCGCAGTCGTCGTCGTGGTCGTTGTTCCAGAGTAGGTAAGTGGTAAAGAGGGTATCACTCATCTCGAAATCAGACACAAATGCACATACAATAGGCTGATGTTACTCCCTAATTGATTTTTTTTTTCTTTTTTTTTTGTCTTCTGCCTTTCTCTATGTCTTTAAAATACCACACCACACAATAAAAGCAAAATCGATATGGAAAGTCGAAAGTAAATTTGAGATCTTAAAAGCTTGTTTGAACGAACGGAAAAATCTTTTCGTAAACAAACAGTTTTTCTATTGAATAAGAAAGAGAAAGAGTTGGGGATGATATTACAATAGAATGTCGATGTGATTGAAGCTGGGTGAGGGCCCGTATCGAATTTCAAAAACATTTTCTTGTTTATTCACAGATTTTTATACACACAATTTGGTAACCACACTCACTCACTCACTTACTTTTTTTTTTAACTTTGGGAAATCCCTTTTCTTTTCACTTATTAAATGTTCTAAGAACGATCAAGGCCAACCACGCTGTACAAAATACGAAGAAGAACTAAATTCTCAGAAGTCTGAATGCTGCTAGGAATCTACTGTCGCTGCCGGGTTGACTTCGTCCGATAGATCTCGGATGCTGCGCAGAGCAAGATTCAATGTATAAGGGGTGGTTGCCCTTTGCCTAAAATTCCCCTGTTTTAAGAAAAAGGGCGAGCGAAACGATTGGTATAAATAATTGAGGGTAGTTTTGAAGGGTTTTTGGCTTTGTGCGTTCTCCGGAGAGAGCATGCGCGGTATTAAAAAAAAAACTAAGAAGGGTAGAAGCTAGAAGGGCGCTGGGGCGAGAGAGTATTATAAATGGGAAATTTTCAACTGACTGGGGAAGTCTGTTTAGTTGAAACGATCAACCAGGGAAAATAACGAATGAATAACACTTCCTTCGACTCTTAACAACAACAAGGAACGAGGATGTTAACAATGCGAATAGAAATTACTAAGAACCGACATCTCCACATACATTTAATCTCTACACTAAGAGGTGCGAGTCACTTGGCGCCACATATAATATTATGTACTGCTTTAAACCAAAGGCGCCCGACAATGTGGAGCCAAGGCTGAAGATTTTCCAAATGTCTTGTTTGAAATTGAATGGTAGTTCATCATGTTTTCTAACCCATCCAAAGACCCATAACCCACCCACGGCGCGTCCTCTTAAAACGGTTAATTTACTGATTTTTTGTTCTTTTTTTGTGGGTCATGCTAAGTAGGGCTTTTGATATGTTTGAAAAGGGAGTTGTGTTGGGTGGTAAAGATGTAACGCTAGGGGTTGCACAAGTTATTTTTATTTTGATGGTAATTTGATAGTTTAATGTTCTTTTTTGTGTATCGAATAAAAAGGAATGTGGCTGTAAGGTGAAACTGGAGCAGCAAAAGGAGAATGGCGCAAGTCTAGGGAAACCACAGGTGGTTGTGCACAAGCACAACTGAATCTAATGGAATCTATTGAAAGATATCAAACGAATGCAATGCAGTATTTCTCGAATTTTGAAAAGAAAAGAGGTTACCGTTGGCCTTCTATGGATAATCAACTTATGAAAGAGTAGAAATTATGTTTGTCTCTGTAACTCGTCATATTTCATTTTTTTATACATAAGTAAGCCAAAGAACAATGATTTCCATACCTCGGACTAAATAACAACTTCACATCAAGCGCGGCATCTGCATTACTTTCAAAAAGTATACAAACAAACCGCTATTTAAAAATGCACCAGATAACGACCAACGAATAATGTCTCCCTCCACCAAAAATTGGTTTAGTTGTTTAAACAAATCATCTCTTAAGCACAATAATGATTATAAAAGAATCAACCCCCTGCTGATTGATTAATGCAATATCTTGCTGACAATTTTATGTATTAGCTTAAAATGACTTGACTAATTTCCCGTCTCACTTTTATTGAAATAAGTGAAGAACATAAAAAAAAAGAAAACAAATAAACAACAACAGAGTTAATGTCATCGTTTGGAGGTTTATGTATAAAAGTAAGAAATTAACAAGCTTAATAAGAATGTCCTGATAACAAGGAGATGCTCATTCCCTTATGTCAATGAGACGGAACGAACCACTGAGCAAAACCATAACACCACACGCTGTGAGGCTAATGGAGTTTCCATTTATTAGTTTGCCTTGTTAGTGTCGCGTCGTAAGCATGTTTTGTAAATTTGATAGAAATGCTCATCAAGAAACAAGGACTTTTTCAGACATTTGGCTGAGCTGTATGGATGATGGTGGATTTAACCATTTTACGAACAAAATTAATGTGAGAAATTTAGCTTAGCAAAAAAAAAAAAACCAATGTTGCCAATCAGTCAGTATATTGGTTTCGTAAAGCTTTGAAAAACAATTTTATATGCCTACAAAGCCGAGGGATGCGAGGTATGGAAAACAAAGCATTTCAAATTTTTGTCTTTTTTAGATAAATGATGCATAAGCATCGAAATAGTGAGCTAAATATGGAGACGCACCCGGAAATATTCAAATATTCCTTGAAAACAAAGCTTTAGTTGCCAACTGACAACAAAGTTTGAATCATTGATATGTGAAAGTCTGATGGTATTTGGTCGTAAGTCAAACTTCTTCAGACGGAATACAGAAACTGAATTATAATAGAGTCCAGTATGATCGATACAGGCAAGTAGGAATATCGTGTTTAACAGTAATTACAAATTTTAATTTCTTAAGTAGAATTTTATCAAACCATAACCATAGGCAAATCATCAAGAAATTTCAAGGAACTGTAGAGATCAAGCTGTAAAATATCTAGAAAGCATGACTAATTGACTAGCCTATGATTATAGATCCCGACAGGCAAAGTCGAGGCAATGTTGCAAACACAACTGAACACTGGCCCATAGGAGAGCATGTAGCGAGAATCCTCTAGGGCCAAGTATATATTTCCTTATGAAGTGAACAATCTTCAATGTAGAAAAATCTACTTTTGACATTTCCGTACAAACTATTTTCGCTTTCCAATGAGCGATGAGAAAGCCGAGCAGCGTTCAGAGCTACCATCTAACCGCTTCATTTGTGCAAAAAGATCGCTTCTCTTGATTCTGGGAAGTGAAAGCCTTATTCACTCAAGAGGCATAAATTCATGTTACTCGAATGTCTAAATGAAAAATTTCCTGAGTACAAATTATTGGTGTTTCGTTGGTTTTAAAAACAAGCAGCATATCTGAGTGCATTGTGAGCGTTCGACTATTAGACCACAATGACTCAATTGACAATCACAAAATATTTGTCTTGTAATTTTACGATATAGAAATTGTAACATCTACGAAACAAATACATTGCAACTGAACATGAAGGCTTTTTTCTTATTTTGTAATCGAACTGTAAGAGGCTCAACAATAATGAAAAAGTCCCCGTGCCAATTCAGTTTCACCGTACGTGAACGAAAAATCGTAATCATAAAATGCTAAGTATGTATGGGTTATAGGTTCACTATGTGCTTGGTTTACAAGTCCGCACTAAACATTGCTGAAGCTGCAAAAATTAGCAACAAACCGAAACAGGGTCTGGATTACCGCATTAGTTATCAAGCAATACACGAGTGAGTTCGAACATTTATATGCATATAAAAGTACTGAAATATTTCAGGCCAGTATTGCTGGTGATGCGATTACCGATAAGTAAGCTTGAGTTGTTGGATTCCTTTGACGCTTGCGTTTACTAAGAAGGGCGGCTCACTTGAACGATATTGACGAGCACTTATTTCATAAATGCAAATTCTCCAAAAAATATGCAACAACGAAATGGTCCCAAAATCTAAAAATATAAACTCCTGTTCAGCAAAATTTGCAAAAATACAGTAGAATGTTTTTACTTGTGCATACATAAACGGAATCTTGCAAATGTTGAAGTAATTTTACGCACCTCTAGGAACTCAACCCAACTTTCAATTATAACGGTCAAACATCTGTTTTCTTTTCTTACCAAAAAATCCCTTATAGGAAAACTTGTCAATATCTTGATGATTGGATTTACCTTCAGTTCCTGCAAACTGGCAATACTCTTTGATGGTTGAAATTTTTCGTAGCTCTTTTACCAAAATTTTTTCTAGACAAATTTAAAATCGGAATCGGTAAAAAACTGCCAATGGGGTTTCGACTGATTTCAGGCAAGAAGATTTTCAGAAAAAAACTTTTCTCATCCCACTCCACTTGCTTACTATTTTTTTAAATCATTATTCGAACGGGTTTATGTTTTAAAAGCTACTTAATCAAATGTTCCGAAATCAACCGCCTTTATATTTCAAAAAAATGTATTTAAAGCTTCTCGAAGTAGTATAAATTAATCAGATTTTTTAAATTGCAACAAAAAATATTGCAAATATATTCATTATTGAACTAAACAACTGATTGCAGTAATTAGAGTCTGTTTTTTTCTTTTGTTCATTGGTAGGAAGACATCAGACAAAAAAAAAAAATAACTGCTCTATTAACTTCCCGATACAAAATTATTTCTGACTTTTACGAAATGTTAAATGTCAAGGTTTCCTACCACTTTGGGGCGATATTTGACGTTTTTATTTGAAAATCAAGCAATTCCTTTCTATGATTTCCGACGGTCTCCAACAACAAGAAGTTGCGGATACCAAGAACGGGGTATGTAGAGCAAATGAAGGGCGACCCTCTACGTAAAATATTCATCCTGAACAGAAAACAAGACATAGAGGAAGTTCTGATTCCCGGTAGCCGAGATAGTATAATGACGGAATAAAATATGAGACAGCTGGCTAATGATCGAGAAAAAAAGCGGAGCACTCTTAGTTCTATTTAAAATTTCATTTCACTCTCAGTCAGTGGAATTATCAGTTGAACTTATGTGTGACAGGTCGGATCGTTAAGCTAAGATTGAAATTGAATAGAACCGAAAGCTGAAGAATTCCCATTTGACTGTAAATCTTATAAACCAGTAAAGAGCTTAAAAGGTTTTGAAACTTAACTTGTTGAAAAATAAAAAAGTTACACTCAATTCAATATGCGAATATAGTAAAAAAATTTATAAGAACAAATCGGGAAACTCAGCCTTTTTTAATTAAACTTAACATTAAAAATCAACTTAAAGGGGAATGAAAATGCGTTAGGTCCGAGGAAAAATCGAGCTGTGTTGTGCCATCCTATTTGTACATATTTTTTTATAATTAACGTACATATCAAGGGGTTATGAATGCCCTAATATTGTTCTAAAACACAGTGCGAACATTTAGGAAAATAGGACAGGATTTAAAAGGAGAAACCGATGCACTTTGCTTTTGAATTTTTGGGAGTCGTAATGTTGGTGAAAAACAAAGTCAGGTAGAGCATTCCACATGCGAATGGTATTTGTTTATTTAGAGGGATGTAAGATCAAGAAATTTTATAAAAAATAATGTCGACGCTTTAATCACTAGATAACGAGTAAATTCATCAGACGTAACTGGCTGTAGAATTATTTTTACTGAAAACTTCTTAAGGTTAAATAAATAAATGGCCACAACAAGCTTTTCGAATTTCTCTCAAACATGTGAAGATTGTGGAAACTTAAAATATTTAACGAACGGCTTAGTCACAAAGCGGTTTTAATATCAGCTAAATTCTTTCGGAGAACTTGCTGAAATTGAACTGAAACATCCACAGTCGTCTTATAACGAAATTTTAATAATTAAGTAACACTTAAGTGAAAAATCAGTACTAATTTAAAAGTTACAAACCAAGATACACCAAATATTCAAGTATAACCTGATAACTACTATTCTCAACAATAAAAATGTATGACTAAGTAAATTTTCACTACAATTTGTTATATAAAAAAATCTTAGAGTTCTTAATTTACTTACTCTTTGGTTTAAAATTTCCTAGTAAAATTTGTCTTCTTTTAGGAAATATCAAATAAGGCACATGAAGCAAATTTCAAAAAATTGATTTGCTTACAATGGTATAAATTTACAAATATTATATCAAACGATCAACAAAATAAAAGCTATGCTAAATATATATTAATAAATATATATTTTTAATTAAAGTCAACAAAATTGTTTAGGCACTGTGTGATGACACTTTGTCAAAAATAAATGTTTTTTTTTTTAAAGTTCAAACAAAAACTTAACGAATTTTATGAGGCACTATTGTGAGTTAATACAATTTAATTTTTTTTAAACGTTCTGAGATTCGTTTTTGTAAGGCACTTGTATTAAAACTCAAAATTCTTGTTGTTTTATAAAATTCAAAAAAATTCACTAAGGCACTTATTTCTCAAAAATAATAGAGTAAAAAAAAACAATAGACTTTAAAACAAAATCACAACCAACTCCATGTTGTTAAACTTAGAGGAAAAAAAAAATACTTTAACTATTTACAAGAAATCACAAAATGTTTAAATAAAAACTTTATTTTTTGTTTTTGTGTTCTAGGCAAGGAAGGATCCCGGAGTAGATGTCCTTCTCGATCTGTGGTTAGGCCTAGAATGATACACTGAATCTATGACATCGAAGTTCTATGATTTCATCATGGTCACTGTTAGACCATGCTTTCATCACACGTTATACAGCTATTTCACTTTTACACACATGTAGTCCTGTTTCTTAAAATAGCTAGGTACACTATGCGCTGCTATTATGTGTGACAAAATTTACAGACTCCAAGCAAATTCCCCATGGACTTTATACAGCACTACCGGAGGGTAGTTTGATATTTCCCTGTTCTGTTGGGTGGTGAAAATACTTTGATCTGAACGAGGAAACGAGATGGCAAAAAAGGAGAACAATACAAAAAAAAAACACACCACCCACCATAGAACTTTTATATACCAAGACCAACTATTATAGAAAGCTAGCACCCAGGAAGAATACAACGAGTATGTATTAGCAGCTGATATTCTTTGCAGATTTTCAACACATCCTTGGTACTCTCAAGAAACCCTCACTAGCTACATACTGTGAATCTCAATTTTTTATCATTTACTGTGATCACTGTAATGAGCAAGTGCCATGCTGGGAAACACTATGTGTTCACACACAAACAAAAAGTCAAAGTCAAAAAGGCTACAAAGTACCTAAGGTCTTATTTGTATTTGCATTTTCTTAAAAAAAAAAGGTTTCTTATCTCCAGCATCGAACTTTAGTCACAATCTTGAAAAAGAAAGTGCCATAAATGATGTCCACATCAACTTTAATGATTGCTACTACTCACACTTACCCCCACAGATGAAGTTATAACTTTTGCAATAGGAACAACTGTCAAAACAAATATCCTGAGAAAGCTAAAATCTGTACGTTCTTTCAAATCGAAACGACAAAACGAAGGAAAAAAGTAATTTCTCTACATTGGTCACCCGGGTTAGCCGTTTTCATCTTAAGGATAGAATAGAAAAGAACACATAATGGCGCGCCATAATATCTGAATTGTCGCGACATTGTGGCGCCACTGGATTCTGAGCATGAATATTTTTCCTGTACGTACAAATACTATCACATCAAACGCTTGGAAGAGAAATAGCTATGGTTAAAAGCTTTTATAGTGAGGTTTATTATAGGTGCGGGGTTTACTCGTTTCAATTTCATGCCAACACAAATACTAGATATCGAAATGAATGTTGGAGTTGTAATAAAATTTTAACGCAATAATCAATTTAATTAAGTTTAATACAATTTGCGGACAGTAAAAAGTCGTAACTGGTTACCTTTATGTAGGGACAGAATGGGACCTTAGCGTTCGTATGTGTGTTTCGTTCGTATCAATATCCAATTCTGAAATTAAAGAGAATATGAGTTAAATTATGTATGTGCTTAGGCAGGGTTTATTCAAATTAATCTTAATTTAATATAAACTTTTAATTATCTTTTAAATATTTTCATAAAATTTAAGTCGATGGATAAATAATATTGAATTGTGGGTTGATTAGAGAGTATACGGAGCAAATTTTTTATTCAAAAAGATATGCGTGTAAAAAAATTTTATTCGAATCATTTCGAGCAGTAATCAACGAGCAAAAAAGGCTAAGCTTTCTAGCTAAAGATAACTAAGTAGCAGCACAAAATATGCTCTTCCGGTCAGTACCCTGGTTGGAGTGCTGGGAAAACCCATTAAAGTTTACAGTTTTTAAGGCACTTTGTACTCATCGATTTAAACTCTTTTAGATCAAAGCTTGAGAGCAACACGGTTACTTTTTAGTTTAACTCAATGAGTAGATACAAAGTGACTTAAAAAACGCACAGTTTCTCTTCCATCTACTAGTCACACCAGGATACGGGCGGGAAAAAGTACCTTTAATTTTTTTACTGTCAAAAACTAAGACGCGCTCTTTGTAGATTTTAAGATTCGGATCATCAGGGAAATGTATTGTGGTTTGTGGAACTAATGCAGCTGATTGGGATGGAAGCAATATGTCAGAATGGTTTGAAACAGATAGTGGGGTGAAACAGGGATGTCCGCTTAGTACATTGTTATTTGCTTTTTTTATCAATAATGTTGTGACTGAACTACCTGGTGGAATCAGAATGGCAGGTAGCATTATTAATGTTTTATTGTATGCTGATGACTTGGTGGTTTTGTCTGAAACTCGCCAAAATCTACAATTGATGATAAATCGCCTGGTTTCATACTGCGAAAAGTGGGGACTTATAAACACAGATAAATCGAAGATAATGGTTTTCTCAAGAAGTAATCGAGGTAACTCAACACAAAGCTATAATTGGTTTCTGGGACTTAACGTCTTGATGAGAGAGTATACGTACTTGGGAGTAAAGCTTAATACAACACTTGATTTCAAGACCCACTTTGAAGAAAAAACTAAAGCTTGTCAGAAACTTAGAAACATGACTTGGAAAAAAGTTTTGTTCAATGAACACGTTAGCCTGTCAACTAAGTACAAAATCTTCAACTCAGTCGTTAAATCTACATTGTGTTACGCTGCAGAAGTGTGGGAATCCAAAGAATTTGAAGAAATGGAAAAACTGCAGAGAAGTTTCATCAAAAAATTATTCAACCTACCAATTAAAACCCCAAATTATGCTATTAATTTAGAAACGGGTTTACCTAAAATATTTACGACTACTCTAAAAACACAAGCCGACTGTGTTCTAAAAGTGCTTGATTTCCCCGCATCGAGACTTGTAAACAAAATGCTCCAGTATGAAATCAGAAATAATGATGATGAAATGGCGAAATCTTGGCGAAATATATGGAGAAGATACGAACATAGTCACAACTGATATGAGTACTTTAAAATATCGGCTGTACCGTATAATTCAAAAGTATGAAGACACTCAGAGGGTGTTGCTTGTAGCGGAAGCCCAGCAATCGGAGAGCAGATTTTTGTATTAGTGGAAGTCCGTTAGACATAAAAAAGGCAAAACCTAGGAATCCAAGGCCAGTCCATGGATTTTCATGAAATTTTCGGAAATGTGTTTTGGATGGCGTATAGAAAAAAGTTAAAAAATAAAATTTCACCGCTCTCAATTTTTTAATTATTTTTAAAATTAATTATTAACTTTTAGAATTTTATTTTATTTATTTAGGGTATTTTAGGTAAGGTTTTCCAAAGTGTAAGGATGGATAGGTTTGGTTAAGACAAAAAAAGTTTGTATGGGAGGGGGGGTCTATATCCCTCCGTGTAGGTGCGAGGGGCAATTTTATATGAAATTTACTTCATTTTTTAAAAAACTATTAAAAATCAACCAAGCCACTTACTTTCTCATACTTTAGTGTTTTTGAAAGCTATTGATTTGTTCTTTAATAAAAATTTTAATTTGAGTTCACTTAATGAAAAGTTTTGGAGAAATCAATCCTCAAAGTCAAAATATTCAAAAAAGAAAATATTTTTTTCTTAATTAATTTTTTATTTCATAATTTTGCCCCACAAAGGGCCATTTTTTCTTTTCATGTTCAATGTTTTTATTAATATTTACTCAGAGCAAAAAACCGAACAAAAAATTTTTCTTGGTTTAAGAGAAATTAAAAAAAAAAACGAAAGATACTTTTTTCCAGAAAACAAAATGTCGATAATTTCCCACTAATTGAACTTTTTTCCTTGAAGTGAAATATGAAATGCGTCTTAAATAGCATATAAAAAAAAGTTAAAAAAAAAAATTTCGTATGATCTTAGTTTTAATATAAATTATAAATAATTATTAAAATTTAAGAGTTATATTTTAATTATATTAGTTTTAAGTTAAATTTTAAAACTAAGACCTATAAATTGGTCTCAAAGGGCACCACATATACTGATTTGTGCTCTAGATGCTATTTCTGGTCAAACGTGTTGATGGATCCGAATAAATATGGTTTTTTGCCAAATAAGTACTCGCGAATTTTTCTACGTGCGTTCAGTATGCAAACAAACATATATCAATAAGGGATGCATCAATTCTTATATAAAAGAAAGATTTACACATCAGCATACTCCCCACCTAAAAAAAAACTTCGAGCCGTTAATTTAACTGATTTAAGTCTCTTGAATGGTTGAAAATTCAAAATTTGGCAAAAAACTACATTTTTTCGGTTCCATCAACTCGTTTGAGAGGAAACAGCATTTAGAGCACAAATTAGTATATGTGCTGTCCTTTGAGATGAAATTTCAAGTTTGTAATAGGTTTTAGTTTTAAAATTTAGCTTAAAACTAATATAATTAAAATATAACTCTTAAATTTTAATAATTATTTATAATTTATATTAAAACTAAGATCATACGAAATTTTTTTTTTTAACTTTTTTTTATATGCTATTTAAGACGCATTTCATATTTCACTTCAAGGAAAAAAGTTCAATTAGTGGGAAATTATCGACATTTTGTTTTCTGGAAAAAAGTATCTTTCGTTTTTTTTTAATTTCTCTTAAACCAAGAAAAATTTTTTGTTCGGTTTTTTGCTCTGAGTAAATATTAATAAAAGCATTGAACATGAAAAGAAAAAATGGCCCTTTGTGGGGCAAAATTATGAAAAAAAAAATTAATTAAGAAAAAAATACTTTCTTTTTTGAATATTTTGACTTTGAGGATTGATTTCTCCAAAACTTTTCATTAAGTGAACTCAAATTAAAATTTTTATTAAAGAACAAATCAATAGCTTTCAAAAACACTAAAGTATGAGTAGGTAAGTGGCTTGGTTGATTTTTAATAGTTTTTTAAAAAATGAAGTAAATTTCATATAAAATTGCCCCTCGCACCTACACGGAGGGATATAGACCCCCCCTCCCATACAAACTTTTTTTGTCTTAACCAAACCTATCCATCCTTACACTTTGGAAAACCTTACCTAAAATACCCTAAATAAATAAAATAAAATTCTAAAAGTTAATAATTAATTTTAAAAATAATTAAAAAATTGAGAGCGGTGAAATTTTATTTTTTAACTTTTTTCTATACGCCATCCAAAACACATTTCCGAAAATTTCATGAAAATCCATGGACTGGCCCTGGATTCCTAGGTAAAAAGCTTACGGTCCTCCACTATATTCAAAACTCAACTTTAATTTAGAAGCTGATAACTATTTTAATGACTTGTATATCAAATATACAAATACAAATATCACTAATATTCAAAACCAGATGCGAGGTCCTTGGGTTAAACGGAGATCCCTATAATGGAACTTTTATTCAGTTCTGCACTTTGTGTAACCTTAACTCAAAAGAAGACTGCTTTCACCTTATTGGGGTGTGCCCTATTTATGCAACAAAGGCAACTATATTTAGGAGTTAGTTCTTTAACAGTGCAGGAAACAGTACATTTGCTTAATGGCTCGAATTGGAAAAATCTTCATTTATTCATAAAAAATGTTTATAAATATCGAATGTTATCGATAACTGAATTTGATTAAAACAAAATTATTAATTATTATTATTTACCAAAATTTTAAATTGTTAAAATATTTATTGCCAACTGAGCTGACGACATTGCCATTGCTTTTAATTAATTTCTTATTATATTATTTTGTTTATTTTATAAAGTCAATAAATGGATTACTTACTTACTTAACTAAGAAAAATGTTCACCTTCTGTTGACTATTGTTTTAGTACTAGACCTAAGAACAACAACCAAATCGATATCAAAGGATTTCTTCACACAGTCGTTAGTACTCAAATAAGTATTAGCTCATAGCATGACAAAATATAAACGCACTAGTTCTGTCAAATTGATGCGAAGTATTAGCTAGTACCAGAAAAAAATTAGAACCAATAAATTGGTGGTTTAGCATACCAAACCGAGTCATTTTATCGCAGTCGTTAAAATTTCTTAAAAAAGTGGTCTGAGGAGTTCTTGTGTGAGAAGCTTCACTGTGCGCACGTGGATAAGATTATGTAAACATTTTCCTCGCATTCAATCGCTTCTCCCATCGCTTTCTTGCACTGTTGTACCCGCAGCTTACTTAGGGATGGACCGCTTTAGATAAAGACTTACTACGATAGCCTAAGCAAAGTCTAGCGATCAGATTGTATGTGCTTTCCGATCAACATCTTCAGCCAAATACTATAAAATCGAACACTTGGATATCTTCAGTCAACATAATATGACCTCTAGCGCAATCAATCCACAGTTCTGAACTTGTTCAGATCAATACCTAGTGACTTCGACTACACTATCCACGTGGTTTCTGAAAACAATTTCCAAGTCTCGATGCCCACGAGATCTATTTGGGATGATGAGGAATTTCTAATTTCTATATCTATATAGAAGGTGGTACCCGTGGCATGATAATTAGCATGCCTGCTGTTAACGCAGAGGTTCGTGGTTCAAATCCCAACAGAGGCAAAAATGTTTTTCCACGGATATCGCCTTTCGAGAGGATTTGGCAAGTCCTCCGTTAGGAAACTCATTGAAATGGTATCACAACGCACTTAATGTTGGTTTAAGTGTGTCAAAAGTTTTCCCGACGCCCATATCGACTTTTTAATAACTTCCCGTCAGTAACGACTTAAAAAACTGAGTTTCAGGTTGTTTATTGATGAAAAACTTCGTTTGAAATATTCTCTAAACCGATGCCGAAAAAGACTGAATCTCACTTGTACATGCTGAATAAAATGAAAGAAGCCACTCAGGAATATAAAAAGACTGAGAAGGCGTCTAAAAAGTCACAAAAGGTTAAGTGGATTTCTAGACACAACTTAAAACCAGGATTCAACATGGTGTGGCTCACGTGACATCCAACAATTATAAATCTGAAAATGTATAACAATCAAATAATAACAGGCGTTGGTCCAGTTTTTTTTTTTTTTTTTTTTGCAAATGTTGCTTTTACTTACAATAATTGATTGCACTGTCGGCACATACATATGTACATACATCCATTTTTTCACTTTTATTTTATTTATGACTAATCAATATCTTACGACATCGACAGAACAGTTTTCTGATTTTCTTCTTTTTTATAAACAAGATGTTTGATAAAATTTCTTTTTTGCATGAAAGAACAAATTTCAAACCACATGAGCAGGGGTTGTGATGCTTATCACATCATTACCCTCAAAAAACCACATACACAATACCTTCGTTAAGATGCCTATCTTCAAAGTAGCAAAGCCAATTATTTTAAATCTCATGATAACCTCTATTCGCATGTAGATACACCACACCACACCATTAAATTGTTTCATTAGAATGTTTCTCAATTCCAACATAATGCAATTTAGTTGTTTCTTTATTAATCTGCGTACTCTTTTCATTGTAATTGCTCACTGTTTGTTAAATAAACAATTGACTTTATACTTACAACTCAAGTGGGGTATGCCGTATGCATCTCCAATTCAAATGCACATCGGTTACACCATCATGATTTTTAGTATCATAAGCTTCTTCTATGAATCTCTCGGATGCGCCCACTTTGAAGGAAGGAAAAATGAGAAATTTACGAAAGAGAAAATTATGGAGTGCAAAAGTTGGCACCGATTGCTTTTGATCGAAAGCTACCCAATTTTTATTTTTCACATTTAACAGTTTGTAAATATGTGTGTGATAAAAATGTCATGAGTTGACATAAAAACATTTGCTGTAAATTTTGTCGACAAAAGAAAATGCTGGAACCTAACAGTCTGGCGCCAATGCGGTGAGTAGTTTAGTTTTTTTGGACCTCATGCTAGTATTTTTGTAAGTTGTAAGCTTCCTGAGTGATTTGCATTACATTCATAAATATGTGACTGTTTTTTAAGGATTTTATGGTGCTTTATGTTTGACGTCCGTATTTTCCGCACGGTTGATGTTGGTCATCTGAGAAGCGATATATCTTCTCATCATTCGTAAGAAGGCTACCTGAAGATTTTTACTGTTGGGATTACACATTTGAGATAGATTTATCGCATTTGAAGCGTTTTTATAATCTGACTGTTTTCACTCAGTAGAAAACTTAAAAATGTCTTGGATTGTGTGCTACGAAAAGTGAACTATATCAACTAGTCCAAAACAAGTCTGTAGCTTTTCCTGACATTCAGAGACCGAAATATGAGTACCTATTATATTTGATTCCCAAATCATTGCTAGTTGTTTCAAAGGGACACTACTAAAAAGTAAAATAAAAATATAGTGGTGCAATGATGAAACTAAAACAGAGATAAATTAGGAGAATGCGGATTTCAAATAATGCCCGAATTTTCATAGAAATGAAAAGGCTCGCTTCAAGGAGGATTATAGGTACAGAAGCTGCAAGAAAGAAGAGAAGAATAAAAGTGCCCAACTTAAAGCAAATAGTACGGAGGTCAAATGCTCAGGGAATTCTTAAAGACAGTGTCTTGCTTGTGGACGACAAAATACAGGTGGCGACATTATTATGATGAATTGAACGCACTGTTTCCTCAAAAATGATTTCGACAGCTAAACCAAACTTAATGGAAGTACCCAACATAACATTCAAAGTAGTTAGTTAGTTAGTTAGTTAGTTGAAAAAGACAAAGCGATTGGGTCAGTTGACTCCTTACAACTTCCATTTCCATTACAAAAGGTGAGATGCTGCTACAAAAAGGATAAAAAGTTATCTTCAATGTACAAAAGAAAGGAAAACAAACGGAACTGTGATAGCGGGGAACGAAAAACAATAAGGCTATATGATTACCAGTGCTGATTTTGAGCTCAATCAAGTCAACAACAGCTGGACAAGGATAACGTACGAACGCACAATGAAAGATGAATTTCAAGTCATAATAGGTGTACACCAAGGAACCGTCTTAAGTCCTCTAGTCTTTATTCCTACCCATTTGTCCATCAACTATATGGAAGATTTTGCGCAAGGATCTTGGATTACGACCTTATAAGATCCAGCTTGTGTAAGAACTAAAGACAAGAAAATCCACATGAGAACCTTGAGACGCCATCCACAAAAACTGACTGTTTGGTGTGCTCTATGGGCTGGTGGAGTCATTGAGCCATGCTTCTTCCGAAATGATGCATGCGAACCAGTTACCGTTAATGGAGACCGGTATAGAGCCATGATAACCGACTACTTTGTTCCCGAATTGGATGACATTAATGTGGATTTGGTTCCAACAAGACGGCTCTACATGAAACACAGCGCACGTCACAATCGATTTATTGAAGGAAACATTCCATGCGCGCATAATTTCGCGGAATAGTTTGACACCTTTGGATTATTTTCTTTGGGGATATGTGAGGTCGCTCGTCTACGACAACAACTAAGATAAGGCGCTTGGAAGCCAACATTCGTGGCGTTATTGCCGACATAAATGGCCTCAAATACTCGAAAAAGTGGTTCAAAATTGGACCTCTAGACTTGGCTTTATTTGAGCCAGTCGCGGCGGCCACATGCCCAAAAATTATCCTTCCAATTAAGCTAAATTGTTGAACATTAAAACGATTTTCTTGTGTTTTAATTAAATTTGAAGTTCTATACCTCTAAAAAAATTAATACCGAAACACTCCTGGCACACAAAATTAAGAATATACCAGCAAAAAGTTGGCTTGAAGCCATGGAACAATCCAAAACCGGATGAGTTTTCGACATATTCTAAGCTTTACGCAACGTACCCAAGTATCTCACATGATATCACTCGATAAAATCAGTATGTTTTTGCCTTTTCACATCATTGGGACGTTTTTCTTTGAAAATGAGGCTGGGGACAACGTTTCAGTCAACGTTTAGCGTTACGAAGCCTTGTTAACCTTTTCCTGAAATTGATGATATGGATTTGAACGACATCTGCTTCATGCAGGATGTCGCCTACAGGAAACAATAGATCTCTTCCGAATCAAATTCCCAAATTATGTTATCCTTATCAGCCGTCTGCGTCTTGGCGATGTCGATTCGCCGACTCGGAGCAGCCATTTGACCTCTTGTTTTTTTTTAGTGAAACCATAAAGGACCGATGTCAACAATACGGAATCGATTCAAGCACTTAAGGGCAATATCATCACAACAGCCCGAAACCTTCAACAGATCTTGAGAAATCGGAGTCAGAGAATGCGCAGCCAGTCGAAGCAGCCATTTGAAAGAAGTAGTTTTCTATAACTAAAAGGAAAGTTTGATCATATTTACACTGCCAACCACTAGGATGAGGCCACACATTTTTTAATCAATTGTCGCTTTTTATACCTGGTGGAAGTTTTGTACCTGGAAAAGTTTATTGAAAGTTAATAGATAGATACCTCTATTAGACGCTTTGGAATAGAATCATACATTTTTTTTTAAATAATCATATGAAATTTGGGCCCGGGCAGTACGAATAGCATCAATTAAGGTGTCCTTGTCTTCAAATTGTCTGCCACCTTCATAAACTTTACGAGATAGCCATGACCAAACGTTTTCAATAATGTTTAAGTCTGGTGAATATGGCGAACATGACAAAAATTCCACGTCTTCTGATTGAATCCAGCTTCTGACAACCCTGCTAGTGTGGATTGGGGCATTGTTTTGTTGAAAAATCCAAGTCAGATATCCAAAAATGTTTTTCTTTTTTGGAAATGACCATTGCAGCAAACATTTGTAGCTGTTTTCGTTCATTGTTGTCGACAAAACCTCCAACTCCAATTTCAATATTCGTGCCAAAGTAGGTTATAGCTCCCCACACCATTACACCTGCTGCACGGCTATGGTGTCTTGCCAAAATAAGCTCATCCTTTCTAAAATCATGGAAATAAAAGTCGTAACCATCAGCACCGTCAATGTAAAATTTTTTTTCATCCGAAAATACAACGCGTTTCCATTCACTGCTCCAACCAACATGCTGTCTTGCAAAGTCCATACGATATTGTGTCCTGGCTTCAAAACAGGTTTCTTTTTTAGTTTCCTCCTTTGAATAGTATCAATTTCTTGTATTATTCTTCGAACCGTTGTTATGCTGGCTGAAACTCCGCTTTTAGCCCTTTTATCATAGTCGCTGGTAGAGTGGAATTTGAGGCAAATCGTAAAATCAACCGATTTTCTCTTGGGGTTGTGGCTTTTCCTTTTTGATTTTTGCCATAGTTTTGTGGATCAACAAGATAATTGTTTACAACTGTCTTGCTCCTGTTTAGTTCCCTTGCTATTTCACGGCCTGAGAGTCCTATTTCCTTGAAAGCATCTATTTTTGCTCTCACTGTCGCTGTCAGTCTTTCCGGAACCCATGTGTGCTTCAAACTAAATAAAACGGTTATTTTTAACACTTTCTTAGATATTTTATACAAGAATTCACACAGGCGCACTCCTGCACGGAAATATTCGTAACGGCCTCATCCTAATGGAGCACCTATTTATACCTATTTTCAGAAGTTCATTAATTGATCTTGGGAAATTACAACGGTCGTTTCGAATTAACCCTTTAATTTTATGAATTTGTAACGGGGCAATACCTACCTAGTAACTGGTAATAAACTTTTCCGGGTACAAATCATCCATAAGGTATAAAAAGCGAAAATCGATTGCAAAATTTATGGCCTCATCCTAGTGGTTGGCAGTGTACAAATCTAGTTTCAAAAACAACCCTTTTAAAGTATTGCACTTAAAAATCAAAAACTAATTGAATATGCAAATTCGAAAAGGGCACATATCTGAATATTAATATTATTAAAAACTGTCGAATTTGGAAAATCTTCAAATTCATACTCAATTCCCATCACACAAAAAAAGCTTTTCAAAATCATTATTTTTACATTATTTTTCCTCTAATAAATCTTAAACAACATCAAAACAGTATAAGTGCTTAAATTTATGAATTCTCAATTGTTCAAATATAATAGAAGGCTATGATGTAATTTTCTCTTTTTTTAAACCACTAATTTAATTCAAAGTCTAAGCTAAGAGAACAAATTCTCGTGACATGACTTTTTGTAATATAAAACAAATAAAAACCTTAGGACTATGTGTGACTAAGGAATGATTGTCTTTAATTTTTTTTTTTTGTTAAAACCTTGGCATACAACCATGACACGTGAAGTGACTATTACCATGCGAACTTAAAAAAGTTCTATTCAAAAAAATAAAATTTTAAAAACTAATGAACCAGCTGTACAAAAACAAACACCTTACATCAATTTACATAAATTACTATTTCCAATATGTAATAAAAATATATTCAGAACGAGTCCACGGAAATCGATCAAAGAGACAGACAATAACAATCGTTCATACAGTATCTTCCTAATCCTAACATAACAACACATTTGTATATTTCATATATGTGACTTTCGCTGCCAAATTCTACAATACTAATTCAATCGTCGCGTCAGCCGAATGAATCACTCACTCATTCAATCAGCAGTTGGTTTTGGGATACCTTTTTGTTTACCTTGGATATCTATTTATAACGTGTGTGGTGCTAGCGGCTAAATGGAAATCACTGTGGTGTTTTGATGCTACTTCTTCCATCATTAACAAAAATAAAAAAAATAACAAAATTAATCTACCTCACGCATTAGCCACACTAGAAATAAAAACATAATCTTGGCTGGGTGTAGACTTTATATCAACAAAAACAAACTAACAGACCTCATCCGGCTGAAGCTATGATAAGTGTTAGTGTCGGTAGTCAATTCACAAACATTAAATGCTGATTTATTTTTCTTTTTTGCTTTTTTGCTTTTGAGATGATGAATAATATAACATAAGCGGAAAAAACTTAAAATTATCGATAAAATTGAATTTAAATTCAAAGAAGCTCTCCACTCAAATTACACACATATTTTTCCATTCTTCTCTGACGTAATTGAGTTGAAATGGAGTAAACACAACACATTGTGAAAGACAAGATGACCGAGACCGATCCACACGAATCTAAAGTATTTTCCCTTTAACAAAGCGGCTTTGTCCGTATGTGTTCAGGTTCAGGGCCGCATTCGACTCATAGAGCAGAGTTGTAATTTTGTGGGCCAATGCTTCAATGGACTTATTTAGACAATGGACGACAACATGTGAATTTTATAAGTGTCGGTAGAATCCGACTAAAAAATTCGCGTCTTAAACAGCATCTAACTGATTAGCCCACTGTCGTACCTGGGCGAAATGCCAATTTTTGGAGTTTAGGTCAATAGATCTCTGATCTTCCCAGTCTTTACGACTTCTTTTGATGAACCCTATTCAACTCCAGGTAAAAACCATAACAAAAATTTTATTTTTGTTTTGTTTTTTTTTAACTTTTTTATTCCTTAATGAAAAAATATTCTTGATTTTTATATGTTCGCGTCTCACAGCTGTTCTACAGCACTTCATATGTCGTATCATCGTACATCGTATTTTGAAAAACCAGTTCATTATCTATCATTAAGTTTGTTCAAATTCGGCGAACAAGCTCTCTTTTTGAGAGAGCATCTATTCGTCCTGAGGTCAAAGACCTAATTACCGTTCAAGTGTGCAAATTAGTGAATGAACAAGTAACTACTTTTGCATTATTCGTTTCTCTTCTAGGTTCTAGCTTTTTTTACGTTATCTCTAAGGGATCAGAGCTCTTCTATTTTTCTGCTTCACAAAAGTGATCCGCCTGAGGTATATCAAAATGCGTCGGCAAGCCTCCAGGTTTTGAAATATTACATAAACATAAACGAACAGCGCTTGCAAATTATTGAATTTTATTATCAAAATGCGTACTCTGTTGAGAGAGTTCATCGCGCGCTTCTCTTATTTTATGGTCATACTGAGACGGCTATTCGGGCTACTCTGACTGAATTTCGCACCAAATTTACAAATTTAAGTTGGACATTAAATCAAAAACACGCTAACGTACATATTATTTTAACAAGACGGACCTATACAGCACACTCAACAGTGCCCCAATTAAGGGCTAGTTTATTTCACGTTTACGGCCGGTCAGTTCACCGCATTCACATATCGTGCGATTTGACATACCTAGACTTTTATGTTAAGGCTAATGTCTACAGCAACAACAAGTCAGCTTCGATCGACGCGCTGCGCTAGAAGCCAACAATAAAGTATTTATACCGGCCGCAATGTTATAGAGATTATACCGAAATTGCAATAAGCGGATTGATCATTTGAGATTTCATGGATTTTTCTGTTTTTCTCTTTTTTTCCAATTTCCGAAAGCTCTTAAGAAACCATTCGTTGTATTTTTCGCCGAAAAAGAGTCATCACTCGAATTCAGCAAGACAAAACTTCATTTGTTAAGCCGGTAAAAGAAAAGAATTCGCCTTAAGTTCTTAAAAGCCTGCCAAAGACAGGTGGTCAGTCTTAAAAACTTGTCGGATTTTAAGCAACCAAGTTTAAAAAACGAAGTGGCGGCATGTCACATCTACCATTGAACAACATAATAAAATCCAATTACAACCTCATACGGTTCAGATTCAATTCTACAATTTCTCACATTCTCTCTACAAACAATCCTTTTTCATCACGTGAGCCCAACACATACTTTAATTTGCTTTTTCTTAGTCTCCGAGTTGCTCGATTGATTTCAAATAAATATTTAAAAAATGTTTTTTTAATTTTATTTTATTTGAATAAATAAGCTTGGAAAGCGCTAGACAGTGGAACCTGATTCCGAAACGGATCGCATTTTCATAAAAACAAAAAGTTCCCTAAACTAAGTAGATTTAGTTATTTATTTATTTATTTATTTAAATAAAATAAAATTTTAAAAAACTATTTTTTTTAACTTTATTTCGAAATATACTTTAAGAATCAGACACCCGAGTGAGGAGGTGTTGCTGCTAACTGAAACTGACCTAACGTATCTTTTTTTCTTTTTTACTTCCCTAAAAGGCAGTAAACAATCAATCCAAACATTTACAGCCGTATCTATAAAGAACTTTTAATCATCGATTAGATTTAATTGCCCTTTAAGTAACACTTAAGTAACGAATCCGTATCGATAATCAAATTTCACATTTAAGTAACCTTGCTAAGAGCCCTCTTAACTTAAAACGCAGTTTAAATTGGACTAGATTTCTGTTTTTACTACTTTATTTTGACACAACTATCAATTAGTTTAGCATCAGCGCAGAATCGATTATCGATAAGAATTTAATCAACCTCTCTTAAGTTCCAATTAAATTTTAATTGAAACTTAACTTATCAACGTCTAAGAGACGTCTTAAGAAAATCTAATAAATACGGCTGTTACCTATCTTAAAACCTAATCTGTCAAAAAGAAAAGTGTCGAACAAAACAAAATATTGGCATTCTATGAAAAGGAAAACATCTACTTTGCCAACTGCTGTAGATCAACAAATGTCGCACCCGTTGCGTAATGGTTAACAGATCTGCCGGTTTCGGTGATTTCAAGATTCGAATATTATCAACACCCAATTGTTTGTATTGCCGTTCCAAATAATTGGCAAGACCTGTGATAATAGTTTCACAGCGCTAGACCCAAGGCCCTCTGTTGCGCAACCCTGTTTACTTTTTGCTTATTTAATTTGTTGGTTAACAAGACGTTGTTGTATCAATAAAATAAACAGCGGCGTTTGTTGTTTTTTTTTTTTTTTTTTGTTCTCATTCTCATTTCTTTTCATTCCTTTTCAGTCGGTAATTATGAAAATGTTAAAATAGCTAACTTGGCCTTTAAGTAGACCACGTGTTGGTGTACTCACCGCTGCTGATAGTAGTGTGCGGTATTGGTCATTAAGTATTGTCGGTTTGTTTTATGTTATATTTACAGCCTCAATTTATTGCCAAAAACTAAACTATCCCAATCTCCGAATAATATTCGCCAGGTGACGACGTTAGCAGCGAATTTTGTAGTCATACTCGCATGTGTCACTTTTTATTGAATTCACTCGGGGCAGCACTCATTTTAACAACTAATGGAACTCACAAAATTATCTTTGCTCGATTTCACGTGTTGTCTTTGGGTTAGTAAAATGCATATGACTCATAAAAAATATTCCTTGAGAAAAATTTTCATTTTGACATTTGATTAACAAGTATTAGTGCTTCTTGAGTGGATTCATATCAAAAGTTGGCTATTACTACTCAGAATCAGAGGATGCCTCCCAATGCTCCTAGACGTTTCTTTTCGTCCAATGGAAAATGGTGATAGCAGCTTGCAACCAGCTGACTATGACGAATTTTAAGATGCAAAGTCTTACCGAAACCTAAAACACTACTTAAACATTATTTGAATTTCCATTTTGAACAAAGCACCTCTCATTTAATTTTTACTACATAAATAACAATGTTTATTTAGCTCGAAAGCCATTCAATATTAAAGATAATTGTGTATTGCTTCATATTGTCGAGAAAGTCCGCCCCTGTAATCAAGAATCCGCAATGTGCACAATGACTAATTTTTGTAAGCATAACAATTTCTGAGGAATTCACTTAATCATCATTACATGTGAGTTCCGCTGACAAACGTCACCTTTCTTTAAACCCAATCGGAATTGAAAACCATAACATTTTAGTTTTTGTTTAGCACCTATTCCAAATATACCAGTTACCATAGTTAAACAACGGATGCACAGCCCACATTCATGGGTTTAATGACAGAGATATGAAAACCAGAAAAACTACAACTGTATGAACGTAATAAACACACAAAATTGGTTTTCAAAGTGAACAAAAAATAAAGACCCTCCTACGGTTATGTAGTTTTTGTTTTTCTTTCTATAAACAGAACGATGTCAAGTTTTATTATAGGTATTCATAAATAAATCAATTGAAATCGGAGCAATTATATACCCATTTTTTGATATCTATCGCTATGCCTACACTACACTGATTTTTAATGCAAATGTCATATTAATAAAATCACATACCAGTGAGAAATAGTTGTCGATATTCTGCAAATGATGAAGAAGTTTATTAAACACACAGTCCACTTATGCAAAATAAATACAAATTTGCTACTTTCTTTTGAAAATAAAATCAATAAATTATATTCTTGGCACAATATCACAGTTGAGGATAATATTCTCCACAGAGGATGGATTTTTTGTTCTCTTCAAATTCAATTTCGAGTAGCGCACCCTCTTCTGGAGTTTTTTTTTTTTACATATAATTTTCACGCCTGCGTTTGAATTGTGGGGAAGCAGAACTAGGTTCTGGTATAATCTCATTCACCGTTTTTCAATTGTTTACCGTCGAGAGACACTGTAATGGATTAATGCTTTATTCTTTGTAAACACTAAGGAGCAATTCTTTTTATAGATGGATCCTCTTTGAATGCAACCACAAGGCGACTTCTATAATTTCCTTCCACCGTAGATATAAAGAATCAAATAAACGAATTTAATTGTATGTTATTAAAGCGATTTTACACGCACGCACACACGACGCCGCTGAGGGGAAGTCTTATGGTCGACTAAACGAACAAAATTCTCTCACTTTTTGAAAAACCGAGCAAATTTGTGTGGTGGCGGCAATAGTGACTACACAAGTGAGTAGGTTCTTGATTTGCTTGTTATTAAAAAAAAAAATATATGTGTATATTAATGGCAGAAACGTATAACTAGCAACAAACAAAATGTTGCTACAGTTTGCGTTTTATTTCGTTATGAGAAACTTTCATCATCATCACATCCCAGTCGTTGTTGTGTAGCGAATGTAATATTTAGCGAGTGGACACTACAGCCCCAAAGCCACATATTTTCACTCTGAGTTCTTGTCATTGTTTGGAGTTTCTTATTCGCAAAAACGCAAATAAAAAAATTATAAAATAATAATGTGTGCTGTGGCAGCTTTATGGCGAACTGGCATGATAAGCATATATTATATTATTTAAATTTCAATTAGGCAAATGGAATGGTCTGAGAATTCAATAACCAAGCTACACACTGAATGATGAATGAATGGAGTTGCAAGTGTTTCATGCTCTGGAATGCACTCGATTCAATTAAACTGAAGACGAGTGGAGAATTTATTAAAGATATGAATATTCTTACATTTTGATCTCATCGCAGAATACTCAAAGTTCAAAGGTTTACATTTTAAACAATTTTTCAGAAGTATCAAGATGGATAGCCAGCCGCTCCTGTTAGAACGAACTACTAAACGACAATTGTTATATGTTCAAGATAGAGTACAGACTTAGACACTCACTTTAACTAGTAGCCGTTTTCATTGTGGGAAGACTTCTTACCAGTTTTTATTGTTTCATAAAAAAAGGAATTCTTGAGTTAGTCTCAACGAAAATCTGCTCCCATATGTTTGAGAGATCTACTCTAAAATCATTCACACATGCAAAAACATCTGTAGTTTACTTGTTGTAAATTTGTTTTCAGGGTGAAAAAAAGCTATAAGTTATGAGCAAGCAAGTAAATACACTGAGCTTGTCTTAAGAGGCACATCTAGACAATCAACATAAAAATGAGCATTGAGAGCATTTTCCTGAGGCTGATTTGAACTTACTCGGCATGAACGGCATCACAGTAGAAGAAATTAAGAACTCTTAAAAAGGCAAAGGCGCTTGGGCGAGACGAGATATTTTATGAGTTTTGGAAAAAGATCGTAGACATCGGATTTAGATGACTCAGGACTCTTGTCCCCAAGCTAATAGGAGAAAATAGTCTGCCTAAGCAACGGAGACTAAGTTACTTTCTACCAAAGTACAAAGGAAAGATAGATACATGAAGTTGTGTTGAGTACCGTTCGACAAGCTGATGTCTCACAAAAGATTATTGAGCGGGTAATTAATAGCCCACCGCGTCAAATAATAAATCTATTTGATAACCAATGCGGACCAGTCGCGGAAAATTCAACTAGATCTAATCCAAAGTACAAGGACACTTATAAAAAACATAGTGATTCCTTATAAAATTTGTACTTTGTAAAGCGAATAAGGGTGTCCTTCAGACAATAAGGAGTTGAAGAGGCTTATATGCGGATAATCAAGGATGTGTATGAAGGAGCGGTGGCGAAGGTAAGATGTCCCGCTTAAGTCACCCAAGCATTCTATTTCAGTCACAGTATGTCTACACCGTGGCGTGGTGGTTAGCATGTCTGCTGTTAAGCCCGAGGTTCTTGGTTCGAATTCCAACAGAGGCAATGTATTTCCACGGGTATCGCCTTTCGGGGAGAATTGGGAAGTTCTCCGTTACTAAATTCATTGTTATGAAAGCGCTTTCTATATAAGCAGTTCGGAACCGGCGGAAAATTGCGGGTCCCCTCCATTGTCTCAATGGTTGTGAGAAATGCGCTAAGCCCTGGGCTTCCTAACTCTATTGCGCCACCCTATTTATTTATTTACTTATTTTTCATGTCCACACCAAACAAGTGTTTTGCATCATCTGCTATTTATTACAGCCTTTGACTACCTGCTGGTAGATAAAGTACAGAACACTAAAGTATATCAACTATTTTTTGTTGAAGCTATCGTAAGTGATCGACCTACATCCATGAAGCTTACATCCATCACTTAAATCGTCGGCTGAGTTCTATCTTGTTCAATGTCCATTTTTCAAAATGTTGGGAAATCGATTTTTAAGGTTCAGATCGAATTTTTTTTATTATATTAGAAGATTATTGTTCGGAAGCAAATTTTTTCTGCAAGCGTAGACAATTTTAGTTTTAAAACAAGTCACACTAGATGTTTTTCTTTTCTTTTAAAAAAGTTATAAATTAAAATCAATAAGGAAGTCGTTTTGGATATTGAACAACTTTGTATGGAGCAATGACAAGTTGGAAATCATCATGTAAGTAATTGAACAAAGTAGAATTGAATATTGAACAAGATAGAAAGAAACTGTTCAACATAATAAAAAATGAGTCAATAAGTGTTTATTGAACAAAAAAACAGTTAGAAAGTTGTACTATTGAACAAAGCAGTTTTCCATAACTTAAAAACCAAAAGAGATAGGACAAAATGGTTTGCGCCAAACGAAAGAGCGCCCCCAAATTATGAAGACTGCATACCTAACTCAATTTCGTGAAAAATGGCCTATTGAACAAGATAGAACTCAGCCGACGAAATGTATGGGTAAAAGTTTTAGAAGGCAGTAGCTACCGTATTACTCCAAAAAAGACTGAGTACATGTGTTGTCTGATCCAGACATTTGTCTTTTCTAGATATTTATTTGAACGGAAATGTGCTTTTCAAGTGCGAAGAGCTTAAATATGTGGGATAATTGATCAAAGCTTTTGAAGCAACTATTGATGATGATACATCAATCATCGTGTAAGGATAGGGCGCATGAAATGATGATAAATCTCCGCCATCTGCTGCGATTGAAAAACGCCCCCTAAGCTGAAGGGCAGACTCTATCTAGGGGTCCCGCATTCATACGGGTCACAATGTTGGACGATGTACAAAAACTGTGAGAATAAGTAAACGGCAACTAAGATGAATATACCCAGGATAACAACAAGGGTAACAAAGCTTGGTCGTTTAAGAAGTACCAAAATCCATGGAACAAAAAAGAAGAGCACGACCTTCTCAGTTGGCATTGTTTTTTTTTTTTTTTTCATGGTGAAAGGACGGATTCAGAAAACCAAATCAAAAAGGTAACGCTCAGACACGATTGCGGATAAACAAAAAGCAAAGCAAACCAAATCGGTCCTAGTAAAGACAAATGCAACAACATCATCATTTGATTGGCCTTAGACATGAAACAATCCAGTATTGGGAAGCTTGTCGACGCTTTTTGAAGTTAACGTGGCGTATCCCACGGGTGGTTAAAAAGGCAATGAACTTCTTGTGTCACAATATATACTGCGTTACAAAAAAGTGGAGCAGCTGAGAAAGCCACAAAAAAACACAACTAAACAGATTTGAATGAAACTCGGCACACAGATATTTATAATATTTATATTTATCTAGCTGTAGCTTATAAGGCTTATTATTTAAAATTCACTCAAAAAACTAAAAGTTAATGTTTGTTTATTCGACTTTGATAGACTCGGACAGTTCTGAATCGGTTATCTGTAATACGTTTCTATATTGTCCAATTTGATTTAAACTTGGCGCGGATCTATAGCCTCAAGTCTTGTGTTCTCTGGCAAATGTAGAGTTCATCGATGCTTCCATAATGCCCAACCCGTTCTTTTCTGCATTTTTTGATTCACAATATGAACCAGTAGGTGTTTATGACAAAGAATCATAGCACCATATAAAAAGTAGTCATAAAGGTCATCAGTTGAGTTCAAACAAACAGCTATTTCCTGCTGGAAATATCATACCTCCGCGGAACATAGGGACGAACTGAAACCTTTTTTCTTTGTGAGTGCTATGTAGCCCAAGCAGTGCGATTTTTGAAAAGAGTTTTTGGCCAAAATGAAGCACCCAACTGTAAGAAAGTTTTGGAAGGTAGGATCACAAACGAGAATGTGACTGTTATATCCGAGAGTCTGAGACTCAAGCTATGACCAAGTTTCCGTCGTTTCGTAACAGAGCCATGAACCTACTTGGTATGTGTGGTATGTGTGTAAACGATGATCTTCGTTGGAATGACCACATATTTGAAGTCGCCAAAAATGCTGCAAAATGCTTAGGCTTCTTGAGACGATGTAGGAAGTTCTTCACCCCTTCTGATCTGGCTACAATTTATAAGGCCTTCATCCGCCCAAAACTGGAGTATAACTCCCATATCTGGTCAGGTGCTTCTCAAACATCTTTGCACCTCCTTGATAGGGTACAAAATAGAGCGTTAAAACTGATAGGTGATAGTTCAATCGTAGAATCAATTGATTCTCTTGAACATCGTCGAAATGTTGCCTGTCTCACTCTCTTTTATCGCTTTTTTCACAAGCAGTGCTCTAGTGAAGTAGCCAGTTGCATTCCTCCCCTGAAACAATTTAGCCGCAACACCCGCCTCGCTAGGAATGTTCATCAGTTTTACCTTGAGCCCAACTTCGGGCGTACAGTCAAGTATAGAGATTCGTATTTCAGTCGCACCACCCGAATGTGGAATGCTTTACCTGGCTCAGTATTTCCCCTTCATTACGATTCACAAAAATTCAAAAGCAATGTGCATCGGTGTCCCCTTTCAAATCCTCTCCTATTTTCCTAAATGCTCGCACTGTGTTTAACAACATTATAAGGGTATTCATAACCCCTTGATGTGCGCGTTAATTATAAAAAAAAAAAAAAAACTTGGTTTTTTTAATAAAATTGATGACATGAATATGGACGACCTCTAGTTTATGCAAGATGGCGCGCCATGACACACAGCTCATGTCAATCGATCTTTTGCGCACCAAATTTCCAAATAATGTTCTCAGTTATCTGGACGATGCCAACTGCCCGCCAGGGAGCTGTCGTTATATCCTTTTAGTTTTTTTTGATCCGGGATCCGTGGGCCCTTATCAGCAACTCGGAAACAAAGTAAAGGCCGGCGAAGGCCAACACCATCGAAACTGAGTCGTGTTTGTGGCGTAATCGTTCAAACGCCATCAAAAAGAGAAAATTGATTTTTATCGCCTTTTGCAAGGAAATGACAAATCCTCCGGGAGTAAATCACTGCGATGAAAACCCCTTTTTGACCTATCTGAGCCGATCGAAAATGGCATAAAATTGTAGGTCCTTTAAATGCGTTAGGCCGCAAGCTTTTCATAGCTTTGTTGGGTCGTACTTTTTATACATTTATTTATTAAATATTTTTTTTACCGTGAAGGACTGACTAACAATACAATTCAAGCACTTAAAACAAATATCATTATAGCAAGCGACGAGCTGCATCCAGAAACCATCAACAAGGTCTAAGACAATTGGGGTGGCAGAATGCGCAGAAGCCAGCAACTTCACTTTGATCCGAATCGAAAAAATCTGACTATTTATTTGTCATGTTTTAATTAAAGATTCTAATCCACAAAAAAACCGTTTTTTAATCCCCGATTGTGCAAAGAGACATTTCTTAATAAAATTAGGAAAAAAATAATAAAATTCAATAAAATAGTTTTATTACTGGTTTCTCATTATTTTATTTCGCATTTCACCATTTGGAAATAAATGAGGTATACCATATACTGCGTTTTGACCCCAATTCCTTTGCTGTTGGTTACAATTCCGAGACGTTTATCTACGATTTATTTGAGTAGTCCAGTTCCAACCAACCCAATTCAACCTTTCCAAAGAGTTCTTTAGCTGCCTGACAAAAAGAAGCTATAGATATATCCCTCCATCAAATGCAAAATATACGATAAATTCTTCCCGTGTCCCGTCGCACATAAATTCGTTGTTCGACATTAAACATACACCATTTCTGTGAAAATCCTCGTTTTTGATTTTTTTGGCTCTATCAACAAACTACTGCAAAACCTAATGGTAGGTTAATGTTAAAAACAATTCAATGAATGGACTTTCAGCATCACAATATTGAGTTGTAACATGAGAACAAAATCCAATTTGAACAGAAACCGCACAGCTAAAATCTTATCAGAAGTGGGCTGTGCTTTTTTCATATTTGTTTTTGTTTTGATTCTTAAAACGTTGTCGGTTAGTTGAATTTCAAAATCAACAGAGCCACAAAAAATTTGCTCAACGAAGCTTTTCGTTTTGTTGTGGTGTGCAATTTTTCCGAAGAAATGTGTAAAGTTTGTGTACCTTCTTATACTTAAGACCAAATAAAAGTGGCTATCTTATCTTTAACAAATAAATTGACATTAGGCTTCGATTATAAATATGTTTTAGGGTCTTACAAAAAACACATTCTAAGTACCTAAGCAACTTTTGGTTTCAAACCAATAAGCGGCACCACCCAAACTGGCTGCCATTTGTGGAGAACAAAGTGTTCTCTGTTCTGCGCCCTAAAAATAAAATGATGAGGTAATATTCAGATTCAGTGTTTTTGTTTTATTTTTTTAAATACATGCGATGCAAGATTATATCGTGATTTATAATAGCATGTATGATGACCTAACTTTCGCTCTCACCTTCAGATTAACCACTTACAATTTTAAGTGTTCCAACGTTTGATGAACTTTTTTTGCAATTCTGAGAGAACATAATCTTGTGGAGACGGAGAGTGAGTGACACGAAGACTGATATGACTATTCTCTGCGATAACCGATAAACTAGTTTTGATTAAACTCATTCAAAGTAGTATAGCACAGTATTTGTTTTATCGAATAGCAAAAGAATTCTTGTTTACTACAAGACAACTGCTATAGATAGGGAGAAAATTTCGTTCCTTATATGGAATAAATTTCCGGTTCAACTGGAATCTAAGACATCCTAGTACAGAGTAATTCGACATTCTTGATATAATGTTTCTGAACTATTAGGACACTTGAGTTAATAGGTTCACAAAAAATTCTTAATAAACACACAGAACTTTTGTAGAAAATTTGTTTTTCCATAATCTTTTCGTTGCAAAGATGGCGGAGTGTGGGTAGAATCCAGAGCAGATGATGGAATTGAACTCAAATATATCACTTAATTTGTCGATTTTGATATAATTTTAAACTTTCACTAACTAATAACACTATTAATTGAAATACTTACGAATATTTGCTATTTATTTTATCGAAGGAAGTTTAAAAATTAACTAAAAAAATAAACACTTTACTTGACGGAATTTGTCTTTTGATGGAAAAAAAATACATACGCCCTGAGATATGTCATCGATTGAAACGAGGCACTTGACATCTGGTGTGTAATCTGAGAAGTAAAGTGAGACACGTTCAGAAATCTTAAGGCATCGCCTACATTTTTTAATATAGTTAAATATTCATAGTTTTTTTTTACAAAATCTTTTTTAATCTTATGGACGTTTGACTTAATGCATAGAGATTTGACTTAACGCAATCGCATCGCACGCACTCACAACGTTGGTTTGCGCAAGGCTTAACGGTTCTCCCGAACCAAAGCGTTTTTGCAGTAGCGGCAGAAACACTGCTGTCATCATTTTTGTCGCCGCGACAATAGGTACGTTTTTTTTCTCAAGCCTATACGGCTTAAAAAAATTCACGTGCTAAATACAACAAAAATTTAGCTATCTGGGCTTCCCTTAGCCTCATAATTTATTCAGTCTTATTTCCTTAGCCCGATAACAAAAATGTGCTACCAAACTATTTTTTGGAAATGTTATCGAAAATGGCGAAGGCTGTCATTGAGTGCGTTTGGTGTAGCTACAAATTCATACATTTGCTAACAATTGTCAACAAATTCATGTTACTTGACAAAATTTTAGTTAACAATTTGTAAGCTCACCGAACGCACCCATTGTACCAAATGACATTTCTCATTTCTCAATTCAAGAAATGACATCCCTCGCAATATTTGTGTGCTTTTTTCATAAAAATTAGACCTAGCCAAATGTACTCTAGACCATTATGTGGTAGAAAAGTAAATATCCTACACAAAAATCACGAAGGACTATTTAAAAAGAATGATGTTTTGGGTATTGAACTGGTGGAAGACTTTAGTGACGACGGATTAAAAGAACTTAAAATAAGTTCAAGCAATACCACGATAGACCTTTTTGGGACACGAGTCAAACCAAAGGAGGTTAGTACAAGCAAGACTTTTGTTGCATAATTTGTCTGTAAGCAAAGTCCTAATTTACTTTCAGCCTCGTCCTAACCTTCGGCCGAGCCTTACATAATCGGCCCTACCGATGGGATTGCTTTTGGAAAGAGTAAGGTAGGTCATCGTCTGCAGGCACTTGGAGCATTTGTGATGGACTGCGATGTGCTATGAGAAAATAGTTGAGCACTTCGGTGGCGAAAATGTTGGCCCCCAAAAGCGGATAGGTCGCCTAAGACTTGGTTCAATCGTTTTTGCAAATCCATCCGAACTGGAAACTCTTAACTCTATATCGTTCAGCCAGAGCTATAAGTTGCAGTAAAGCGCCGTTTACAATTGGCCTATGAGAGCAGCGGTACCAAGATCGTTGTCGTTGAAAAGCTGCTATTCTCCTAAAAGCTGATTGGGAGAAAGAATGCCACAAAGTGTGGTCAATGATTGTCTCACCCGAAGAAGCCTTCCGACGGGTTGTTGAAAGAAATGGATTCACCGAAGAAGAAGCGCGTAGACGAACTGCCAACCAAATAGACAGCCAAACAGTAGTTGAAAAGTCAAATGTGGTCTTTTCTTATGAGTGGAGTCTGGACTACACTCAGAAGCATGCGGAAAAGGCATGGACGATGATAACAACCGAACAGAAGAAAGAAAGAAAAACATTTTGATATTGTTTTGTCAATTTAGTTTTATGTTTCTAAAAAAAAGATTTGGAACAATAAAAATAAATAAATTTGTTGCCTCGGTGTGGTATCAAGGATTTTAATGATTTTGCCCTTTTTTGCCAATCACTCGCTTGAAATCGCTCATCCTTGTTGTCATCAGAGGTGAGCCAATAAATCCAAGAAAGTTGATTTGAGTAACTTCTCCACAAAATGGTATTTTTGCGAACAACAATTCGGATGTTCTGCACGTTCTGCAACTTCACGTATTTTAGATTGATGGGGTTCCCTTCTAGGAACTTAGGAGTCAATCTAAATAAAATAAATAAAGTTCTTAAATTCAATTTCTTTTTCTTCTACAACAAATAAATATTTTTATTTATTTTGAAGTTTGCACACAAGTCATATGCCAAATACATAGTGCTACCAAATTGCTAGATCGTGTTTTTTTTCTCTATTTGATGAAGCCTTTATAGTCTTGAGAAAAAAAACGCACCTAATATAAATGTATGAAAACGCTTTCTTTTTTGTCATGTCGCGTCGGTGTGGGTATTCTCATAATTATGTCGCTTAAGCTGGAATTACATGAATCTGCTACTGCAGAAGTGCATAAAAGTAAAGTGGGACGGATGAAGATTATAAAGGACAAAAGTTAAAAAGAGAAACGAATAGAATTATGGCTGCAGATGAAAAATTATGGGTGCAGATGAATATGTTCATTCGCATCCTATAACTAAAAGTGTTTTTCCTCTCTTTCAAACAAGTATGAATTTTAATCTTGCGTCTATTTCCTTTTTTCATCTACACATGCAGATGCATGTAAATCGACCATTAATTTTGGTAACTGCAATTATAGTCCTTGATTCGTGGTTTTCATATATGCATTATCTATATAGCAGCTATTACAGCAGCCATTAAATATCGCAAGTAAAGCAGCTTTATTTTAATAGCTTGTGATAGATAGCATACCTTTATAGCAGAGCATCTCTATCGCAGCTATTAAAGTAAAAGAAACTGTCATCATCTGCCTGTCTTTTTAGAACATTTTGTTATTTAATTTAAAAAGTTTAAAAAAAAAAACTATCATGTCCAAAAACAAAACTTGGCTACAGCTTTCTACTTTCTCTCATATTTCAGCGTTTTGCTATGAATTCGAGGCAAATGAAGACACATCTTAAGGTTTGTTCTTTAAAAACCTGAGCTTGCCACCTGTGGTCGCCACAAAGCAGGAGTATTTTGATGAATAAGTTTGTTCGCTGAAGCCCTGGGGCTGCATTGCGGTCGCCACAAAGCACTTTTTTAAAACTTAACTCATTTTGAATGTCAAATTGAGTGTTTCTTGAACTTTTGGTTTGCCCTTAACTTGCCCTGAAGTAGCACTATGTTTTTGCTGAGGCGAGTTCAGGTATTGAACAATGAAAATGGAAAGTATTTTTTATCAAATGCCAGAGATGTGTGGTAATTTTAGGGCTTAGCGTTTTTTGAGATCTGAAAAAAAACCCAGGTTCTTTTTGACAACTTACAGGATTGTCAAGAAATTTGGGAAATAAAGTCCAACGAATGAACCTAATGCTAATTTTAATTTTGATTTTAAATTTTAAATCTGCTACAGGTAGCAGCTGTTATGGCAGTCTCTGAATATCGCAAATGGAGCTCATAAAAGAAGCTTTATTTTTATTGCCTGAAGTTTACAGTTACAGGTAAATGTTAGTTAGCATTGAGCTGGCATACTTAGGTGTTTTTTATACTTTTTATGAATAATAACTAACACTGGTATCATTTTAAAGGTTTTTGCTTCGCTGAATCTAAATATGGGCTTTGAATCCACCTAATAACCTCGCATTTCTGAAATATTAAGCATTCAAGATCGAAAAAAATCCAATTTTTGTTATATTTCAGCCTCTGTTTTAACATGACAAAAATGTCAACCCAAAAACAAACCATAGCTTTTCAAAAGTATAAAAAAAAAATATCTCTAATTTATGAATTTTGAAAAAATTAGAGATGTTTTTGAATCCAAAACCTTCAGAAATATGCTTTCTGACTCTAATTTCCTTTCAAGACTGCACCTAGGCCTCAAAATAATTCATGTTAAAACTGAGTCTAAAAGATATCAAATGGATGGGTTTTTTCGATCTGGAATGCTTAATATCGCAGAAACGCGAGCTGTTAGGTAGATTCTAAGCTCATATTTAGATTCAGAAAAACACAAACCTTTGAAATACAATTGAAGCTTTTGGAAACAATCAAAAAGTTAAATTTTGTAGACCAGTATAATTAGTTTGGTCGTTCGCGCCCTGAAGTTGTCTTTTCGCCAGTACAAAACATTTTTGAAAAACCTTAACTTGCCTGATTTTTTTAAAGTGCCGGATTACGCAAGCGCAATCAAAGCAAACGGATGGTTTTTCAAAAGGAAGAAGGTATGCAAAAAGATGCCAAGCTTGGTAGGTTTTGATGCGATGACGACGAAGTTTTATAAAAGTCTTAACACGACGGCGATATCTTGTTTAGTAGTATCACATGTGTATGTGTGGTACTTTCGTGGTTGAGCATTTTCTAAGAACCGAAAATCCAGGTTGAATAAAGTTCAACGAACGAACGTCATTAGCAGTAGAAAAAAAACTTTTTCTTCTATTCTACCTACAATCCTTTCAAGAAAAACTTAGGACATTTTGTTGTTAGCAAAGAATGAAATTTTATCAAACCAGTCCTTAGAGTCCACTTATGCGTCAAGATAGAATATGTTTTCTCGTTTCACTAGGTTGAATGAAGACCGACTTGCAAATGCAGTCATCGCCGAGCAAAACGGTGATGTTACCTTGTTCGTTTCTAAACGGATCTCGGAGATATCTTTTACAAAATAAAGAAAAAGAAATCGGCAGTAGTCTAACGCCATACCCGATATTATGCTGCGAAGCCTCTCTGCGAAAGCGTTATTGGACAACTATACCACGTATCTCAAGAATGCTCTGAATGATGTATAGTATCCAGTGCGTTGGAAGACGGCAGTGGTCAATCCTCTCCTAAAAAAATAAAAAGATAGTATACGGGTTCACGTATGGTTGACTTGGAGAAGGCATTCGATACCGTTTGGTTAGACGGTCTTTTCTATAAGTTGATCTGATACGGCATGAGTAAACCACTGATTGTATTCTTAATGACATGCTCCATTGTAGAACATTTGTTGTCAAAAGTGGCAAAGTAACTTCTACCAGAACTTTTAAGATTCTGGACGGTCTGCAAAAAGGAGCGGTGAACTCTCCTATTTTATTTTGCATCTACACCGGCGGTGATGCGGCGATCTAATTGGTTCTCCTCGTCACGCTATTCCGTACGCCGGCGACGCGAAGCAAACAGAACAAGTCTAACGATCGAAGTCGTAAGAATTCTCTTGCAGCGTGAAGATTCAGCAATACTGCGATTACTGAAATCTGAAAACTGAAAATCAACGTTCAGAAATCGGAAACAGTTTTGCTTTGGACCTCGGTGGCTCGGGCCTCATGGAATACGAGAAAGAACTGGCGAAAGTTAGCAATCGTTGGTCTACATGGCTACTAACTGCCATGAAAAATAAGTCAAGTACCTCGGCTTTTAGCTAGATCAGTATCCATATTTTGACAAACATTTGGATACGATTCTGGCCAGGGCTAGAGAAGCTTTTTCTCTGACAAGGCGACAACTTGAGGGTGACGGTGATTTGCTACATGGGGCCCTTATAAGGACAAAAATTGTCTGTGGGTGCATTGTGTGGTTGAACGTTATCGAAAAGATACCGAATCTTCAGAAAATTTGTCATTAACTTCTTCAGTGTAAATATCAGCAAATATTAAGCAAATTTTTAGAAGTAATCTCCAAATACAGAATGTTATTGGTAACCGAATACGTTTCATTGCAAGTTTATTTATTATATTATATTATTTACAATTGAACAATCAATAGTAACTGTACCTTTATAAAAATTATGTTTGCTAACCAGGCTAAGCCATAGCTAAAAAAATTCATGTATTATGTTAACTTGATGAAATAATGGATAAATAAATGAATTTGTTACTTACTTACTTATTTACTTACTTATCAGCAAGTACCACAGCTTCCATGTAGAGTCCTTAATTCGTCATTATTGTCAATTCCTTAGATTGGAGTACAGGAAAAGCTTTGATCGCGTTTTTCAAACTCTCAAAACGATTTAGTAATTGATTGCAAATGATCCAAGGTAAATATTTACAAGGAATCATGCTTCTCTATTAGATAGTCTTTCCATAAAAATCCATGCAAAATACTTACACGGAATCGTGCTTCTTCACTATCTATTTCTTTTGTCCTCAACAATTCTTCTAAAATTTTCTTGGTTTGCTAGACCCGCTTGTTTTGAAACTCAACTTTGACTTTCCAATCAGTACAGGCAATCCTGTGACTTTGCAACCTCGTAGTCATTTCGAAGTTTTAGCAGTTCTTGGTACGCTTGCTCGAGTAAAACGTTGGCTTGAGAAAAATGTAACAGTCGCTTACCACAGGTACGATTTTAACGGCATTGAACCCCATATATGTCGGTATATAAAAGTTATCCCAGGTGGGGGGTGGCAAGGGAAAGGGCCATAAGTGAGAGGTGCAAACGCTATCAAGAACGACAGCAAGGGGAGGAGAGGGAGGGGAAACGCTGAAAGCGCAATGTCGAGCGCCAAACTAGTTTAGTATAGTATGAATGGTTTTACTTTTCGTGCGTCTGTGAGACCTGTAAAACCGATGGTAGTTACGCCACTGCCAATCAGCATTGTCGTTGCGGTTACCAACAAAATATTTTGTCTAAGGTGCGGCCACACTATGCCGGCCATTTCATTCGGTTCGAATTCGGTTCGGCTTTCGATAAGTAGGAAGGCCGGTCGGGACGTCCACACTAAGTCGGTATTGCCGATCGGCATGTACCGATTGATGCCGGCATAGTGTGGACGCACCTTTAGAATATACTTGGGTCAAATGTCGTGGTTGTCTATACCATATCGACTTTTTTGCGTTGTTATAAACTGCAAACCCTTAAACGGCTTAAAAATATCTTCGTGTCCTCTTTGGAAAAGATCTCCATAACACTTCATAATGCGTATAGAAGCGGGCCAAGTTACTTACCTTGCAAAGGCTTTCAGAATCATTTCTCATAAAGGTTCCTTCTGGAAATAAGTCGTCTAAAGCAACAACTGTGTTGTTTTTTATTTCTTTTTCAATGAATTCGCCTAGCTACGAATGAAATAAGACCATGAATTTAAAAATACTTGTAGGCAGGTAATTCTATAGAAACCTACGTAAAAGAATAAATTATTATAAGCCTTCGTTAGAAGTTCAACGAACCACTATTCCTGCAATTAAATCAATTTCAACTTCTTAGAGGCTTTGTTTCAAAGAAAATATCGGTTTGTGGCAAGCAACTTCAAAGTTTTAAACGCATTTTTAAAGTCTTAAAAACGGTGAAAATCGCCCTAACTTTCACTTTTATTTTTTGAAATGCTTTCTCTTCGAAATGTACCTTAAGAAAGAATAAACCGCCTGTTTTGTTGATATATGTTACATATTCTACACGCTACAATTTTTCCATAAAATAAATCTTAAGGGTGCACAGATGATTTGTATTTTCCAACAAAGATTTGATTTTTTCCTAAAAAAATAAAAATCATCATTTCCTGCAGAACACATTCAAGGATAAGACTGTTGAAAAGTTTCCGACGGCCGTCGCGTCGTTGTTATAGAGCTACATACGTTCATCAAGTAGTAGAGCAAGAAAAAATAAAATAGAAACACTTACAATAAATCATTTGATGATAAGTCATTGGTCCATGGCAACCATGCATGATATTCCTTGTCTTGGGAGCTTCCCCGAAAATAGAAAGAAAAAAGTATTCCCAACCATTTGCAGGATGTAATGGTTACATCCATACATCGGAAGTCGAATATCCTTACAAAGTGAATTGAATTAATATCAATAGATCGCCCGTCGTCGCAAACATCCGCACTATCGAATTCACTCGATTCAAGTTCTCCCTTCACGGTTATGGGGTGAAACCTAATTTCGATAAAATTGTAAATCAGCCACTATCCCTTGTAAATCGAATACAACTATTGACAGTTGACTTTTTGCCGATCAACTTCATTGCTCACATTGTTCTATCTTTAGACAAACTTGATATGCGCATCAGTTTGGGTTGGTAGCATGGAGAAATTGCGTTAGTTCCGGTTTTTGCATGCTTCACTATTCTGGGTTTCGTTTAAAAGATTTATTGCTACAAAGGGCTCACCATAGTCACCAGGGCTTCTCAAATTTTCAACTTAAGACACTTTATTTTTGAAGTGACCATTGGTCGTATAATGACGACACTGGGATAATTTATCGGCAATAGCCCCAGCTCTTTTATAAGTTAAACAGGTTGAGAAAGATTCAAAACTCTACAATATGAATAATAATCTAAAAATTATCATAATTGATGTCCTTTCCGGTTCAGTGTTAATTTATTGTTTTAGCTGCGTACCCTTGAGAGTCTTTCAACTTAACTGAAACGTCATATTTTCCGCATGCCTGGCTAAGTCTTTCCAGCCCCAGAGATTCAATTGAACAAAAACACTTGACGACATAATACCATTTGCCATAAAAACGAACATCAAATAGTGTCTCGTCATTGGAATAATCCGCTCCTTGAATTTCTAGGGATGAAACCACAATTATTTTGATGCGTTATTTTGGATTGAGTTTTTTGTCGGATTTGGTGAAATGTCACATAAATCGACTTGAAATGGTTTGGTTATGAGAACATGGAATGGATGCACTTGGATCTGTTCAAAACTGAAATTATTATGCAGCGTCACTGAACATCTTCGGACCATTAACTGTAAAACGGTTAAGGGTGGAATTTTAACGACGACATCAACGCACCCAGAGTGAATCGTTAATGGTCACAAAATTTCAACTCAACACTTGTTTTTGGATTTTTAATTGAAGACAATTTCATTATAAAACTATGCGGAAAGAACAGAAGACTATATACGAAATGATAAATGAAGAGGGTGTAAATAAGAGAACATAATCGCTAAGGAGGGCGAACATGTTAACATTTTTTTTTAATCGTCTAAGGGTGGAAGTATTGTAAATAATTGTTATTGTCCACGCTGAGATCTAAAGCCATTTTCAAGGCATGTTAGAAATTGAAATTATGGTGTTGAATATTGATACACTTCTGTTCATTTAAATACAGTGCATTTATGTTCTGTTCTAAGGAAATTTAAGCCCTGAACTTATTTTTTATATTATAGCTTTTTTCAAAATTTGCATATTTATCGAGAGACGCCTAACATTGTCTCATTTTCATCAATTTGGGAACACCACATCAAACCTAATGTCAATGAGGCTTTTTAAAAATTGATATAGAACGCCGAAACGGCAAACATAGACTTGACGGTTAAAACGAAAAAAACCTTCTTCAGCATTATGAAGTCTACAAAATGCCTCATAGTGCTGAGCCCGTTTTGCGACGAACTGTACATCGTTAGAATCCAAGTCGCGATACGGTGCATGTAAGAGGAATAACCGCGTTTTTATTTGGTTATTCGCAATACATACATTTTCTCTCCTAAAATGGATATAAATGCGCTTCTTTTTTGAAAACAAAATCACAAAAAAAACACAAACAAGATCAGATTAAAGTCGCACAGAAAATAGTAGTGTAATTTTACTCATAATTAAATAAGGGGCAGCATAAATGCATACAGTCAAAAAAGAACAATATATAATTATACTTATACAATTCACCCTCAAAAGTTTGTTTTGGTAGTAGGGTCGTTCAATCCCTGAGGTCGCCCTGTGGCCGCTACAAAGCGTTTTTAAAAAGCCTAAACTCGACCTGAATATCAAACTGAGTATTTTTTTAGCCCTTTTATTCAAATGACAGCGATGTGTGGTGATTTTGGGGTTTAGCGTTTTTTAAAAACTCGAAGATCCAGATTTTTTCAGGAACAAAGAATTGGACAAAACGTCATATTCTATTTTTTATTTGTTATACATTTTCTATAAATGTAAATAGTTCATTGAGTGAATTTGAGTTTTTTTTTGTCAGTATTTATGTTCTCGTGGCTATCATTTAAAATATGTTAAACGATTAGGGATATTTAGAGTTGATTTGAACGAACGCAATTTAAATGTTCTTTAAGTCTGTTTTCCATGCTTAGTTTTGTTTGTCCTTAGTATTAATTATATACCACATTAAATTGCATAGATCTCTGATTTGCAGTCCAACGCCTTAACCACTCGGCCAACTCGTCACGACGAACATGTACAGAAACGCGACAATAGACGCACTTTACAAACAAAAGTGGTTTGGCACAGGAGAAAAAAAAAAATCTCCAACAATTAATAAAAGAAAATTACAGAAAATCTATATCTCTTTTCTGGAACAACAAATACAGTCCAACAAGGAAATAAATAAAAATTTTAGAAGAAAAGATCAAAATGACCTTTTATTAATTATAGGAGTATTAAACTCCAAGCGACGACAGAGAACAAAAACTTTCTTTTGACAACAGGAATAGATTCAGATGACGCTATCTTGGATGATGACCACTTTATAGTGGAAGATGCTCAAGAGAAGGTAGAGACTGTGGGTGCTGTTTTCGAACGAGTATATAAGGTGAATGAGTGCATTCGCCCAAATTACGACCTTGAGAACAGAGCCTTCGTTGGACACTTCTATCTTAGAGACGAGATCTCGCATTGGCGATCCGAGAATCCTGTTTCACTAGGTTCAATGACGACCGACTTGCAAATGCAGTTATAACCGAGCGAAACGGGGTGGTTCCAATCCAGCAAATCTCCGGTCAATTAGTCTTCTTCCGAGTATCAGCAAGGTATTCGAGAAAGTTCTCAATAGAGCTCTGTCCACTTCGGCTGAGGACAAACATATTATTCCAGAAAATCAGTTCGGTTTTAAAGAGGGTCATGATGCATGGGTCATCATACATGCCGCGTCTAAACTGGTGTCTGATATTCAATAGAACAAAGCTAAAAATCAGTGTACGGGTGAATGTCTGGTTGACTTGGAGAAGGCATTCGATACCGTTTGGTTAGACGGTCTTTTCTATAAGTTGATCAGGTATGGCATGAGTAAACCACTGCTATATATTCTGAATGAAATGCTTCATGGTAGAACGTTTGTTGTGAAAAGTTGCAATATAACTTCTACAGAACTTTTAAAACACAAAACGGTCTGCAAGATGGAGCGGTGAATTCGCCTATTTTGTTTAGCATTTTCACCTCTATAGCGTACTATAGCGTACGCCGACGACTTAATCGCGTACAGAACAGGCCCAAAGATCGAGGTCATCAGATTACTCAAGCAGCGTGATTTCGATTATATTCAGCAATATTGCGATGGCTGGAAGTTAAAAATCAACTCTCAGAAATCGGAAACAATTGTGTTTGGAACCACGTTGGCTCGGGCCTCATGGGATACTAGAAAGAATTGGCGAAAGCTGGTTATCGTTGATCTACATGGCCACCCACTGCCAAGCAAAGTTAGTAGTCAAGTACCTCGGCATCTGGCTAGATCAGTATCTATATTTTAACAAACATATGGATGCGGCTCTGGCCAGGGCTAGAGGAGCTTTTGCTCTGACGAGGCAACTGCTTCATAGTAGTCAACTTGATAGCAGAGTTAAGGTGATTTGCTACATGGCCCTCATAAGGTCGATGATTATTTTTGGGTGCCGTGTATGGTTCAATGTTACAGCGTCTCAGATGGAAAAGAATCGGGTGTTAGAGAGGGTGCTGTGAAATAAGGCCAAATGAAGAGATTTGGCCTTATTTCGCTTTCTTAAAGTGAAATAAGGCCAAATTGTAACATTTGGCCAAATTTCACTTTGTCAAAGTGATATTAGGCCAATTTGGCATTATTTCGCCTTCTATTGCCTAGATTACCCAAAGTGAACAAAAAACCATTTTTAAATTTTTGAAATGAAGAGAACATATTTAAGTCAACGATATTTTTTTTTAAATGTAGGTATGTATAAGCAACAGTTAAGGTTTGTGCATAAATTTACAAGTCAGTATTAAAAATTAAACCAAGTTTTTTAAACTATCTTAGTTCTTAATATTAGCTCTAGGTTGAAAGATATATATTGTATCTTTAGGCCGAAAGGCATTAGAAATAAGTTATGGAGTAATTTAGAGTACCCGCCTAGGGTCAGTAAGTAAATTAAGTTATTATGTAAGCTAGTTTAAACATTTTTGTTAGCAAGTTACCTATTAGTTATGAGTGATAAACAATAAAAATGAATTTAAAACTGAACAGTTCTCTGATTTGCTCAGTTGGCTATTGTCTTTTGCAGAAATAAGTAAACTGGCCAGTTTTCTATGATTTTTTATAGACAATGTCTATTTTAATGTCTATTGCTCAAAAAGAAGTGAAACTCTGAAACTTAGAAACTCATTAAGAGTTAAATGTTGTCATTTCGTAGACCAAAATGATATGATAACCATTACGCCACGGCCACCACAAAACTGGAGAGAACTCGTTGAAAATCGAAGTTGTTATCGTAAGATGTTGGTTGAGGTCCAGGTTCATCCCAAGTAAGTACCTGAGTACCTACCTAACACATCCTGGACATCAGTTGTGCAGATAGGAATGCACAATTTGTTTGTTATTTCTGCAATATTGCGTGAAGTTCAAACCTTGACCTCTGCAAAATGTTTGACCATATTTGACGAAGACGAACATCTCAGGAAAGGTGACATTTTAAACCAAAACCGAAGTCGAAAAGCAAATGGAGCTAATGAGGAGCTTGTATTGGAAAATTATGCCTCCTAGAAAAAAGGAGACAAAAAACTTAGTGCTTCCTAGATCTAGAATGGATAGTGGCTATACCACAGAGTTCTGTGTACTTTTTGCGCATAAATATCAAGCTGTACAAGCAAGCTCTCTTCTCATTTGAATAAATAAATATGAAATGCATAGCATTACAGCCGCACTTTAGAAAAAAAAAGAAATGAATTGAAATATATGCGAGAATATGTATATTTATATCAATGCCACCCTTCTTCAGTAATAGTCTAGGCTCTTTAGACAGATAAAAAAAAATTGTCTGGAAATAAAAAGTTATGAGCCTGTCAAAAGGGCAAAGCCCTCCCTTAAAACAGCATAGCAAAACCCGAAGACATCAATAAACAACCACTCCATGTTAGCTCGTTCCAAAGCAAAATTCTTAATATAAAGCGAGCAATCACAAAACATTGTCATTTATTTTAGGGACCGATCTTTTAGCACAGCAAACATGCAAACACATTAAAATACGAATTCTCTAAACCATTCACCCCTGTCTGCTTTGAATCTTTTCGAAATAGAAAACATAACTTAAGTTGTTTTTGTTTGGGGTTTCTGGTCCATCTTCCAGCCATGTCAGATTCTTCATTTGATGACAGTTGTTGTTGTTGCTAGCTAGTGTAGTCGTTAAAGTTCAATCAACCATGTCCCAATTCAATCATAGAATTTTATCAACACCCATGTATTAGTTGTGATGTTGCTTAACTACGCACATACCCAAAAGACGCCCTCGATGCGATAATTTATTACCACTTTAGCTATTTAGGCAATGCATTTGTGTTTTGTGTATCTACTGTCATCCTCGGATAATGTGTACACTGTACAGTGTCCTGATGATAATCTGGCTCACCCCAAAAGTTCACCATAGATTTACTTCATTAATTCAAGAGAAATAGCTAAAAAAAAAAATTGATGACTGTATTTCAGTTTTGCGAAAGACGCACTCACAAGATATTCTCGCAGCGATAAGTGGTGCAATGAGAAGAAATTAAAAACAAATAAATATTCTGTCCTTTCCAATGTGTCAGCATCGTATCAAGATTGAAGAACAAAGATCTTGATAAGAAAGACTATTTGAAACTCAATTGAGTCTGAAGCAACGAAAAGGATAATAAATGTTTTGACATTTTATATTGTCGGCACATGCACGTGTTATCATCCCCTTGGTGTGTATGGTTTTTTTTTATTTTTTTATTTTGATCAGCATGGGGCTAAAGTGTCATGCAAGTACAAATTTTGGTTAGCTATTCCTAAATACAAAATAAAATTGCAATTTGCAACATTTTAAAGCAAGCTTTACTTTTACTGAAATGATGCTTCCATTTTTAATCCTATGCAAATAAGTTGAATAAATGTAAAAGCTCTTAATTGAAAAAAAGAAGATATTGAAACAAATAATTGAAGTTCAGACTAATATAGGAAAATTTTTTGAGCAATGGATCTTTAATTGGTGTATCATTTTCATTTGCATCACAATTGACCAAACTATTTTCGCTTTCGAATTTATATAAAAAAGTGTAGGAGAATTTAACTTATTATTTACACTTTTATAGATTTTTGCCGGGACTTCAAGGAGGGTTTAACAGATTTCCGACCGGAAATCGGAGTCGATTGTTGCTTGAGGTCGTTTAGGACAGTAGAGTTCACTTAAGTAGCGAAAAGCAACCTTACATTTTTTTGAACACTAATGCTGTGTGAGCTGTACCGCGACATGGGCATAGCTAGATGGCTGTGCTATGTAGAGCAGACGGGTTTTCAAAAGCACATTGCAGGGAAACTGTGGAAGGGGAAGACATCGTCTCAGGTGGCGCAATCAAGTGGAAGAAGACCTCAACCGACTTAGCGTGTAAAACTGGAGAGAGCTCACCCGAAATCGAAAATGTTGGCGTAAGATGTTGGTTGAGGCTCAAGTTCACCCCCAACTGTAATGCCCACCTAAGTATATAAAGAAAAAAGTGTCCATTGCATATTTTATTTCATTATCGAGTTACTCTAAGAGGAGGCACAAAGTCACATAATCAATCCTTGAATCTAATTTAATTACATATCGGTTTCAGTAAAAAATAACTCAAACCTCATGTGACTAAGTAAAGATATGATCCGAGGGTTTTGAAACGATGCAGAAAGCACCAACTTCCTGAAATAAGAGCACAATCGGATCAGATGATTTTATTATGTTCAAAATCGTGCAAAGTCAAAAAAAACAATATCAAACAAAGTCCCAACACGATCGCAATAAAAAAGAAAAAAATATGTTGCACAACAGAGCTCCCGTTGTCACGGGGGCAAGCGATTTTCTTTTTCATTCAAATCTTGCAAGGAAAGAAAGGAAATTAAAAATTACAGATTCCGAAGTATTTTGGAATGGCCGATCCGTGAAGAGCCTTACCGAATAATTGGTCTCTGACGTCTTTGAAATCTAGGAGGTACTTAAAACCATCAGGAAGAATTATAATCGAATCAGAGATACCAACCCATGAGCCATCATCAATGTCAAGTACCAGACAGAACCCTACTTCCTTGAAACTCAGGAGCTTTAAATACACTATAAAAACTTTATCAATATGGACCTTGTTTTGGGTGCCTTGTAAGTAAATGCTAAGAGTAAGATTTGGGGTCTATTCCAATGCCAACTAATTGAGATAAAATACTGCCCCTCCTAACTTTTCTACTTAAGCATCCCTTCATCTCGATGATATCTTGCGCTGCATTAAGTGTATACAGTATGCAGTCCTCTTCTGCTTTTTTTTGTTAGAAGCTACAGAGAAAAACAATGTGCCAAAACTTTTTTGTTTATTTACATATCTCCAAAACCAAAAATCGAAATATTACAAACAAATTTCGGCTCTGATACTTAATTCATGAACTTGCAATTGTCTTTTCAAACCTACGACTCGAACCCCTTGCTCTAAAGCGCAATTTTGAATGAATTGGAGGTTCTCCTTTGTAAGTGAGGCATTTTGCCGAGTGTTACAGTGCGCTGGGAGCCATTACGATAAGTTGTCAATTGTATTAATTCGTTGAAACTATTGTTTTCGAAAAACTAAGTTCTAAACTCAGCTCTTTCGTTTGGGAAACTTCAATTAGTGAGACAATTTCAAATGATTTGCTCTTCCGCATCCATAGAATAAGAAAAAGCAACTTTAAAACAAACATTTGTATATTTCTCAATTTGAGGGGATACACTCCAGTATCCAATTTATAAAATTCCCACACAAGGCTGTTCTTTAACATTATAAGGGTAGTCATAACCCATTGATGTGCGCGTTAATTAAAAAAAAAACTGCTGGATCGGTTAAAAAAAAAATTTCACCATTTGGATGTAAAGTAAACTTGGACTCTAAAACTACTCGATCTTTTTGAGACTTTATTTCATTCTCGTATTCTTAATTTTCATGTTATCATTCCTTTTGCAGACAAAGGGCTGTGGCATATGGGATGATACGAGTATCTTGAGCTCTTTTCGTTCCGTCGTCATGCCGAAAGAATATAAAGGATCTCACAATCCAAAGCATTTTTGCAGTCGCAGCAGCGGTAATTGCAGTTGTAATACATCGTTTTCATACATTTGTATTGCTGCGACGAGAAAAAGGATAACAGAAGCGTTTCTGCAGCAGCTGCAACTGCAAAAACACTTTTCTTTGGGAGAGCCTTCTAACGCCCTTGCATACAGTTTTTATATAACAACACTGTGGATTATCTCAACTTTAAAGGTTCTCCCAAACCAAAACGTTTTTGTCATCATTCTTACCGTCGCGACAGTACAAATGTATGATAAATAAGAGGAAACAGATTTTTGACTCAAGTCTCCCGCTTAGACGGGAGCCTTGACCACCCTCTTGGGGAGACCTGATCATACTTAAATTCTTCCAGTGAAACAACAAAAAAATATATTTTTTTTTTAGCTAGTTTTCAAATAAAACTCATTTTATGTTATACGCGTTATTATGAATGAACAAAAAAAATGACTGCATTTTTAAATTGCTCTGCAAAAGTTATCAGGCCAATATCTTTCGTCTGCTAGAATCTTTTGGCATTTTTCAACATGAGTGCATTCAGTTTCGTCACATTGTTTAATGTTCTGTTACTCAAAACTTATTTTTCGCACACTTTTCTAAGATTTGTTATAAAATTCACTGCATTATACCTACAGCTTGTTGCTTCATTGGCTACTTATATGTTCGATTAATTTTTAATAATTTTCGAGATCCATCAAAATAAGCCGTATAAATACCGGCTTGGAATTGTTCTGAACCACATTTCTTTTGAGTTTTAATGGTCTTTTTATTTCACGCTGATGACACTTTCAATAAGTTTAAAAAAAATTCCAACATTTGTAACACAGATCTAACAATAAGTAATGGCGAAATAAGACTTGAGCCACGGATCAAGTCTTTCTAAGAAACTGGCCCAAGTCTCCTTCTGTCGCTTTCTCACAATTGAAGTTTAATTTTATCACATTTATATTTTTTTTTTTTTTGTAAAAATATAATTGTTCGAGAATGCTCCCGGAAGAGAAGTGGCTGTCACTTCTCAGGACCATAAGAAGCGATCTTTTTGCACAAATGGAACGGATTGAGGATGCTGCTCGGCACCCCCGGATGGTTAATTTTGTCTAATGGAAAGCGACAAGAGTCTCCTGTATGATCAAGTCTCCCGCTTTCCACTACTACTACTTGACGTTCTGCTCAAACTTGTAAGGAAAATAAAAAAAACTGATTTAGATTAGCCAAATGTTATCACCTGGTAGTAGTATCTTAGTTTATTTAGTTTATTTCAAATATATTTTTTGTAGAATTTGAAGTCATTTTTTTTATAAAACTACCTTCGTAAGGCATTAGACCCACACACCATACGACTTTTTTCCACCTATCCGTCCTGGACTTTTGTCGTATCTTATGCAAAACACCTTGTATAAAACGAGTCATAGAATAACACTTTTAAATCAATGTTTCAACACTGTAAAATATATTATTCAAAATGCATTTTTAGTTGACTGACACGTGATGAAAGCCATGTCAAAATGAATGTATTATAAACTAGTTGACACGCCCTACAGTGATCGAGTTGAGTAAATTAAGTAAAACGGTTTCCAAGTTTCCATTCAGGTGGGAAAGTAGGGATGAAATATAGTCTATGTTACTTAGGGGTAATGAAGCACTCTCACGGTTATAGAATTGTAATTGGAATCGCTCCAGAATTTTCCAAGTTCCCAGTTATGTCCCCGTTACCGTTACCGTGCGAGGATTGACTAAGGATATAAACCTTCTTCTTAGATCACTAAAAAAAACTGCATCAAAATCCGCTGCGTAGTTTTAAAAATCTAAGCGAACAGACAGCGAAAGTGACTTTGTTTTATTCTATGCACAAAAAGAATAAAGCTAAGGATGTATAGTAATTTATAGGTAATATAATCATTTCAAAATTTTGTATATATATTTCAGGACCTTAATTTTAAGTAACGTAATTTGAGGCGCATGTATATATTGAAATCAGGTTTAAGTTGTATAAATTGGGTGTCTGAATATTAAACCAGTAATTTATCTATTAGCTTTAATAAATTCAGATGTATTTTGATGCTTTGAGTAGTTATATGCTTTTAGTCCGTCATAGGTCAAACTTTCGCACAAAGTGGTATAATCATCGTCTCATGAAACTTAAAAATGGAAAGAGTTATTATATTTTTTTTAGTTCTTGTTTGGCTATGTTGTTTATGGTTAAAACCTTAAGACTAAAACATTTTTAGAAGCTTGTAGTTATAACTATACATCTAACTAATTTATGGCTTTCGAGAAGCTTCATAATTATATCCCGTGCTCTCATAATTTATTTAATTGCTCCTATGGAAGTGTTTTAGAACATTTTTCGTGTGGAATTAGTACAATTTTGAGCCATTTTATGTTATATTTTAACAACATACATATATGCATTTTTGAGTCTGTTGGTTACGTACAAAACGTAGACAAATTAAATAATAATTTATAACTTTTATGCCTTTGCAAAAAAATAAAACATCTTCCTAGTTTGTCTTCGAAAGAAAGATTACATCAAATCTTTCTTAACCCTATTATATATTTGCAAAGTTAGAGCATAAAAAGGCTAAGCAAAAAAATCTGAAAAAAAAATTATCCAGGAAGCATTAATCATCGGAACAAAAATCTCCATGAAATATTGTCTTAGCATACTTGTATAATGTATATTCTTACTCTCACACAAAATAAAGATAAATGTCAACATTTAAGGGTGAATACTGTAGCTGTTCAACACAAGAGATGAACCCCAACCCATAAAGCACTATTTTCCCCTAATATCATAGAAGTTATATATATATATATGAATCTGAACCGACCACAATTTAATAAATTTGCTCTATTCGGTTAAGTGATATTTATAAAAACAACTTAAGTAAGTCATGTGAAAGATTAAGTTTGCCAAAACTGTTTTCTTTCTATATCTCTGGCTGGGTTTTAGTTCACTTACTTAAATGAATTAACGGAGTGACATAAATATGACACAAAAGACAACAAATGCATAATGTGAACATTTGCTAATATGATCATTTTGAAGGGATATATAAAAACGAATAAAAATTTACGATGCAATTTGAAATATTAAATGAATGCCACTCCCTTTGATATGGCACGTATATTGTTGAACGTGTAATATTGTGCAAAGTACAAATTATATCTACTTCCACCCTTTACACCATTTCAATTAGTTAATGCATTTTTCGACTTTCATAAAACCGAATGTGCTAAAATTTTTAGATTCAACTTAAGTAAGGAAATAAGCGTTTTTTTTTGTGAATATGGATATGACATTTCAAGTCCAAATAGTTACAACTAATATAAGTTGTAACGCAGGCTGTAGACAGTTGTGTAAATTGCTTTAGAATGCAGCTGCAAAAATATAAATATTTAAATGGAGTGGATAAAATAATTTTAAATTTTAAAAATAAATAAATTAAAATTTTTTCATAATAATCGACCATGTTACAAACGAAGCTGCTCCAGTGTGAACCCAAATTTTACTCGACTACTACTTTTTTGTAGCTAAGGTACCAATAAGGATATCAGGGCTCACACGAACAAACTCCTGCTACAAACGCAGGAGCGAGCCAGTGTGATTTCCAATCGAGTGTCTAACTAATTATCCTGAATCTTATTCCGCCAGAATGAGGCATTAGAGACCTGTCGCAGCAATGCCCACAAGCCATCATAACCGCAGCCTCTGATGTTCTGGATTCCACTCGGCCCCTTAAAACGAGACACATGACGAAGAATGCAGACATGCAAATGCAGCCAAACAAAATGCACAGCAAATGTTGATGCAAAAGAGAACAGGGGCTGACCACAGAACAGGTAAAATGCTTGTACCAGCTAGGAAAACCTCGATTTCAAGCATTTATAAACCCCAGGAGGGAACTTAGTGATGGAATTGCACTCGTGACTGAAGTTCTGAAAAAATATAACGTCTAAAGACTGATCAGTGGCGATGAAGACACAAATTTCACTCTCAGGCAAAGTAAGTGAGACCGGGGCTAGTAGACTAGAAATTTTCTTGTCTTGTTTAAAAAAAAAACTAAGAAAAATATCGAAACGTAAAATAAGTAATTTTTTTCCTAATTTTATAAAACGACCTCAAGTTGGTCAACTAACCCCGAAACCGGGGTAAGTTGGTCAAGGCTATGGCCTATGGGGTAAGCAAGCAGGTGTGCTCGATCAAACGAGTGCAATTAACTTGCAAGATGGTTTTCTTTTGAAGTTATTGCCGATTAGTCTACTTGCCCCTTGGCCCAACTAGCCCCGCTTACCGCTACCTAATGCAACTTGAGCTTTGATAAAGAATGCCGTCGCACTCATATATAAGTTTGTATCGCTGCTGCATAGTTTATGTCTTTTTTTAAGAAAAATTAGTCTCTGTGCGGTGAATGATGGGCGGATACTTATGATTTGAAAACAATATTCTTTTGATTTTTGGTTTTCAGAGCTTACTGAATATTTTAGAGCTTCCATTTTACAGGCTTTCATTATAGGAAGTAACTTAGTTTCTTCTTTCTTGCCTTGAATAGGTAACCTATAAAGAATATTTCATCCAATTTGGCTAAATGATTGGTTCTTTCACATTGTAGCTTAGATTAAAATTCATTGTGGTGCCCGTCGCATAATAGATAGAGTGGAAGAGTACCTGACATAAAGTTGGACGACAAGCTGGATAAGTGTGAACGCAAACTACATCCAACTATCCAACTTCCATCAAACGAAGTCTGTCCAACTAATTGTGCAGTGTGAACTCGGCTATTGGCACCATTCCAAAACTGAATCGACTTGGCAGAATGATTTTGAAGAATAACAAGCGCTCCTCTGTTAAGATCGCTAAAAAGTTTACCGATGTTGAAAATGGCTTTCGGCATGGCTAATCATCCTAGGCGATCGCCGTAACATCATTTCCTAAAGATTTTTTAAAGGATCAGTTTAACTGACAATTTGTAGAGCTATTCGCTAAAGTAGACAATATTGCAAGGATGATGATGTATAAATGAATGATTAATTAAACCTTCTCGGAAAACCCCGTTGACCCTTGATTAGGGAATCAATAACCTATAACCTAGACAAACTGGAAATTCAAAGCTGTAGACCGTTCCCCAAAAAGTTTATCTTTTTGTAAAGCAATAAATCGAGAGCTATTATGTATTAGAAAGAGCACACATTTCCATTAACTATGAAGCACAAAGTCCCATAGCTGATTCGGCTAGCTTCCCATCAGTAGCCCAATCTGTCACTCCAATTCGAACACCTTGTTAATGGTTTCGGGATGTAGCTCACCGACTGATAGGATGATGTCGGTATTAAGTACTAGAATTGTTTCCGGATTGTTTATAGGTCCTTCACTGCAAAATAAATTAATAAATAAATAAATATAAATAAGTAAGGTGACTCAACAAAGCTATGGAATTCCCATCGCCTGACCTTGACGGTAGTTTAGTTACTCTCGGAAGAGCGTAAGGTGATAACCGTAAACAGTAAAATTGTTTTAGTTTGAGGGACCCGCCTCGTCGGCGCGATTTGACATTTTTGGGCGCCAAGACGGCACCATTGTACATATAAAGAATAGTAAACTCCATATTCATGTTGACTGGTAGCGCATCCCTCGGCTTATAGGTCACAGCTCATATATTCCTTTGAAAATATAAAAAAGCGATTGGGTGCGCCTCCCGGGAAGTATTTACATAGATTTTACTATTCCTTATATAATATACAATAAAAACACGTCTTGAGAATTTAGTCCGATTTTGACATGTGCTTTGTTGCATGACCTGTTAGTCGTCCAAATCCGTGTCATCAATTTTTGTAAAAAAAAAAACAAGTCGGTCACTCTCACCTTGTCTCTGTAACACCCACCGTGCATCGTTGACCGAAACTTTGTTCCCATCCTGGAAATTGTTTTATTGATGACACCGCAAATTCTCACTCTCTGTGGATGTAGCTACTGCCTTCGTTAGAAAAAAGCGTCCAACAATCTACCATTTTATATGAGTACAATTACAAAAGAAAATTTTAGTCACACGGTTTTTATTTAACGACAAATGCAAATAATAATTCAATACAGCGAATGCTCCGTAATTATTTTCTAGACAGCGTTTCAACCATGTGCTAGGATGCTATTTCAAACAACTACTAGATAATTAGGCACTTTTTGCACATGTACATAAGTGTACTCTCCCACCTCAGTTTTTGACTGTAAACATGTTTTACCTTTATTCAAACCGCATTTTTGATTTGGAACACGTGAAGTATTTTTTTATAAAATAAAAATGAAGTAATGATCAAAAATGTGACTGTATAAACAATATTTCTTAGTATCATTTATATTAAGAACTAGTGGAAAACTTTAAAATGGACTTGGTTTAAAATAAATGAGTGCATTCATCAAGAGATAGCTTGTTAGATAAACGTACAAAAATTTTATTGGCCTCTGATGGTCAGACGTTTTGATTTTCTGTTGACAATTCATCAGCTGTCAGTTTCTTATAAATTCAGTTTTTTAATCAAATCAAGCTGGATGAAAATTTATTTCGATCTCCAAAGAACGACAAAATTAACTTTATTTGAAACTAGCTGTGCCCGCGACTTCGTCCGCGTGGAATAGTGACTTTCGGCAGCATTCTTAATTTTTTAAGCTACTTATTTTGCAAATAAGACACATTCATGCGTTTTAGTAAACCATTGTTATATTATTTTATTTAAGTATATGTTTGCACACGACGCGACGTTCTTATTTTTTCCATCTTTTGCGAAATAAAAAGGTTTTGTAGGATTGATACACGTGATTCTGCCGCATAAAGTTGCCATGGAATTTTTTTCTAAGCGAACACCTGCAACTTAAAGCGTATAAGCCTTATTTATAATGACCAATCAGTGGGAATTAAAGGAAAACGGGGAATCAAAACGTTTTGGATTTGTAATATTAGTAAGGATGTCCATGTCTATCTTCAGGTTTTATACTATCTCTGTACCAAAATTCATATAAATCGGTTCTATAGCTTGGGCGGTAAATATAAACAAAGAAAAACAGACAGACAAAGTTAATTTTGTATTTATAATATTACTAAAGTCTTCCATTCCCGTGGGAATATGGGGGTCGTTTACGGAGGATGACTTAAAGTTTATATTACTCGGGGATAGTGTAGTATTCTAACGGTGAACATTTTTTGAAATGGGTGCTGTATTTTCCAAGTTCCCGTTCCCATGGGAATACAGGGATAAAACATATTGCATAACACATATGTCCATCCTCAGGTTCTAGACTGTCTCTGTACCAAAATTCATAGTTCAATATTTTGGGCGGTTAATGGTACCAAAGAGAAAATGACAGACAGATTTAACTTCGTACTTATAATATTAGTAAAAACTCCCGTTCCCGTAGAAACATGGTGACCGTTCCCGTAAGGAATATGGGGATGAGTAAAAGTTTATGTTGCTCGGGGATTATGGAGTATTCCAACGGCGGAAGAGTTTTTGAAATCAGTGCTGTAGTGTCGAAGTTCCCGTATACGTTCCTGCTCCCGTGGGATTATAGGAAAAAAATATATAGCCTATGTCCTTCCTCAGGTTCTGAACAATCTTTGTACAAAATTTCATTTAAATCGGTTTATTAGTTTGGGCGGGAGATGGTAACATAGAACAACGGACATACAGAGCTACTTTCACACTTATTATATTAGTAAGGACTCCCTTTCCCGTAGGAATATGTGGATGAATTAAAGTTTATGTTACTCAGGTATAGTGTAGCATTCTAACGGTGGAAAAATTTTTGAAATCGGTGTTGTAGTTTCTAAGTTCCCGTATACGTTCCCGTTCCCGTAGGTATATAGGGATAAAATATAAAGCCTATGTCTTTCCTCAGGTTCTGAACAATCCTTGTACAAAAATTAATTCTAAACAGTTTATTAGTTTGAGCGGGAGATGGTAACATAGAATGGTGAACAAACAGAGCTACTTTTGCACTTATAATAATAGTGTGGACAGGTTCCCGTGGGAATATTCGAATGAAATACAGCCTATGTCCGTCTTTAAGTTCAGAAAAATCTTTGTACAAAATTTCATTTAAATCAGTTTGCTAGTTTGGGCGGGAGCTGGTAACATAGAACGACGGACAGACAGAGCTTCTTTCACACTTATTATATTAGTAAGGACTCCCGTTCCCGTAGGAATATGTGGATGAATCAAAGCTTATGTTACTCTGGGAAAGTGAAGCATTCTATCGGTGGAAAGAAATTTTGAAATCGGTATTGCAGTTTCTTAGTTCCCGTTCCCGTGGGAATATAGGGATAAAATGTATAGCCTATGTCCTTCTTCAGGTTTGAGACTATCTCTGTACAAAATTTCATTTAAATCAGTTCTGTAGTTTAGGCAGGAGACGGTAACATAGAAATCCGGACAGACAGAGTGACTTTCACATTTATAATATTATTTAGGATTTAGGATATAATATGCTTTGACTAGGTTCACTTTTATGATTCACCCAAATTTTTTTTGTAAAAGTTAATCACGTTTATGTATATTATAAAATTTAACTACATAAGTCAAAGCGTATCACTTAATGTAAATGATACTGAAAATGAAAAATATTGTTTATATAGTCACAGATTCAATCATTACTTCAACTTTCTTTTATAAAATAATACACTCCGTGTTCCTAACTTTAATCGAAAATGCAATTTATGTCCTTAAAAGGTTTATCCTTTCACTGTTTCACTTATAACGTACTCAAGAGCCGTTAGTCAATGTCTAGTCTACAGATTGTATCTCTTAATGTCCTGCAATAAATTGTAGAACATTTGTTTTCGTTCAGCTACACATCGACATCAACAGAACCTTATACCCACGCCGCTTTTTTATATATACTTAAACACAAGTAGCTAATAATCTTATAAATACACAATAACACATTAAATAAAATCATTCTTTTCTTTTTTGAAGTTCTAAGAATATTTTCTTTTTTTTAAATTCTCCTATAACAGTTAAAAACGACATAAGACCACAGATGAAAAAATTATAATTCCTGCTCTGTGCATAGGACCAACTCTAAATATGGCCTTATGTGACTAGGCCTTGAGTCACGGCCCCGGCTTTGAATACCACAACGGATCTTGACCAGATAGAAAATTGGAAATTGAGGTGGTCCCATTTGTATTCCTGTTCTCCTCTTCAAATACGGAACCTTATAAGTATTTAAAAATTATTTTCATAGTTGCTTTTCGATCTTCACTATGAGTTTAAGAAAAACTAAATGAAACGTTACCATCTTGGCAAAAACTTCTTTGTTCCATATAAATAAAATGAATAAGTAAGGTGGCACAACAGAGCTCGTAGCACGGAGCCACAGGGGCTATCACATTTCGCACAACCATGACTTACTAGAGAATGAAAGGTACCTAGCATTTTCGGTCGTTTCCGAAAGAAAGCGCTTTTCATGGCAATGAATTTACTATAGAAGGAATTGCCAATTCCTCGCGAAAGGCGATACCCGTGGTAAAACATTCTTGTCTCTGGTGGGATTCGAACCACGAACCTCTGGTTAACCACGGACGGACGGGCGCCACTGGTACCTACCATACACGACTTTGTTGCTTACGTATATTAAATGGCAATTCCTTTTTCTTTCAAATAATGCTCGTCTTATTTTATTCATTTGTGCATACCACCTACTACCACCTACAAAAATTACTGTTTTAATATACAAAAAAAAAAGATTTTAAAGTTACAAGGTGTTATAAAAACCAAAAGCTTAAGAACTTTTTGAAATAACAACTAAAACAGCCCCATGATTGGATGCCCTTGCTTTGACCTTTTCAAATCGATGAGAATACTTTATTTTTATCACTTCTACCCTTACGTTACGAATGAAAGCCATTTTTATTTAAAACTTTTCTCTACTGCGACGATGCTTCCAATTCACCTATCCTTCCCACTTCTCACAGTTGGAGCCATTTTGGATACATAACTTTCCCGGATTGGTTGATTTTCTCTGCTCACAGCAGCCCCCGGTCTGATAATAAAAATATTTTTTTTGCGGCAAATCCTTCTATACATAGAGGAGAGCTATGTATATACCAGCCTACTAAATATCGTTGTGTAATGTCAGCAAACTTTACTGTGTACAAAAGGACCTTCAAGGAATGGGTGACATGAACGCCAGCGACGAATCATATATTTTGGCAAGCGAATGCGACAAACTGGCGCCATTCTTCTGCTCCCCATATTCCGTTTTTGTCTTTTACACAATTCAGTAGCCATAGGATCTGGAGATAAAGTGGTTATAAAAATGCAGATATATGACTGTGCAGATAAATTTTATTGAGGAAAAAAACTATGAATAGATACTCTATAGTTTGACTAATGGCACTTTGAAAATTTCTTTGATTTTATTTACTCCATTTTGTTATTTTTGCTTGTTTTGCCATTTGTTAAGGGCATTTTAGCGGTGGCATGAGGAAAAAAATGAGAAAAAATAAAAACAAATTGATCTGTAAAACTGCTGGGTTGTAAGAATTGAATGATTTTTGTTGTTCCGAAAGCAACATAAATCTCTTCACAAACACACTATAAGCTTACTTGGGCTATGGAAATGAAAAATATAAATACGACCAAACAACCAAAGTTTGTAGTACTGGAGGTTCAGATTGAAAAGGATATGGATGGATACAGAATTACAAAACCGCCAAACGGAGGGGATGGAGAGCACTCATAGAAAAGATAAGAAGTTTAAGTTGGTAACTTGATCTCATTGAAAAATTGTTTTTGAGTTTGGCATGCTAATTTTTATTACGTTTGTTAAAGAAAAGCGGGCATTTAAAAAAATTTGGATGTTTAATGAAGCTCTTTGACTTTTTAACTGAACGGGAATTGGACCGGGAATCCGAAAGAAAAAGCTAACCTGTTTGCAGAACATCTTGCGAATGTTTTTAAGCCATTCCCAGCAAGTACATCTGAAATCAGCTTACTGTTTATTGATAAAGTCGATGAAGTTGACATACCAATTGTCACACTCAAAGAAATAAAAAGTGTGTGTCGAAATCAACTATCGAACAAAAAATCACCTGGGTACGATCTAATAACTGCTCAGGTTATGAAAGAAATGCCATCAAAAGCCTTCATAAAACTCCAATTCATAATAAATGCATGCCTAAAGACCCAATATGTCCCACATCATTGGAAAATTGCTGAAGTAATTACCAAAGCAAGGTAAGCCACCAACAGAAGTGACGTCTTACAGACCAATATCGCTTATACCAATAATGGCAAAAGTCTTTGAAAAACTGCTACTGAAAAGACTGAGCAAAGTCATAGAAGAAAGAAATCTAATCCCAAATCATCAGTTTGGATTTAGAAATAAACATTCCACGATAGACCAAGTTCATAGAATAACGGATGCAGTTGAAAAAGCATTAGAAGAAAAACAAGTATGTTCGGCTATATTTTTAGATGTTGCTCAAGCATTCGACAAGGTATGGCATGAGGGGCTAGCGTACAAACTGCAAAGGGACCTACCCAGGCAGTACTACGAAATACTAAAATCTTATATCTCAAACCGGCTCTTCAGAGTACGGTATGATCAAGAATATTCAAAGCTATGTAATATACAAGCCGGTGCTCCACAAGGAAGCGTCCTAGGACCTACCCTGTATTTGCTATATACAAGGGATATTCCAGTGGATAACAACACCATTATGGCTACTTTTGCAGATGATACCTCAATTTTGGCATCCAGTAAGTGCGTCGTCAAGGCTGCTGAGAAATTGCAAAATGCCGTCGACACCGTTAGTGATTGGACCAAAAAATGGCGTATCAAGCTCAATGAAGCTAAATCTGCACATATAAACTTTACAAATAAAAAGTTAAGCTACGTTCAAATATTCATCAACAATCAAGCTGTACCCTACGCCAATACGGCCAAATACCTTGGGATGAATTTGGATGCAAAGCTAAAATGGAAAGAGCATATCAAAAAGAAAAGGGAAGAGCTCGACTTGAAGTATAGAAAAATGTACTGGTTACTCGGTAGAAATTCGGACTTATCTGTCGAAAATAAAATAATGCTTTATAAACAAGTACTTAGACCTGTTTGGACCTATGGAATCCAATTATGGGGCTGTTCAAAGAAAACAAATACTGAAATCATCCAAAAGTTCCAAAACAAATAAGTCCTTCGTGGAATAGTAAATGCACCATGGTCTATAAGAAATAGCGATTTACATCGTGGCCTACAAATAGAAACGGTTACAGAAGTTGTAAGAAAACATGCTGTATCACTCAATCAGCGACTGCATAGTCATATCAACTCTGAAATGGAGTCCGTATTAAATACGAGAGGCAATGTTCGGAGATTAAGAAGAACCAAGCCACACGAGCTAATGGTCTAAAAGTCATGGGAAGCATTAAAAGTTTAAGCTTCCCTTAAAGCGATAATATTATTGAGAAAGAAAAATCTGTTGTCGATCGTTCATAGATTGGTTCTGATTATGAGGAGTTTTTAGTGGGTAAGAATCCCACACTACTTGGTAACGAATACTACTAAGTGTCTTTTGAAGATTTACTCCTGACAAAAAAAAAAAAAAAATTTAAGGTCGCACATTTCATTATTTAAAATATATCGATATATCGATATATCGATATTTTTCGGATTCGATACATCGATACTTGATATTTTTTTTTGATATATATCGATACGATATATATCGATATATTTTTCCATTTCCAACATCCCTACGCCTATGATTGACTTAGGTTTTCCCTCAACTCGCCCTAGGTTTTTGCTGTGTCGAGTTGAGGGCTGTCAAATAGTACGTATTTTTTTATGACAGGAATGTGTGGTGATTTGTGGTTTACCATTTTTTGAGAACTGGAAAACCCTGGGGAAAGTTCAACGAACGAATCTAATGTAACATCGCACATTTCGAAGCACCATTTCGATCGAAATGGCACTGACGGGTAGCTTTTTGGGAAAGTGGTATCCTGCGCTCTTCACAATGCTTCTTTGAACGGTATGCTTAGGTTGCCCTGGATTCAGAGTATGAAGAATGAGGTAGTGAAGCGTTATTGCCCTGGTGAACTAGACCAGATCACTATAGTTGTTATTTGTTAGCTTGTGGAGCTTCCAGGCAGTTCATACAGTTGAAGAAGCATAGAGGTGAAAATGTTTCACCAGCACTTCTTGCCTCGTATTTCAATGGAGCACGTGTTTATGAACTGGTAGTGTAGGTCCACACCACCCATATAATAATTTTTGACAATAAGAGGCTGAGGAATGTTCACCTTTTCACATGTAGCAATGGTATTGTCTTTGGTTATTTTGCCCTGCATATAACATGGTTTGATTTACAAAAACTTCGACTTTGTTGAGGCCGAATAAATCTGAAGCAGTCAAGGATTCTATCACAATAATTTTCTGTTCGTTCAAACTCGGTTGATGAAATTGATTTTGTCCATAACGGAGGAGCAGTCAACTTTTGCAAAAAATTTTAGTAGGATAGTTTTAAAATTCATTTAGACTTCTAGAAGAATAATGTGTGCATGCATACATGTATGCAACCCAATGTACTTTTTAAAGTACCTACATAAAACTTTGGCACTGCTTACCTCTGTACATAAATACAAAAATATGCAGAAACTTTAATTCTCGTAAGCTTTATGGTTGTTTAGAAAAGAAAATTAGAAAATAATTATTTCAAATACATATTTTGCTTATTGAAGTTAATAGACGACAAATGTGTTTGAAGGAGACAAAACTAGAAATAATTCCAAATGCTTTCTAAGAAAAGACGGTTGGACAAGAGTTAACTTGACCAAAAAACAAAAAAAGGACCTGAAAAATTCAGATAATATTGTTTATTTGGAAAACAAATTCAAACGGATAATTTTTCATTTGGCAGCATACTTTTAAATAGCCTTTGCTTAAAGCATTTTACTGTACTTTTAAATTTTTTACTTGCTTTTATATATATGGCAAGTTTTGCAGTCCTGTTCTGTCTGTCTGTCTATTCGTAAATGGATTCACAGCCTGAACCATTTGACAAATTTTCTTCAAAATTTACAGTTGATTTTATAATTAGTTTTCTAGATTTTGAAATAACGGTACCTGCGAACCAATATGATAAGCAGTGTCCGACCGAAGCTTCGGCTTCGGCGTCGGCCACATTCGTCTAAAAAAACTACAACCGGCTAAACATTCGGCTTCGGCCAACATAGGCCGAAATTTTGGCCGAAGCCGAAGGTTTAGTTTTTGGCTGTCGTGCGTTGTGGTAGGGGCTGAAATAAATTCAATTTCATTTTTCGTAGAACGTAAAACCGTGTTGAGTTATTTGTTGCTCTTTTCCTTAATTTCAATTAAATATTAATACTAGTTCAATTTGTTATTTTTTTTTTTTTTCGAAACGTTAATTTAATTTATCTCGTTAATTTATTTACTGCTTGCATACATAAGATTCATTTTGAGCTTTACCCAGAGTTGACTCAGGTTTCCTTGAGAACTCTATGAGTCCTCAAAAAATACTAAACCACAAAATCACCACACATCCCTGTCATTTAAATAAAAATACATACCATTTGACAGCCTTCAACTCGCCCCAGCAGAAACCTAGGGCGAATCTTTTTGCACCAAACCCAGGTCAACCCCAGGGCTCAAAAAACACTCAGTTTGACATTCAGGGCGAGCTTAGGTTTTTCAAAAAACGCTTATTGGCGACCACAGAGCGACTCCAGGGCTTCAACAAACGAACCTATTCTAGAAAAAAATCCTATAAAATCTTCTTTTTCTTTATTTTTAGTCAATCTGGAACGAAAATTCTTCAAGTCATTGAAGCTTCGGCTTCGGCCGAAGGTTAATGTCAAGCCGAATAATCGGCTCCGGCTGCGGCTTCGGCTGGAAATCGACCTTCGGTCTGACACTAATGATACGACTTATTTTTCCCAAAACCGGCTCCAACGATTTCAATAAAATTTTGTGTGAGAGATTGGGTTTTCCTTTTAATATATGTCATACAATTCTTCAGATCTTTTTCATAATTCCTATCTCTTTCTCTTTTCAGTACATTCTTCAACAATTTCTGACAGTGTTTAGTTATAAAAGTCCTGAGCATCTTTTGGAACAGTAAAGATCTTGATGAGTTTCTTGACATCAGCTAGCTTTTTAAGGGAAACTTTTCTTTATTTTGGGGCTCCTCCGTCAAGTAAGCAAATTTTCATAATTAGTTGAAAACTTCTTTTAAAAATGGCCTAACCATATTGGGGAGGCCGCTACAGGTTTTATTTGCAGATATGGTAATTTTTTGGTCTTGTTTTTCGTAGCTTATTGCCCTTGCTCAACGTCTTGAAGCTTTGACTTAATAAGCTTCTTAGTGTCTTTTTGATAAGTAGTTCACGACAGCCCAGTCCTTTCCAAAAGCTAAGACTGTATCATGGTTCATACAGAGCTGTATTCTTCTGGTGAAATGATGATTTCATTCTCCCTATATACAGGGTATTCCGTAATTCGTGTTACATACTCTGGCATGTGATTCTTGCTCATGTTCTATAAATAAATCGTATGGGAGGGTGCACCCATTTCCCTCAATTTCAAAAAATAAAAATTGCCATAATTTAAAATAAGATAAATAGCTGACATAACACTATCGAGGTAACTTCCTGGGCTATCAATCTCAACTCAGGTATAAAGATTTGATTTTTCTTCTGATTCTCATGTTGTAAATCCAAACTTGTCTTGAATAAAATAATTCTCCAACAGAAAGCTTCGGAAGAAGTTGATTTTGCTGCAGATCAAAAACTCTCTTTGTTTGTTCCTGCTTTCTTTTAATCTTCTTCAAAAATGTCGAACACTATCAACTATTCTCCTTCGACTCTGCTTTTTTATACTGCCCATGATGGACCTGCTGCATAATAAGTCTTACGGATATCGAAAAATTATACCTGTAGTATGGAAAACGTAATACATATACCGAGAATAGTAGCATACGTGAGCGATCAAAAATTTGCTCAAATAGAGTAAATCATTTTTAAACTAACTACCAACAGTGACTTCAAGATAAAAAGGGTAAGGATTGGAAAACCGAATGTACTTCAATAAAAATGTAATTATGAAAAGTACAAAAGAAACGAAAAAAATTTTGTTGAGTTTTTTTTTAAAGTGCAACAATTTTACTTGGTGGATGGGCGTTGTACTATTCGGGTAGGCTCTGACTGTGACTGGTGCCAACTTGGCGCACAGATGTTGCAACTGGGGCCTGGGATGCTCCGTCCAGAGCTGACCTACTTAACTAGTAAGTGCGAGTGTTGATAAGGGAACCCGGAGCAAAGAATTGTGATCGATCAACACTATAATTGCTCTGCGAACAATGACTGACTGCACGAATCTCAGTTGTCTACGAGAGCTTTCGCTTAAATGTCCCAGCGGATGAATTCGAATGACAGAATCAACGTAGGACTTCAGCAGTCAAAAAAGCAGAAACTCCTGAAGGAGCTACTCCAACATATTTGGTTTAAAGGTCTTTTGGGGTCTTTCAATACTAGGACAGGGTATTGAAGTAGAGATGGTAGCGGATGAGCTCCTGATAAGTCAACGGCAGCACTCAAACCCCTGCAGCAGGGTACTTACAATGGATATTGCAGCCCTTTATGTCCGAAGGGATCCAAAAGGACCTGAACCTTCAGGTTGGGGGTTGTGCGTAGGGTTAACTACCCAACCACGTAAAAAAAGCCCAGTTCTAAAACAACTAAAAGCCTCGGATAACGATTATGATTTCAAAGTTGACGACCCAAGCAAACGAAAAAAAGACAATGACTTCCGGATCTGCACGTGGAACGTAAGATCGCTTAACGGACTACGTGCAGCTGGAGAAATAGCGAACGCCCTGGACTGTTGCAAAGCAGACATAACGCCATCCAAGAAGTGCGATGGAGTGGACCGGGCATAAAGAAGATGAAAAACTGTGACATCCACTATGGCGACTGCTACAGACAACAGAAACAGCGTTTATTTGGGTGCGGATTTGTAGTTAGAGGAAGACTCAGGGGTAAGGTGATTAGCCAAAATCCAGTCAATGAGCGTATAATGACCATCCGCATCAGGGCTAAATTCGCCAACATTAGCCTTACATGCACCCACGCCCCCACAGAAGAGAAAGACGTCGATTCCAAAGACTGTTTCTACGAGCTTCTCGAAGAAACGTATGAGCAGCGCTCTGACACGACGTCAAAATCGTTCTTGGCGAGTTTAACGCAAAGCTAGGGAAGGAGGACATCTTTGGAAACACAATCGGTAAGCATAACCTCCATGACAAAACCTCCGAAAACGGACTGAGGCTAATCGATTTTGCTGCGGGGCTAAATCTTGTTGTAAGTAGTACACGCTTCCCGCATCTCAAAATTCATAAAGTACATTGCGATCCCCAGATCAATTAACCGTCATCCAAATTAACCATGTTGCGATCGACGCAAGGCACTCTTCCAGTGTGTTAGATGTCCGAATTTTCAGAGGGGCCAACTTTAACTCAGACTACTACCTTGTTGCAGCCAAGGTACGAATGAGGATATCGTGTTCACGACCAGCACGAACTAACGCTGTGAAGAGATATGACGTCGGAAAGCTACAATCGAGTAAACCTTCAATTATCCTTGAATCCCATACCGTCAGCATTAAGCATTGAAGACCAGTGGCAGCAATGCCATCAGAACCGCTGCCTCTGATGTTCTGGGTTTCACTCGGCTACCAAAACAAAACCCATGGTTCGATGAAGAATGCAGGCAGGCAAATGCAGCCAAACAAAAAGCACGACAAGTGCTAATTCAAAATCGAACAAGGGCTGCTTACGATCAGTATAACGAGATTTACAGAGAGAAAAGAAGGGAAGAACACCGAATTCTTAAAAATAAAAAGAAGCAGCATGAGAAGCGCTCGTTTGAGGAAATAGAGAGGTGCCATGACAGGAACGAGATTTGGAAGTTTTACCAAAAGGTAAAAAGATCCTGCCAGGGTGGCGAACCCCAAACTCAAGCCTGTAAAGACCAGCAGGGAAACATAGTTGTAGAGTGACAGTCGCTACTGAGGATCTGGAATGATCACTTCTGCAGACTGCTTAACGGCGATGAGGACACAAATTCCGCTGTCAGGCAGATCGCCCCATTCAGCTTGGACGATGATCAAGAATGCCGTCCTCCCGACCTAGAGGAAGTTAAGCCTGCCATATGCAAACTCAAATCAAATAAGACTGCAGGTGCAGATTGCCTTGATGCCGAACTTTTCAAGGCAGCTGAAGACCAGTTGAAAAGGAGCATGCACCAGCTGATCTGCATGATGGTCGGAAGAATGTATGCTTGATGAATGGAACCTTATTATCGTATACCCGATCCTAAAGAAGGGAGACCCTCACAATTGCGCCAATTATAGAAGGATAAGCCTCCTTAACGTCGCTCATAAGATCCTGTCTGCTGTAATATGTGAACGTCTGAAACCCCACGTCAACAACTTGATATGTCCTTATCAATGTGGTTTTAGACCAGAGAAGTCCACAATAGACCAAAATTTCACATTACGGCAGATTTTGGAAAAAACCCGAGAACATAATATCGATATTCAGAACCTCTTTATCGATTTCAGGGCCGCGTATGACAGTATTTACAGAGACGAAAAAGTTCTTTTTAAAACAGTTGCGATAGCGACATCAATTCAGATTAATAATTCTTACTTGCGATTAGGTACTATAAGGCAAGTCTTGCAATCGTGCAGAAAAAAAATTTTGAGATAACAATTAATTATTTTATTATCTTTCTTATGATGTAAAAAAAAATTTTGGAAAAAGGCTAAAAACGGTACCTCCAATAGTACCGTTTTTTTTTCAAAACCGACTTTCTTGTTAATGGCTTACACGGTCTTGACTAAATTATGGATTCAAGAAGTCGTAAACTGTTAAAGAAAGACTTTACTTTTTGCAGACGACCTGGTAGTTTTGGCAGAATCACCCAGCTCTTTACAGCTTATGATAAATAAGCTAGAAAAATACTGCAAATATAATTGTCTACAAATCAATACGACAAAGTCAAAAGTACTCGTGTTTAGAAAAGGATCAGGTCGCTTAGCAGGAAACGAAAAGTGGAAATATGGTGGGGAAGATTTGGAAGTTGTCAAATCATATAAGTACCTAGGTGTTCTGATAAATCATGATCATTCATTCAAAAAGCACTTTAAAATGAAACTTTCCGATTCGAAAAAGGCGATAAATTCAACTTGGCGAAACCTGATGGCAAATGCAAGAGTTGGAATTCCATCGAAAATAAAAGTTTTTGAAGCGGTTATGCGGTCCGTAATGTGTTATGGGGCACAGGTTTGGGGAGGCAAATACTATGAAGATGTAGAGAAACTTCTGCGGTTCTTTCTCAAAAAACTCTATCGGCTTCCATTAACCACCCCAAATTATATGGTTCAAATTGAAAGTGGAATGTCTCCCTTATTTGTATTTTCGCTTAAACTAAACATGAGCTACATAACAAAAATCCTAAATGGGGATGATAATACTCGCCTGACCAAGGCTCTTGCCAAAAAAGCCATAAGGACGAAAACCCTTTTCTTCAAAGACTGGGAAAATATTTCAGTAAAATATAACATCCATCTCGATTTGACTGAAAACAACATCCCAGAGTGGAAAACTATATCTGAAAAATTTATCCTGGATGTAGAACAGGCAATCAAAACAGAAAATGTAATTCAAGCGGAAAGTTCAAGAACACGGGTTGTTTACCGACAACTAGAACACCAACAAGTAAACTATGCTAACACTGGACTAAGTACAGCACAAATATCAATGGTAATTAGAGCGAGAGGAGAACTTCTTAAGCTAAACTATATGCCACATCGTGAGGATATTGCATTTCGGTGCACTCTATGCAATACTGGAGAAAACGAAGATGTGATACATTTTCTTGGTGTTTGCCCAATATTGAAGGAGATAAGGCGTAGTCATTATGGAACGGACCTTATGACCATCGAAGATGTCAAACGCGTACTTAACGATAGCGAAAATTGGAATAAACTTGCCTCCTACTGCCACACTGCTCTCAAGTATAGAACAAGAATAATAGATGAAAATTTTTAAATGTTTGTAACGCTACTTTTACTATTAATTTTTTCCTTTTTGAACTGAATATTTATGAATAATAGTATTAACTTATATAATAATTCTTTTTCAATTTGTTGTCATTTCTCGGCAGACGGCTAAAGCCATGCTTAAATGTACCAAATGAAAAACATGTAAATGAAAACCTATTAGTGATTAAATAAAGTACCATAATAATAAAATAATAATAAAAAAAGAAAGACTGCATATCAATATTTAAAAAAATTTAGTTTTGGAAATTTTTATAAATTTTTTTAAAAAATTTTGATTTTTAGAAATAACTTCAAAAGTGTAACTTTAATTTTTTTTTTAATTTTTTGTCAAAATTCTATCAAGATCTAAATCATTGCATACTCGACTTTTAAAAAACAGTTTTTAAAAGAGAGTGAAAAATAAAAAACCGTTTTTTGGAAAAACTGGTCCAACGATTTTGATTAAATTTTCATCATTCATTTGTATTAGCGATTGAAAAAGATTAGCGTCTTTAGATTTTGGCTTGAAACCTTTGGAATATTTAATTAAATTTTTTTATTATTTTGCGTGATTTAATTCAATTTTCATAATTAATGTGTAGTTGGCAACCCTGTACCACAAAATATATTATGAAGATCTAGATAATCACCCCTATCACAGGCCCCGTCGTAGCAATTTCGGACTACGAATGTCAAATAGAAATGACTTAAAACATCTTCGTAATGAACACCTGACAACTAATATTTATAACTTGTTAATAACTTTATTAATTGTAACAAATTTTGTGGCAAAACATTCACTACAAGGGCGGCTGTAATGCTTCCATTTTGGTACTCGTAGTTCGAAATCACTACGACGGGCCTTGTGATAGGGGCCAATACCAAAACCTTTAACTCGGCCTTTACATTTTGATATCGTATTTAGAACACAATCGCAAGTTCGTGCGACCCAGTCGTGTCCATTTTTTTCTTTTTTCAATTCGAATGACTAGGAGGGTTGAAATCATGGGCATGGTCATGTGCCAATGTCTTGAGATCCCCACTTCATCACCTGATAGGAATCAAAATTTTTAACTTTTTTTTCTTCTGTAGGTATTCTTTTAACATCTATCTATGTATATCTATATCTTCTATCTATCTATATCTTCTTCTATATCTATATCTATATATATATCTTCTATATCTTCTATACATATAATAAAAACGTAACAGTTTGTTTGTTTGTGCAAAATCTCAGAAACGGCTTATCCTATCTAGACGGGGTTTTCAGTAATACTGAATACACTGTGGTAAGCTTCACTTAACATTTAGTTTTTATTTCATGTCAATCGGTTGATGAATAAAAAAGTTATGCCAATTCTTGCGGACGAAGTCGCTGGCACACCTAGTTAATAAATAACTGTCAAAAAAAATTATAGTAAAAATATTGGTTGTCTCTTTTTACGACACTTTGGGCAAACTGGTTTTGAAATCTGAAAATGAGGTGGTGTTTGTGAAGCCAATTTGAGGACCGATGCCGTGGTGTGTGTGTGGTTTGACCTTTACTGCGTGGACACAATGCATACGCATACGTATACGGAGCAGGCTCCGGCTGCCGGAGCCGCAAGAGTTAAAATCAAGTTAACTTGTCCAGCTCCGTCTTGCGTTGTTGTTGTATTCGCTTATATTTAATGTTTTGACATCTCTTGCGGCTGCGTCTCTGCAGCCATTGTGTTCACGCAGTTAGTTGTATCTCCTCTGTGATCTCTATGCACGCTTGACTTTTTTAAATTTACGAAAAATTTTACTCGTCAAGCGGAATTTTTGTTGCACTCTTCTAGGTACCTTTGTAAAGATAAGTAGCTTACGCGTATTTTCATCTTTGAATTGTTAGATCTCATGATAAATATTTCAAAAATATGATCTGTAAACGCAATTGTCGTAGCCAATTACTTTTTCTCGATTTTACAATTTTGCAGAGTATGAGTTCATAAAAGGATCGAAAATCACTTCCGAATTGAATTGGCTTTCGAAAAGAAATACAGAGTAGGGCCCCAGGGATCTCGACAACGGTTTAAGTAAAAACCTTTAAGCAATTTTTTTACAAAAGTTGTTTTTTATATTGAGTAACAAAAGAAATTATCATAAATTAAGTTAGAAAAATTAATAAAAAAAAGGAATATTGTTGATTCAGCCTTCAAACTTACAATAGTTATCATGGTTTTAGAAAGAAAAAAACAAGAAAATTATATTTTTTCCATCTTCACATAACGCTTGCAAGAATTTTGATAGCTTATTACAATTTTTTTTTAAGAAAAAGACTTAATAAAAAAGGAAAACAGACAACTAGCAAAAACATTTTTAGATGTGTGTTTGTACATCAACAACAAATTTTTAATAAGATGAATGGTGAATATTTCTTTGCTTTCACTTTATTAATATGGAATGACGAGATGTACTGCACACGTTTACAGTTCATTAAAAACAAAAACCTAATTAAATTGAGTTGACTATTTTTCTTCGACTGCGACTTTCTCTTTTTCCATGTTCGAAACTTGAACTATCTTTAAATTACTTCGCATACAAGCCTCCAATTCAGGATCTTATTTTAAGTCATTAATTATGTTTTGTGGTTGCTTGCATTGAGAGATAAAAAAAAACATTTATTTTAGAAAGAACCTCCTAAATTTGTTTGGCTTAGTAGAATTTTTTCGCCTGAGCTTCGGACCGGCTTCTGGAAGAAATTCAGATGAGAAGTTTAAAGATTAACAGATATAACAGATATTTACCTATAGACGCTATAGAGAAAAACTAAAAGAAGTTGAACAACTGTCACCGCAAGGAACATTGTCACTCCGACACAGTTCCCAGTTGGACACGAAGCCAGTGGAGAAGCATTGCCAGCACTCAACCTAAAAGAATTATTAGACGCAAATCCTTTGAATTAAACAAAAAAATTATTCTACTCACTTCTGACCAACGACGGTCATTCCTTGCTTGACCTGGTTGAGTCCATCTCGCATTTCTGCAACAACCGACTGAATGTCATAGCCAGAAGCACTCTGGATGGAAGCGGTTGGTGCTCTAGCTTGGTTACTGATTATCGTATCTGACCTCGTGTTAATCTCTCCAACAAGTGTCCTTATTTCTCGTATCGTGTTAATAAGCATATTCTGGTTATTAAGCATCATGTCTACATCTATCCTACTAATCGCACCAACAGCACCTTGAATAGCAGGAGGTTGTTGTCCAGCTGGAAACTGTTGACCTCCAACTGGAACCTGTTGTTGAGCCCCAAGGCCACGTGATACCAAAGACAGTGTATTCTCTTGCCTTCCAATAACCTCATCCATTTTTCTTGAAAGCTCTCGTAGGGTCTCGCCGATTTGGCTCTGTCCTTGCCAGATTTGTCGCAGTTCACGCTGGTTTTCAGATTCATAAAATTCTTCCCATTCGTCTTCGTGCTTTGCCTTCACAACAACGATAAAAAATCAAATTAATGAAAAAAAAAAGTGGAAATCAAAAGAGTAGCCCATGTTTACCTCATCAGGATGTTCTTTGCGATATTCTTGCTTTTGTTTGTCTAGCTTGTCTTGGTACTCTTTGAATTCTTGTGTAAGCTGTTCAGAACCTTCAGGTATTCCTGAAGGCTGGACAAACTGGCCAGGTGCGTGTAGTGACGTTGTAAGGAAATGGAAGACATCATGATCGTCAGCAAGACCACCAGTGGCAGCAGACACACCGAAGTATCCATTTTTGGGAAGAAACACACCATCGGCACGCAAACACATTTCGTAGTCTTCGTTGTTGTTTGTCATACCATTATGGAACAGCACTGTCAAGACGTTGTTGTAGTATTCAATGCGAGCACGAGTGGGGAAAGGCTTGTTCCTAAAGTCCCTCAGACAGCCAGAGAGCAATTGTGTCGTGGCATCATTTTGATGATCAAATTGCTTCGTTCCATCATTAACAACAGCCATAATATACGGATTGTTGTGTTTGTTGTCATTGTCAAACGAATCAAAGAACAGACCAAGACCATTCCATTGATCCGATGATCCGAAGACTTGTCCATTGTAGTCACCCTTGTCTTGGGTGTACCAGAATGCCAACCCATCAGCACCAATACGACCACGACCTGTTACTCGAAACACGATTTCGACATCCCACCAGTCAAAGTTGGTCTTAGATTTTGTCCAGATTGCACCTTTTTGTGAACGCAACGAAGGTGCCACACGCACACTTTCAGCACTGGCTATTGCATCTGAAATTAAACATCAAGTTCCGATTTAAGTTCTCATCTAGATTCAAGACAAGTTTTGGTTTTTTATTTAGAAAAAAAAGAAAATCGTACGCGTGTCAGTATTTTCGACATGCAAGTTATTTATTTGCATTTCATTCACTCTTAATTGGAGCAAACAGTAGTTGAAAAGAGATGTAGCATCCTCTGACGTGGTTGTTACTTACTTCCACCGTACTCCCAGAATGGGACGGTTCCATCTCTCTGCGCTAAATATGGTGGTTTAAATGAATATTTATATTCAAAACGTCGATGCACTCCGATAGCTGGATTATTAAGGTTTCCCGATACATTATTTATAACAAATATTAATAAAAATGTAGAAAATATAAAAATAATAGAGGAGCGTAACGTCAAACCGGTGACAGCCATTTTTGACAGCGTAATCATGTAATTTGACTGAAGATAGTTCCACTTTGTTATTCAATTACCTCGTTTCCACTTAGAATTGAATCACACTTCAATTCGAATTAGTGCCAGTGCCCAGTGTATACCTAGATCGAATTGAAATAGGATTACCCGATCCGATACAGCTCTTGTAGCTGGATCGATTCAAAATAGTGTGTTGTATACCTATATTACTCGATTCAGTGGGTAAGTAGATACCTGCATCGAAATCTGAATCATATTCCGATCCGATTACCCGATTCTAAGTGGAAACGAGGTAAATATGCTATATGGTTCATCAAAGCAAAGACATACACCACGATGTTCATTTTATTCTTTGTGAAATACAGTGACTACAAGAATGCATTGATAGAATACCAAATGGAAATAAAAAAAATTTTTATGGATACATAGGAATCAATACTGAGCACTTTTAGCCCTTTCGTCGATTGTTTGGTTAAGGGATTGCTTCGTGTACAATTTTACTATCGTTCGATAAATTTTGGTCAGTTTTTTAAACACGTTTTCTCAGTACCTAGAATTTATACTATAGTCGTCTATCCTGGCCCAGTATTTATCTCTATCAGCCGTATTAATAAACGTGGAGTAGCGAAGGGTTAAGCCTTATTCCATGGACTAAGTGGAAATCACTATTAATAAAGGAAAATTTTTGTTAACTGACGTCTACTAAGTTATTCCACCGATGAGGGTGGTTTAGCGACGGAATAACAAAGAAATATGTGTTGCAGGCACCTGAAAAGGAAAATATTTTGAATTTACAATAAACAGTCAACAAAAATATAAACCTTATGCTTACCGTGTTTTGTTTTTTTGTTTTCTATTAGTTAGATGTCCTTATTTTGTCCATGTTGTTTTGATGTTGTATCGATGTCGTCTGGGTGGTGTCGGCAAATGAATGTTGCGTGGATGAGGTGTATTTTGATTTTAGGAGGTCGTATGCTGTAATAGTGATGCCGTATGTTTTGGTTGTAGTTGTGTTGGGTGATTCGTGGGCAGGTAGGAGTATCTAAAAAGGAAGAGCTTTTAATAGAGGGCAGAAAATACGCGACCAGGGTTGTTGACCTCTCCTTGATCAGCTGTTGACTGATAGTCAAGGGAAATAGAGGTTGCAGCCGAACCGCTGGCCACGGGGGTTGGTTGCTGCAAGTTTTCCTTCGCTCCGTCACTTAAGGTGACAGAGTAGAAGGCGGTTTGCACAAACCACCCTCGGACAAAACAAAGGGAAAATTAAGATTAGGTACTTACCTGGGAAGAGTGAGTGAATGGATGGTTACTTTTGTTTGTTTGGTTTTTTTTTGATAGCACGAGCGAATGTTATGTTTCTCGTGAAAGTGGAGCGTTTTGTGGTGCGTGGTTTTTGGTATTTTGATATGATTTGCTGTGTTTTTAAAGTTGTTTTGGCATGCATGAGGCACCACGCTATCCTTCAATTTTAGTTTGTCAAGTAAAAATTTTGCGAAATGTCAGTCTGTGGATGGTATTCCACAGCTGTCAAAGAAAAAAACGGATAAGGTGGAGCGTTGGAAAGACGGTTGTTGTAAGGTTTGGAATGGTTTGTGTATTTGTTGAGTGTCGTTGAATGTTTGAATAAAAATTTATTTTCAAAGTCAAGCGGTCAGCAGGGTCGATGACCAAGTAACTGAAGTTGCAGTTACAACGGCCAAATAACAAAATGCATTGAATTTGAGTGACCGCAATGAATCGGTTGATTTGACTGTGTATTAGATCAAGGTTGCGGGTTCAAAGAAAATTTGTGAAGACGACTGAGATATTCCATGTTGTGCGTCAGAGAGTGCGTGTCGGTACAATTTTAAATTTGAATTATTATCATTGAGTACTCGGTCAGTAGTTTTTTTTTATAAGTAGTATTTAATTTAATTGACTGTGTTTTTTTTTATGGTTGTGCGTAGATAATAATTAAATTCGTTTGAAGCAATCGATGAACTACTTCTTTAGCAAAGACACCCAAGTGGCGTATTTCCTTATCCACGGGTAAGTGTCGGAAGAATTTTGTGCAAACTGTGCTGTAGTGTAGTTAAGAGTAATATGTGTTAAATGTTATATTTTGGTGTTCAGTTGCAGGGTAATAAGCTGGCGACAGATGAGAAGCACCGGGCAAAACATATAAAAACAGATATATAATCTATACATATACACATTGGAAAGACAGAACAGTGGCTGAAAAAGGAGCTAAACAAAAAAAGGAGTTAAAATCTGGGTCCGTGGGAATCTCCGGAGCCCCTCAAGTAACTTTTAAAAATTTCGTATTAGGACGTCATGAAAATCGAATATATTGTTTAAAGTATGTATATATATGTGCACATACACATGTGAAGCACAGTGCCAACAACGCGTTTTTAAAAACCCACTCTGCAACCGTGGACTATAATTAAGGCTTATAAAAATAAAAGGTGTCTAAGTCCAAGAAAAAGCGACACAAGAAAATACCAGGGGCGGAGCCCCAGAAATTGAATTGGCTGGCCGACCGCCAGTAAGAAGCAGCAGAGCAGCGAATTTTTTTTATAATAACTAGGCGTGATTTTTTTTTTTATTTGATTATTTATTTTTGTATTCTTTTTGTAGTTTCATTGTGTTATTTTAAGTTTTTGGTTGAAATTGAATTTTTTGTTTTTTTCTTTGGCGAAGAAACCTCTAATTTTTTTGGTGGGTCGAAAAGGGGAGCGAGGTCAGGGTTATTAGTTCCTCAACCTGTGGTTGAGTTTTGGTATAGTCCGATTGGACCCCCTTCTTAGAGCTCTAATTAGGCAGGCGTAAAGTAGAGCGGGCTGGCAAAAGAGTACGCCCTTGAGCACCCAGGTCAAGGACGAATAACCTGGTCGTAAACCATCAGTACGTCCCCCATTCCAATTTAACGAAAAGGATTTATCCAAATAAAATAAAAACCAAAATTACGATTCTCTATTAGATCTAAGTTTGTTAGTAAGTTTTTTTATGATATTCGTTCCATCTTTACCTTTTTGTGGTTATGATTGTTATTCTTTCTATGTTTTAATGTAAATTTTTAATCCAAATATACAAGAGATTTTGTGCATCACGCCTACAATGAGAATGACAGATTTTTAATGTGGTCTAAATGAGCATAATGGGGGTGTGAATCAAACATTTCAGGGGGGTGAGAGTGTGACGATGTGGCTATGGTGAGTGGTGCCTGACAGCCCAATCGCATAAGGGGGATCCCACCATCGTCGGCCGACGGGATCCCAGGAGGGGTGGGAAAAGGCCGCACTACAGAACAGCGGTAGTGCCTAGGGTGAGGTGAGGTAATTTTTGTGGTGGTGGTAAACTTTTTTTTTGTTGGCACGATTTATGTTTTTGATATAAGGTTCCGCTCTGCGAGGAGGCAAGACCCCCCCATATCCGGCGAGCTAAGCCGTGCCTCGCAAGCGTGCCAGGCCTCCAAGTAGAGCATCCTTTCCCTTCACATCCTTCCTTCCCTTCATTTCACTTTCCTTTCCTACATACCTACCTTCCTGTTTCCTGTGTTGGTTCTGTTTCCTTACCTTATCCTCATGCTACCTTCCATATCCTTTTCCTACTTTCCGTTTCCTTTCCCATATCCCATCCAAATTTCCCATCCTCTCCTTTCCTACCTCCCCTATACCCCCATCATATCAAATGGCGCCCAACGTGTTGTCCTAGTTTTTGTTTTTGTTAGTTAAATTCCCATTTCCCTAGCAGTGACGTAACGAACCGTAAGTCATGTTCTGGAGAGCTTTTTAGCAAGCCAGAACATTTGCGACGGGTGTTACGTTGTTGCTATTCCATATGTTTTTATGTACAATTGTTTATGTCTGGAAGTCTGAATTCGAATAAGTCTTCGAATGGAAGGTCTTAGACGAACCATTCAAATAGCGATTCGAATTCGGATTTCATCAGCATAAACAATTTCCTTCCCAATCTATCCTTAAAACGTTGTCATCCTAGGTGTCAACACTTCGTAAGTCGTGATTTGGGTAGCTCTTTAGCATGCCGAATCATTCGCGACGAAGATGTTGAGACTGAAGATGACAACAAGATCCTTCCTAGTAAACTGTTTCTATGTTGTATAAAACGTTATATTTCACCTCACTCTAGTTAAAAGAGATCAACAAATGAAAAATTAAAGCTGTCAGGTGTTACCTTAACGCCAAAAAAGTATCACCGTAAGCCACTGAAAATCGTCACACAACAACCCCCATATTACATGCATAAAACATACATCCATACAAATACAATCACAAACATTTAGTATTCAACATCTTCAATAAATAAAATAGAAACATAAAATACATCACATTACATACATATATCTTACAAACATAATATTTAAAAAAATAAATCGTTGGGTTAGTTAATAACTTAATTGAATGTTTTATTCGTATTGTGTTTTTTTTTTACAGGTTGTGTGTTGGTTGAATATTTGGTTTTTTTTCTAGTGTTAAGTTTTGTATTTACCTTGTTTTCTTTGATACATTCGTTTTCTTATTTTTTTTTAGGTTTTCTGGCATAGGTTTTAGGATAGTTTTTTTTGTTGTTTTTGAGAATAGTTTAGTTAGTTTTTGTAATTTAGGAATAGTTTCAACTGAGTATAAGAATTTTGTTAGAATAGTTTTTGTTGTTTTTTTTTGAATAGTTTAGATTAGTTTTTCTTTTGATCGTAGGGTTTAGTTAGTAGTTTTTTTTTGTGTTGTATTAGAATATTGTTAGTATTTAGTTTCAAGTTCACATTTTGTTTTTCTTTAGTCGTCATAAGGATTAGTTTTGTTGTTTTTTTTTAAATACATTCGGTCTTAACTGCTGCGAATCCTTATCGGTCCTCAGGTATTAGTCGTCGAGTGTTAGATTCCTGGCATGAACACTGGGAAAGAAGGGAGTAGGTTTAGTCCATATAAAAAAACAAATAAAGAGCACAATAGTTACCCGTGCAACTGCCAAGGCCAAAACAATGTCTTTCGGCGGACGTTCTCCTGCTTCCAAGCTACCTCCATCTAACGCTGGTCCAGAGGGAATTCAGGAGCTGGTAGATGTCTCAGTACCCCCTCCTTCAGTCGATTTGGGTCGTGAATTTAGCGACACTTCCTTAGAGGCACCGACTTACAGTCCGGTGAGCGGTGCAGGGGCAGCTTCTAAGGGTGCTGTAAGAAAAAATAAAGATATTAGAAGTGAATTTAGGACTGAGGAAAGTAGATTAGAGGAAGGTAACGAGTGCGGAAGCAGGGGAACAATTTCAGCGGAAATGAGTTCAGCCATAAGCTCTGCAGTTGAGTCGGCGCACGAGTCACTCGCTCGTGAATTAAAAGAGCAATTGAACAAGTCGTTAGAGGATAGGTTCAACGATTTGCTAAATAGGTTCAACGCTACCATGTTACAAGCGAGGCCTCCTTCCGTTGACAGGCAGGAAAGTCGTTCCGTCAGCAACCACAATAACAACTTCAATGGCTCAAACAACGCACAGCGCAGTCACTCTCAACTGAACCCGTCGTCTAGGACGTTCGTTCCAGTGACCCAACCAGCAGCAAACCCAGCTCAAATGGCGGATTATGGGACGTACCAGGCTCACTTTGTGCAGCAACATGTAGAGTTCCAGAGAAATCCTCCAACGGGGTTTCGTCCACAGGCGGCTTACGGTCCACAGGGAAGCGGCCGATTCAAACCTGTCAGGATTGATAAATGGGGAATTAAATTTACCGGCAAGCCTGAGGAACTAACGGTGGAGGATTTCATCTTTAGGGTGGAATCTCTGCAGTGTCAGCATGATTGCTCTTGGGCTGAGGTCTTGCGAGATTTTCATCTCCTCCTCTCGGGTGCTGCCTACGATTGGTTTTGGCAATACCAGCGGTCCAACGGTCGGCCGGATTGGCCGATGTTGAAAAACGCCATCTCACGGCAATTTCGGAATTCGAAGTCGGATTTCGATATTGTGCGTGAGATCATGGACCGCAGGCAAGGCACCTGGGAGTCGAGCGACGAGTTCTTCGCCTCCGTAAACAAACTGAGATCTCAGCTCAGGATGCAGATCCCAGAGGACGAGCTGGTACGGATTTTAAAGAAGAATTTGAACGAGCGGGTCACGCAGCTGGTCTACCCACAAAACATATACTCGTTGGATCAGTTGAGAGTGGCTTGCAAGGAAGCCGAATACGCATTTCCTGCCAGAGAACAAGACAATTTTAGACCCAGCAGACCGCAAAAGAAGTTGGCAGTGCATGAGGTAGACTACGAGGAAGACCATAACTGTGAGGAAGAAGTAGCGGCGTTCCAATACACGGGTGCGCGCCCTAAGGTAGGTCGTGTAGGTAGTGACCCTAAAAATGTTACCTGCTGGAACTGCAGATTGCCAGGTCACTTATACCAGGACTGTGCAGAGGCGCGTAACATTTTCTGCTACAGGTGTGGGAAGCCGGGCGTGATAACTCCCAAGTGTCAAACGTGTAACCCGGAAAACCGGGCGAGGAACGTGACATTTGCGGGGGAGTCACGTTCGACCCAAACTCAGTAGCTGAACCCCGAAGTCCTACTCCACAGAATTCCACAATTGCCATTTTAAAAAGAGATGAGAACGTAAAACCAAACAAAAACATAAAAAGAATAGAGATTAAGCCATTGCACCAAAGAATAAGAGAGTATTATAAAGCTAGAGAAAGGATTTTTGGAACTAAGTCAGGAGAAGTTTCAAAAAGGATAGTTAAAACAAGGGAACGATATAGGTTAAGAAGAGAAGTTAGGAAAAACATTTTAGGAACAATCGTCGTTAGTGATAATGATCCCAGGCCATACGTTAAGGTTACAGTCGCCAGGAAAGAGCTAATGGGATTATTAGATAGCGGCGCTAGTATTAGCATCCTCGGAAAAAATAGCCAAAGTTTTATTGACGAATTTAAGCTTACACTACAGCCTCATAGGTCAGCGGTTAAAACTGCCGATGGTAAGGCGCAACAAATAGTAGGCACAGTAGAGGCGGAAGTTGCCTACAGAGGTTTAAATCAAATTATAAAATTTTATGTTGTACCTAACCTGGAGCAAGAACTGTACCTTGGGATAGATTTTTGGAAGGCGTTCCAAATTGCTCCAAGTGTGGTGAGTGAAGTCTCACTCATTCAAGACCCGGCAGATTTGTCCAACGCGCACCTTCTGTCTTTCGAACAAAAATCGAGACTGGAAGCTGTTAGGGCGAAGTTTCTGGATTATGAGCGTCACGGTCTTGGGAAAACGTCTTTGATGGAACATTCGATAGATACCGGAGAGGCAGATCCTGTTAAGCAGCGTCACTACCCTGTTTCACCAGCGGTACAAGCCGTGCTGTATCAGGAAATCGACCGAATGCTGAATCTCGGTGTGATTGAGGAGAGTGAGAGTCCTTGGTGTTCACCCGTTGCACTCATCAAGAAGCTAGGTGAAAACAACACCGTAAAATACCGGTTTTGCCTAGATGCGCGAAGAGTCAACGCGGTGACGAAAAAGGACGCCAATCCACTTCCTCATATAGAAGGACTCCTCAGTCGACTACCTGATACATACTTCATAAGTAGTGTTGACTTGAAGGAGGCTTTCTGGCAAATACCGCTGGAGAAAAACAGTAGAGAAAAGACTGCGTTTGCGGTTCCGGGGAGACCCTTGTACCAGTTTACGGTCATGCCCTTTGGGTTGTGTAATGCAGCTCAGAGGTTGTGTCGTCTAATGGACAAGGTTATTCCTGCACGACTCAGGGACCGTGTCTTCGTGTACCTTGACGATTTGCTCATCATTGCACCGGATTTCGAGACCCATATCGACTTGCTGGGACAAGTAGCTGAATGCCTCAGGAAAGCCAACCTTACGATAAACCTTAAGAAATCGAAGTTCTGCTTCAAGGAACTTAAATATCTAGGGTTCATAGTAGGTGGCGGAAAGTTAAAAACTGACTCGGCTAAGGTCGAGGCAGTTGTTGACTTTCCACTACCGAAAAATCCGAGACAGGTACGTCGGCTACTTGGACTAGCAGGTTGGTATCGACGCTTCATTAAAGATTTTTCTACCCTAACAGCCCCATTAACAGACACTCTCAAGAAGAATGCTAAGTTCGAAATGACAGAGGCAGCTTTAGCTGCGTTCGAAGCATTAAAGAAAGCGTTGACAACTGCTCCGGTCTTGACTCACCCAGACTTCACAAAACGATTTTATGTTCAATGTGATGCGTCCGAGTCTGGTATAGGTGCTGTCCTGTTTCAAAAGAAGAGTGAAGATGAGGAATGTCCCATATCATATTTCTCGCAAAAGCTCAACTCTTGCCAGCGAAACTATAGTGTGACCGAGAAAGAGTGTATGGCTGCGGTCATGGCTGTTAAGAAGTTCAGGCCCTATGTCGAAGGCATGGATTTCACCATCATCACAGACCATTCCAGCCTTAAATGGCTGATGACTATGAAGGACCTAAACGGTCGTTTGGCCAGGTGGAGCCTGGAATTACAATCCTATGCTTTCGACATAGAGCACCGAAAAGGAACCCTTAACGTCGTGCCAGACACACTTTCTCGGGCACACTTGGAGAGTTTAGAGCTGGAAGAAGTTGCACCACTAGTAAACTTAGACTCTGAGCAATTCTTGGAAGAAGAATACCTTACATTAATAAACACAATTAACGAAAACCAAGACCAGTTGCCTGATCTAAAAGTTGAAGATAAGTTTGTGTACAAGAGAGCATTACCAATTGGTACCAGCGAAGAGTACACTAGAGAACATTCTTGGTTGTTGTGGATACCATCTGGTCTCACACACGAAATAATAGTAAAAGCTCATGAACCACCTCAAGCGGCTCATGGCGGAATCGCTAAAACTTTAAACCGTATCCGGCAATACTTTTATTGGCCGAATATGACGGTCCAAATACGACAATATGTGTCTAATTGTAGTGTTTGTAAACAGTGTAAGTCTTCGAACCAAGTACAACGTCCACCCATAAGTAATAGTTATACCACCGATCGTCCTTTTCAGAAACTTTATGTTGATTTCCTTGGACCTTATCCAAGATCTAAAACAGGAAATGTCCACATTTTTGTTGTCCTAGACCATTTTTCCAAGTTCGTGTTTTTGAAAGCACTTAAGGTTGCAAATGCCACAAGCATTATTAACTATTTGCATAAAGAAGTGTTTAATACGTTTGGAGTGCCCGAAATCGTTCACTCTGATAACGGAAAACAATTTGTTGGGAAAGAATTCCAAAACTTTTTAAAGAAGTATGGAATTCGCCATTTTAAGACCGCTAACTATGCGCCGCAGTCGAATGCCTCGGAAAGAGTCAACCGAACTCTGCTCGCAGCGATACGGTCTTACATTAAAGACGACCAGCGAGATTGGGATGTTCATCTCCATGATATCGCGGTAGCGCTCAGGAGCTCAGTGCATTCATCTACTGGTGTGCCACCGTATTTTGCCCTATTCGGAACTAACATGATGACTCACGGCAGTAGCTATGAACTGGCTCGAAAACTGACTGCGCTAGAAGACGGCGAGTTGGTGACTCTACCGAGGCACAGCAAGTTGCGATGTATTCACGAAAAGGTTCGAGATTCCATATTAGAATCTAATGAAAAAAGCGCAAAAGCATACAATGTCAGAGCACGAGATGTTAGGTACCAGCCTGGTCAGGAGGTTTATCGCAGGAATTTTATTTTGAGCGACTCATCAAAGTACCTCAACGCAAAATTGTGTCCTAAGTTTACTAAATGTCGTATCGTCAAGCCCGTAGGTAAATGTATGTATGAGCTCGAAAACCTAAATGGTAAACCGTTAGGGGTTTTTCATGCGAAAGACCTCAAACAGTAGTGTGCAATATAAGCGGTACGTTTAAAACATAACGCCATATTTAAGACATAGCTGTGATAAAACCACCCTATCACAACAAAACCTGAAAATACTTCTGTGCAATATAAACTGACTAAAGCTTTAAAAGATTTTCCCATCTGTGATAAGACAATTCTATCACAATCAAGACTTCAAAATATACTTCTGTGCAATATATCCGACCACAAAGCTTTAAAAACAATCTGTGATACGACACCTGATCACGATTAAATAAATTTTCCTATCTGTGATATAACATCACGATTCAATCCTCCGGGAAAAAAAGCTTGAAATACAACCTGTGATACAACGTCACGATAACGACACCCTTCTGTGATTTTAGTATAAGCATGAAATCAAACTACCAACTGTGATACGACCTAGTCACTATACAAAACATCTGTGATATTGACCCAGTCATATAAAATCATACAACACCTGTGATAATATACATCACGAATGACATGCGAAAGAAGGGTAGTGCAATAGAAACCGTCTCTAATCTCTTAGGTGCAATGGACCTTAATTCTCAGGCAGGTAGACAAATGGCTATATATAATAAGTATTCATGTATGTATATGTATATCTATGTTAATTTATTTTAGTCCGTTTAGATATATTTATTCTATTTACTTATACATCTATGTTAATTTATTTCTGTCCGTCCAGAGATTTATATTATTTACCCATCTATGTTAATTTATTAGTCCTTCCAGATATTCATACTATTTACACTTATATGTTAACTTATTCAGTCTGTCCAGATAATCTATATTTATATCTATGTTAAATTATTGAGTCCGTTACAGAGTATTTATATATTTATATATTTTATTTACACCTATAGAGTAGTTAGTAAGTATTTATTAAACCTAGTCTTAAGTATATAGTTATTTATCTAGTATTTAAGTATTGTTAGCTTATGTGATATTTACAACCTTAGATTAAGTATTTATTGTATGGTGATATTAGCTAGAAAGTATGTTAGGTTTATGTTAACACGCAATATCAAAGATTTATGTTATTTATTTATTTAGGTATATTATCTGTTAAAATCTGTGATATTCGTGTTTCCATTCTATATCCTTATTTATTTGTAAGATTTTGTTGTTATATTAATGCATGCTTTGATGTCTTATATGTAGGTATTTAAAAACAATATCACCATAATGTTTATATGTATATAGCCAGTAAGAATCATAAATGTTATATAATTGTCTAATATCTACGAAATTCAAACTCACCCAGTAACTACTAAATCCATGAAACGCGCAACTACCCAGGACCGATAGGCCATAGGTTACTGCAACTGCAGTTCGTTGATACCGAAAAGATCCCCATGGTAAATAACCACCAACACCAGGGTCCAATAAACCTAAATAGGAAAACAGAAAATTTAAGACAGCGGTTGCAAAAGGGAAGTTTTAACATACACGTTTAAACCTTATTGCCCGGCTAAATTAGAACGCGGGTTCTTCCCCACGTTAGTGTTGTCCACATTCGTTCGTTTCGGTAATGTCCCTCCTTTCCACATACCTTGGCGAGTCTAGCAACTCCCAAGTCATGTGTTTTGTTGCAGGCACCTGAAAAGGAAAATATTTTGAATTTACAATAAACAGTCAACAAAAATATAAACCTTATGCTTACCGTGTTTTGTTTTTTTGTTTTCTATTAGTTAGATGTCCTTATTTTGTCCATGTTGTTTTGATGTTGTATCGATGTCGTCTGGGTGGTGTCGGCAAATGAATGTTGCGTGGATGAGGTGTATTTTGATTTTAGGAGGTCGTATGCTGTAATAGTGATGCCGTATGTTTTGGTTGTAGTTGTGTTGGGTGATTCGTGGGCAGGTAGGAGTATCTAAAAAGGAAGAGCTTTTAATAGAGGGCAGAAAATACGCGACCAGGGTTGTTGACCTCTCCTTGATCAGCTGTTGACTGATAGTCAAGGGAAATAGAGGTTGCAGCCGAACCGCTGGCCACGGGGGTTGGTTGCTGCAAGTTTTCCTTCGCTCCGTCACTTAAGGTGACAGAGTAGAAGGCGGTTTGCACAAACCACCCTCGGACAAAACAAAGGGAAAATTAAGATTAGGTACTTACCTGGGAAGAGTGAGTGAATGGATGGTTACTTTTGTTTGTTTGGTTTTTTTTTGATAGCACGAGCGAATGTTATGTTTCTCGTGAAAGTGGAGCGTTTTGTGGTGCGTGGTTTTTGGTATTTTGATATGATTTGCTGTGTTTTTAAAGTTGTTTTGGCATGCATGAGGCACCACGCTATCCTTCAATTTTAGTTTGTCAAGTAAAAATTTTGCGAAATGTCAGTCTGTGGATGGTATTCCACAGCTGTCAAAGAAAAAAACGGATAAGGTGGAGCGTTGGAAAGACGGTTGTTGTAAGGTTTGGAATGGTTTGTGTATTTGTTGAGTGTCGTTGAATGTTTGAATAAAAATTTATTTTCAAAGTCAAGCGGTCAGCAGGGTCGATGACCAAGTAACTGAAGTTGCAGTTACAACGGCCAAATAACAAAATGCATTGAATTTGAGTGACCGCAATGAATCGGTTGATTTGACTGTGTATTAGATCAAGGTTGCGGGTTCAAAGAAAATTTGTGAAGACGACTGAGATATTCCATGTTGTGCGTCAGAGAGTGCGTGTCGGTACAATTTTAAATTTGAATTATTATCATTGAGTACTCGGTCAGTAGTTTTTTTTTATAAGTAGTATTTAATTTAATTGACTGTGTTTTTTTTATGGTTGTGCGTAGATAATAATTAAATTCGTTTGAAGCAATCGATGAACTACTTCTTTAGCAAAGACACCCAAGTGGCGTATTTCCTTATCCACGGGTAAGTGTCGGAAGAATTTTGTGCAAACTGTGCTGTAGTGTAGTTAAGAGTAATATGTGTTAAATGTTATATTTTGGTGTTCAGTTGCAGGGTAATAAGCTGGCGACAGATGAGAAGCACCGGGCAAAACATATAAAAACAGATATATAATCTATACATATACACATTGGAAAGACAGAACAGTGGCTGAAAAAGGAGCTAAACAAAAAAAGGAGTTAAAATCTGGGTCCGTGGGAATCTCCGGAGCCCCTCAAGTAACTTTTAAAAATTTCGTATTAGGACGTCATGAAAATCGAATATATTGTTTAAAGTATGTATATATATGTGCACATACACATGTGAAGCACAGTGCCAACAACGCGTTTTTAAAAACCCACTCTGCAACCGTGGACTATAATTAAGGCTTATAAAAATAAAAGGTGTCTAAGTCCAAGAAAAAGCGACACAAGAAAATACCAGGGGCGGAGCCCCAGAAATTGAATTGGCTGGCCGACCGCCAGTAAGAAGCAGCAGAGCAGCGAATTTTTTTTATAATAACTAGGCGTGATTTTTTTTTTTATTTGATTATTTATTTTTGTATTCTTTTTGTAGTTTCATTGTGTTATTTTAAGTTTTTGGTTGAAATTGAATTTTTTGTTTTTTTCTTTGGCGAAGAAACCTCTAATTTTTTTGGTGGGTCGAAAAGGGGAGCGAGGTCAGGGTTATTAGTTCCTCAACCTGTGGTTGAGTTTTGGTATAGTCCGATTGGACCCCCTTCTTAGAGCTCTAATTAGGCAGGCGTAAAGTAGAGCGGGCTGGCAAAAGAGTACGCCCTTGAGCACCCAGGTCAAGGACGAATAACCTGGTCGTAAACCATCAGTACGTCCCCCATTCCAATTTAACGAAAAGGATTTATCCAAATAAAATAAAAACCAAAATTACGATTCTCTATTAGATCTAAGTTTGTTAGTAAGTTTTTTTATGATATTCGTTCCATCTTTACCTTTTTGTGGTTATGATTGTTATTCTTTCTATGTTTTAATGTAAATTTTTAATCCAAATATACAAGAGATTTTGTGCATCACGCCTACAATGAGAATGACAGATTTTTAATGTGGTCTAAATGAGCATAATGGGGGTGTGAATCAAACATTTCAGGGGGGTGAGAGTGTGACGATGTGGCTATGGTGAGTGGTGCCTGACAGCCCAATCGCATAAGGGGGATCCCACCATCGTCGGCCGACGGGATCCCAGGAGGGGTGGGAAAAGGCCGCACTACAGAACAGCGGTAGTGCCTAGGGTGAGGTGAGGTAATTTTTGTGGTGGTGGTAAACTTTTTTTTTGTTGGCACGATTTATGTTTTTGATATAAGGTTCCGCTCTGCGAGGAGGCAAGACCCCCCCATATCCGGCGAGCTAAGCCGTGCCTCGCAAGCGTGCCAGGCCTCCAAGTAGAGCATCCTTTCCCTTCACATCCTTCCTTCCCTTCATTTCACTTTCCTTTCCTACATACCTACCTTCCTGTTTCCTGTGTTGGTTCTGTTTCCTTACCTTATCCTCATGCTACCTTCCATATCCTTTTCCTACTTTCCGTTTCCTTTCCCATATCCCATCCAAATTTCCCATCCTCTCCTTTCCTACCTCCCCTATACCCCCATCATATCATATGTCAGATAACAAAACGAAAAAAATTTTGAGCTAAAATACAGTCATGTGCCTGCAAAAAATAATTACTTTGGTGGTGGACCGCTTAAATCGCGACGAAAAGCGAAGGATTTATTGGATATCATAGGACACCTCAAGCAATGTTTAACACGAAAGCAACCAGTTTTGTCGTGCATTCTCACATTTGAAGTGATATTCACAGAACTTTTAAAACGATGAGAAATGTGCATAGTCATTACTACACTCAAACCAAAAGACAGCAATACATAAACTGTGCAGCCAGTCTTTGCATTCCATTCAACGATCAGAATGCAACAACCTTATTTTCGAAGACCCTGGTTGATGGTCTCTTCGAGAAACATTTAACAAAGTTGCCTTGCGTTATTTATCGTTGAGACGAACAAGAGCAATATTAAGAATTATTTTTTTTTTAAGAGTTCTTTCAAAGTGTTCCCGATCGAAGATTGAAATTAATCTTCATCTTTTCCAAGCATTTGGAGGAGCTTAGTCTTTGAAACCGAAAAGGCCCGTGAGTGCATCCTGAAGGATAATGGTGAAGTTATAATTTTTAATCAGTGGGCCCTCAAATCGCCAACAAGCAATAAGACCTTGTTCTTGCAGGGTATGGGTACTGCCCGTATTACTAATAAGCACATCGCAAAGGAACCTTTAAGCCTTGGCCAAACCAATGCGGTGAGCGCGTGCGATACGATTGCGATAAGTGGAACGTATCGTGTGATGCGGTTGCGATCCGTTTTCTGTTCAAACTAGCGCGATTTCGCACGGAGCGATATTCTGTCAAATTGTTTTTTGCATCAATTTTTCATACATATTATTTTCAAACTTCAGCTCAGGAAAAAAATCAAATGTTATTTTGCAATAAGTTTCATATTTCGTTCGAGTCCTAACTTTTAAATGCGTATAAATTAACACATCACCGATTGGAAGCGACTGTGGCAGTTGGTATCAGGAATTCACTACGAAACTCCTGAGGATACGGTAAAAAAAAATTACTCAATGCATCCAAGGAACTCCAAGATTGTCTTCTTCAATTTTAAGGTTTCAACTCATCCAACACTAACCTTGAGACACTTCTCAAAGAAAAGAAACAAGAAAAATTGTATACGTTTACCAAAAAATTGCAGGAATTATTAGTAAGTCGAACCATCCCTTCTCACCTCTACGAATTGTTATAGAAAGTTTTCTTTGTTTCTTAGGACTTAGAATCTAACCGATGTTGGCAAATACTGTGTTACTATCTTTCTAATGAATATCTACAAAATACACGGTCATTCTTACCACAACGAATACAGATTGGATGTTGACAAGCTTAGTATGACTAAACTGAGGGATTCTTATTTGAAGCAATTCGAGTTCCTAATCAATGAAAATCAGCCCATTAAACCGACCGCTGGAGAGTTCTTAAACTATCACAACAAATTGAATGTCGAAATCGGAAAGCCCTAAAGACACGTCATTGGAGACATCTAGATTCGAGTGTCATCATGTTTGCTACCACTTTATTTGCCGTAGACAGCGAGTCTTACAACGGTTTGCAAGCGGACAAAGGATATTTCTTTCTGCATGCGAAGAAATGTAAGTTTATTTTGCCAATACTGGTTACCCTAGTCTTTATTGAAATTTTATATTTTACAGATACCCATAGAAGGGCAATTTGATAACTCTTAACTCGGAACTGCGACAAGCATTCAACGACAAAAATATGATTGCTTCACATGCCATATACTCTGTAAATAGAGAAAAGTTGACAAAGATGTTTCATTGGAAAACGAATAATAAAATCAATTAGTTTTAAGATTACATACAACTGTTTTAATTTTTCCGAAAAATGAACACTCCTCATATAGGAATGATGTTAAAACTTACAGTCTAGGAACAAATTATTCATAATTGAAGATTTACTTAAAAACTAATTTGTACGTCTGTTTTTTCTTGATGGATAGAAGTTTCTCAATTTCATGTGGTACATGAAACAATGTTTGAGCAACCATTATTTTTTTTTTTTAATTCTCGAGCCTTCATTTTCGTTCTCTCGACATCTGCTTTGCCAACCAATTCAACAGCCGAAGCTTCAGCTTGACCGATCTTACGTATTCTCTCAGCTTTAGCCTGAGCACCTTCGATTGTTTGTTCACTTTTAAAAAGAAAACAGAATTAAATCCTGAGGATAACACACATGCCATTTCAACTTACCACTTGCCCTGTGCAATGGTTTGAACACAATAGCTTTTGGCCTCAGCTGGCAGCTTAACGGTAGAGATATGTAAGTTCTCGATCCTTACGTTGTACCTCTTCCGACTCAATTTCAATTTGTTTTCTACGTTCGACCACATCAACTTGAATCTCTTCATAACGAATTCACTTGCAAAGCAATACGCTTGCAATTCGTATGCCAGTTGAGATTTCAGCTTCCTGCAAAATTAGTTACACAAAAAAAGCGTAAAAATTTAAAGCAAAAACAGAAAGACACAAAATTAAATGAACTTACAGCTGTGTTGATTTCTTGATCGAAGTTTGCTTTTTGTAGCTTATACATTCGAGCATTATCTTCTATTTTCGTATCTGTAGAGTATTTGACATCCATGGCCGTCTTCTCGCATTCGGCTTCTGTGATGCCCGAATCACGATTGGCTTCCGCAACTCCGGCATCAGCGTCCTTTTCGTTGTCTGTATCTGACAATTCTATCACACCATCATCCACTTCTTCGTCTTCGTGAAGTGTTTTGATTGGGATTTCGTCTAAATTCAGCTGAGTAGAGCACTCAGAATTCGCCGCTGGCAGAGAGCTTATGCCACTATCAATGTTCGGTGGTATTTCGGCTTGTGTGGCAGGCACATTCAGGTTTGATGGCAGCAATTGAACTCACTGGTGACATAACTTCCACTTTTTTTGCATTTCCTTTTGCTGGTGACGGCGATTTATAATCGTACAATGCAACGGTTTTAATGTTATTTTCCATAGAAATCTCCTCGATAAAAGAAACTTCTTTGGTTATAGTTTCGTTTGATTTTACCGGCGATATTGGTGATTTAGTAACTTCAGTTTCGGTTTCTGTTTCACCAGCAAGATTTACATTCGAAGCAAAAAATCTGCTTCGAACTTGGGTTTTTGTTGTGAATATCGACCTTTTGAAAGGATGGTGGTGGCAGTTTTTTTGGGCTGGGCTTCAATAATAAATCGTAAATAGGTCGTTTTTCTCGAGGAGAAACAATCGGCAAAGGATTGTAGGCTTTCTTGGTGGGTGTTAATTGAATCGATGAAGTACAATTCTCAGCACTGCTACAGATCCTCTTCTTTGGGGGCTCTTGTTCATTGTACATTGATATAATTTCACCTTCATCATGCCTGCAATGAAGTGCTCTTTAGATGGAAGCAAACGAAACTTCACAACTTACCTTTTCTCAACTTCGTCATCAGGAATATTGGAATAGCTAACCTTTTTGAATAGAATGGCAAACGATTGCTTAACTGGCTTCTTGTCTGTCTGAGTGCGTGGTTGGAAGTTCGGGGAGGGCTCGTACTACTATGACGTCGGTGCACCTATTAAGGATCCATTTTAAAGGAACACAGTAACAAGGCAAAAAATTGACGACGGTCCATTGGTTCTTGATAAGGAAATCACATCGCCCAACTTTATGCGGCGTTCGAATGACGAAGGGATATTTCTTTCTGCATGCGAAGAAATGTAAGTTTATTCTTTTCTGAATAAAGTCGTCACACTTTTGCCGAAGGTAGGGCAATGTTTCGTTACCAACCATCACATTTTTGTACAATTAACCACAACGCATCAATTGGTCTTCATTCCATTTGAAAATAAAAATTAATAAATAAATAAAAATTTTAAGCAGCTCAGCGTGAGCGCACAGAAACTTCAATTCAAACTTCATTTTGAAATAAGTGGAAAGTGGATGCTGCGTTCCGAAAATCGTTCTACAAAACGTAGCAGTGGAACTTATGTGGAACCGTCAGAACGCATAGGTGTGTGCACAGAGTAGATAATACAGAGTATCCACTTCCACCCCTTCAACCCAAAACACCCGCAAAAAATTTTTCAACACGAATTCAAAATGGCGACCTATTTCTTGATTAAAAATGGAGTTGTGGTGAAGTTCCAAACTTCAATAAACAAAAAAAAAAAAAAAAACAAGATGACATTTATCTTTGACAGTTCCAAAATATTGCAAAATTTTGTAATGTTTTATTTCTTGTAAGTATTTCTAACTAAATTAATTTTTAAATTGATCAACCAGCAGATTTTCCAGACATCTATTACGGGGCTCTGGAAGCCAGTTGTGAGCTGGCTGAGAAGGAAGGCCCATTATATGAAACGTACGAAGGAAGTCCAGTCAGCAAAGGTATTTTTCAATATGACATGTGGAACAAAACTACAACATGCTACAACCGACCACTGGGATTGGGCTGCTCTTAAAGAAAAAATTGCCAAACAAAGGCGTTCGGAACTCTCTACTTGTTGCTTCAATGCCAACTGACACACAAAGAGAAATTCAAGAACCTTGGAAACTCCATCCTCCAAAGGGTAAGTGTTGAATGTAGCGAGTTGTTAGCGAGTTTCATAAAAGTATTTGTAGGTGTTCTTCTTTACGGCCCCTCTGGAACTGGGAAAACTCTCTTGGCACGAGCCTGTGCACAAAGGCAAGTGCTACATCGGCTATACTGTCAATCCAAATCGAAGAATTAATCAACACAATCGTGGAAGAGACTTTGGCATAACATTTCCGCTTTACTAGTAAGTTTTCTCTTTGTTAACTATTAACAACCGAAATGAAGTATCATTCTTTTCAATTGTTCGAATGGGCATGGCAGCAACCAACACAATCATACCGGCTAAAATACAACTTCGAATTAAAAAGAAAACGCAACAAAGAAAGCTTTCTTCAGTACAATTTTCGAATTCTTTCTTTTATGCTAAGCATCGGCCCATGGAATAGTTTACCCTTAACTATACGATGGCTTGAAAGTGAATATGAAGGCATGTTTAAGGTGAGTCTTTTTCTATGCCGAGATTTGGTTTACTTCACTCTTCAGAGAGTGAGTGAGTAGATTCACCGGTGTTATACTGGATCAGTAATCTAATCTGAATTCTGCTAAATTGATTTTCAATGCAAAGTGCCTCACTATCACTCACTCCCTCGAAAGTGAAATTATCAAAGCCTCGGCTATAGTTTTTACTTTTGTTCTTCAGCTTTTGAAATTTCGATTAACTTGTAGCCTGAAAATCCAATTCCGAAACACATGGTAATGATGAATGTCAAATAAAAATATGCAAAGAAAAGAAAAAATAAACCAGACGATGTTCTGACACAGAGAAATCTTTGTATGAATCCAATTGAGAATCCAGAACGATCTCGAATCGGGTGTGTGAACGTTAGGTGCAAATTAACCTGTCACATTGTATGTATGGCAGAGCATATGTTGAGATCAAATAAAGGACACGTGGGCCATTACATTCCAATACCAATAGATGGTGGAGCGAGGAGCCCTAGGGCCTAGCTCACAACTAGTTAGGAAATCGAGCGGACCTACAATTTCACGGATCACGGTTAAACTCTTCCCTTTTGGTCTGGTCTATGAACTCCTGGAAGCTAATCAAACCATCGCGGTTAGTATCGGTTTCCTTGAAAACATGTTCTCTCATGCGTTCCATTTCTTCTGCACGCTCGCGCATATCGTCCTCGGGGAGACCAGATTGGTTTTGAGAGCCATGGTGTAGTATCGTAAATATAACAAAAATGATATTCCGAGGAAGCCAAATACTTTAAAAACGAAAAACTGAAGACCAACCAAAGTAGTCAAGAACACAAAAATATATAATTTTGGCTGTCAATAGTTTCACCACACCAGGTGCTATTGCGTGGGGAGTTTAAGGCTATGTGCACACTGATATGTTCTGTGAAACTTAACAAAACGCCTGCATCGGTATGAATTTTTTTACTAATTTTTGTCTTTTTCAGTGAAATACTGGTCAAAATGGAAAAAAAAATTAATTCCTGTAACTTAAATTCATTTTTCTAAGTTCTAGGCTGTATGAAAATTAAAAATTATCGATTTTTTTGCAACCAAAAAAATATTTTTTACTTTTCAAACTCAACTGATTTTTATTCTCTGAAAAATCAATGGCGGCCAATGGCGGCTGTGGTAAACGTGGGTTCCCGGTCGTGGTAAACGCGGGTTCCCGGTTTGATTTTAGCTTGTAGGCAAAACGCACTACCTTGCTGCAGTGGACTCTCTGGTTCTACTCTGTGGGTGTGTGCTACTCCATAAGGTTACATGAATGTGTTTCATTTTATCGTCCACCGCATCGCACGCACTCACCGCATTGGTTTGGCCAAGGCTTTAGTACCCTACTCGCTAATACGAGCTATCAAAGAGACGCAAATTCAAACGCAATCGTGGTCGCTATGGTTGCAAGAAATAAAAATTTACTATGTTTTATACTTTAATACAACCAAACTTATAAGAATTGAGAGTAATAAAACCGACTTTGTAGTGGTTGAAAATTACAAAACAAATTTTCGTTTATTTTTTATCAAGTAAACCCAAAAGAAGGTAAACGGTTTCGATATTTGCTTGCTGTTTGCTTAGTTGAATTGCAAGTAGTGTGGACTCCAATAACCAATAGTTGACAAGTTGTTGATCTCGTGTTACGGTCACCTGGAAGAAGGGAAACAAATTAAATTAAGAACATACCAACATATAAACAATCAATATATATAAAAAAAAAAAAAGAATAAAATCTCACAGCAGATTTCCCTGGTAGGTTAAGGGTTGTTTCTTGTTCAGGATGATAGGGTAACTGCAAGAGCCGAGGATGTTCCTGGAAGAAAATAAGAGGTTATGATGGTTCGAGGGAAAGTACAACCCGAACACTGGCTTTTCTTGCAAAGCAGAAATGCAAGATACAGCGCAGTGGTTTTCAAGGTTGAGAGGTAGGCTGGGAGCAGGAATCTCTTCGACGAATCATCAAGGGTGACTCGTTGGAAGGGAGAGCTGCTCTCAGCACGGCCTAAGGCACCTAAATATGCAAACACATGATATACTTACCTGGCTGAACCACCGAGGTTTCCTGAGTGTGGAAGTCGGCCTGTGGGCGATTTGTTGAGATTTTGTTTTGTTTATTTTTCCTTCCTTGTGGTTTTGTTTTTATTGGGCATGAGGCCAGCCGCATATTGTTTCTTTTTGTAGTTTTTTTTACTTGTATTTGGTGAACGACGAACACGCGGACTTTGAAAGTTGAAAAATTTAAGTTTCGGAAATTTTTTTTGACAATTGTCAAGTAGTAAACAGCTGATTGTAGAAAATGAGGGTAAGGTAGACTGATTGCGAAAGACATCTGGTGGAGGTTTTTGTAGGGTTCGTGTACGTGATAAGTTTGAATTTGTGTTATACGTTGGTTTTGAATGTGTAATTAATAACATCGTTTCATGGCCATCGAGGGTTATTGAACCAAAGAGTTGAGGAACGGTTACCACCAAAACTTGCGGTCGGCTTATGCAACCGTAAGTCACCAACTCTTTGGTAACCGAATGTAGGTCAACAATTCGGGACCTAAGAAAAATTTGTTACTGGATTGTTGATCAGTTGTAGATCAGATTTAAAGCATACTGCTTAGTGTTTTTGTGTTGCGATTGTCAATTTTATATTTAAAAGTAAATTTCATTTTGTTGGCTACAAACCCAAAGGTTTGGGAATTACATGTAGTTTTTTTTTGTGTAAATTGATTTGATTTTTTTTTTGTAGTGCTAGATTTAAATTCTTAGTGCAAAAGGAAAAGAAAAAAAAAAACGAATATAAAATACAGACACTTGATGAAAAGTGGAAGGCACTTAATAAGTGAAAACCTCGTTCCACGGGTAAGTGTCTTGAATGTTAATTATTTTGTGATGTTGTTTTATAGTGAAAAGTGATTGTTTGTAATGTAATGATGTGAGTGTAATGAATGTTTTAAATAGTTGCAGGAAAAGTGCATATGCGGCTAACAACAGGTGAAGATCCCACGCCAGTTCCAAAAAGGTGCAACTACCAATAACTGAGAAATTCTAATACGAAACCAAATCCTACGCAGTTCCAAACAAAAAAAAAAAACAGGAAAATTTTAACACGGGTTCGTGGGAATCTCCGGCCCACCAAGTAAATTGTATATACGAACAAAAATAAGAAAAGCACATAAGTGTGGGGGTAGGTTTAAATTTGCACAAGCACGAGCAAATAAGTCCGCAACCGTGGAAATTTGAAGGGGTTTTTAAGAAGGTGTCTGGTGTCGAACGAGACACAGTAAAAAAAAAAAAAAAAAAAAAAAAGGGACCCGTTAAACAGCAACAGAAAGAAGTTGCCCAAGAGGGGGCGGAGCCCTAAGTCTAGCTAACAGGCAAAAGACCGAGCACGGGCTGCTGATACGCAATTATTAATAAAAAAAAAAAAAAAGCGTGATTTTTTTTTGTTATTTATTATTTTTGTTCTTTTTAATGTAATTTAGTCTAAAATTTAATTTTTTTATACCTATATTCATGTACTTTTGTTCATATTTTCTTTTTTTTTACAATTCATTTATTCATTTTGTTTTGGGAAATTTGAGGGGTGGTGTAAAACAACCAAAGGTGGTTAATCTGATCCCTGATCTGTGCAGGTTGCGTTGCGTCGTCCTATTGGACCATATCCCCTTTGTAGAGCTCTATTTAGGCAGGTTGTAAAGTAAATAGTGGCGGAAGAAAAACCTATTGCCACAGTACCCACGGCTCAAGGTCGCTAACCATTTTTGGGTGCGAAAACGCCCCGAAGAATCGACTGAAACCCCACATAAGAAATCTAAAGTTTTAAGTTTTATAAGTTTCATTGATGGTTTTATTGTTGTTTTTCCATGTTTTCTTTGGCAACTTCAACCAACATATAGATTTGTATTTATTGTTCTTCCTAGTTTCTTTTTTTTTTATTGTTCCCTTAGGCATATTGTTTAGTTGCTTTGTATTCTTTGAACTTCACTCAAATAAAAGAAATGTTCATCACGCTTTATAAAATGGAAAATTTGATCTTTTGATGGGTGACGAGAATCTCCCAATGGGAAATTAAATTCTTTTTCAGGGGGGTGAAAAGCGGTAGGTGAGTCGACGGCGATGACTAGGTCCCTGATGGCATAATCAGAATTGGGAAGTCTTCACGAATACGGTCACGGAGATTTCAGGTTGGGTGGGAAAAGACCATGCTGCAACGTCATCAGCAGCTACCTATTGAGGTGAAACGGTTGTCGCGTTCTTTTTGTGGTGGTGGTTATTTTTTTTTGTTCAATTAAAGGCACGATTTATGTTTTTTTTGATACGCGGTGAGGTACGGTATGAAGGCAAGACTCCCCCCTATTTCCGGCGAGCTAAGTCGAGCAACGCGAGCGTGCCATGCCTTCATTCCGTGCAGTCTTCCCTTTCCTCTCCTACGGTTAAGTGTCTTTCCTGTTCCTCTTCCAGTACCTCTTGTGTTTTCCTTATCCTACTTACCTTCCCGGCTACCATAGCTAACTTCCTACCCTACCTCATACCTACTGTGTGGATATCCTCATGTTGTTTTTAGTTCGCTTCCTTACCTTTGTCAACACCTTAGTATTTTCATTTTTCCTTTCCTTCCATAGACACTTCCGTTTCCTTCATTTTTCCAGTTCCTATACCTTATTCTCCCAAATTCCCCTCCCATTGCTTCGTATCAAATGGCGCCCAGACGTGTTGTCCAACGTGTTGTCCAAGCGTTTTGTTCCAACATGATGTCCAACGTACGAATGAAACACACTATCGTTCGATAGTGTTCAAACGTACAGTGTTGTCATAGTGGTTAATTTCCTTTCCCTAACAGCAACGTAACAACCCGTAAGTCATGTTCTGGAGAGCTCTTCAGCAAGCCAGAACATTTGCGACGGTGCGTTTCGTTGTTGGTATTCCACCTGTTTATGTGTACAATTGTCTATAGTGTTGAGATAGGAATTCAAATATGTCTTCGAATGGAAGGTCCATGACGAACCACTCAAATCGCGATTTGAATTCGAAACTCATCAACATAGACAATTCCCCATCCCAATCTTTCCTTATAATGTTGTCGTCTTAAGCCAGCACTTCGTATGTCATGATTTGGATAGCTTCTCAGCAAGCCAAATCATCTGCGACGAAGATGTTGCGACTGATGACGACAACAACATCCTACCATCCTAGTAAATTGTATTTATGTTGTCTAAATGTCATGTTTCACCTCAATATAGAGACATCGAGTTACAAAAAAAAATTCTTAAGCCATCAGGTGTTTACCGCAACGAAGAAAAGAAGTCGTCGCGAGTCACGAAAAGCCACCGCTAAATAACCCCCTTAAACATACATATATACAAACATACACATACAAGTACAAGCAAACATATAAAATTGAAAGAAACTTTTTGAATTTGAATAAAAGCATACATATTGTTTATTGATTGTTACTGGTTTCTGTTTTGGTTTCTTATAGTACCATACGTTTGTTTTTCTTTAGCTATCTTATCAATATTGTTTTTTTTTCTATGTTTATTTATTTATTTATTTGTTTTTCTTTAATTTTTTTTTGTCTTACAGCTAAAGCTACCTTACCCAATCTTAGGATTTAAACCCAAGAAGAGTAGGATCTTAGAGTAGTTAGTGTAGGATCTTAGTTTTAGTTTAAAGTATAGGTAGCTTAAGAATAGGATATTTGTGTTTTGTTATAGGTCATAGATTAGATTAGTTATTTAGATTGTCATATATAATTTTTGTTTACTTGCATCTTTTTGTTGAAAAATTTGTCATTCCTGATCGCTTCTAATCAGCTGCTTTGAGGGTGATATGAGCCCTATTAAGAAAAATAAGAAAGTTAGCAACGTGGAAAAAGGTTCTATACTCACCAGATCCGCTGCTAGAGCAAGTGAAATGCCGTTCGCTGGACATTCACCCGTCAACAAAAGTTCTGCGGCTCCGTCAGGTTCAGAAGGGAACCGTGACTTAGTCGATCTGTCCCATCCCCCTCCAAACATTCCAAGTCCAGTAAGTTCAGCTAGCCATGCTCATAGCGAAACATCTCCGCAAGGGCCACCGTATAGTATATTGAGTGGTATAGGTAGAGATGAAAACTTAAACGCGGGTAATATACAAAAGCAAGCTAAAAATATGAACCAGTTAGGAGAAGTAGTGGATTTAAGGGACAGATCGAACCGGGAGAGTCAGGGAGCGCAAGAATGTCGAACAGGGAGAGAGAGTGTTTCAGCGGAACTGATGGTAGCTATTAACGCTGCAGTAGTTACAGCGCAAGGTAGCTACGCTAGCTCTCTAAAAGAGGAAATAAATAGGTCGCTGGACGAAAAGCTCAATAGTTTTCTGAGTAAGCTAACGCCGAATTCGTTGCCAGCTCAGCCCATTGAACCGATCCCAGATGTTAGTCACCAGCAAGTAGGTCATCAATTTCAGAGTAGGCATTCTCAACTGGACCCACAGTCCAGACCATTTGTACCAGACTCGGAGCCAGAAATGTACCAGGCACTATATTATAACCAGCAACAACACCAGTACCATCGTAACCCATCTACTTGGTCTAATCCTCAAAATAGACCTAGGTACACGCCCATCAAAGTAGATAAGTGGGGATTAAGGTTTGATGGGAATATAGAGACCATTTCAGTGGAGGATTTTATATTCAGATTAGAAACGTTACAGGCTCAGTACGATTGTAGCTGGGCCGAGGTCTTAAGAGACTTCCACCTCCTTCTCTCGGGTGCCGCCTACGAATGGTTCTGGCAATACCAGAGGTCTTATGGACGTCCAGACTGGTCAACTTTGAAAGTTGCATTAATGCGGCAATTTCGCAATTCAAGGTCAGACTTGGACATAATAAGAGAAATAATGGATCGCAGGCACGGCACTCGGGAATCGAGCGAGGAATTCTTTGCCTCGATAGACAAAATGCGGTACCAGCTCAGAATACCGGTTTCGGAGCTGGAATTAGTTAAAATATTGAAGAAAAATTTAAATGAACGAGTAGGAAGGTTGGTATACCCGCAGTCGATTGGTACATTGGACCAGTTGAGAATGGCCTGTAAGGACGCTGAAACAGCTTTTCCTTATAGGGAACGAGAGAACATCAAACCAATCAGAGCAACGCCTAGGTATGCTGTTCATGAAATGGACATGGAATCTGAAGAGATGTTGCACAGGGATGAGCAGGTTGCAGCGTTTCATCAGTTAGGGGCTCGTCCGAAAGGCAATAGGGTCGATAGCGACCAAAGAATGTTAGTGTGTTGGAATTGCAAATTACAAGGACATATGTATCAGAATTGCGCGGCTCAGAGAAACATTTTCTGCTACAAATGCGGGCTGGAAAAAGTGATAACTCCGAATTGTCCGAAATGCAACCCGGAAAACCGGCGCAAGAACGTGACATTTTCGGGAGAGTCGCGTTCAACACAAACCCAATAGAATCCCGTCCTGATGATGAGTCCCCACAAATAAAAATATTAAGTAGGAATTGGGTGCTTGACCCACCAGAAACAGTTAAGAGGCTAGAGTTAAAACCATTGCACATAAGGGTGAGGGAGTATAACGAAGCGAGAGAGAGGATCTTCGGTAGTACTACCAAAGAAGTTTCAAAACGAATTATGAAGACAAGAACAAGGTATAAACAAAGAAAAGAAGTAAGGAAAAACATTGTGTCAACCATAGTCGGAACCAAAGTCGATCCTAGGCCTTATGCCAGTATTATTATTGGGGAAAAGGAAATTCTGGGGCTTCTAGACAGTGGTGCTAGCGTTAGCATCATGGGTAAAAATTGTTTAAAGTTTGTAGCGGACCAAAATATTCCTATTTTACCGCATGAATCAAAGGTAAAAACGGCAGATGGTAACGCTCAAGCTATCGTTGGCAAAATAAGAGTGCGAGTTGTTTATAGAGGTCAGGAAGAAATGGTGACTTTCTATCTTGTTCCAAATTTAGACCAACAACTATACTTAGGGGTTGATTTTTGGAAAGCATTTCATATTGCACCAAGTGTGGTTAGTTCTATTTCCATTTTAGAAGAAGAAGCCGATTTGGCGTGTGCTCACCAGCTATCACTCGAAAACCGAGCAAAATTAGAGGCTGTCAAGCAGAAATTTCTAGATCATGAACGACATGGTCTGGGTAAAACCTCGATTATGGAGCACGTGATAGACACCGGGAACGCGGACCCTGTCAAGCAGCGTCACTACCCAGTGTCTCCAGCGGTGCAAGCCTTGCTTTATAAAGAAATCGATCGAATGTTGGAGTTGGGAGTGATAGAGGAAAGTGAAAGCCCTTGGTGCTCACCCGTCACGCTCATTAAGAAAGTAACTGCAAATAACGTAGTTAAACATAGATTTTGTTTGGATGCTAGAAAAGTGAATGCGTTGACTAAAAAGGATGCGAATCCTCTCCCCCACATCGAAGGACTCCTTAGTCGATTGCCAGATACTTACTTTATAAGTAGTGTCGATTTGAAAGAAGCTTTTTGGCAGATACCGTTGGAGATGCAGAGTAGGGAAAAGACTGCATTTGCGGTTCCGGGGAGACCTTTGTACCAGTTCACGGTCATGCCCTTTGGGTTGTGTAATGCAGCTCAAAGGATGTGCCGTTTAATGGACAAAGTTATTCCTGCACGACTCAGAGATCGCGTTTTCGTGTATCTTGACGATCTCCTTATCATTGCCCCAGATTTCGAAACTCATATTACACTGCTAGAACAAGTGGCCGAATGCCTTAGGAAGGCGAACCTGACAATAAATTTGGCCAAGTCAAAGTTTTGTTTCAAAGAGTTGAAATACTTGGGACTTATTGTTGGAGGAGGCAAATTAAAAACTGACCCGGCCAAGGTTGAAGCAGTGGTTAACTTCCCATTACCTAAAAACCCGAGGCATGTACGTCGGCTACTTGGTCTAGCAGGGTGGTATAGGAGGTTTATAAAAGATTTTTCGACCTTGACAGCGCCCTTGACAGATATGCTCAAAAAGAAAAATACTAAATTTGAAATGTCCAAAGAAGCCATAGTTGCTTTTGAAAACTTAAAAACAGCTTTAACGACAGCTCCGGTCTTGACGCACCCAGATTTTTCCAAACGTTTTTACATTCAATGTGACGCTTCAAATTCCGGCATTGGTGCAGTCTTGTTTCAACGAAATGAGGAAAACCAAGAGAGTCCTATTTCGTATTTTTCACAAAAACTTAATTCGTGCCAAAGAAACTACAGCGTAACAGAGCAAGAATGCATGGCAGCTGTCATGGCTATAAAAAGATTTAGGCCTTATGTAGAAGGGATGGACTTCACTGTTATCACCGACCATTCCAGTTTGAAATGGTTAATGAATATGAAGGACTTAAATGGTCGGCTCGCTAGGTGGAGCCTGGCGCTACAATCATTTAATTTTGAGATAGAGCATAGAAAAGGATCACAGAATGTAGTACCAGACGCTCTTTCTAGGGTGCATCTGGAAAGTTTGGAGATGGAACAGGTAGCTCCTTTAGTAGATCTTGACTCTGAACAATTCCTATCCGAAGAGTACACGGCACTAATAAAAACAGTTAAAGAAAATCAGGACCAGTTGCCAGATTTAAAAGTAGAGGACAATTATGTTTATAAACGGTCATTGCCCTTCAATAGTGATGAAGTTCCTTCAGAACATACCTGGAGATTGTGGATACCTTCTGGGTTAACCAATGGCATCATTGCCATAGCCCATGAACCACCACAATCGGCTCACGGAGGAACGGCAAAAACGTTACACAGAATACGGCAATATTTTTATTGGCCAAATATGACCGTACAAGTTCGTCAATATGTGTTTAACTGTTCTATTTGTAAACAGTGTAAATCGTCAAACCAAGTTCTACGTCCAATCATATCTAACAGTTTCGTCACAGAACGTCCTTTTCAAAAATTGTATATAGACTTCATGGGACCTTACCCCAGAACCAAGAATGGTAACGCTCATATATTTGTAGTACTTGACCACTTTTCGAAATTTGTATTTTTAAAAGCTCTTAGGGTGGCTAACGCAATAAACGTTATTAAGTTTTTACAAACGGAAGTCTTCGACACCTTTGGAGTTCCACAAATTATTCATTCCGACAACGGAAAACAATTTGTAGGAAAAGAGTTCCAAAGTTTTCTACAAAAGTACGGAATCAGGCATTTTAAAACAGCTGTTTATTCACCCCAATCAAACGCTTCGGAAAGAGTAAACCGAACACTACTCGCGGCGATTAGGTCATACCTCAAGGATGATCAACGCGAGTGGGATGCTCCGCTTGACGAGATAGCAGTAGCGATCAGAAGTTCCGTGCACTCAGCTACCGGCGTAACACCATATTTCGCCTTATTCGGGATGAATATGATGACGCACGGCAGTAGTTACGACCTAGCCTCTAAATTGGGTGCACTGGAAGACGGTGAGGTAACAACTCTCTCCCGTCAAAGCAAGTTGCAGTGCATTCGAAAGAAAATACGAGAGTCAATATTAAAAGCAAATGAAAAAAGCGCTAAGTCTTATAATATGAGGTCTCGTCAAGTAAGGTATCAGCCTGGACAAGAGGTTTACCGCCGAAATTTTATTTTGAGTGACGCATCAAAATATCTCAATGCAAAACTGTGTCCCAAATTTACTAAATGTCGAATTGTAAAACCCGTAGGCAAAAGCATGTATGAGCTGGAGGACCTTAAAGGTAAAATTATTGGAATCTTTCATGCGAAAGATTTGAAACAATAAATTCCCAAAAAAAAAAAAAAATCCGTGTTAAGTGTCAACATTACGTGTAATAGTCTAACTATTTATTCACCAGGTACCTGATTCACGTATAACTTAACGAGTGGAGTGATACTCTAAGCAATATTCGATCTGTGATATCACTGTTTGCTTATGTACAACTGAGTAGTTCAGTTAAAACTTTAAGCAATATTCTACCTGTGATATCATTGTTTGTGCACGTATAACCTTTTAAGTCTAGATAAGACTTTAAACAAAATTCCAACTGTGATATCAGTGTTTGTAGGTTATCGTTAAACCGTCTTTAGGTAAAATCGATTCACTATGTACCTGATTTTAAATTATCAAAAGGTAGCTATGTCTTAACGACAAAATACGATCATGTTTTTTTTATAACGAATCTGATTTTTTTTTATGAAAGCAACAAACTGTGATATTAAAAACGTAGGCACTGTGGTATAACACCGAACCACAATGATGGTAAGATCTGTGATATTAGACAATAGAGAAAACAATCTGTGATACAAATTATAAACAACTGTGGTACAACACCCACTCCCTAAGTTAAGTTAACCTGTGATATTTACACTAATAGTATAAGTACATCGATACCGACCTGTGATTAACAAGAACAAACTGTGATAAAAACTCTGTGATATAACACCTAATCACAATTCTAGTAAGCTCTGACGTAATCCACAAATAGCAAAAACAACACCTGTGATACAAAACCCTATCGCAATAAGTTTAAAATCTGTGATAGAAGGAATAGTGCAATACGAATCTCTGCTCGAGCTCTTATGTGGAAGGAACTCTAGCAGGAAAGCAGGTGCAATTGTGCAATCACACCCAAATGTATCCATTAAGTATGTGTTAATTTATTAAACTATAGTCCGTCCAGATTTCATTGACAAACAACTATTGCAAGACTTCCCTTAGTGAAGAATGTTCACCCGCATTTTACACACGTACATACAGAGTGGGTATAAGCAGCAGTACATAGTTACTGAACAAGGTATATTTATTTTCTTTAAATTGTTTGTTTAATGCAGTAACGCGTCCTTAAAACTATAAAAAAAAAAGGGTATATATACAACTCACCCAAAGAGTAGAACCGAATTCACTACTGCGTTGGTTTTCTTTTCGTTTCCAATTAGTAAAGTTTAAAGATGAGTCTATACTGAGGGGATGATTTTGCCCGGCTGATGATAGTGGGTTCTTCCCCACTGGCACCCAGGTTACCAGGTCCACCCCATTTTGTGACTCCAGGACTCTCAAAACCGGGTGTTTTGTTACGGTCACCTGGAAGAAGGGAAACAAATTAAATTAAGAACATACCAACATATAAACAATCAATATATATAAAAAAAAAAAAAGAATAAAATCTCACAGCAGATTTCCCTGGTAGGTTAAGGGTTGTTTCTTGTTCAGGATGATAGGGTAACTGCAAGAGCCGAGGATGTTCCTGGAAGAAAATAAGAGGTTATGATGGTTCGAGGGAAAGTACAACCCGAACACTGGCTTTTCTTGCAAAGCAGAAATGCAAGATACAGCGCAGTGGTTTTCAAGGTTGAGAGGTAGGCTGGGAGCAGGAATCTCTTCGACGAATCATCAAGGGTGACTCGTTGGAAGGGAGAGCTGCTCTCAGCACGGCCTAAGGCACCTAAATATGCAAACACATGATATACTTACCTGGCTGAACCACCGAGGTTTCCTGAGTGTGGAAGTCGGCCTGTGGGCGATTTGTTGAGATTTTGTTTTGTTTATTTTTCCTTCCTTGTGGTTTTGTTTTTATTGGGCATGAGGCCAGCCGCATATTGTTTCTTTTTGTAGTTTTTTTTACTTGTATTTGGTGAACGACGAACACGCGGACTTTGAAAGTTGAAAAATTTAAGTTTCGGAAATTTTTTTTGACAATTGTCAAGTAGTAAACAGCTGATTGTAGAAAATGAGGGTAAGGTAGACTGATTGCGAAAGACATCTGGTGGAGGTTTTTGTAGGGTTCGTGTACGTGATAAGTTTGAATTTGTGTTATACGTTGGTTTTGAATGTGTAATTAATAACATCGTTTCATGGCCATCGAGGGTTATTGAACCAAAGAGTTGAGGAACGGTTACCACCAAAACTTGCGGTCGGCTTATGCAACCGTAAGTCACCAACTCTTTGGTAACCGAATGTAGGTCAACAATTCGGGACCTAAGAAAAATTTGTTACTGGATTGTTGATCAGTTGTAGATCAGATTTAAAGCATACTGCTTAGTGTTTTTGTGTTGCGATTGTCAATTTTATATTTAAAAGTAAATTTCATTTTGTTGGCTACAAACCCATTAAAGGTTTGGGAATTACATGTAGTTTTTTTTTTGTGTAAATTGATTTGATTTTTTTTTTGTAGTGCTAGATTTAAATTCTTAGTGCAAAAGGAAAAGAAAAAAAAAAACGAATATAAAATACAGACACTTGATGAAAAGTGGAAGGCACTTAATAAGTGAAAACCTCGTTCCACGGGTAAGTGTCTTGAATGTTAATTATTTTGTGATGTTGTTTTATAGTGAAAAGTGATTGTTTGTAATGTAATGATGTGAGTGTAATGAATGTTTTAAATAGTTGCAGGAAAAGTGCATATGCGGCTAACAACAGGTGAAGATCCCACGCCAGTTCCAAAAAGGTGCAACTACCAATAACTGAGAAATTCTAATACGAAACCAAATCCTACGCAGTTCCAAACAAAAAAAAAAAACAGGAAAATTTTAACACGGGTTCGTGGGAATCTCCGGCCCACCAAGTAAATTGTATATACGAACAAAAATAAGAAAAGCACATAAGTGTGGGGGTAGGTTTAAATTTGCACAAGCACGAGCAAATAAGTCCGCAACCGTGGAAATTTGAAGGGGTTTTTAAGAAGGTGTCTGGTGTCGAACGAGACACAGTAAAAAAAAAAAAAAAAAAAAAAGGGACCCGTTAAACAGCAACAGAAAGAAGTTGCCCAAGAGGGGGCGGAGCCCTAAGTCTAGCTAACAGGCAAAAGACCGAGCACGGGCTGCTGATACGCAATTATTAATAAAAAAAAAAAAAAGCGTGATTTTTTTTTGTTATTTATTATTTTTGTTCTTTTTAATGTAATTTAGTCTAAAATTTAATTTTTTTATACCTATATTCATGTACTTTTGTTCATATTTTCTTTTTTTTTACAATTCATTTATTCATTTTGTTTTGGGAAATTTGAGGGGTGGTGTAAAACAACCAAAGGTGGTTAATCTGATCCCTGATCTGTGCAGGTTGCGTTGCGTCGTCCTATTGGACCATATCCCCTTTGTAGAGCTCTATTTAGGCAGGTTGTAAAGTAAATAGTGGCGGAAGAAAAACCTATTGCCACAGTACCCACGGCTCAAGGTCGCTAACCATTTTTGGGTGCGAAAACGCCCCGAAGAATCGACTGAAACCCCACATAAGAAATCTAAAGTTTTAAGTTTTATAAGTTTCATTGATGGTTTTATTGTTGTTTTTCCATGTTTTCTTTGGCAACTTCAACCAACATATAGATTTGTATTTATTGTTCTTCCTAGTTTCTTTTTTTTTTATTGTTCCCTTAGGCATATTGTTTAGTTGCTTTGTATTCTTTGAACTTCACTCAAATAAACGAAATGTTCATCACGCTTTATAAAATGGAAAATTTGATCTTTTGATGGGTGACGAGAATCTCCCAATGGGAAATTAAATTCTTTTTCAGGGGGGTGAAAAGCGGTAGGTGAGTCGACGGCGATGACTAGGTCCCTGATGGCATAATCAGAATTGGGAAGTCTTCACGAATACGGTCACGGAGATTTCAGGTTGGGTGGGAAAAGACCATGCTGCAACGTCATCAGCAGCTACCTATTGAGGTGAAACGGTTGTCGCGTTCTTTTTGTGGTGGTGGTTATTTTTTTTTGTTCAATTAAAGGCACGATTTATGTTTTTTTTGATACGCGGTGAGGTACGGTATGAAGGCAAGACTCCCCCCTATTTCCGGCGAGCTAAGTCGAGCAACGCGAGCGTGCCATGCCTTCATTCCGTGCAGTCTTCCCTTTCCTCTCCTACGGTTAAGTGTCTTTCCTGTTCCTCTTCCAGTACCTCTTGTGTTTTCCTTATCCTACTTACCTTCCCGGCTACCATAGCTAACTTCCTACCCTACCTCATACCTACTGTGTGGATATCCTCATGTTGTTTTTAGTTCGCTTCCTTACCTTTGTCAACACCTTAGTATTTTCATTTTTCCTTTCCTTCCATAGACACTTCCGTTTCCTTCATTTTTCCAGTTCCTATACCTTATTCTCCCAAATTCCCCTCCCATTGCTTCGTATCAAATGGCGCCCAGACGTGTTGTCCAACGTGTTGTCCAAGCGTTTTGTTCCAACATGATGTCCAACGTACGAATGAAACACACTATCGTTCGATAGTGTTCAAACGTACAGTGTTGTCATAGTGGTTAATTTCCTTTCCCTAACAGCAACGTAACAACCCGTAAGTCATGTTCTGGAGAGCTCTTCAGCAAGCCAGAACATTTGCGACGGTGCGTTTCGTTGTTGGTATTCCACCTGTTTATGTGTACAATTGTCTATAGTGTTGAGATAGGAATTCAAATATGTCTTCGAATGGAAGGTCCATGACGAACCACTCAAATCGCGATTTGAATTCGAAACTCATCAACATAGACAATTCCCCATCCCAATCTTTCCTTATAATGTTGTCGTCTTAAGCCAGCACTTCGTATGTCATGATTTGGATAGCTTCTCAGCAAGCCAAATCATCTGCGACGAAGATGTTGCGACTGATGACGACAACAACATCCTACCATCCTAGTAAATTGTATTTATGTTGTCTAAATGTCATGTTTCACCTCAATATAGAGACATCGAGTTACAAAAAAAAATTCTTAAGCCATCAGGTGTTTACCGCAACGAAGAAAAGAAGTCGTCGCGAGTCACGAAAAGCCACCGCTAAATAACCCCCTTAAACATACATATATACAAACATACACATACAAGTACAAGCAAACATATAAAATTGAAAGAAACTTTTTGAATTTGAATAAAAGCATACATATTGTTTATTGATTGTTACTGGTTTCTGTTTTGGTTTCTTATAGTACCATACGTTTGTTTTTCTTTAGCTATCTTATCAATATTGTTTTTTTTTCTATGTTTATTTATTTATTTATTTGTTTTTCTTTAATTTTTTTTTGTCTTACAGCTAAAGCTACCTTACCCAATCTTAGGATTTAAACCCAAGAAGAGTAGGATCTTAGAGTAGTTAGTGTAGGATCTTAGTTTTAGTTTAAAGTATAGGTAGCTTAAGAATAGGATATTTGTGTTTTGTTATAGGTCATAGATTAGATTAGTTATTTAGATTGTCATATATAATTTTTGTTTACTTGCATCTTTTTGTTGAAAAATTTGTCATTCCTGATCGCTTCTAATCAGCTGCTTTGAGGGTGATATGAGCCCTATTAAGAAAAATAAGAAAGTTAGCAACGTGGAAAAAGGTTCTATACTCACCAGATCCGCTGCTAGAGCAAGTGAAATGCCGTTCGCTGGACATTCACCCGTCAACAAAAGTTCTGCGGCTCCGTCAGGTTCAGAAGGGAACCGTGACTTAGTCGATCTGTCCCATCCCCCTCCAAACATTCCAAGTCCAGTAAGTTCAGCTAGCCATGCTCATAGCGAAACATCTCCGCAAGGGCCACCGTATAGTATATTGAGTGGTATAGGTAGAGATGAAAACTTAAACGCGGGTAATATACAAAAGCAAGCTAAAAATATGAACCAGTTAGGAGAAGTAGTGGATTTAAGGGACAGATCGAACCGGGAGAGTCAGGGAGCGCAAGAATGTCGAACAGGGAGAGAGAGTGTTTCAGCGGAACTGATGGTAGCTATTAACGCTGCAGTAGTTACAGCGCAAGGTAGCTACGCTAGCTCTCTAAAAGAGGAAATAAATAGGTCGCTGGACGAAAAGCTCAATAGTTTTCTGAGTAAGCTAACGCCGAATTCGTTGCCAGCTCAGCCCATTGAACCGATCCCAGATGTTAGTCACCAGCAAGTAGGTCATCAATTTCAGAGTAGGCATTCTCAACTGGACCCACAGTCCAGACCATTTGTACCAGACTCGGAGCCAGAAATGTACCAGGCACTATATTATAACCAGCAACAACACCAGTACCATCGTAACCCATCTACTTGGTCTAATCCTCAAAATAGACCTAGGTACACGCCCATCAAAGTAGATAAGTGGGGATTAAGGTTTGATGGGAATATAGAGACTGTAACGTGCGCTTAGTTCGCAAAAATAAAACTCTACTTTTCAATTTAATTCTACCACTTTATTTACTTTCGATATACACTTTATTGAACTCAACTCGACTTTTGGACTATCACTTGTATTTACTCTTAACTTTATCACTCTATAAACAAAACTGACTCCTGGTTGCCTCGGGCGGGCTATTTATATCGAATGACACGCCATCTAGAACTCTCCAGTAACTTCTACATCGTCCCCACATTTGCTGTCTACTCTCTGTCTGTCTGTCTCTCTACACTCACACACACTGGCTTACAAGCAGCGCCTGTCATTTATACCATTCCATTAAAGTGTTGCCAGTTGTGTTTTCGGTTGAACGTTTTTTCGATTAGGAAATTGGTATAAAATGTTGGGTTCACGTTACACTGCCCCCTCCTTAGGATTGTTCGTCCCGAATAATTCCATCTGCAGCCTCGCCACTATATCGATGCAGCCTGTCACAATGAACTACTTTTAACTTGCCTCTTAGTCCTCTTTGGATGCGGTAAACCACGTCGTTAATCCTCGTGACTACAGTATAAGGACCTTCCCAGTTTTGCTGAAGTTTCGGTGACAATCCCTTTTGACGATGAGGATTATAAAGCCACACACGATCTCCTGCTTGGAATCCTGACGTTGTCGCTTTTGTGTCGTACCGTGTCTTCATCCGGTCGCTGTAGGCTTTCATCCGTTCCCTTGTTCTTTTATGGATGTCAGCGAGTCTCTCCTTGAGGTCGTCCACATACTCGTTTGTGTCCTGTGGCTCCTCTGTGGGGCATCCAAATTTAAGTTCGCTGGGCAGCCGCATGGTTTTCCCGAACAGGATGTCAGATGGTGTTTGTCCTGTCGAGCTATGTACTGCACTTCTATAGGCCATCAGGAATAGCGGTACGTGCCTATCCCAGTCTCTTTGGTAGTCGCCTACGACCTTGGTGAGGTGTTCTTTCAAGGTCCGGTTGAATCTTTCAACCATCCCATCAGATTGTGGATGAAGTGGTGTGGTTCTCGTCTTCTTAATGCCAAGTAGTCCGCACACTCCTTGGAAGATGTTTGACTCAAAGTTCCTCCCTTGGTCGGAATGGAGTTCCATAGGCACGCCAAACCTACTCACCCAGTTAAACACAATCTGGTCGACCACCGTTTTGGCTTCTTGATTTGGGATGGCATACGCCTCAGGCCACTTGCTAAAATAGTCCATTACAACCAGAATGTATTTGTTTCCAGCGTTGGTCTCTGGAAAAGGCCCAGCCACATCTACTGCAATCCTCTCAAAAGGCGATCCAACGTTGTACTGATGCATCTTACCTCGAATCTTCCTACCAGGTCCTTTGGTTGCAGCACACTTGTCACATGTTCGGCACCACTTCTCCACGTCATCTCTAGCATGTAACCAGTAGAACCGATGTCGCACCTTCTCCAGTGTTTTGTTTACCCCCAGGTGGCCTCCAGAAGGTCCGTCGTGCATCTCCTGAAGAACTTCACTGACTTTCGATTGCGGTACGATCAGCTGCATCACATATGACTTACCGTCAGCGGATTCCCATCTTCGCCTGAGGACACCTTCTTGCACATATAGTGAGTCCCACTGTGCCCAATAGGCTTTGAGAACTGGACTCCTGTCAGAAATGTCTCCCCATTCCGGTTTCTCTTCATTTTCTTTCCATGCGAGAATGGGTTCGATATCTGGATCTTCCTGTTGAGCAGTCCTCACTTCCTCATTGCTCCATCCGCTTATGGGGTCAGCTCTTAGTCGCTGAGCGGTAATGATTTCTTTGTCTTCTTGCCGCTTGCAATGCTTGCAATCCACTTTGCAAGGTCTTCGTGATAATGCATCGGCGTTTGAGTGCAGCTTTCCTCTGCGGTGTTGGATCTGGTAGTCATAGGTCTGCAATCTTTCTATCCACCTTGCGACTTGACCTTCTGGATTTTTGAAGTTCAACAGCCAGCTCAGAGCACCGTGGTCTGTCCGCAGAAGGAATTTCTGTCCATAGATGTACTTATGGAAGTGCTTTGTTGCCAAGATAAGAGCTAGCAGTTCCCTTCTGGTCACGCAGTAGTTCCTTTCGGGTTTCGATAGGACCTTGCTGTAGTATGCCACCACTTTCTCTTCGCCATCATGCACTTGGGATAGTACCGCCCCGATTCCAACGTTGCTTGCATCTGCGTCGACGATAAATGTTTTGCCTGGTGTTGGATGTGCCAGCACTGGAGCGTTACAGAGGCGGTATTTGAGTTCCTGGAAAGATTTCTCACACTCACCTGACCATTTAAACTGCTTCCCCTTTTCGGTGAGCTGATGCAAACTCTTTGCAACTCCAGCGAAGTTCTTAACGAAACGTCGGTAATATGTGGCAAGTCCCAGAAAGCTTCGGAGTTGATGTTTGTCCTGTGGTGTTGGCCAATTTTTGACGGAGTCAACTTTTTCAGGATCAGTCTTTACTCCTTGGGATGAGATGATGTGTCCCAAATACTTGACTTCGGTTTTGAAAAGTGCACATTTTTCTGGATTCAGTTTAAGGTTAGCCTCTCGAAGTCTCTGAAACACGGCTTTAAGGTTCTTACAATGTTGGTCAAATGTTTTCCCGTAAACAATGACATCGTCCAAGTAGACTAGGCAAGCTTTCCACGTCAGTCCTTGAAGAACACACTCCATCAAACGCTCGAATGTTGCCGGAGCGTTGCATAGCCCAAACGGCATAACCTTAAACTGCCAGAGCCCATTACCTGTAGAAAATGCCGTCTTTTCCCGATCATCAGGGTGGATGTCAACTTGCCAATATCCACTCTTCAAGTCCAGCGTCGAGAACCACTGGGCTCCCTCCATGGCATCCAGGGTATCACTGATTCTGGGCAGGGGATAGCTGTCCTTTTTAGTCACATCATTCAGCCTTCGGTAGTCCACACAAAAACGAGTGCTTCCATCTTTCTTTTTCACTAGCACCACTGGTGACGCCCAAGGACTTTTGGAATTTTCGATAAGACCATCCTTCTTCATTGCTGTTATCATGTCCTCAACCTCACCTTGTTTGGCCAGTGGAAGGCGTCTTGCGGGTTGACGAATCGGTCTTGCATCTCCTGTGTTGATGCGATGCTGCACCAACTGTGTCCTACCATATTGTCCCTTTTTCGATGCGAAGATGTCAGTGTACTCTTGTAGGAGATTTTCAGCCATCCTTGTTTGTTGGTGATCAAGGTTGGATGAACTCAGTATCTTAGCTCTGATGGTTATGAGCTCCTCCGGAGTTAACGTTTTTCTCGGGGCCTCGTCCGTGATCTTCGTAATTGCTGCAACCGATTCGCAACGTCCAACGACTTCTCCTTTCTTCAACTTTACATCGTACGGTCTGGTGTTCAGTAATCGTACGGGGACCATTTTGTTTTTCGGTGCTACCAGTGTTTTTCCAATGATGACGCTTTGGGAGGAACACTCTGGGTCTGGTTCCACCATGAGGTATCGAAGGCTTCCAAACTCACCTTCCAGTTTTGTCCAAACGAACACTTCAGAAGAAGGAGGCAGAATCAGATCTTCCGTGATGACAGTTCTCAGTGTTGACGTATTTTCATTCGAATAGGTCATTGGAATTTCTTTATTTTGGTATTTCAAAACTTGATTACCGATATCCAAAATAACTCCGTGCTGTTTCATAAAGTCGATTCCAATGATGCACTCGTCACATATATCTGCCACCAGGAATTGATGAGTAAACACTAGATCGGCCAGTCGGATCTTGAGACACACTTCTCCATATACTCTTGCTGCTTCTCCCGTTGCGGTTCTTAGACGGTAGCTATTGGTGTTATGGAGCCAGGTCATCTTTACCAGGTCTCGACGTACTATGGAGGCTGTGGCACCGGTGTCGATGGTAGCCACATGTTTGTTCCCGTTAATAGTAGTCTCCACAGTCAGACTTTTGTTGTCTCGTTTGGTCTGAGAGACCTGGATGGTGGTTCTGGGGCCATCGATACAAGAAACCAGCCTCTGCCCCTCGAAGTTGGTTCTTACTCGTTTCCCTGATGGGAAACGGGCTGATAGGCAACGCTGGTGTTGTTGTTACCTTGCTCTGGGTTGGATCTCTTGCTTCCACAATGTTGACAACTGGCTTTGTTTGGTGGTAGTCGGCATTGACGCTGTAAGTGCCCGGTCTTGTTGCAGTTCCAACATCTTGCTAGTCCGCTCCGGTTCTTTTGTATTTCAGCTCCTTGGCACGAGCATTCTTCGACTATGGCCTCTCTAAGTCGATGTACTCCCTGAGAAGCCTGTTCTGCTGCTTCAATTGTCAATGCGAATGCTAAAGTTTCGGAAAGAGTACGTGTTCTAGCAGTTCGCACAGACCTCTGAAGATGTATATCGGAAATAGCACGAACGAAGGACTCAACAGCGAGCTGGTTGATGATTTCTTCTCCAGCATCCGGGTATGCCAGGTGAACCAGTCTTTCGACGTCTGCTTGGAGCTGCTGTAGACTTTCACCCCTTTTCTGGACTCTGTTATTGAGTTGGACTCGGAAGACTTCTTTCAAGTGGCTATCTCCAAAGCGTTTATCTATAGCTGCCACGAGAGAACTGAAATCGCCGCTCTTACCAGCTGGAACTGTTTGAAGTAATTCAGCTGCTGGTCCTCTAAGAGCAAGAGTCAGTGCAATGTACTTGTCTTCGTCATCCCAGCCATTTGTTGTCGCGGCTGCCTCAAATTGTCTCTTGTAGACTGGCCAAGAAGACTGTCCATCAAATGTTGGGGGTTTCATCTCCTTTTTCTTTGCAAACTCCCCAGCAGACTCTCGAATTTTGATTTTCCGGATCTGGTCTAATTCCTTGGTCAGAACAGAGAACTGTTTATCACATCGGGTTTCTACGATTTCGAAACGATTCTCTACAACAGAAAGCTGTTTCTCCACACCCTCAACGCGTTCGTCTAGGGCACATACATTTTTCTCAATGTTACCCAATTTACCTTCTAGAATGTTTTTCTGACCTTCCAAAACATTCTGTTGCGCCTCAAGTCTTTCGAGAATATTCTGTTGTTCCTTCTTTTGCTCGTTTCGTTGCTCTTCAATCAGCTTCTTTTGTTCGTTTTGTTGTGCTTCCAGTTGTTCGAGAACATTCTGCTGTTCTTTCTTTTGCTCGCTTCGTTGTTCTTCAATCAGCTTCTTTTGCTCGTTTCGTTGTGCTTCAAGTTGTTCAAGAACATTCTGCTGTTCCTTCTTCTGCTCATTTCGTTGCTCTTCCAGCTTCTTTTGTTGTACTTCGAGTCGCTCGAGAACATTCTGCTGTTCTTTCTTTTGTTCGTTTCGTTGTGCTTCAAGTTGTTTGAGAACATTCTGCTGTTCCTTCTTTTGCTCGTTTCGTTGTTCTAACAAAAGTTTCATCATACTAGAAAAATCTACATTTTCACTTACTTCCTCTTCTTCCACTTCTGTTTCAAAAACAAAAGTGTTTACGTCTTCCTCTTGCTGTTCCAAATAGTTACGCAAGCGCAGGACGAGCTCATTTTTCGATCCCGCTCTAGAAAGATTTCGCTTACCTAACTCACTTTTAAGCTCAATGCAGTTGAGCTCTTCTAACAACTTACCCATTTTCACTGTATATAATTATTATTTTTCTTTTTCCTTTTTTTACACTTTACTAGTCAAATAAGTTTTATTTACACTTCTGACACCAATGTAACGTGCGCTTAGTTCGCAAAAATAAAACTCTACTTTTCAATTTAATTCTACCACTTTATTTACTTTCGATATACACTTTATTGAACTCAACTCGACTTTTGGACTATCACTTGTATTTACTCTTAACTTTATCACTCTATAAACAAAACTGACTCCTGGTTGCCTCGGGCGGGCTATTTATATCGAATGACACGCCATCTAGAACTCTCCAGTAACTTCTACATCGTCCCCACATTTGCTGTCTACTCTCTGTCTGTCTGTCTCTCTACACTCACACACACTGGCTTACAAGCAGCGCCTGTCATTTATACCATTCCATTAAAGTGTTGCCAGTTGTGTTTTCGGTTGAACGTTTTTTCGATTAGGAAATTGGTATAAAATGTTGGGTTCACGTTACAAGACCATTTCAGTGGAGGATTTTATATTCAGATTAGAAACGTTACAGGCTCAGTACGATTGTAGCTGGGCCGAGGTCTTAAGAGACTTCCACCTCCTTCTCTCGGGTGCCGCCTACGAATGGTTCTGGCAATACCAGAGGTCTTATGGACGTCCAGACTGGTCAACTTTGAAAGTTGCATTAATGCGGCAATTTCGCAATTCAAGGTCAGACTTGGACATAATAAGAGAAATAATGGATCGCAGGCACGGCACTCGGGAATCGAGCGAGGAATTCTTTGCCTCGATAGACAAAATGCGGTACCAGCTCAGAATACCGGTTTCGGAGCTGGAATTAGTTAAAATATTGAAGAAAAATTTAAATGAACGAGTAGGAAGGTTGGTATACCCGCAGTCGATTGGTACATTGGACCAGTTGAGAATGGCCTGTAAGGACGCTGAAACAGCTTTTCCTTATAGGGAACGAGAGAACATCAAACCAATCAGAGCAACGCCTAGGTATGCTGTTCATGAAATGGACATGGAATCTGAAGAGATGTTGCACAGGGATGAGCAGGTTGCAGCGTTTCATCAGTTAGGGGCTCGTCCGAAAGGCAATAGGGTCGATAGCGACCAAAGAATGTTAGTGTGTTGGAATTGCAAATTACAAGGACATATGTATCAGAATTGCGCGGCTCAGAGAAACATTTTCTGCTACAAATGCGGGCTGGAAAAAGTGATAACTCCGAATTGTCCGAAATGCAACCCGGAAAACCGGCGCAAGAACGTGACATTTTCGGGAGAGTCGCGTTCAACACAAACCCAATAGAATCCCGTCCTGATGATGAGTCCCCACAAATAAAAATATTAAGTAGGAATTGGGTGCTTGACCCACCAGAAACAGTTAAGAGGCTAGAGTTAAAACCATTGCACATAAGGGTGAGGGAGTATAACGAAGCGAGAGAGAGGATCTTCGGTAGTACTACCAAAGAAGTTTCAAAACGAATTATGAAGACAAGAACAAGGTATAAACAAAGAAAAGAAGTAAGGAAAAACATTGTGTCAACCATAGTCGGAACCAAAGTCGATCCTAGGCCTTATGCCAGTATTATTATTGGGGAAAAGGAAATTCTGGGGCTTCTAGACAGTGGTGCTAGCGTTAGCATCATGGGTAAAAATTGTTTAAAGTTTGTAGCGGACCAAAATATTCCTATTTTACCGCATGAATCAAAGGTAAAAACGGCAGATGGTAACGCTCAAGCTATCGTTGGCAAAATAAGAGTGCGAGTTGTTTATAGAGGTCAGGAAGAAATGGTGACTTTCTATCTTGTTCCAAATTTAGACCAACAACTATACTTAGGGGTTGATTTTTGGAAAGCATTTCATATTGCACCAAGTGTGGTTAGTTCTATTTCCATTTTAGAAGAAGAAGCCGATTTGGCGTGTGCTCACCAGCTATCACTCGAAAACCGAGCAAAATTAGAGGCTGTCAAGCAGAAATTTCTAGATCATGAACGACATGGTCTGGGTAAAACCTCGATTATGGAGCACGTGATAGACACCGGGAACGCGGACCCTGTCAAGCAGCGTCACTACCCAGTGTCTCCAGCGGTGCAAGCCTTGCTTTATAAAGAAATCGATCGAATGTTGGAGTTGGGAGTGATAGAGGAAAGTGAAAGCCCTTGGTGCTCACCCGTCACGCTCATTAAGAAAGTAACTGCAAATAACGTAGTTAAACATAGATTTTGTTTGGATGCTAGAAAAGTGAATGCGTTGACTAAAAAGGATGCGAATCCTCTCCCCCACATCGAAGGACTCCTTAGTCGATTGCCAGATACTTACTTTATAAGTAGTGTCGATTTGAAAGAAGCTTTTTGGCAGATACCGTTGGAGATGCAGAGTAGGGAAAAGACTGCATTTGCGGTTCCGGGGAGACCTTTGTACCAGTTCACGGTCATGCCCTTTGGGTTGTGTAATGCAGCTCAAAGGATGTGCCGTTTAATGGACAAAGTTATTCCTGCACGACTCAGAGATCGCGTTTTCGTGTATCTTGACGATCTCCTTATCATTGCCCCAGATTTCGAAACTCATATCACACTGCTAGAACAAGTGGCCGAATGCCTTAGGAAGGCGAACCTGACAATAAATTTGGCCAAGTCAAAGTTTTGTTTCAAAGAGTTGAAATACTTGGGATTTATTGTTGGAGGAGGCAAATTAAAAACTGACCCGGCCAAGGTTGAAGCAGTGGTTAACTTCCCATTACCTAAAAACCCGAGGCATGTACGTCGGCTACTTGGTCTAGCAGGGTGGTATAGGAGGTTTATAAAAGATTTTTCGACCTTGACAGCGCCCTTGACAGATATGCTCAAAAAGAAAAATACTAAATTTGAAATGTCCAAAGAAGCCATAGTTGCTTTTGAAAACTTAAAAACAGCTTTAACGACAGCTCCGGTCTTGACGCACCCAGATTTTTCCAAACGTTTTTACATTCAATGTGACGCTTCAAATTCCGGCATTGGTGCAGTCTTGTTTCAACGAAATGAGGAAAACCAAGAGAGTCCTATTTCGTATTTTTCACAAAAACTTAATTCGTGCCAAAGAAACTACAGCGTAACAGAGCAAGAATGCATGGCAGCTGTCATGGCTATAAAAAGATTTAGGCCTTATGTAGAAGGGATGGACTTCACTGTTATCACCGACCATTCCAGTTTGAAATGGTTAATGAATATGAAGGACTTAAATGGTCGGCTCGCTAGGTGGAGCCTGGCGCTACAATCATTTAATTTTGAGATAGAGCATAGAAAAGGATCACAGAATGTAGTACCAGACGCTCTTTCTAGGGTGCATCTGGAAAGTTTGGAGATGGAACAGGTAGCTCCTTTAGTAGATCTTGACTCTGAACAATTCCTATCCGAAGAGTACACGGCACTAATAAAAACAGTTAAAGAAAATCAGGACCAGTTGCCAGATTTAAAAGTAGAGGACAATTATGTTTATAAACGGTCATTGCCCTTCAATAGTGATGAAGTTCCTTCAGAACATACCTGGAGATTGTGGATACCTTCTGGGTTAACCAATGGCATCATTGCCATAGCCCATGAACCACCACAATCGGCTCACGGAGGAACGGCAAAAACGTTACACAGAATACGGCAATATTTTTATTGGCCAAATATGACCGTACAAGTTCGTCAATATGTGTTTAACTGTTCTATTTGTAAACAGTGTAAATCGTCAAACCAAGTTCTACGTCCAATCATATCTAACAGTTTCGTCACAGAACGTCCTTTTCAAAAATTGTATATAGACTTCATGGGACCTTACCCCAGAACCAAGAATGGTAACGCTCATATATTTGTAGTACTTGACCACTTTTCGAAATTTGTATTTTTAAAAGCTCTTAGGGTGGCTAACGCAATAAACGTTATTAAGTTTTTACAAACGGAAGTCTTCGACACCTTTGGAGTTCCACAAATTATTCATTCCGACAACGGAAAACAATTTGTAGGAAAAGAGTTCCAAAGTTTTCTACAAAAGTACGGAATCAGGCATTTTAAAACAGCTGTTTATTCACCCCAATCAAACGCTTCGGAAAGAGTAAACCGAACACTACTCGCGGCGATTAGGTCATACCTCAAGGATGATCAACGCGAGTGGGATGCTCCGCTTGACGAGATAGCAGTAGCGATCAGAAGTTCCGTGCACTCAGCTACCGGCGTAACACCATATTTCGCCTTATTCGGGATGAATATGATGACGCACGGCAGTAGTTACGACCTAGCCTCTAAATTGGGTGCACTGGAAGACGGTGAGGTAACAACTCTCTCCCGTCAAAGCAAGTTGCAGTGCATTCGAAAGAAAATACGAGAGTCAATATTAAAAGCAAATGAAAAAAGCGCTAAGTCTTATAATATGAGGTCTCGTCAAGTAAGGTATCAGCCTGGACAAGAGGTTTACCGCCGAAATTTTATTTTGAGTGACGCATCAAAATATCTCAATGCAAAACTGTGTCCCAAATTTACTAAATGTCGAATTGTAAAACCCGTAGGCAAAAGCATGTATGAGCTGGAGGACCTTAAAGGTAAAATTATTGGAATCTTTCATGCGAAAGATTTGAAACAATAAATTCCAAAAAAAAAAAAAAAAAAAAAAAAAAAAAAAAAAAAAAAAAAAAAAAAAAAAAAAAAAAAAATCCGTGTTAAGTGTCAACATTACGTGTAATAGTCTAACTATTTATTCACCAGGTACCTGATTCACGTATAACTTAACGAGTGGAGTGATACTCTAAGCAATATTCGATCTGTGATATCACTGTTTGCTTATGTACAACTGAGTAGTTCAGTTAAAACTTTAAGCAATATTCTACCTGTGATATCATTGTTTGTGCACGTATAACCTTTTAAGTCTAGATAAGACTTTAAACAAAATTCCAACTGTGATATCAGTGTTTGTAGGTTATCGTTAAACCGTCTTTAGGTAAAATCGATTCACTATGTACCTGATTTTAAATTATCAAAAGGTAGCTATGTCTTAACGACAAAATACGATCATGTTTTTTTTATAACGAATCTGATTTTTTTTTATGAAAGCAACAAACTGTGATATTAAAAACGTAGGCACTGTGGTATAACACCGAACCACAATGATGGTAAGATCTGTGATATTAGACAATAGAGAAAACAATCTGTGATACAAATTATAAACAACTGTGGTACAACACCCACTCCCTAAGTTAAGTTAACCTGTGATATTTACACTAATAGTATAAGTACATCGATACCGACCTGTGATTAACAAGAACAAACTGTGATAAAAACTCTGTGATATAACACCTAATCACAATTCTAGTAAGCTCTGACGTAATCCACAAATAGCAAAAACAACACCTGTGATACAAAACCCTATCGCAATAAGTTTAAAATCTGTGATAGAAGGAATAGTGCAATACGAATCTCTGCTCGAGCTCTTATGTGCAAGGAACTCTAGCAGGTAAGCAGGTGCAATTGTGCAATCACACCCAAATGTATCCATTAAGTATGTGTTAATTTATTAAACTATAGTCCGTCCAGATTTCATTGACAAACAACTATTGCAAGACTTCCCTTAGTGAAGAATGTTCACCCGCATTTTACACACGTACATACAGAGTGGGTATAAGCAGCAGTACATAGTTACTGAACAAGGTATATTTATTTTCTTTAAATTGTTTGTTTAATGCAGTAACGCGTCCTTAAAACTATAAAAAAAAAAAGGGTATATATACAACTCACCCAAAGAGTAGAACCGAATTCACTACTGCGTTGGTTTTCTTTTCGTTTCCAATTAGTAAAGTTTAAAGATGAGTCTATACTGAGGGGATGATTTTGCCCGGCTGATGATAGTGGGTTCTTCCCCACTGGCACCCAGGTTACCAGGTCCACCCCATTTTGTGACTCCAGGACTCTCAAAACCGGGTGTTTTGTTACGGTCACCTGGAAGAAGGGAAACAAATTAAATTAAGAACATACCAACATATAAACAATCAATATATATAAAAAAAAAAAAAGAATAAAATCTCACAGCAGATTTCCCTGGTAGGTTAAGGGTTGTTTCTTGTTCAGGATGATAGGGTAACTGCAAGAGCCGAGGATGTTCCTGGAAGAAAATAAGAGGTTATGATGGTTCGAGGGAAAGTACAACCCGAACACTGGCTTTTCTTGCAAAGCAGAAATGCAAGATACAGCGCAGTGGTTTTCAAGGTTGAGAGGTAGGCTGGGAGCAGGAATCTCTTCGACGAATCATCAAGGGTGACTCGTTGGAAGGGAGAGCTGCTCTCAGCACGGCCTAAGGCACCTAAATATGCAAACACATGATATACTTACCTGGCTGAACCACCGAGGTTTCCTGAGTGTGGAAGTCGGCCTGTGGGCGATTTGTTGAGATTTTGTTTTGTTTATTTTTCCTTCCTTGTGGTTTTGTTTTTATTGGGCATGAGGCCAGCCGCATATTGTTTCTTTTTGTAGTTTTTTTTACTTGTATTTGGTGAACGACGAACACGCGGACTTTGAAAGTTGAAAAATTTAAGTTTCGGAAATTTTTTTTGACAATTGTCAAGTAGTAAACAGCTGATTGTAGAAAATGAGGGTAAGGTAGACTGATTGCGAAAGACATCTGGTGGAGGTTTTTGTAGGGTTCGTGTACGTGATAAGTTTGAATTTGTGTTATACGTTGGTTTTGAATGTGTAATTAATAACATCGTTTCATGGCCATCGAGGGTTATTGAACCAAAGAGTTGAGGAACGGTTACCACCAAAACTTGCGGTCGGCTTATGCAACCGTAAGTCACCAACTCTTTGGTAACCGAATGTAGGTCAACAATTCGGGACCTAAGAAAAATTTGTTACTGGATTGTTGATCAGTTGTAGATCAGATTTAAAGCATACTGCTTAGTGTTTTTGTGTTGCGATTGTCAATTTTATATTTAAAAGTAAATTTCATTTTGTTGGCTACAAACCCATTAAAGGTTTGGGAATTACATGTAGTTTTTTTTTGTGTAAATTGATTTGATTTTTTTTTTGTAGTGCTAGATTTAAATTCTTAGTGCAAAAGGAAAAGAAAAAAAAAAAAAACGAATATAAAATACAGACACTTGATGAAAAGTGGAAGGCACTTAATAAGTGAAAACCTCGTTCCACGGGTAAGTGTCTTGAATGTTAATTATTTTGTGATGTTGTTTTATAGTGAAAAGTGATTGTTTGTAATGTAATGATGTGAGTGTAATGAATGTTTTAAATAGTTGCAGGAAAAGTGCATATGCGGCTAACAACAGGTGAAGATCCCACGCCAGTTCCAAAAAGGTGCAACTACCAATAACTGAGAAATTCTAATACGAAACCAAATCCTACGCAGTTCCAAACAAAAAAAAAAAACAGGAAAATTTTAACACGGGTTCGTGGGAATCTCCGGCCCACCAAGTAAATTGTATATACGAACAAAAATAAGAAAAGCACATAAGTGTGGGGGTAGGTTTAAATTTGCACAAGCACGAGCAAATAAGTCCGCAACCGTGGAAATTTGAAGGGGTTTTTAAGAAGGTGTCTGGTGTCGAACGAGACACAGTAAAAAAAAAAAAAAAAAAAAAAAAGGACCCGTTAAACAGCAACAGAAAGAAGTTGCCCAAGAGGGGGCGGAGCCCTAAGTCTAGCTAACAGGCAAAAGACCGAGCACGGGCTGCTGATACGCAATTATTAATAAAAAAAAAAAAAGCGTGATTTTTTTTTGTTATTTATTATTTTTGTTCTTTTTAATGTAATTTAGTCTAAAATTTAATTTTTTTATACCTATATTCATGTACTTTTGTTCATATTTTCTTTTTTTTTACAATTCATTTATTCATTTTGTTTTGGGAAATTTGAGGGGTGGTGTAAAACAACCAAAGGTGGTTAATCTGATCCCTGATCTGTGCAGGTTGCGTTGCGTCGTCCTATTGGACCATATCCCCTTTGTAGAGCTCTATTTAGGCAGGTTGTAAAGTAAATAGTGGCGGAAGAAAAACCTATTGCCACAGTACCCACGGCTCAAGGTCGCTAACCATTTTTGGGTGCGAAAACGCCCCGAAGAATCGACTGAAACCCCACATAAGAAATCTAAAGTTTTAAGTTTTATAAGTTTCATTGATGGTTTTATTGTTGTTTTTCCATGTTTTCTTTGACAACTTCAACCAACATATAGATTTGTATTTATTGTTCTTCCTAGTTTCTTTTTTTTTTATTGTTCCCTTAGGCATATTGTTTAGTTGCTTTGTATTCTTTGAACTTCACTCAAATAAAAGAAATGTTCATCACGCTTTATAAAATGGAAAATTTGATCTTTTGATGGGTGACGAGAATCTCCCAATGGGAAATTAAATTCTTTTTCAGGGGGGTGAAAAGCGGTAGGTGAGTCGACGGCGATGACTAGGTCCCTGATGGCATAATCAGAATTGGGAAGTCTTCACGAATACGGTCACGGAGATTTCAGGTTGGGTGGGAAAAGACCATGCTGCAACGTCATCAGCAGCTACCTATTGAGGTGAAACGGTTGTCGCGTTCTTTTTGTGGTGGTGGTTATTTTTTTTTGTTCAATTAAAGGCACGATTTATGTTTTTTTTGATACGCGGTGAGGTACGGTATGAAGGCAAGACTCCCCCCTATTTCCGGCGAGCTAAGTCGAGCAACGCGAGCGTGCCATGCCTTCATTCCGTGCAGTCTTCCCTTTCCTCTCCTACGGTTAAGTGTCTTTCCTGTTCCTCTTCCAGTACCTCTTGTGTTTTCCTTATCCTACTTACCTTCCCGGCTACCATAGCTAACTTCCTACCCTACCTCATACCTACTGTGTGGATATCCTCATGTTGTTTTTAGTTCGCTTCCTTACCTTTGTCAACACCTTAGTATTTTCATTTTTCCTTTCCTTCCATAGACACTTCCGTTTCCTTCATTTTTCCAGTTCCTATACCTTATTCTCCCAAATTCCCCTCCCATTGCTTCGTATCACTAGTGACTGTGTTCCGAGCACTTTCTTCAATTTCACGATCCACTTGAAAATTTTGCGCGGTTGAGGAATATTACTTTGCTGAAATGACGCAAAAGTTATCCAATAAAACATACATAAATGGGTTTTCCTCAGTGCGTAAGGCTTACGTTTTCCACTCCTCGACAAGAACTCTAGTTTGTTCTAGTTAGTTTTTCTAAATCGATGAAACGATCCTTGTTTACTGCTTTAATGAGTTTTGTCAACAAATCTGGCCCTGCAAGATGCAATCAATTTATCATAATGTGCTGGTCGTCCAAATTTATTGCAAAGAACTTACATTTGCTTGGCATCTCTCCGGGCCATTTAACCGGACAAAAAACACGCTATTTTACATGTGGTGATAGAATCTAATCTCATAGCAGCAAAATATGCAAACCACACTTTAAATTTGTTTCTCCAGAAACATAAGAATATGAACTTTCGAAATAAATATTTCAAGTTGCTTGTCAATAAGCTGCAAAATTAAATTTCCCTAAGGGAAATCTCTGGTAAACGTCACTTTACTATTCCGGGAACAATTTATTTTTATTAATGAGAAATTTTAACCCATGGACTAAGTCTTGTTCTATGGTTTAGTAGGTCTGTAGAATAAGAGTGGAATAAGCGTTTTTTATTAATATGGATGTATGAATTTAAACAATTTTAACTTACAACCAAAAGAGCCGATGAAAAACATTTATAAGGCGTGTTTTTTTTAACCTAGTATATAGTACAGCATTCGAGTTAAAAAAAAACGATCCGTCCACAGTATTTTCAGTACTATTTTCAGCAACAAGATGGAGCTCAACGTCAAAGCTTGCTGCTACTTTTCAAAGCTCTCTGTGAAATTCAAGATGAAACAAAATCAAATTCATACTAGGTTTGTTTCGTTAATTGTTCTATCAAATGAATAACGATACCAAGCCAGGTATGAATTTGTATTTTTTTTATCTTTTTTTTCCATACATCAGATTCTCTCTTACAGCTCTTTTTTGCAATTTTTGGAGGCATCGTCCAGCAGTGAAGAAAGCTCTATGTCAAAGTCAGCTGTTTTGTTGAAAAAAAACTTTCGGGTATGTTCGGGGAGTATGTAAAAAGATATTAAAAACTAATCTTTGATGAGATTTTCTATTGGCAAACAGAATCAATTTATTTTTGATCCAAACCTGTGGTAAAGCAATTTTACACTATTGACCAGTCTTTTCGATAGGTTTAGAAAGAAAATAAGTTGATTCTATTTACAAAACCGTGAAATTGAACTATAATATTCCGCACAAATAAACACAACCCATATTAAATTAAGTTGAAACACGTACTAGCAAGACTTGAATTTCTATTGAAGAATGTTTAATTTTCATACATATATCTTTCCCTTTTGACCATTTTTTACTGCTTTGTTTGTTTGTTTGATTTGTTTTTTTCTTGCATTGGGCTATATTTTTTAATCAAATAATTCCATGAGTAAAGCTATTAGGTTCAGCAAAAAAGAACTAGTGCAAAATCCTGTATTATATACACCACCAGGTAAGAAACAGGGCAAAAATTCAATATGAATATAGTTTTTATTTCTTTAATTTTTAATCGAGAGAAAAAATTTCTTTGCGAATACCACATTTTTTTTGAACACGTCCTTTCGAAAAAGCTTTGATGAACTGAAATCATTGGTGGCGCCATCATATTTTCAAAGCTGGAAAGTCTGCTATTATACGGAGAAATTTGTTTCATGAAACAACTTCGAATTCTTCTTTGTTCTGTCATTCCGTGTCGCAAGTGCTATTATACGATGAAATCCAGTTTCATGAAACTAGTTTCACATTTCTCTTTATCTTTCATTCGCTGTTTTTATTTTTGGGGAAAAATAGTTATCTAGTAGTGCCTGGTTGCTTCAAAACCTCTTCTATTGGCAATTAAAAACAAAGAAGTCATTATTATTAGTATTAGGCGTGTTTTTTTTTAAGCTAGTATATAGTACAGCATTCGAGTTAAAAAAAAACGATCTGTCCACAGTATTTTCAGTTCTAATTTCAGCAACAAGATGGAGCTCAACGTCAAGGCTTGCTGCTACTTTTCAAAGCTCCCTGTGAAATTCAAGATGAAACAAAATCAAACTCATACCAGGTTTGTTTCGTTATTTGTCCTATGAAATGAATACCGATACAAAGCCGGATATGAATTTGTATTTTTTTTTCTTATTTTCAATACATCAGATTCTCTCTTACAGCTCTTTTTTACTATTTTTGGAGGCATCGTCCAGTAGTGAAGAAAGCTCTATGTCAAAGTCAGCTGTTTTGTTGAAAAAAAACTTTCGGGTATGTTCGGGGAGTATGTAAAAAGATATTAAAAACTAATCTTTGATGAGATTTTCCATTGGCAAACAGAATCAATTTATTTTTTATCCAAACCTGTGGTATAGCAATTTTACACTATTGACCAGTCTTTTCGATAGGTTTAGAAAGAAAATAAGTTGATTCTATTTACAAAACCGTGAAATTGAACTATAATGTTACCGCACAAATAAACACAACCCAAATTAAACTAAGTTGAAATACGTACTGTTAGTCCCAAACTTGAATTTCTATTGAAGAATGTTTAATTTTCATACATATATCTTTCCCTTTTGACCACTTTTTACTGCTTCGTTTGTTTGTTTGATTTGTTTTTTTTCTTGCATTGGGCTATATTTTTTAGTCAAATAATTCCATGAGAAAGGCTATTAGCTTCTGCAAAAAAGAACTAGTGCAAAATCCTGTATTATATACACCACCAGGTAAGAAACAGGGCGAAAATTCAATATGAATATAGTTTTTATTTCTTTAATTTTTAATCGAGAGAAAAAATTTCCTTGCAAATACCACATTTTTTTTGAACACGTCCTTTCGAAAAAGCTTTGATGAACTGAAATCATTGGTGGTGCCATCTTATTATCAAGGCTGGAAACTATCAATCCACAGCAATGCCATCCCTGTTTTCACTGTGGAAAATTACGACAGTAAAATGATTTGTTGTTGTTCCCCAAGGGAAATTTTTACTGTACTATATACTAGCATAAAAAAAAACACGCCTTAGGCGTGTTTTTTTTTAAGCTAGTATATAGTACAGCATTCGAGTTAAAAAAAAACGATCTGTCCACAGTATTTTCAGTTCTAATTTCAGCAACAAGATGGAGCTCAACGTCAAGGCTTGCTGCTACTTTTCAAAGCTCCCTGTGAAATTCAAGATGAAACAAAATCAAACTCATACCAGGTTTGTTTCGTTATTTGTCCTATGAAATGAATACCGATACAAAGCCGGATATGAATTTGTATTTTTTTTTCTTATTTTCAATACATCAGATTCTCTCTTACAGCTCTTTTTTACTATTTTTGGAGGCATCGTCCAGTAGTGAAGAAAGCTCTATGTCAAAGTCAGCTGTTTTGTTGAAAAAAAACTTTCGGGTATGTTCGGGGAGTATGTAAAAAGATATTAAAAACTAATCTTTGATGAGATTTTCCATTGGCAAACAGAATCAATTTATTTTTTATCCAAACCTGTGGTATAGCAATTTTACACTATTGACCAGTCTTTTCGATAGGTTTAGAAAGAAAATAAGTTGATTCTATTTACAAAACCGTGAAATTGAACTATAATGTTACCGCACAAATAAACACAACCCAAATTAAACTAAGTTGAAATACGTACTGTTAGTCCCAAACTTGAATTTCTATTGAAGAATGTTTAATTTTCATACATATATCTTTCCCTTTTGACCACTTTTTACTGCTTCGTTTGTTTGTTTGATTTGTTTTTTTTCTTGCATTGGGCTATATTTTTTAGTCAAATAATTCCATGAGAAAGGCTATTAGCTTCTGCAAAAAAGAACTAGTGCAAAATCCTGTATTATATACACCACCAGGTAAGAAACAGGGCGAAAATTCAATATGAATATAGTTTTTATTTCTTTAATTTTTAATCGAGAGAAAAAATTTCCTTGCAAATACCACATTTTTTTTGAACACGTCCTTTCGAAAAAGCTTTGATGAACTGAAATCATTGGTGGTGCCATCTTATTATCAAGGCTGGAAACTATCAATCCACAGCAATGCCATCCCTGTTTTCACTGTGGAAAATTACGACAGTAAAATGATTTGTTGTTGTTCCCCCAAGGGAAATTTTTACTGTACTATATACTAGCATAAAAAAAAACACGCCTTATATTTTTTCGTTTCTTTTATGTTGCACAAAGAACGCAGGTTAAGAAATATATCGAAAGAAAAAATTGATCACAAGGAAAAATTTTATTTTATTTATTATTAATTTTTAACGTTGTTGTTGTTTACTACATATTGCAATAAAGCATGTTGTAGCTCTCTAAATTACCTTTACAATGGTTTTTTATAAGTTGTGCTAACATGAAAATTGAAGTAGTTATGGTCCAAAAACTCATTAATTTAAAAGAAAAAAACATTAGATGCTCTCCTTATTTGCACTACAGCTCACTTATTTTACGTGCAAAAGACTTTTAATAGTGCTCATTTTAAAGCTTATTTCAAGCACTACAAAACATCTTCTGGTGTTAGAATGCATAAAATGCATCTGCTCGCCGCTAAATGGCATTGACAACAACGATTAAATTTCAGACAAAATAAAAAATGGCTTTGGTTTTTTATATCTAGCTTAACATTGTTCTTAGAATACTTTATAAATAACCAAATTGTTAATTGTTTTACTTGCTACAATTTTGTTCTTTATAAAATTTTCGATAAAACGTATAGTTTTGGAGATATTTGCAATAAATAGATGAAAAACGTGAAAAAATTGTGAATTTTCAATTGCCAATAACTCGAAAAGTATTGGACTTAAAGAAAAACTTCATATTTGATTTTTTGCTTAAAATTAGACCTTTTATCGATATCCGAGGTTATTTTGAAGAAAAAAAATTCACCCCCGAAAAGGGGTGGCAACCACCCCCAGGGTGGTGGCGGTGTTCAAATCATTTTCACTTTTGAAGTTAAGGGTTAGATGAGCCTAATTCCAAAATTTCATGCAAATCGGTTCACAGTAAAAAAATTCGGACCTAAAATGCTTCATTGACTGCACTATTTCTCCGCCGGTGTTGGCGCACCCTAGTGACGAACAATGTTAATAAAAAATATTGGAAAGTGATATTACTATAGAAAATATATATACAAAGGCTATACCACAAAAAGGGTAGGCAAAATTGGCCAGATTCAATGATGTTTTGAAGAATGCCGACGAATTGAATACAACCAATGCACAGTCGCAGAATCAGAGCAAACCCACAATTATCGAGAAGCAGTTTGTCTCAGATTCAGGTGGTCAAAGGTATATCTCCTGTGTCTTGATCAGCAACCGGAAAGCCCTACCGAATCCAACATGTCCATACTTGCTGAACTAATAGACGCCAACCTCACGACACCAACATCTCTCTCAGCTCCTACAGCCCCCTCTGCAACCAAATTGGAACCTGCTGTTTCCCCTCCTACCGAGTCCACCATAAACTGTTTGGAATCCTCTTGGACTCTATCTGAATGGATAACGAAGCTAAACAACAACAACACTTCCATCTTCACAGTAAGGAACAGACCAAAATCAGCTGAAACCGCACCGTCTGGTTAGAAAGTTTTTTCCTTCAAAACTACACCATAAAGATCTATAACATCCAGAAGATCTCTACTCCGCACAGTACTTCAATTGGATAAGCATTCTCTCGTGCTACAAATCAAAAAAAATCAAAAATCAAAATTTTAAAGATTATAATTGCACATTGTAACAAGGAAAATAACTTTAAAAAGCTTAGATTAGCAATACCCCTGTTCCCAAACCCGCAAAACAACTTTCTAATCCTAATTGGTCTTTTAAAACCCACAATATGCCAAAATTCGTTCCCCCTTTCCGAATACCCAACATTCCACAGCGTAGAGCCTGTATTTTACTCGCGTTTCACTAAATCACTTATTGAAATAGGTGTGTTTGTCTGAACGTCTAAGCTCTAAAGTGAAAAAAGGAGATACAAGATTTAGATACTCACACTGGAGTTGCGCTCCGCTAGGATTTTAGCAAGCCTTCAGTTAGGCACCTATGTGGTTTACCTTCTGCCAGCGAGTGTTTCCTCACAACAAAAATAACTTACTTATAATAAAATTCACGTAGACATAGAAATTATAAAGACATCCGTTTTGCCTAGCCTTGGCGTTTTAGTAATACGACTAAAGTCTCGGGACCAAACTGCAATTTGGTGAATTAAAGAGCTAGTTATAGACATCACCACATCATTGAATAGTTGGCTGTCGTTGAAAGTTTTCATTTTAAATTTTATATACTGAAAGCGAACAGCATTGGCTTCAAATGATAACAAATTAAACTTAGAGACTCACAAAAACTCCTATTTTACAAGTTATGACTCCAATCATGGTCGACTGTCTTTTGTTATAGAAAACTGCTCCTATACTTCATTGAATCTGGTTGAATGAATCAAAACGAAATTATACAAAATTCAATAAAAATGCCCATAGTGTTTAAATATCATACCCGGAGTATTACACGTGCATGGATATTTTTAGATCAAAATATTCGTCGTTTATTGAAATAAATATTGACCAATAGTACAAAACCGATTAGATTTTAGATTACTGATTGTATACAAACCCCCCCACACCAAATACATATTTACTTATTCGTTTATTTGTTTCTGATCTTTTCATCTATAAAATTCTTCTTAGTTTTCTAAAAGACTTTCTCGTGCATAATTAACACCATAATTGTTACTGTCACCCCTCATTCTGTTTGAAGAAAAAGAATACTATTTTAGATAATCACATTTTTTTCATAGACAAAGTTGTTGATTAAGAAAATACTTGTTCTTTTAAAAAGTACAAACTGTATCTAGTTTTACTAGTGAGGATCTACGCTTTTTTTTATATTTTTCAAAGAACATTTATTACATCAAGATTATATTATTCGATTGTACATCTATATTATAAGTACATATATTAATGGAAGAGGGATTTTATGAGTTTCATTAAAAAAAGATGTTTTGTTTACTACTTAGGAAACATTCAGATATTTGACTGATATAAGTGCTGAAAAAAATACTAAAACCAAAAACAGAAAGTAATTTTCAAAAACAAAACATTTTGTTTTCAATTTTTATTTAACAGAACTTAAAACTAGATAAATCTAAATTAAATAAGAAAATCATTCAATACAAATTGAAAAGGCTGCCTTTTGATATCATAAGAAAACAATAATAAAGAAATATTAAGTCAATTAAAATCTAAAAACGATTTGTACAAAATTAGTAACTTTAATAATCTATTACTACAAACTTAAACCAAAAGCATTCTTTATAAAAACAATTTTAAATGAAATGTTAGTTTTTTTCTTTTAATTTATGCAAGCGCTTTGATTTGGTACAATTCAAAGAAATAAGACTGGATAAGTACACTGTTTTAGTAACTGTTTTGCATATTTAACAAATACACTTAATTCATAAAAATATTTTTATCTTTTTTTTCTTTTTTCTTTTTGGATTGTACGGCAGGCAGTGTTCTCTTAAATCCTCAACTGACACACCATAAAAATATAAATAGAAAAACGAAGTGTGAGTTTATGTTTTCTTTTTACAGATAAGTATTTATGTAGCGAAAATATACTTATGACTAAATTATTTGTGTTTTAATCTTAATTATCGACTTCTTTTAAACTTTTTCGAATTTGATCTTATTTTTAATAGGGTTAGGTTAAGTAAACAATACAAATGCATTAATAAACACTGAAATATTCTTGTATTCGAGTGCTTTTTTTGCATTGATGTTTTAATGACTATGACCGATTGCCCCACCAGTACTAGGTGAGAACATTGTCATGAGACGGCTCTCATTCACTGCTATTACAAGCATAAGTAGAACTCCGGTGGACATTCCAAATATTTGCAGTGCAAACTGCTCGAGGGACTTGTGAGAGGCTGATAATTCTGGCATCTAAAAACAAAAAAAAAAAATATTGGAATTCTAATGTTTTGATCAATATCTTCTATTCTACTCACCATATCAACCAAAGCAATATAAATAAAGAGACCAGCGGCGGCAGCAAACATCCATTGAGCAGCTTCTTGTGACTGACCAAATAGTATTCCAAATATCATCCCAATAAAACTTAGTATTCCTGTTAAAAGATTGTAATAGACGGCCGATTTTACAGACATTCCAGCTTTTATGAGTATTGCAAAGTCTCCAAGTTCATGAGGAAGTTCATGGCAGAATACTGCCAAAGATGTTGAACATCCTCCTGCAATGTTGTCAGCGAATGCGGCACCTATTTCAAAATAAAATAATCATTATTTTAATATGCGCATATTTTTTATTGCATTAAGTGCTATGAGGTAATTCAAGTGGCATTTGGATGGTAGCCGAGGATGTCCGTCCGAGTGATGAGAAAGAAACAAACAAAAACAAGAGCTTACACAGTTTTGAGTATTGAATTGATCATCGCCAGGCTCGGTTCCCAAAGCCAAATATATAAGATTTAGCTTACAGTAAGTGAGTTGAATGACTTAAAGTCGATTAAATACAGTTCTGAACTGATTAAAGAATTGCTGGGTTGCTACAAAAACGCACCTTAATTTGAAAATAAAAGTATGCTCTTTGTGAAATGTGAACAAAAAAAAAAATCTGTTTTAGTTAGGACCAACTTAAACGAAGGAAAAACAAAAAAGAAATGAAAATTGGATTTTTGCGAGACAATTTTACAAAAAATTAAAATTTCGGTCAAAATATCTCCTAATTTTTTTCTGTTAAAAAAGTTGTAATCGAAAAAACATAAATTCCTCGTTCTAGTATTTGAAATTTTGTCCACCAATTTTGAGCGCTAAGATTAGCTGACCCTTTATATATGTATATAAAAAGTATAGTAGCATCACGGAGAGAAAAACGCTTCTATAGCCACTTGCAGTTGGAGATTTGAGTAAATTTCAGGATGTTGTTCAATGGGAAATTAGAAATGTCGCCTAGTTCGTCGAAGCAGTATTCTCCTAGGGCTTTTTTCTTAGAGTGGGCCAGGCTAGGACACTCACAGAGGCAGTGGAATGATCCTTCCTCTGCCCTGCCTCTTCGTCTTGGCATCCTCTACATAAGTGCTAATGCCCATTCTTATCATGTGGGTACCCAACGAGTTGTGTCCTGTGAGAATGCCAATCAACAGAGAGAGGAGAGGTCTGCTAAACTGGACCAGAAATACTGTTTTTTTCTTGGAAGTATCTGGCCAAAGGTTTCTGGAGACCCGACATGTTTCTGTCAGAGAAAGGAAAGTTTCCAGAGCTGCCGATGGTATAGTTCTCATGTCACTGGTTGAGCGAATGCATTCAAGCCTTTGGATTTTGGTCATGGTCTTAAGGTTTGACGCCTTTTCTAATGAAGGCCACCAGACTAGACATGCGTATGTGAGGATTGGTCTTATTATGGATGTGTTATGTCTAGTTTAACCAGGATTTGGTTAACTACTAGGAGCCAGTCTAGCGGGAATAACACTCCTCCTTGAGGTGTACCTCTACAAGTTTTGACTTATAGGGTGCTTGCACCCCTTCTTGTTTTACTATCCTTGTTTGCGTTGGCTCGATATTTATGGAGCTTAGTGGGAATGGCATTGAATTCAAAGTTGTTGAAGGCCCCTTCTATATCGAGGAATGCAGCCAACGTGGACTCCTTGTAATGGATTGACTGTTCAATGGTTCCGACTACTTCATGAAGTGCAGTCTCAACTGATTTGCCCTTTATATATGCATGTTGGGCTGTAGAGATCACATTGTTGTTCAGTTTATTCGGATATGCGTTTCTATAAGTCTTTCTAGAGTCTTGTGTAGAAAGGAGGATAGACTTATTGGCAGTCTGAAAATTTTTGGTTCAGTGTGCGAGAGCTTACCAGCTTTAGGAATCAATATGACTTTAACTTCCCTCTGGTTTAAACATCCTCTCAATATTTCCACTAGAATCGTTACAATCAAGTCTTTAGGGCTTTGGAGCATCATTTGAATAATGTATGCTGAGAATTGGTCAATGGCTCATAACACCTTCCTTTTATCTACTAATAGATTTCCTATGTTGGAGCTAACGTTAGCGCTAGAGTTTCCGTGTTCTGGAGATGTCATTTGAGAACACCCTGAAAAGTGGATGCTCATGAAAGACTCTAGGGTTTCAGAGCATGAGTCAGTCCATGTATTATCAGGTCTTTTAAGAAAACTAGGGGTATTTTGAACTTTTGACATGACTTTTCTTAGCCTTGCAGTGTCATTGGTGCACTCAATATCTGAGCAAATAGATGTTGTATAGAGTTAAAAGAGATATAGGGGAATATACACCAGAAGAAATTTACCCGCAGATAAGTATTGCTAAAGTTTAGAAATTTTAGACGTATGAAAATATAATCAACCCCTATTATGGATGACACTCAACTGAAATTGGGTTGTCTTCTCATATATATAACACGGGCACACAACCCAATTTTCAGTTGGGTTGTCATCTGTAATAGGGGTGTAGAAATAATTTAGCATTCGGATAATAAGATTTTCTACCTTAAATTTGGCAGGAAAACACATTCCATTTATAACTGCACAAAAAACATACACAAATGCTTTCCAAAGTTACTCATCAGCCTCTAGTTATAAATGTATGTATAAATTGATTACGTTTCAGGGTAACATTGTTGATAAGTAGTTACACTTAATCCCTAAAGCTTGCCACTATCAAACTGAAGCTATTAATGCGTAACATAATAAAATACCTCATGGTCTGTTGGATTTCAAACCTAACTGCTGATAAAAAAAAACAAGTAAGTTCGCAAAGTTGTTTCACCTCTTTCAATAAATACGAGAAAATATTTTGCCAACTGTGGCAGCAAACATGATAACACAATCAAGTAAAGGCACATTTTCACCTTTTTTTGTAACATGTCACACTTACCAATAGCCATTCCGTCGGTGAAGTTGTGCAACCCATCGCCCATAATTATCATCCAAGCTACAGCACTCAGTGTCTCGGGTGGAGAGTGAACATGACCATGTTTGTGCGAGTGTCCATGGTGTGATGATTCATGCTCTCTGAGTATAACAGTTACTGTGTCGTTTCGCACCAGAGGCTTATCTTTGCCACAGCTTCCACCAGTTGTTCCATCTGCAAGTGACGTATCATCTAGATTCGTTGAAATTGTGTTACTATCTGGAATTCGGTGGTTCAAGTCGGAAATAGGTGTGTAATTTTGTGAAAGAAGGCTTTGAGCCGTTTCATTCGCGTCACCATTTTCTCTACTGCTGCTATTGTTTTTTTCAATTGCCATGTCATTGCCTTCGGGATTTGGCAAATGTAGCCACACATCATTTTTCGTGTCCATTGCGATCTCATCATAGCAATAGGGATAGGAACTGTACTTTGATTTACATAACTTGTCTCCAGCAACAGAATTGTTAATTGACGATTCTGGATCACGGACAACTTTTACCCGAGACGTTTGTTTATCTTTTTTAGCTCTTCCTTTGCGCCATTCTGAGATCATAGTCAGACCATGCTCGGTGATGTAGAAGAATATTATACCACCCATACAGGTAAGACCTTTGTACACCATATTCGACTCCGTTTGTCCTGCAAGAGACTGCAATACAATAAGAGAAGGTACTTTATTTCGAAGAAAGTTTTATTCTTACATGCGGCAACAAATGCAGAAGAGCATCGCCTGTCATAGTGCCAACAGCCAGTGACACGAGGTATTGTATAATGTGCTTATAATACTTAGAGTCCATAAATGGAATGATCGCAACTCCAATCAAACCCAATAGGCCACACCCTAGCACTGCTATAAATGAGTATACCCAGACTGTATGGAAATAAATTAATTTATTAAGACCGCAATAAATAAAATTTAGTATTTATGTGTTTTTTCTTACCATAAACCATATTTTTTTCTTCAACATTATCTGAGTCTTTTTCGAACAAAAGAGAGCTGTTAATGCACCCTGCACGTTCAAGTGTTACATTTGATGTTAGTTGATATAACAAAACCGGACACAAGTTAAACAAGTCATTTGAATCTAAGGAATACGTTTCTTTGTCATAGGATAATTCATCGCAGGGTGTATTTGAAAGTGGATCGTTTGAGCATTTGTGATTAGGTTTTGAATGATGGTCTTCCTGATGATGATGTTTCACACTCGCTAAAACTTGACTTCCCGTTGCACACTAACAATCAAATGAAAAAGAATAAACAATTAAGCTTTACTTACAAATTACAATCCTTACTGTTTCATTTGATGCTTTCTCCTCTACCATTTTATAAAGGCCTAACTTTTTAAGCATAGTCTCGAACTCTTTAATATTTATAGTGCCATCACGCTGACCATATTCTAGGAATATTCGATTGAGAAAGTCCTCGGTGACTTCAGGTTTGTGTGATTCTTCGCTTAGGTCAGTAGGAACATGACGTTTGCTTCTTTTTGCTGTACCTTTCCTGCGACTTCTCGACTTGTCATATGCATCAATTAAATTGTTGTCGCTATGCTGAAAATCAATGTTTGCGTAATCATTACTTCTGCCAATTACATCGTTTTTATGGAAGACTCTCGCATTTAACCGGAGATTAGTTACTATCGGTTCAATGTGTTCCTCGCAAGGTAGGTGCTCTGCACAAAGCAGACACACAACACAAACCGCCATTATATGACGAGCCATTGCTTCGTCGCCACTCGATCAACTTGTACATGCAATCAACTCAAGCGAACTGTATTCGTTTATGTCAAACAATTTTTTTTTTTCACTCTTTTAGTGCCACATGTATGCTATGAGATGAAGATCTGAAAAAGTAAAAACAAAATTAAAATGAATCAATCACTTACATAATGTCAAGTAATTTGAGGTTGACAATTGATTGGATAAAAAACAATCGGTTGTAGAGAATACATTTAAAAGTTGGATCATTGGCCATTATTTAAAAATTACTTTTAACGATAGTAATATATTTTTTTCTAAAATTAATTTACGTTTTATCATGGTTATGTCTCACACTTTGAACATCGTTAAACTGGTATTGAGTAGTCGCCTGCAAAAATAATAAGCTATCGCGGGTAAATCAACAGCATATTCAATCCAAACCGTATGGAACCGTATTGGTTAACTTCAATCGACAACCACGAAACCTGGGACAACTACGTTGTTCGTAAGTCTACATATGTGCACATGATTAAGAATGTGTACAAGCAAGTAGTGACAAAGTCAACATGTCCAGCCGAAGTCGCCAAAGAATTCCAGGTCACAGTAGGTTTAAACCTTCACCTGTTGTACCTGTGACGTGGTGGTTAACATGTCCGCCTGTTAACCCAGAGGTTCGTGGGTCGAATCCCAACAGGGGCAAAAATATTTTTCCACGGGTATTGCCTGTCGTTCTGTTGGGCCACCCTATTTTTTTTTTTTTTTTCAGTAGGTTTATACCAAGGAAGCTCTGTGGTCATTTGTTTTTGCGTTTTATTAAAATCTTTGACTGAATGGTGGAAGATAAAGTAACTGAAGAGCAAAGAAAATCTATTATCTATACTTTACTGATGGAGCCATAAAAAACGAGGACCTTAAATCCGTCCAACAAGGTATTTTACCTATGAGTAGACGTTTTAGAAGGAAATTGGCTTTTCAACGCATTTTGAGGTCAACCCTACGAAGGAGTCAAGTGGCAGAGCTCTAAAATCACAACGCTTATAGCGCGTGCCGTCTTAGGAATACAAGAAGGCTAAACTAAGGGCGAATTGAAAATTGGGTATATAGACCGATAATATAGTATCGCGTTGGGTATGGGGAAAAATGAGCAAAAAAGGAACGTTTCTATCGACCTATCGACTAGTTTCCCTAATATTGATATATATATTATATATATATATATATATATATATATATATTATATTATTTATACAGTTGCGGTCAAAATAATAGTAGTGTGAGTAAATGCATTGTACATATTGGTATTTTTCCATTTTGTACACTTTCATTGTTTTATATGGTGGAAAAGGATCTCGTCAATATGTAAAAAGACCTCCAAACACCGAATATAATCCACACTTTACAATAATAATGGTATGGGCATGTTTTTTCTTCTACGGAATTGGACCCACAAAGCGGATTGAAGGCATTATGGATCAGCATCTCTATGTTAGGATAATGCAGGAAGTAATGCTACCGTATACTGAATTTCAGCTTCAGTATACGGTAGCATTACTGCCACTGAAATTGTCGTTCAGTAAGAAGCAATGGTTCCAAGAAAGTAAAGTAGATGTGATGGAGTGGCCCGCACAGTCGTCGGACCTTAATCCCATCGAAAACCTATGGAGCGCTGTAAAAAATATGCTTCTTGATGCAAACCAAGCAACTTCTTTTTCCTTTGGGAAGCGTTACAGCAATCATGGAGTTCGATATACACAGGATGGTGTGAAAACCTGATAAACTCTATTTAACGTCCTTGTACTGCTGTTATAGCTAACAAGGGACATGCAACTAAATACTAATTAAAGGTACGAACATTCAGCCACATATTGTAATAAAAATTTTGACCTTATTTTTCGATTTCGTAACATTTCAAGGTAGATTTTCCTTTCACTACTATTTTTTTGACCGCTGAATTTCAACATCTGTTCAATAAACTTGCAACTATCGGATAATAATATTAAACTGATGTTTTTTTTGTAAATAAAAGCTTAAAAGACCACTTTGAAAACCACGTTATTGGTTTCTTAAACTAGAATTGACGGATAAGTTTTTTTTAACTTTGTTGTTTCTTAAGCTCTATACTACTATTATTTTGACCGCAGCTGTGTGTATTAATATTTTACCACATCAGAATAAGGTACTGTTAAAATGACCAAATCGTTCCACTTGAAAGCGCGAAGCCTTACTGCCCTTTAAATACAAAGAAAATTTTAGTTCATGTATATCCAAAATATTTTGAGAATAACCATTTAATTTCAATCAAATCACTTTGTAACATGCTTCTTAGCACCGGAGCTACCTTGGCAAATATTACATAACATCATTTTCTTAACTAAAATCACGACTCCGACATTATTTTATTATGTGGTGCACGTCAAAATATATGTTACCTTGAAGGGAAGTAACAATGATTAACTATTTATATAACCAAGTTCAAGTTCAAATGTAACAATGCAGGCGAGACTGGTCAGTTATTCCGTTCAGATATTTTCAAAACGTAAATGAAACAAAAAAATACTATCCAAACAGAATTAGTATTCAAACTTAAGGAGCAACAACTTTGTTCTTCAACAAGTGTCACCATTTATGTAGAAGTCACATTTTAAAAATAAATACCTGTTTTAATCACAGCAATCAAATTAGTAGGCGATATGTTACACTTGCACACAATAAAATTTAAATTAATCAATATTATGTTAATTCAGTTGTACTTCACGTATCTGGGAGTAACAATGTCAATGTCGGAGACACAACACGTAAAAAACTACCAATTGCTAGACTTTCTGTGTTTCGAATTACGAGTGTACAAAAATGAAGCAACTCAATAGTAATAATTTATTGACAAAACTTTAAATAGCAAACTGTGCTTACATGCCCCAACAAGAGCATATTATCCAAGGACGAAAACGTTATTACAGGATTAGAACAGTAGCACGAACTGATATCGATAAAATATTACCTAGAGACTTCCTCAATCAACAACAACACGCATTGCTGCTCTATCACACTCTGCTGCTTGCTCTTAGTTACTTAAACATAACAAAAACCAAAAATGTAATCAGCAAAAAGACAAGCACGAACGCGCGCAATACCAAGGCAATTTGCAAATAAATTAATATAAATTGGTCAATATAAAGGTTTTTAATTAAATGAACCTTATTTGGTTCTGAACAAATATGTATTAAACCATCATAACGTACTTTGTATCGCCGCTGACGCCGTTGCCGCCGCCGACACAACATCGGTGCTATATTATTTGGCATTCCAAAATTTTTATTGGTTCTGTTTCTGTCTGTTAAAACCAACATGCATCATATTACACTGGAACGTTGGCCATCTTAAACGGTTTTAATTTTTGCCTATTAAGTTAAATTCAATTTCTATATGTTATGACGAGCGGCACACATTCCGATTTGCAGACAAACAATTAAAACCTGATCAAATTATTTGATATGTGTGCAGTGTATATATGTATATAGTACAAGGGGTTGTTGCTTGTTGGTCTTTTAATTTATTTGTTGATTGAGTTCGAATTTGGGTGGTTAAACTTAAAGGTCAAACATCATCTTCGACAAAATTAAAATTTAAAGAAATATTATCCTTTCAAAAAATACTCACACAATAGAGCTGTTTCTGCAATAGGTTGAAATTTGAATAAAATTTTATAAGGTTTCACCTTTTCAATCAGAGACTTTCTGAACTCATTCCCGAGCGATGTTTAATGTTTGACTGCCGTTTTGTCAGATAAGTCATTTGCCTTTATTGACAAATATCAATGCGGATTTTAGTGTGGGAAATTAATTTATTCAATATCTTATAACATTATTCAAGAAGCTTCACACTTGCATTTGTCATCTGTTCTATTACGACTGATTGATTGACTTGCTTATTGCACTGAATTATGTACATTTTTAAATGAGGATATAAGTATGAAGGTATTCTTAAGTGGTGTAACAGTTTTTCATAGGGCATCCCCAATTTAGACTTTTTAAAGTGAAACTCGATGAAACGAAAATGCGTAACGATAAAGAAACATACAAACAATATTTAATATTCTCGGTTTCTTCTTTGTAAGGTTTTCATTGTTGTCTACTAACCATTGTCCATAAGTATGCGTTCAATGTAGTGAGATAGTAAGTACTTATATCTATGCTTACAGCCGAACCTCGTTATAACACTATTTGTTTCTCTCTCAAGTAATTTGTAACGAAATTTATTCATTGAAGTAAAACTTCGTTGGCACCGTCTCACACCTCTATTTACTACCATTTGTTAGTCAAATTTATGAAACTCTATTTTTAAAGACTGTAAGTGATACTAGACAAAACTGTCGAACAGCAACACCGTCTTCTACTGACGTAATTTTTTAATGAAGCGGCAGAGGAAATCAAACAAACAAAGCCTACGAACAGATTCATATGGTATAATTTAAAGAAAGGAAAAAGCAGTCAATTCACTTTGAAATTTCAAATATGACTGTGCAACACCATCCACACCAACAAATCATTCCTAAGGGTTTGCGAGGGACACAGCTAACAAGCTAAAAAAACATGGTGAGAAGAAAGAAAAAAAAACGGCTTTCAAGGCTCGATCAAACTGCACCACAGATAGTAAAGAAGAAAAGGCTTGCTTCAAAAAAGAATACAAACGAAGAAAAAAAACGAAGAAGAATTGTTCACAACTCCAATCACAGAAAATGGAGAACATATATAATAAATCGGGAACTGGAAGAGGAAACCTCTTACGGCTTCCGATGGTTTGCATGAATAATGACAGAAAAACTATAAGTAAGAGAGCAAAAATTCTCAAAATAAGATAATAAGAAGAAAATGCTCAAGAGATTGGTTCGCCAAAGTTCATTAACCATTCCAAGACAAGCCGCTTGCGGATGACAACAAAATTCTGCACAGTTGGAGACAGTATTGAGAAGCCAAAAAGGCAAATACGCTGGGGCAGATGAAATACCATATAAGTTTTGGAAAAGGTGATGGACATCGGGCTCGTACGTGTATAATTTATATTACTTTAAAAGAATTTTGTGCTTATAAAATTTACTTTCCACATTTAGGTATTTATATATTTGAACGTATATGCTCAATTAGTTTTCTTTTAAAATCAATTAAGTTTGTGCAACATTTTACTTCTCTAGGAAGGTTATTAAACCCATTAAACCCCATGTAAAAAATTGTTCCTTGACCCCTTGATGTTCTAGATCTTTCAATTCTTAAGTCACCATTGTTTCTGAGATTTTGCTGCATTACTGAATTTGCTTGTATGTTTTCACATAGGTACCCAGGTAACAGATTGTTTTTAATTTTAAATACACTGCCAACAAATATCATAGTACGCATAAACAGTCTTTGACCAGCATTTAGCCATTTCAAAACATTTAACATAGATCTTATAGGTGTATAAACAATACATTTAATAATTACTCGCATAATTTTTTTTGTAATAACTTTAATCTATCTTTATGGCTTTGAAGATACACATAAATAAGATTAAAGCAGTAATCAAAATGAGGTTTGATCAAGACATTACATACATTAATATATTTTTCCTTATTTTTATTAATACACCTATTTTTTAGACACTTTTTTAAATACATATATAGTCAATGTGATCATTGAAATTTAGCTTTTCATCTAAAACTATACCTAGATATATGTATTAATTTGCTTTACAATTTCATTTGGTTCATTGTTTACAGAATTACAAATCATACATTTAGTTTTGTTTACATTTAGCACCAGTCTGTTCATTTAAAGCCACGCGTTTACTCTTTCGGGGTCTTGGTTTAGCTCCTCTATGCAATCTTCAGTGTTTTTTCCAGTGATGTACAATAAACCATCATCAGCAAACAGAACAAGCTTTGATGAACATACTACCTTGCTCATGTCGTTGATAAATATTAGGAATAACCACACTTCGACGATTGTGCCATTGAGTTGTATACTTAGAGGAACCATGGTCGATAGATGTCACCAAGTAAATAAATCGACATTTGAGATTTCAAAGCAACAGTTTTATTGTGCATTTCTCCATACAAATGACGTTTTCCCTGCTTCCCTTTTCCGCTGCCTTTATTTAAGTCAAATTTCTGTGGAAAGCATTCCACCAAAAATTTCAAATGTTTATTTTATTTACTTGGTGACATCTATCGACGTCTTAACGCAAGCTAGCATGGTTCCTCTATGTATAAAAACTAAAAAGATTGTACCTTGCGTAATTTCTACGTTTACAGGAACTGGTATTGATAAAAAACTGTGTACGCACGTTCATTGCGTTCTCCTCACTTTAAATGATTTAAACCACTTGAGTTAATTTGCCTTAATACCAAAGCGCTTCAATTTTTTAATTAATATTTGGTGGTTTACAGTCTCAAAGGTTCGTTTCAAGTCCAAAAAACACTGCTACAACTACATTTTTTGAATCGAAAACACCTACACTCAGGAATATATTTATAATTCTTTTGGAGTTGATAGTCTATCTTAAGCATTTCAAAAAAAGTATCTTCCCACCAATGTACAAAGCGAAACATGATACATGCAACTGTGATGAAGCTTATGTCCATTGAGCTGGCAAGTCAACAAGATGCAATACAATTATAAGAACCCTAATGGAAAAATATCAACCATCGAGTAAGAAATGGCGCAATCTTCTGTGAAAGAAGATCCGTGATACTCTTTACGTCAAAAATCTTTTAAAAAAACACGATGCAGGAAATTCTTCACTCCTTCTGATCTGGCTACAATTTATAAGGCCTTCATCCGCCCAAAACTGGAGTATAACTCCCATATCTGGTCAGGTGCTTCTCAAACATCTTTGCACCTCCTTGATAGGGTACAAAATAGAGCGTTAAAATTGATGTGATAGTTCAATCGTAGAATCAATTGATTCTCTTGAACATCGTCGAAACGTTGCCTGTCTCACTCTCTTTTATCGCTTTTTTCACAAGCAGTGCTCTAGTGAAGTAGCCAGTTGCATTCCTCCCCTGAAACAATTTAGCCGCAACACCCGCCTCGCTAGTAATGTTCATCAGTTTTACCTTGAGCCCAACTTCGGGCGTACAGTCAAGTATAGAGATTCGTATTTCAGTCGCACCACCCGAATGTGGAATGCTTTACCTGGCTCTGTATTTCCCCTTCATTACGATTCAAAAGCAACGTGCATCGGTGTCTCCTTTCAAATCCTCTCCTATTTTCCTAAATGCTCGCACTGTGTTTAACAACATTATAAGGGTATTCATAACCCCTTGATGTGCGCGTTGATTATAAAAAAAAAAAAAAAAAAAAAAAAAACAGCGACAATAAATTCAGGAATTCCCGGCAAAAAGACAAAATCACACAAGGTATAGACAAATGTAACTAAATCTACATTTGTTTGGCCTCAAACATAGAACAATCCAAAGCTGGGAGGTTTGCCGACGCATTCATTCTAGCATTCTGAAGCCAGCGGGTGTCCCCACTAGCAGATCACTAGTGTGAAGCAGATAAATAGGGCAGCTGTGATACCTTCGAGATCACGGTAGTAGTAACTCCGAAAAAGGAAGAAGAACATCATGGTAAATAAAAGATATTCTTTTGCTATTAGTGCCTCACAACAGTTTCGACCCCACTGCGCTAGCTCGAATGAAGTGCAATCGGGAAGTATAATTTTCGGCCGCCTCTTCGCGCAATATCGACAAAATTAGCAAGGGTTATTCTGAATTAAGTCTATTCATTAGGTGCGTTTTTGCCGCAACTCAGCAAATAAATAAAAAATAGGGTGGCGGAGCAGAGAGCCCCGAGTTCTGGCGCATTTCTCACAATCAACCTTTTATACTTTCCAATTCCAATTTAAATCTCAAGATCAGTTACCCATTTCTTATTTAAAAAAAAAATATCACACCTGCGTTTATAATAAAATTACTATTTGAATCAATTTCCTTGTCTCGTTCTCCAATATTATATCAAAATAAATTGTGAAAAAATTCAAATACATGAATCCGAATACACAAAACAAAAAACGCAAGAGAACGTAATCCTTCCCATCGCATTACTCCCAAGGCTAATGCATAAAATCAATATGACAACAAACTAATTAAAAAATGTGTGATGTGAATGAACAATAAAGTACCTAGTCCAATCAATTTTGTCTTGGAATAGTTCAAACACAAACAAATTATATACAAAGCACATTTCTCATCCCACCTACACTACTTGAGGGTTGAGACCACATTTTTTTTACCAAACCAACACCTGAGCGCGTTATCGAAAAGTAAATTATATAGAAGGTAGCTACAAATGTTTATGTTTGGAAATTTAGGTCAATGAATAAATTATTTATGACAAATCCGCAATGATCAATGTAAATACAAGCAATTCAATTGATTTCACCCGACAAGCAATATTACAAACATACGCGTGGTACTATGCTATGCATAAGCCGGCATTTGCAGGCCAACAATTACTTGAGCGATCCACTTTTTAGATAAGTGATAAAATATTTTTTGGATTGGTTTATATACCATAAATTACCAAAAATTGTTTGTTTATTCATAGGCTATCGTGTTGGAAAATTTTTCATTTGAAAACTCCGGCTGAATGCATTTTTTCCCGATTTTCCTCTAAAATGTCACAATTTGCTATTGTGGAACGTAAATCAAGAGCCGCTTTTCATAATTTTCCATTTATGGTTGGTTTATCAAACAGCAAGCAAAGAAGCATAAAGTTTAAAAATAAATACGAAAACTGAAGTAAATTAAAATGAAAAATACTTTACCTTGTTTTAAAATATGATTTGATGTCTTTCTTTTGCATTTATAGGTGAAAAATAAGATTAAATAAAGCCACCACACATAACACAAATGATCACTTTCATAAAAAGAAAGAAAAATCTTTTCGGTTTAGGTTTCTGATTCTATAATCACGTTGATAAATCAAACATATCATGCATTGAATTAATTGTACGCAATTCCGATACTCATAGTTCAATTCGAATAATTTCTTTTATTTTTCTTTTATATAAATTTTGATTTGAAATGTACGACGGAAAAAATATGTACAATCCAATCAACTCTGCAATACAAAACCGACTGTCATGAAACTGACATGTGAGAAGGGTGGGAAATGTGTGGACTGTGGAGCCCAATCATGTCAGATGTCACCCATAATGAACGCACTCAGCAAACTAAACGTCATGATTTGCATCATTTTAGCTATGGCGGCATTCAACGCGCCAAATTACATTTTCCACCCCTAAGCTCATTTTACTACCCTGCTTTATTTAGGATTTCAAACTTGTTTTGTAAATTCTCTGACACAACTTTATATTCAGCTTTAATATTTAACTCTTGTGGTTCCGTCTGCTTATGCAGTTCATTGTGTTCAAGCAGTAAAGCAAAGTACCAGTAATAGAGCATCCACATTAATTTTTTTATTCAATAGCCAATAGGTCCGTTCGTTTCCACAGTGTTGACCCAGGTTGACTCGATTTTCCAGTCCTCAAAAAACGCTAAAAAACAAATCACCACACATCCCTGTCATTAAAAAAAAAATACATGCCATTTGGCAGCTCTAAAATCGCAACAGCAAAAACCTAGGGTGAGTTGAGGGAAAAATTAGGTCAACCCTAGGGCTCAAAAACACTAAGCTTGACATTCTTTGACTTTAGGTTTCTAAAAAACGCTTTGTGGCGATCCCAGGGCTTCAACGAACAAACTTAATCTAAAGCATTTTCTGATGCTATCAATTATCTTATCAGTGATTTTCTTTATGTCCAAATCTACCCGGTAGATGGAGCAAATCTCAATTTGATGAGTCCCAATCCCAACACTTTAGGCTGCTTATAATTGGTAATCAGAAAGTTTTCAGATAGTTTTACAAGCATACTTTTCAAAGCTATTGAGTATTTCCCAAAAGGAGACCCCAACCAAAACTCCAAATTATAACTACTACCACCACGCGAAGCACAATAGTATCAAAATCAACTCCTTTTAACTTTCGACGAACTTTCTATTCAAAAACAGCAAAATTAAAAATTAAGAGGCATGTAAATTATTAAATTGAAAATTGAACCATTGAAGGTTTATAAACTAAATACCTATTACTACGTTTGCAGTGATGGAAACTAATCAATTTTAATAGTAACGCTTAATAGCTTTCTACGTATATTGTACTGTTCAACAGCTTTGCTGAACAATTACTGCTCGTATCTCTATTTTGCCACCATTTATCTCGCAACCGAATAATTAAAATTCAAGTCAGTTATGACGGTACCTCTATCCAGTTGACTAACATTTAATTACGTGAAAACATAATGAGCCACTTCATGTATGTAAATAAAAAATATATAGTTCATGATCTCAATAAAATTAAGCAAAATACGTGCATTATATTTATTTTCAAAGCAAATTTTAGAAAATAATTATGTAAGTTCTTTAATTCAGAGCTGCAGTTGTTTTGGCACTCTCATGTCTTATTGCGTTAATCAAATCATAGTTAACGAGAAATACAAATCGAAGACCAGCAATCTAAAAACAAAACCGACTTGTTAAAAACGAAACGATTTTTCGCTTATTGCAACACATACCTCTACAACACAATTGTTGGCCAGACGAGTCTTATTGCCACATAAAAGGGGTGTTCCATCAATAAAAATTGGACGCTTGCCCTCGTTGGAAATGAAAAAGTCTCCATTGCTTCGTAGTTTTATTGTGCCCTGTTTGCGCGATACCTTACAGGCTGGCCCCTCAAGTGATAAGTCCACATCAACTACAACCTCTTTCGCATCACGCCCAAAAGAGATTTCCTTGGAACGCATAAGATAGCGCACTAAACGTCCACGAAGAATAGCCAAGGTTTGGCCATCAAATTCGGGTGTGACGCCAGCCCCAGTAAGAGAATCTACCAAGACATTCCAACGTCCAAGTTCGTTTTCTAGCTGACGGATCTCTCGTTTGTTTCGGCGATCTGCTAACGCAAGCTCCACTTCAATTGCATCATCTTTGTTATCAATAAGCTCGGAGTCTAATATTAACTCCTCCGCATCTGAAAAACTCAGAGGTTGATCGTCATTAAAAAGAGGCTTTACAACTTGGTCAGGTAGCAATTGATATTGCTTCATAAGCTGCCAATGATTTTGAAGTGTCTTTGCAGTTCGTGCAGGAAAGAATATTGATGCGTTTTTGTGTAACAGTTCTTGAAACGTTTCCAACTTGGGATTATCCCCCTAAAATTTATCAAATTAAGTGTTAAACGCAATATAAAACTATTACATCTTTTCTTACGCTTTTTATAGTTCCTAATATCTCTTCTTCTTGTACTGTGTATAATGCGCGACTTTGTACGCTTTCAACCAATTCCGGATGGAGGTTTCTCATTGCAGCTACAGCTATTCTCGAAATAGACTCTTCATACAAAAGTGTATACCAACGAGCTTGCATCTCCTGCAAGGTGAACTTGCAAGAAAACTTTGTTCCCCGATGAACTGTTCTTAAATCGTTAGTTTGTTGAATACCTATTATGAGGGCAAGATCGTCGATGGGTTTCCATCTGCCTAAGTCTTTTGTAGCAATCTGATTAGGAGGCCGTCCCGGCTTTTTTGATTTTTTTCCTGCTTTGAGAGACTTTCGTTTTTCAGACATTTGTTGAGCCGTTAAAGAAACCAAACTTAAAGTTGGTAAATTTTGGGCGTTAACTGAAACTATATGCGGAGGTGTATCCCCACTGGGAGTATGTACTACTGTAGCTGCAGTAGTTGTGTCGATATTCGGTGCTGTTGTCACGTACGATTGAGACTGGGTTCTTGGTCGTCCAACTCTATTTTGTTGAGATTGTGGAAAACCAATACTGTATTCGACTATTTCGTCGTCAAAACGTTTGCGTTTGATTGAGCGAGATGAACTAAGAAATACAAATTAATAGAAAAAATAGATTAGAAAAAAATTGAACAAAGAAGGCCATGACAAAATTTAAAACCTTCGGCGCTTTTGATCGTTTTGAATTTCGATAGGAAGATTCTGCATAGAAGACGAAAACACTGTAGTAATTTCAGATGTAGTAGGCTCACTCGTTGTTTCCATAACTTGATTTAGTTCGAGAGAAATATTTGTGTTTTTGTTGAAATTTGAAATATTTCGTTTTGCCTACGAAATATACATTTTTCAAAAGTCAAAATGACTGCTTGGGTTTTGTGGAGAGACTAGATGAGCACTTTTTATTGACATGTCAAACGCAACGTTACGCAAAAGAAATTTTACATTTCCATTTTGTATACTTTGTTTAGTTTGTTTGTTTTCCATGCATTCAACACAGATAATGCAAAGAAATTTGCTAACAAAGCTCTCAGATTGTTCATTTTTAGTTTTAAATTATTGATCACTATTTGACAACCGAATAATTACCTTATACCCTTGTATATTTATTCTATAGTATTATCACAGTTCATTTCTCATTTTCAAAATGAATTTGGAATGTTGTCCACAACTTTTTTTCCTATAAAAAGCTATATGAAAAAAATTTGTGGAAAACATTCCGAATTCATTTTGAAATAAGCAATGAACTGTGATAGTACTATAGAATAAGTATACAAGGCTTATACTTAGCATTGAAAATAAATAGCAAGACAGGAGGGAGCTCTACACACCCAGCCTACTCGATTTTTACAAATAAATGTTTGTTGCGTGTTTGTGGAATGTTACTTTGAAGAAGTCCACTTTGTCTATTTTTTGAAACTTCTTGCGAATGAATCGCCTCAGAGCGCTTTTGCAGTTGTGGCAGCAGCAATTGCAGTTGTTAAATTAGGTTATACCTTATACAGGGAATACCCACACCAACTTGGCAGAAAAAAATTAAGTGCTTACATACATTCCTATTGTAGCAAAAGATTTCTTTGGTCTAGGTTTCGCTGTTAAATTTTAGTTTTTTGTTTCTTTGGCTCTATTCTGTCAGTTCAAGCAATACAGAGTTCAACGTATCGTAAGGAAGTTATTACACCCCTGTCTTCTGTTCTGTGCTAAGCTCATCCATACAAGACATTAAGCAGCACCTCACTTGATAAATGCCAAAAACATAAAAGAAAGAAAATATAAAGGAAAAATAAAAGGGAAGGGAAGAGAAATTTTGTGCTTCTTTCTACTTGTGCATCACCAAGAAAAAATTTTATTTTTATCTTTGAACACAAATGTCCATTGTTTTATCACTGAAGTGATACACTCAAAAAGCAATCATTAAGTAATCAAACAGAAACAAGAACTAAAAAGTAGACAAATGAGGTGAGTTGCCTTCGATTTGTCATACCAATCGACTACAAAAAATTTAAACAAAATCGATCGAAATGTACGCGTCATGCAGCCAAAACTTTGAAGAGAGTCCGATTTCGGACAATAAAATGGACATATCAGAAGCTACAACATCTCAGGAAGAGTCGGCTGGCGTTTCACCAATAAACGACATTACGTCCGACCAAATAATCACACAAGATCTCAATGAAACATCAACAAAAATAACCACTGCAGAACTGGGCCAAGATATAAAACAGTCTTTGCTGAAGACGAATGGACAAGAGAATGGGTTTTTAGACAACGATACTGGAGTACCTAGTGTGCTGCGCCTTGGACAAAGCCCGTTCGCCCATCAAAAGAACACGAATGCACTTCGTAGTGAACTTACACTGGCAAATAGTCACCCTCTTATGTCGCCGACAGCTACTGATTCTGATTCTGAAAACAGTCACTATCAAAATAGAAAGAAACTCTTTAATTTTCCAGATGTCGTGCCGGAGAGTGAACAGAAGATGACAACACCGGCCAAGAGAATAATATCAAACAAAGTGTCTATTGTTGAAGCAAAGAACTCATTCAACACAAATCAATCGTTGGGAAATCTCAGTCCGAAAAACCGAATAAAATCTTCTCCAATCCGTGCTTCAAGTCCAGATGTGATAAGTAGTGAATCAGAAGCTGAAGTTTCTCAATTTCAAGCTGCTGTAGAGGACAACTACCAATCGGTTGCATTGATAGCAAAGGCACCAAACAGATCGCTGCCGAAGCCACTGAGCACTCGCAAAATAAACAGTATTGTCACACCAGAGCACAGACTTTCGGACGATATGTCTTCGTTAGACTCCATATCTAACCATAGCTTCGACGATGATGATGACCTTGAACACAATTTGGCTTCCCTTAGTCCTTCGAGTTCACTCATCGACGGAATTAACGACGATAGAGGCGATGACTTTCCAGAGTTGGATACGCCCACAAATTTTCACTCCATTGATCAAATTCCCTTTTATTCGGCGGCTGATGAACGACGCGATTCGAGAAACTGGCAGAAAATAACACTACCTGATGGACATACTCGTGAAATAGATATGAAGGTGATAGAACCCTACAAACGTGTCCTTTCCCATGGTGGTTATCTCAAAGCGGGAGGACACAATGCGATAGTAATGTTTTGTGCATGTCACTTGCCAGATAGATCTCGTACTGATTATCATTACGTTATGGACAACTTGTTCCTGTATGTAGTGAAAACACTAGAGCAGTTGGTCACCGAAGATTATGTCCTGATTTACTTGCATGGCGGCTCAAGTCGCCGTAATGTTCCGCCTTTCCCATGGCTTAAAAAGTAAGCTCAACTACAACTGTATAAACTGAATGTTATGTTATTTTACTTCTTTTCCTTAATTTAGATGCTATCAACTTTTGGACAGACGGCTTAGAAAAAGTTTAAAAAATATGTACTTGGTGCATCCAACATTTTGGCTCAAGTCTATAGTTTGGATGTCCCGGCCTTTTGTAAGGTAAGTTTGGAAAATTACAATTCTTACTTAGGTGCGCACTACAGTTCGGGGTGAACCTGGGCTCAACCAACTTCCTTCTATAACGACTTCGATTGCGGGTGTCCAGTTTTGCATTCTAAGTCGGTTGAGGTCTTCTTCCACTTGATTGCGCTACCTAAGACGAGGTTTTCTCCTTCCGCAACTTCCCTGCAATTTGCTTTGGAAAACCCGTCGAGCCATAGTTTTTATGTCCACCCGCTCTACACATCCTGGCCATTGTCGCCCATGTCGCGGTACAGCTCATACAGCTCGTTGTTGTGTCTTCTTCTCCACACTTTGTGTTCGCATACGGGATCAAAGATCATTCGGAGAATTTTTCTTCCGACACGACCAAGGGTTTCCTCAACCGCTTTCGATAAGGTCAATGCTTCCGCGCCGTAAAGCAGGTTGGGATAATCAAGGTATTATAAAGGGTTACCTTGGTTTTTCTGGAGAGGATTTTGTTTCTCGATGGCCTTTTTAGCCCAAAGCAACGGTTGGCAAGAGTTATTCTTCGTTTGATCTCCGCACTGATGTTGTCCGTGTCTAGCGGATCTTAGGTAGAAGTCCTCGAAGTTATATCTGTATATTGTGACGTTTTGTCCAATTCTTCGATGTTCTGTATCCTTGTTTGATGACAGCATATACTTCTTTTGTACGAATTTTGCAGGGATGCCCAAATGAGATATGGCTCTGTAAAGCTCGTCTCTGTAAACACTGCTATACCCGGCCTTGAAATTGGTAAAAAGATGGTGTATATCGATATTATATTCCCTGTTTTTTTCCAAGCTCTGCCGTAATGTGAAAATTTGGTCGATTATGAACTTATCTGGTCTAAAACCATATTGCTAAGGACCTATCGAGTTGTTGAAGTGGTGTTTCAGACTTTCAAATATTACAGCAGATAAGATCTTATAAGCGACGTTAAGGTGACTTATCCCTTTATAATTGGCGCAATTGTGAGGATCTCTCTTTTTTTTAAATCGGGCATAGGATACTGAGGTTCCATTCATCGGGCATGTTTTCTTCCGACCATATCATGCAGATCAGCTGGTGCATGCTTCTTTCCAACTGGTCGCCAGTTGCCTTGAAAAATTCGCCATCAAGCCATCTGCACCTGCAGTGCAAGCTTATGGCAAGCTTAACTTCTTCCAGGCAGAAGGACGGCTTTCTTGATCATCGCCCAAGTTGAATGGGGCATTCTGCCTAACAGCGGAATTTGTGTCTTCATCGCCATTAAGCAGTCTGCAAAAGTGGTAGCGACTGTGACTATATTACTATGTTTCCCTACTGGTCTTTACAGGCTTGAGTTCGGGCTTTACCACCCTGGCAAGATCTCTTTACCTTTTAGTCAAACTTCAGAATCTCGTTCCTGTCATTGCACCTCTAAATTTCCTCTCAATGAGACAAAGATAGCTAACGGCTTCAACGCTGGAATCTGAAATAAGAATTGTAAAGCTTTCGGAATGTAAATGTGTCCAGTTAGTTCTTTTTAAAAACATTTAGAATTTGTGGATTCCACTGCTAATCCGAAATTGATAGTAATTAAATATCCTTTTCTGGAATATTTTACTTTATGGTTAGAATGTCTGGCTATTAAATGGGAGTTCAAGGCTTGTTTATCGCTTACTTACTTACTTAAGGTGGCGCTACAGTCCGGGTCGGACTAGGGCCTCAACCAACATGCTCGGTCCCTAGCTAGCTGCCTCCAGTTTTGCACGCCAAGTTGGTTGAGGTCCTCTCCTACTTGCGTGCGCCACCTGAGTCGCGGTCTTCCTCTACTGCGCCGTCCCTCGGGATTGGATTCGAAGACTTTCCGGGCCGGAGCGTTGGTGTCCATTCGCTCTACATGACCCAGCCATCTAAGCCGCTGGACCTTGACTCGTTTGACAAGGTCAGTGTCGCTGTACAGCCCGTACAATTCGTCGTTGAATCTTCTTCTCCATTCTCCATCTATGCAGACGGGACCAAATATCACCCGAAGAATTTTTCTCTCGAAGCATCCTAAAGCGTTCTCGTCTGCCTTTGACAAGGTCCATGCCTCTGCGCCATATATAAGAACCGGGATGATAAGTGTCTTATACAGGGACACTTTAGTTGCTCGAGAGAGGACTTTACTACTCAATTGCCTTCTTAGTCCGAAGAAACAGCGATTGGCAAGAGTTATTCTTCGTTTGATTTCAGCGCTGGTGTCGTTGTCTGAATTAATAGCGGCGCCTAGGTAGACAAAGTCCTTAACTACCTCAAAGTTATAGCTGTCAATCGTGACGTTCTGTCCAAGACGTCGGTGTTGGGTGTCCTTTCTTGATGACAGCATATACTTGGTCTTGCCCTCATTTACCACTAAACCCATCTTCTTCGCTTCCGTCTCAATGCTCATAAACGCGCCATTGACATCACGCTGCGTTCTTCCAATTATGTCAATATCGTCGGCATATCCGAGCAATTGAACGGACCTTTGAAAGATTGTGCCTCTTGTGTTGACGTAGGAGTTTTGCACTATTCTTTCAAGAACGATGTTGAAGAAGTCGCATCACAGTGCATCGCCTTGCCTAAAACCTTTTTGACATTGAATGTATCGGTGAGATCTTTTCCGACCCTGATGGAGCAGCGTGCGTTCTCCATCGTCATCCTACACAATCGGACAAGTTTGGTAGGGATGCCAAAACTAGACATGGCTCTATATAACTCCTCTCTATAGATGCTGTCATAAGCGGCTTTAAAATCGATAAAAAGGTGGTGGGTATCGATTTGAAGCTCCTAGGTTTTTTCCAAGATCTGCCATAGTGTGAAGATTTGGTCTATGGTGGACTTTCCTGGTCTAAAGCCGCGCTGATAAGGACCTATCAGGTTGTTGACGAATGGCTTCAGACGCTCACACAATACGGCAGAGAGGATCTTGTACGCGATGTTAAGAAGACTGATACCTCTGTAGTTGGCGCAGTTCAGAGGGTCTCCTTTCTTGAGGACCGGGGAAACGATGCTGAGGTTCCATTCATCGGGCATGCTTTCTTCCGACCATATTTTGCAAATGAGCTGGTGCATACTCCTGACCAGGTCATCGCCGGCCGTTTTAAACAATTCGGCAGTGAGGCCATCAGCTCCAGCCGCTTTGTTGGACTTTAGCTTGGACACTGCTGTCTTCACTTCGCTCAGGTCGGGTTGGCGGAATTCTTGGTCTACGTCGCCTAAATCGAATGGTTCTATCTCTCTAGCAGCGGAATTGGGTCCATCATCGCCGTTATAGAGCTTGGAAAAGTGGTTTTTCCATATCCTCAGCATAGACTGCGGTTCCACCACGATGTTCCCTTGATCGTCTTTGCAGGCTTCGGCTCGGGGCTTGTAGCCCGAGGCTGTTGTTTTTACCTTCTGGTAAAATTTCCGAACCTCATTCCTGCTGTGGCACCCTTCTATCTCCTCGATCGCGCGCTTCTCATGCTCTCTCTTTTTCCGTCTGAGAAGCCGGTGTTCGTCTCTCCTCTTCTGCTTGTAGAGCTCATAAGCAGTTCTATTCTTTTTGTGCAGCGCCGCTTTGTATGCTTCCTGTTTAGCTGCATGTGCTTGCCGGCATTCGTCGTCAAACCAGGGGTTTCGTTGTGGTGGCCGTGTGAAACCCAGCACTTCAGAGGCGACATCTCTGATGGCTGATTGGCAGTGCTGCCACTGGTTCTCTATACTTGATGCTGGCGGCATAAGACTCCTTGAGAGGTTGTAAGAGACTCGATCGGAAAAATACTTGGCGATCTCTTGCGATTGTAGTCGTCCAACGTCGAATTGTCTCACAGTATTTCCTTGTGTTGGCTTGGATCGGGATATCCGCAGTCGTACCTTGGCTACAACAAGGTAATGGTCCGAGTCAATGTTGGCCCCTCGGAAAGTTCGGACATCCTCTATACTGGAGAAGTGTCGTGCGTCGATCGCAATGTGGTCAATCTGGTTGACGGTTGATTGATCAGGAGATTTCCATGTCCCTTTGTGGATATTTAGGTGCTGGAACCGCCTACTAGCTACCAGAACATCTCGCCCCGCAGCGAAATCGATCAGCCTGAATCCGTTATCGGAGGTGTTGTCGTGCAGGCTGTATCTTCCGATTATTCTACCAAAGATATTCTCTCTTCCTAGCTTGGCATTAAAATCTCCTAGAACAATCTTAATGTCATAGCCAGGGCACTGCTCATATGTTTTGTCCAGGAGCTCGTAGAATATGTCTTTGGTGTCTTCATCCTTTTCCTCTGTGGGGGCTTGTGCGCAAATGAGGCTTATGTTGACGAATTTAGCCTTGATGCGGATTGTTGCTATACGCTCGTTCACAAAGTTGAAACTCAATACTTTTTGCCTGAGTCTGTTTCCAACAACGAATCCACATCCAAACAGTCGCTGCTTCTGTTCCCGGTAGCAATCGCCGTAGTAGATATCGCAGTCTTTTAATCTGCGTCTACCTGGTCCATCCCATTGCATTTCTTGGATAGCGGTAATATCTGCTTTGTAGCAGTTTAGGGCTTCCGCTAATTGTTCGGCTGCACGTGGCCTATTAAGGGACCTAACATTCCACGTACAGATCCGAAGTTTGTCCGTTTTTTTTGCTATGTTCGTCATCAGTAAATCCGTCCGTATCCGAGGCTTGTTGGTGCTTCGCAACTAAGAATTGCTTTACGTGGCCGGGAAGTCACCCCGACAGCACGACCCCCAACCTGGAGGGCCAGATCCTTGTATAACTCCAAAGATGGGGAGCCGGATAAACCGTTCCTTATAGGCCTGAGCTCCAAATATGTTGTAGTAGCCCTATAAGGTGTTCACTAAGTAGTTCAACCTGACTGGAACTGTAGACGCCACCGTTGATTTCATCTAGGGAACTCCTCCGCTGCCGTCTGGATGAAAGAAGATGTGCCTTAGTGGGAACACCTCTCCCCCCCTCTCTCGTTTGCTGCCACCAACAACCTTCCACTAGGGTTGAGACCCAATCTCCAGTTGAGGCACCCGATGTTCACCACGTGGAGGTGAGAGTAGGAGTTGATAGACAGAGGTGGGTTTTAAGAAAAACCTATGAACGCTAGGGTCCTCTTGGGTGCACGTGTCTACCATTTAAATATCCTTGTTTATCGCTGTCGAGTTTCATTTTCCACAATATTTACTCTGCCTTTAAAAGCAGTTTTTCACCTAGCCGTTTGCAAAATGTGTAGATCCCTCGATTTCTAAAAAGCTATTGTTAAGAAAAATCAGCTAGGGCCCAAGGCTCCCCCAAGGCTCTGTTGTGTCACGTTATTCATTCAAAATGTTTGTTAGTAATGTTGAAAAACTTCTACTCATTTAATGCGTTCTCATATTTATAAAATGAGACCGAAATCTGTCGAAAAAAGACTCTTTGTAACCTTCTTCCCAAATTAAAAATCAAATTGAATTTCAAAATAAATCTCCTGAGGAAAGTATGTAAGAATATGCTTTTTTATTATGCGACGGAAGTTAAATTAATTGTGGCTCACACTGTACCACTCCATTTTTTAAATATTAATTTTTAAGTACATACACATATTTACAAAAAAAAGTGGCCCAATCGTTCTTTTTCAATTTGAATCTTATACATACATACTAGTAACAATAAGCTGTGTTCTAATCCAGGCTATTATATCTGTAACAAGCATTTTAACATTCAAATTACAAACAAATAAACTTTCAAAACTGACCCACTTTTTTGTAACTTAATGCATTTTAGCGTTGACGCTCTTTTTAAAAATTTTCATTTTTATACTTTTAGCTCTAAATTTTGGCGCAAACTAGTCTACGTGCAAACTTTGAATGAGTTGAGCTCCTTAGTTGCTGTAGAAAAGGCAGCCATACCCGACAAAGTAAAACAATATGATGCAAAACGCATATAAAAGTCACAAACTCAAAGTATCTACGCATGTTTATAAGCAGCAACGAGAAGCCATGACTATCCAATTAATCACTATATTCAAAAACGTTCAGCAAGTCAGCCCAGCCCGCATTATCATTCTTTCAAAGACGCAAAGAACATATTTTAGCAAAATTCTTCAGATCTCATTTGTGCATTTGTGTTAGCTTTTTTATCAGTTTCAATGCATACTTTTTTACTTTATTATTGACTCATGTTTTGTATCCTTTTTTAAATTAATTTTGTGATATTGATGTATTATGTAATGCAATTATACGTTGCTTATCTCACTTGATATTAGTTAAAACGTTGAACTTTAAAACATTCCTCTAAAAAAGTATTCTTTTGTCGTTTAGTTAGTAGAATTGTTGTATTGTAGAATTAATATATTCACAAACATTAGAAGTCAAAATAACATCGAATATTATGTAGATTTTATATCAAAACAATGCATAAAAGAATAAGGTAATCAAAAACAAATCGTATTGTAGCTACATACAATAGTATCATTTTATCTAATTACTCGTATTATTCATATGTAATTTGAAGCAGCTGATAAAAGAAAATAAAACAAATTGTGTTTGTAAAATGAAAAAATGAGTTCTGGTGTTCAATTCAATGATAATTTAATATTATTTGAATCCAACTTCAACTAAATACCTCTCAAAGTATTTTGCTTTTATAAATATAAATTTAAAAAAAAAAACTGACGCTATCCGTGTTAATAGCTTTTAGCAAAAATATTTATTTATAAAGTCTATGCACAGAAAAGGCAGATTACATGTAGTATTGCATCAAATCTAAGCCATCAGCTAGTTTTCATTTGTCTATATGCTAAATGATAAAAGAAATGCATATAAGAACTGTATATGTATGTATACCTATAGTAGTTTAAAAAAAATATGAGCATATATTTAAAAAGCAAAGCAAAATGACCACCAAATTCGTTTGATATGTGTGTAGCAATAAAGAAGATGTGTACAATGTTTTAGGTAAAGTTATTGTAAAAAATAAAGTATATTTCAGTATTTGCCCGAAGACGTGGTGACTGATGAAAAGTTTTGAGTTTTTTTTTTTTGCTTTTATACTTGTATTTCAGATCTGATCGGTAGGTTACAATAAAGACAAGACTGAGTACAAACTGTAATCGATATTGACCTTTCACCGTTATCACCTTGAGGACAAAAGAAAATAAAAGAACTCGTGTTTATTGACTGACAGAAATGGCATAAAAGATGAGACCAAATCCAGAAATCCTTCTCTCTAACTGTGGTTTTTTAAAAACAGCAACAGACATTTCAGACGCCATTTTTATATCCAGGTAACTTTATGCATAAATCTGATGTGAAAAAAGTCAGTTCCAAAAAAAGACCAGGGGCCAGATTCTATAAAAAGCGAAACGAAAGCGATCAAACGTTTTTCAATAGGAAAGGCATTGCAAATCGTTCGCACACACGAAAACGTTTGTTGGCTTTTTACTTACACAATATCACCCCAGTTAAATATTCTGCCCTATGACAGTTCTGGGCGCTTGCATGAAGCGACCGAATGTTTAATAACGAATTACTTACATGACATCATTACTACGACAATAGCTGCTCGTACATGCGGTTCAGACACTTTAAGGAATTAAGCTATCAAAGATGGCTCAATTTGTTTAAACTAAGGAAAATGCGAGTAGTTCATTTTGACCCTGCAAAGTTATCAGTTATTATCAACATAGTCTACAATGCAGTGAGCACAAGACAACGTAGATATGTGGATTCAAATAAATAAATAGGGTATAAATCTTGCGGAGCCTCGGGCCTTACGCATTTCAGGTACCTATGTACAATTTTCTATCGGTTTCTATCATAACATACCAGCTATTGAAAGAATTTTAGACACAACAGTACACCCATCCAATTTGCTAATTTTCCCACTTTTAAACAAACACAAACTTAACCTTATATGTATAAATTAACTATCCAACTTACAATATTATTCTACGTTTTCCTTTTCAAATTGTAACTTATCCTTTTGTGTTTTATGACTTAAATCTTATATAACTTAATTCAAATTTGTCATTCCCTATTTAAAAACTGCCATATTATGGGCTTTGCTCCCCGGCGCTAATTATTCCGGACAGTGTAAATTTATTTCTTACTGTTACCTGTGAAATAAATAAATAAACATCGGTGGGATTGTCAATTTCTCGCAAAAGGCCGCGTCTGTGGAAAAACAATTGGATAAAGGTTTGTATTCTAGGACTCTCACACAATAAGCAGTTATGGTAACCATTCCCAAAGCAGCTTAAAGAGCAAGTGGCTTTTAACGGACACTACCAACGACACATAGAATTCTAGTTGTGCAATGATCCAATGATGAATCTTAGGTAGTGAAAAGTAGGAAGAAAATGACTTTCCAATCGTAATGGAAGTTCCATCCAAATAATTGAAATAAATAGGTTCGCAGAAGCTTCCAAAAAGAATCAAGGAGTGTGTCCATCATCTATAAACAAAAAAGAAAGGGGTGCAAGGGGTGTCGTGAATCATATTCAATAGCTAAGACAAAACAACCTGAACAAGTTTCAATTACCTTCAATGATAATGAGATTTGTTCGCCGAAGTTCATAAATGATGATGAAAGACAGCTGTTGATTCTTTTTTTTTTGTCAGGAGGAAATTTTTAAAAGACATTTGGCAGTATTCGACACCAAGTAGTGTGGGATTCTTACCTCACTAAAAACTCCTCGTAATCAGAACCAATCTATGAACGATCGACAACAGATTTTTCTTTCTCAATAATATAATCGCTTTAAGGGAAGCTTAAACTTTTAATGCTTCCCATGACTTTTAAACCATTAGCTCGTGTGGATTGTTTCTTCTTCTCTCCGAACATTGCCGCTCGTATTTAATACGGACTCCATCTCAGAGTTGATATGACTATGCAGTCGCTGATTGTGTGATACAGTATGTTTTCTTACAACTTCTGTAACCGTTTCTATTTGTAGGTCACGATGTAAATCGCTATTTCTTATATACCATGGTGCATTTACTATTCCACGAAGGACTTTGTTCTGGAACTGAACTGGAGCTTGTTGATGACGACAAGATTGTGCCAACAGTATTTTGATGACCTCTTTGAACCAAAAGTTTCCTCGCAAGCACTTCTCGAAAGCTGAGTCAAATTTAACGCAAATTCGAAATTCTTCTTTCCAAGCTTATAGGAGGCGATAATCTGCCTAAGCTATGCAAAGAAAGCTGCCTCTTACAAATGCACAAAGAAAGAATACGAAATATAAGGATTCAAAAATGTCATAGGGAACATAATAGAAGTATTGAGATTTCTTGAAGGATTTATGTTGTGTTAGTTGTGGATTAGTAAATGCATTTTATCGAAAGCATTGAGGTTTTCAAGTACCAGTACATGTGCACCAGGGAACATATCAATAAATTACAGTATTTGAACACATACCCTTATTACATTCAAAGCAATAGACATACTTATTTGATCGATTCGAGTGCAAGCTCACATTTTATTCAGTTCATTAGCGTATTCAACGGTTCCTTTGATATTAAGTTATACATGTATGTTTGTGAACTGCTTCTTGCAAAGAATGGCTTGATCAGTATTCTATACGTATAATAAAAACGTAACAGTGCGTTGTTTGTTTGTGCACGCTAATCTCAGAAACGGCTTATTCTATCTAGATGGGATTTTCAGTAATATATTGTGGTAAGCTTCACTTAACATTTAGTTTTTATTTCATGTCCATCGGTTGATAAATAAAAAAGTTATGCCAATTATTGCGGACGAAGTCGCTGGCACACCTAGTCTAGCATAAATCTGTCTTTACCTATCTATGTAAAATTTGCTGAGATTATAATCTCCAATCAAAATGACCGAAAATTTTAAAACAGAAATACTTTTGTTGTATTAAAATCAATTTTATTTTATCTAAAATAAGTGTAAAGAAAAATTATTTATATTGTACTCCAAGCTTCAATCACAGAGCTTTGCACTGCTCAAGCATTTCACTGAGCAGAGTTCCATAAAGTTTTTTTTTATAGAATAAAGTTTCACATTAAAGTTAAGAAAACGGTATAAAGGCCGGCAAATCTCCCAGCTGCGGACGTTTTCTTTTTGGAACACTACTAGTAGCTGTCGTCGTTTCTTCATCGCTTTCATCGCTTTCATTGTAATCATAGTCATTTGTTTCTGAAACTTTACCTTTCTCACCTATTTCTTTCGATTCTGACGCAGCAAAGTACCGAGTATTCACTGAGGTTTCTTCCGATTCCACAACCGATGCTATGGAACTATTTGGTGATGATTTCATTGCTATGCTTTGTCCTTTCGGTTGGCAAGGTTTGTTCTTAGATGGCCCCTCTTTCTTTATGTGGGTTTCTTTTCTTTTGCCAAGTGACATATGTTGCTTTCTACATAAAGGACACTTAGTCTTTTCACATATGCCTTTGGTCTCCATATCTGGGCACACAAATTCATGGCGTTTGTTACACTTATGGAACATGCATGAAAAATAAATTAAAGTAAACACGCAATAAAATTGGAAGTGAAACTATTTACCTTTTGAGCAAGTTTGCAGAATCCTTTTAGAAAGTCAACACATATCTCTGCTTTCGCACTTAATTTCTTATGCAAATATGGACAGTCCTGCCGGACACAACATCCTTGAAGAAAGAACTTGCAAACCGGCATCTTCGAAAGGGATACGTTGTGTGATAGCAAACAGGATTTATTAAGGCATTCGCCACGAAGGAATCTGAATAACGAAACAGTAGTAACGTGAAAAACAAATATTTACAACTAACCTTGAGCAGATGGCGACGTGCAATTTATCATGAACCTTCATACATTTGCCCCTCTCAAATGAGGCACATTTCCCCACGCGTTGAAAAATGGGACAAGGTATATTGGTCTTAACAAATCTTTTGGAGAGCAGATGGATACTTTTCTGTCTTGCACTGCTTACGTGGTTTCGGGTCAAGTGTGTATGAGTGCGAACAAGAACGTTTTTCGAATTGGCGACGTATGTCAAACCACCGATATCAATTCGCCTAAGTGACTTTTTCTGTGACGATGGTATAGAAGTCGTTGCCCTGGTGAGGCTGAAGCCACTCTTGTCTAACAGATATTTAGCCCCCCTAACAAAAATGGCACGTTCACCCGAAGCTCTTTTAACTATCGCAGTATTTATGTTTGCAACATTTCTTGTATCATTTCTTTCGAGCTTGTTTCTTGTGGATTTGTAAAGAACTCCGTTTATATTGAGCAGCTGCCTATTCTTTGACAAAATTGAAGTCGGAAAGGTAGACTTGGAGAAGCTCAACGCATTCAAGTTTCTGAAAATTAAAAACAATTTACGATTCGCAGTCATATTACTTTGATATCAGTTACCTTTTGACAAATTTGGAAACCGTTTTCTTCGAAAGGGAGTCTGATGACCTCCTCAAGGCATAGCGACCAGTAAATGAAGTTTTCCTTTTTCGAATTGGATTTGTTTCACTCAAAACCCTTCGATCGATTTTATACTTGGCCTGCGAGCTGTTGGTCATTTGAAGGAATTTAGGCTTGCTACTGACCGATGGACGAACAAGTTTTCGAAGGCCAATTTTAACCAAACCGCCAGGTGCGGGACAAGGCGATGGAGAAATGCTGTTCGTAGGTGCTGAACTTATTGGTGGTGGTTTCATTGGTATTCTAATTATTTTTGTTCTCGATTTTGATATGATTTGATTGCGCAGCAGGGGTGCACTAGAAACTGTTGCATTTTGTTGCAACAGCTGCTTTGGTAAACTAGGAGTTTCGGGAGTTACATAAAGTTGTGCTTCGGATTGATAACAAACTGGGTCTTTGGCTAAAAAGTTTGGATTTACATGTATGGAGGGGTTGAGTTGTGCCCGAAGAAAATTTGGATTTATGTGCGTAGGTGGAAGTTTATTGAAGTTTGGATTGATAAAGATTGTTCGTGATGACGGTGCAGCACGGTCTATAGGAAACATTTTGAGAAAGTAATATCGAAGGCTCCGATTTCACAGTGTGAATTTTTATTAATAAAATATTTTAATAATCGTTTAGCTATTTACAAATTATGATAAAAAATAACTTTCAAGGAAAAAAAACAATACACACAAAGAAAAATAGTTCACTAAAAAATTATTGCAGATTTTGACATTGGGAGTTGATTTAAAAATGGCGTACAGCTTATGCTCGAACCGGAAATCAGACTGCAAGAAAAAAGTGTAAGCGAATGCGTTCAGTCATTTTCAAGCAGTTTTTCGTTGATGAAAGATGATCATGCTAAATGCAATAAATTCTAAAATTTGCGTTTTTGTGGTAAATCCGTGAAAATCGAAACGATTGTCCTCTAAATGTAAGGTACCAAAAGAACATGTTTGACCGACTGAAAAACTTATCAAAAAAATGAAAGCAAACAGAACTTTCCAAACAGCTAGAAGGGAAATCACACGAACCAATCTTTTGAATATACAATTGCTGATAGACGACTGAAGCATTGTCGTCTAAAATGTAACAATAGGCGTGTTTTTTTGCCCGCGGATATAAATTTCGCCCAAAAAAACGACTTCCCCAAACTATTAAAACATTTGGCAGCACTGCAATTTGACATAAATGAAATTTTTTTACTAAACAGCTGTTTGTACTAGACTGTAGACTACGATGGCAGTTGTGGAAAACAGCATGAAGGTGTAATCATAATTTGTACGACGATACCAACAGCCCAGATAGTAAGTGCAGGGGCTCCAATCATTGAAACTGTCCAAATAGCAAATGTGAAACTTCCCAGTTGAGGTACCATACATACATACATACCAGAAGCTCAAATAGTGAATCCAGGAGTGCCAGATAAACTGAGTGTTCAGACAACAAATGCTGGTATTTCAAACGTAGCAAGTACCAAGCCAACAAATAATGCATTGCGACAGATTCTACCAGTTCCAAATCAGTTGGAAAATCCTTCTGTCAATGGACAATCACCACAGACTTCATCAGGGAATCCAGAATCTGATAAGCAGTCCGCAAATACCGCATCTACTTTGACTTCAACATCGCATGTCCTAGACTGCATAGATTCTATTAAAACTACAGAATCGATGACCGTGCTAAAATAAATCGCACCTAACCCTGCAACACCACAAGAACAAACTTAAACAGATGTGAGGGAGTAGGAATTTCACTAATGCTTTTTAGCCTTCAAGCGGACGTCTGTGTCTTTACATAAAAGCGCTTAAATACACCATTGGTCAAGTCCAAACCCCAACGATTGTTTTGAGCCCAGCACGTACCTGATCGGTAAGTACTCTGTGAAACAATCTTAAGGATTCAAAGTGATAGTTTCTTGTGTTCTAAGGCCCCGACGAAGAACAGTCACGAAAGATCTCATGTCTCGAGTTTGTGATGCATGCTCCCAACAGCTACTACCATGACAAAACGACACCATTTCCACCGCCAGACCAAGCCCGGGCCCGGTGGTAACGTCTGGACAAGCATGCGTGAAGTGGAGCGCAAAAACCAGAAGGAAAGAGTCGATGTTTAGTTTTTCATTAAATTTATTAGTTTCTATCACAATCTTAACAAACGACTAAAAATAAACTCGACTTTTAATAGAAATCTTCTTCGGAGTCCTTGGATTTGTGTTGCTGGTTTTTGATTTGGTCTAGGTCTTGGTTGGAGTACTTGCCAGCAACTTGGGATGCAGAGGTGGCATCTTCGGGTGTTTTGTCATCTCGTATCCGAATGGATCGCGGAAAACGCAGTGGGATGCCCTTTTCGGGATCCACAATGCCGATTGTTGCCTTGTGAGCAGAGAGGTCTAAGCGAGAGATCAGCACATTTTATTTCCCGCACTTGAAAGGCGTCAAACCACTCGTCTGGCTCGGTGGGAGATGTCGTAGCGGTAGTATGACTTGGGCGTCTTGATCACGTGCTTTTTGAAGAACTCAGCATGCGTTTGAAGGTCTTCGTCACTGAAACCTTTAAGGGTGGTTTAGAATTTTGTTGAAATAGAGACACATGGTAATCTTACCTGTTCCAATTTTGCAAATGCTCTGGTACTCCTCGTTGTCGGCGTCGTAGCAGGCCAATAGAAAGCCTCCGTAGGTCCCAGTTCGCTTTCCTTTGCCAATTTAGCCGCCAATTACCACCACGTCCAGGGAGTCTCCAACACCGCGGAGGTAGTTCTTAAGGTTTCAGCATTTCAGGATTCAGGCATTGACAAATGAGAAAAAAAACATCGGAATTTGTTTTTATTTGCTTTGTCAAACGGATGAATTTTGAATGAATTTTTTGACATCTATAAAAATTCATCTACACGATCTTGGTAGCACTTGCAGTTTATATTCGCTTCAGAAATAAACGTAGAAGTTTATCCGCGCTATTCGCTTATTTTGTTGTTGTATTTAACATGCAAAAATTTAAGCAAGTGTATATACGCGTGCAAAAAAACGCACCTAATCTTCTATCTTCGATTGTATCGTCAAAAAATTAAAGTGTAGCTTTACTTTCAGTAAATAAAGGATGGCTGTTTACTAAGAATGTTGGAAGTTTTATTAGGTTTTATACAAAGTTCTTTTATGCACCTAAAATTCATGCAGGCCAAGCAGTCCCTTAGTAATTTCAGTAAAGCAATTTTTCACTGAACGCAACACAAACTTAAATCAATACTGAACTTAAAACGCTTACCGCCGTATTAATAAACACGGAATAGCTGGGTTCCATGGATTAAGTGGAAAATGGTATAGTGGTAACTTTAATTAAATGGAAAATGGTATAATGGTAACTTAATCCATGGAATAAGGCTATTCCGCGTTTATTAATACGGTGGTGTTTATTTGATTTTGTGTTCATAATTCATTGTGTTCATAATTTCTACAATTTTAATACAAAAGTTCTGAGTTCTGAGACTTTTAAGATGACTATCGCCTCATCATCTTAATTTTTTTATAAGTTATATGAACATTTCAACCATTTTGATCCGTTTTCTAGACACTCCTTAAACAGAATTCTCGAACACTGCTCATATCCGCCATATTGTCCCAAATTCTTGCAGTCCGCCATATTTGCCACCATGTTAGCTGTCACTCACTCTGCCAGAATTCTTTCTTTCCGGTAAGCCATGGTAAGGAAAAGTTTATAATTTTTTCTTCTTTCGCAAAATATCATCTATTTCAATGGAAAATTTACTATCTAGTTTCTTTTAATAAATAAATTGTAAATTTTAATTAATCAATATAATGAATTTTATTGGTAATACATACGATTTCATGAAATTCATTGAAGAAAATCAAATTTTAAAGCACATGGCGTTATAAAGTTGACAATTTGTCGACCTATACCATACAGTGTCTGTTAATTTTACATGTGAATTTTCCATTCATCTCATTGTTCACTAAATAAGCGAAAACTAATCGTTTGTGTGATTTTCTTTTCTAGCCTTTCCAAAGATTCGTACAGACAGGCCGAATTGCCAAGTGTTCAGCGGGTCCCTTGAAGGGACGCCTCATCACTATTGTCGATGTGATCGACCAAAATAGGGTAAGAAACGTGATAAAATCGTAAGCGCGTTTTTCAACAAATTGAACATCATTGTGATGAATACGTTTTCTTGATAGGAATTGCCGACTGATACATACATGAAGCTAACAAAAATTAAATAAATTCTGACTGTTTACTCGTTGAAAGATATTTGAGCTTGAATTATTTGGCTTTTCGTTAATATGTTTTTTTCTGTTTTTGCTCATTGCAGGTACTTGTCGATGGACCATTAACTGGTGTACCCCGTCAAGAATACAGGTTAAACAACTTGCACTTGACCAAATACCGCATCAAGTTCCCGTTCACAGCCCCAACCAGGATTGTGCGCAAGGCTTGGGTAGATAATGACTTGAAGGCCAAATGGAAGCAAACGTCTTGGTCAGTCAAATCCCAGAACATTCGCAAGGTGTGTTTTTTCAGTTAAAAGTTTGATTTACGGGTGTAAGAAGTGTTTTTATGTGATGAATACGTTTCTTGATAGGAAATGCCGGCTGACACATAAATGAAGCTAACCGTCGATTCTGAAAAAAATTAATTAATTTTTTCAATTTCTAAATTTTACCTGTGTTGAATATTTATTAATTTGAAATATTTTCTTTGTCCATTCCAGCGCACCTGTCTTAATGACTTCGACAGGTTCAAGCTGAGATATGCTAAACGCCAGAGGAACAAGCTTCTGACAATCGCTTTTAATACTCTGAAGAAGAGGACAAAGAGCGACGGAACCGTTCGTGTATTGAAGAAGGACAGACGTGAACGAATCCTCAAGTTGAAGGCAGAAAAGAAGAAGGCTGGAAGCAAGAAGTAAAAAGGACTTTTTTGTCAACCTCTTTTTTTAAAACGCCGTTAAAATAAATAAATTAAAAAAAAGGACCTATTTTCTTTTCTTTTGAATCTTTACCAAGAAATTCGTTTGGGCATGTCTAGTCATGTTTCCAAGAGTTACTGAAAATGACACGATGGTTTAGAAATAAAATGAGAATAGAAAACAAATAGATGCAAAAGGTAGTCAGAACGATTTGAGTGTCCAACAGGATGTGAGGTGAGTTGGACGTTCACCGAGAATTACCCAGGATTAGTATAGCCACTTTGCTCGGCGCTGTTAAAGCGAAAATCATTGCTTAAGTAGAATTGCTAAATCGACAGAATGGAAATAACTGTTGAGAGCAGAGAGGTGGAGACGATGCAGACTTGAGGTTAAAAATTGTTGAGCCTAGACCGTACTCGTTTTGATATTTTTATAAAAACGCTACGGTTTTAGAGAAAACGAATTCGTGTGACCCGGAGCCTTGTAAACTTGATTCTTTCTCTCGACAGACGTTTAGTGTGAAGATGTTAAAAAATCCACATAAAAAAACGATCGGACCTAAAATGTTTTCAATATTGGCCGGCTTTTAACTTATGTCGATTTCCTTTCACCAATTTGCAGTCGACTGCAGTCGCTACTAAATTCAATTCTTTTTTGGGCATTTAGGAAATTAAAAAAGTAGCGATTCTTTTTTTTATGAATGTGTGTGTGTCCAACTGACTAATGAAGAAAAACAGGCACCACGGAACAAAACAATTACATTCATATTGTTAAGCACACAATTTTTATATTTTTTTTCAACAAATGTTTTCCAAGTTCACAACTAAATACAAAACAATTCTGCTTCCTTTAATTTTTTTCATATGCCGATGTTTTTGTTTGCCGTTTTCGATCTGTCAAAATTGTTGTGTGTGTGAAAATCTGTGTGCAAATCCGTCTCAAAAAAGAGATCGACTGCAGTCGATTTTTTTTCCCTCTTAAATGAATTCCATTGAAAAAAAAATTGACTGCAGTCGACTGCAGTCGATTTTTTTGTTGAAAGGAATTCGACATTAGTAAACCTATCGGTCCTATCGAGGTAACCGTCGGCGCGGAATTCTCTCCGATTTCCTACAAATCGGAGACATTTTGCTTCGTGGTAGTTCTCTGACCGGCCCATTCGACGTCCTCCGATAAGTTTTTGCTGCGGAGAGTTTTAGGTTTGGAAATGCAATGCGAATCCGCATTTGTGAAAAATTGTTTACGATGACAACTGCATATTTCAAAGCAACATTGAATGTCCGAAAAAAGATGCGTTGCGGAGCAAACTCCGTTCCGGTTGTTACCTCGATAGGGCCGTATATTCTACTTCTTGTGTCTTATCTTACGACCATACCCTGTTGTAAGTTAGTGTTAAATACATAGCAAAACAAAGAGAATTGAAAGAAAGACATAACGATAGAACAATATTTCTCATTGGTTAGCAAACAATCTAACAGCCAATCAGAAATATTGTTCTATCAAGTATATAAATAACTCATTTTGTAAGCCACTGTTGGCATATTTTCAATGCAGTTGCAATCGCAACGAGTTAGTATTAATCCAATTGTCAAGTCGTAAAGTTATGTCCAATAAAATACAAGAATTTAACACGCCGTAACACGCTGTATAAAAGAAACAGTTTTTGTCGTCTAGATTTTTTATTAGTCTTTATTAAGGAGGCGTCTTATGCCCAAAGGGCATATAACAAGTTTAAATTCTTTTTTATCGATTGGACGATCGAATATGAGAAATTTAATTTTAATTAAATGTATTAATGTGAAAAAATTTCCAACAGGAAAATCGTCGTGAATTAACAAACGTTTGCTAGCTACATATATGTTGTATTGTCGTGCGGACCAACATCGCCATTGCCATTAGCGTCAAGGATTATTAAGGGCCAACTATAATGCACTTTGCCGAACTTACGCCTACTTACGCGAGCGAGCCAATACACTATTTTATATGACAGTAAAGGGCCAACTATAATGCACTTTGCCGAACTTACGCCTACTTACGCGAGCGAGCCAATACACTATTTTATATGACAGTAACTATAATAGACGTTCTACTCAGTTTCGTTAAATTTCGCTCACTTTCGCGCAATTAAGCAAGAGCCATTGGATTGGCTCGAACTTACGTAAATGTCAAATTTAAAGCGTATCAACCATAGGGGAAGAAAAGAAGAGAGAAAACAAACACTTCTCTTGCTCCGCAACTGCCATTTGTCTACATTGTGTGGTGTGGTTTGCCTTTTTTTTGTGTATCTCTTCTGTGGTATCAACTGAACTCAAATCAGCTCAACGCATGTTTACATGTTAAGTAGCCAGAATCCATTATAGTTGCTCTTTGTTTAACGAACACTTTCGGAAACTTTTCGTCTGGTTTTTGACACTAGCCTAAGCTGAGCTAAGTGCATTATAGTTGGCCCTTAACTATAATAGACGTTCTACTCAGTTTCGTTAAATTTCGCTCACTTTCGCGCAATTAAGCAAGAGCCATTGGATTGGCTCGAACTTACGTAAATGTCAAATTTAAAGCGTATCAACCATAGGGGAAGAAAAGAAGAGAGAAAACAAACACTTCTCTTGCTCCGCAACTGCCATTTGTCTACATTGTGTGGTGTGGTTTGCCTTTTTTTTGTGTATCTCTTCTGTGGTATCAACTGAACTCAAATCAGCTCAACGCATGTTTACATGTTAAGTAGCCAGAATCCATTATAGTTGCTCTTTGTTTAACGAACACTTTCGGAAACTTTTCGTCTGGTTTTTGACACTAGCCTAAGCTGAGCTAAGTGCATTATAGTTGGCCCTTTAATATTCAATTAATAATCAATAATGAACGTACATAGGCCAGTGCTCGCACACTATTAGTATTTTTTACGTGAAAATTTATGTCGTCGTGCGCACCAACAACATCGCCATTACAAGTTTTAATGTTTTTTACTGACGCTTTCGCAAGAGAAATCTCAATAATGAACGTACATATGCCAGTGCTCGCACACTCTTAGCTTTTTGTCACGTGAAAATTTATGTCGTCGTGCGCACCAACAACATCGCCAAACTTTAGCCACCGCCATAGTCGCCATCATCATCGTCGCCACCGCCATTGCCGCTACCAGTAGTGTAGCCACGTTATTGCCGCTACCAGTAGTGTAGCCACGTTATTGCCGTTACCAGTAGTGTAGCCACGTTATTGCCGCTACCAGTAGTGTAGCCACGTTATTGCCGTTACCAGCAGTGTAGCCACGTTATTGCCGCTACCAGTAGTGTAGCCACGTTATTGCCGTTACCAGTAGTGTAGCCACGTCATTGCCGCTACCAGTAGTGTAGCCACGTTATTGCCGCTACCAGTAGTGTAACCACGTTATTGCCGTTACCAGCAGTGTAGCCACGTTATTGCCGCTACCAGTAGTGTAGCCACGTTATTGCCGTTACCAGCAGTGTAGCCACGTCATTGCCGTTACCATTAGTGTAGCCACCGCCATAGTCGCCATCATCATCGTCGCCACCGCCATTGCTGCTACCAGTAGTGTAGCCACGTCATTGCCGTTACCAGTAGTGTAGCCACGTCATTGCCGTTACCATTAGTGTAGCCACCGCCATAGTCGCCATCATCATCGTCGCCACCGCCATTGCCGTTACCAGCAGTGTAGCCACGTCATTGCCGTTACCATTAGTGTAGCCACCGCCATAGTCGCCATCATCATCGTCGCCACCGCCATTGCCGCTACCATCAGTGTAGCCACCGCCATTTTAGCCACCGTCATTGCCGCTATCATCAGTGTAGCCACCGCCATTGCCGCTACCGCCATCGTAGCCACCGCCATCGCCGCTACCATCATTTTCGCCGCCGCCATCATCATCATCGTCGCCACCACCATTGTCGCCACCGTTATTCCCGCCACCGTTATCGTCGCATATGTCATCGCCACCGCCACTTCGAAGAAGCGAACGCCACAAGCATCAAACATCAAAGCAAGCCAGTGTTACCGAAGGAAAAATGTCTAACCCAGAAGATGCAGCCACCTCCACAGCATTTGATCAGGTAAGCGCTTTATCAGCCCATTTTGCCAATTTAAACCAATCAATAGCCGAACTGAGAAAGAATGCTGCCGAAAGCCAGGCAGAAACCCAACGACTAAGAGAAGTCATCGAACGTCGCCAGTCCGAAAGCCCGCCCGTCTCGAATGCAAGCCCGATAACGGTCCACCAAAGTACCGCTGCAAGTGCCATCACGACATCAAGTTCAGCTTTCAAGAAACTGCATGATCTGCCTGCCTTTTCTGGAGCGCCGGAAGATTGGCCGCTCTTTTTTGCAAATTTCAACGAGACAACCAACAACTTCGCGTACACTGCCACAGAAACACCATAAGACTTCAAAAGTGCCTGCAGGGGGCTGCACGAGAAGCAGTCTCATCGCTTCTAATTCACCCAAATAACGTTAACCAAGTTATTGAAGAGCTTTCCTTTCGCTTTGGACGCCCGGAGGTGCTCATCAAAACGCAACTCACCAAAATCCAGCAGTGGCCTGTCATAAATGACAACAAAATGGAACAAATAATTCCGTTTTCGACGAAGATAAAGAACTTAGTTGCATATTTGGAAGCCGCACAACAAGAACAACACTTGTGCAATCCAATGTTATTGGAAGAGGTGAGCTGTAAATTGCCAATATCTAGGCGAATAGACTGGGCAAGACACGCGTCAGCAATTAGGCCTTATGCTACCCTGAAAGATTTTTCCCGTTGGTTAAACGATCTAGCCAAGATCATTCAGCTAATGCCACAAACAGGCCATCAAATGCCATCAAGAACAGCGCCTATGCCACCTCGGAGAATGTTTCATGCAAACCAGTCAGACGGTGTCCAAGTGCCAACACAAGGAAGAACTTGCTCAGTATGCGGGAACTCGCATCAGGTGAGTGAGTGTGTAACGTTCAAAAATATGCCCTTAAACGCCCGTTGGACCATGGCAAAGAGCAAGCATCTCTGTTTTTCTTGTTTAAGGCAAAACCACGGTACCAGTAACTGTCGAAATCGCAAAAGGTGCAACCAAAATGGATGTCGCAGATTTCACAATAAGCTTCTTCACGACGAGGCTGGAGCCAATATGCAAGTTAACGTTCAAGCAAGTCAGTGCCTCAGCATCAACAATTCTCAAATTTGCCATACCGCATCACGCAGCGACCTTCTCTTTCGTATCTTGCCAGCAGTCCTAGCAGGCCCCAACGGGGAAGTAGAGGCCTTCGTCATGTTCGACGAGGGTTCTTCAATCTCCATCATAGAAGAAAGACTCGCGAACGAACTAGGCCTAAAGGGTAAAACAGAACACCTAACTCTACAGTGGTACGGAGAGAAAACAGTGACAGAAATGTCAAAAAAGGTTACATTCAACATTAGAGGCAAAGGTGACGGGAGCGAGAGTTATGCACTTAAAGATGTAAGAACAGTGAAAGGTTTAAATTTGCCGGTGCAATCTTTCTGCAAGGAGAATAGCCTGCATTTAACGAACTTACCTCTGGAAAATTACAAGAACGTCCAACCGTCACTCTTAATTGGCCTGGACAACTGCCACCTTGGAGTGACAGCCAAAACAGTCGATGGAGGTTGTGCAGAACCGATAGCTACGCTTACAAAATTAGGCTGGTTAGCCTACGGCCCGGTAAGTCCTCATGTTAATAAAAAACCGTTCATTCTCAACATAGGTGAAGTCAATGGGTTAAAGAAACTGGACAAACTCGTCGAATCTTACTTCACCACGGAACATTTCGGAGTGAGCAAAACTGATGTGGTACTGGAATCACCCGAAGAACATCGTGCGAGATCAACATTAGCGGAAACTACAAAACGTATAGGGAACAAATTTGAAACGGGGTTGCTTTGGAGCTCTGATGACATTTCGCTTCCGGACAGTTTGCCAATGGCCACAAGAAGACTCCTCAACATAGAAGCCAGGATGAAGAAAGATAACGCCTTCGCCGAAAAATATAAGAGCCAGATGTCAGAATACCTTTATAAAGGATACGCCAGAGAAATGTTGCCAGAAGAAATCAAGAACGTTGGCCGACGTACGTGGTATTTACCACATTTTGGGGTTGAGAACCCAGCCAAGCCAGGTAAACTACGTATAGTCTTCGATGCAGCCGCCAAAGTACGTGACGTTTCACTTAACGATTTGTTGTTAAAAGGCCCAGAACAGGCTCAGCCGCTCCTTTCAGTCCTCTTCAAATTTCGCCAGGGTGCCATAGCAGTTGCTGCCGACATACAGGAAATGTTCTCGCAAGTTCGCATTCGCGACAAGGATCAAGATGCCCAGCGATTTTTATGGAGAAATGGACGAACAGACCAGCCGATCAAAACTTATAAAATGATCTCAATGATATTTGGAGCAGCCTGCTCACCGTGCTCAGCTGAGTACGTAAAAAACCTCAATGCCATCAGTTTTGCCAACAACTTCCCGGAAGCCGTCGAGGCAATAATCCAAAATCATTATGTCGACGATTTCGTGGCGAGTTTCAATGACGAGGAGACGGCTGGGCGCGTCAGCTCTGAAGTCACAGAAATCCATAGACGGGGAGGGTTTACGCTGCGAAATTTTATAAGCAACTCAGAAAAACTTCAACATGAACTAAACGGACAGCTACACCAACCTCGAACAGAAATGAAGATATGCCCAGATAACAACAGTGAGAAAGTACTCGGAATGTACTGGAGCACTAAAGATGACACCTTTCGATTTCACCTTCAGTTTCACCGGATTGCCGAAGAAGTGCGGACGTCATTAAGGCCACTCACCAAAAGAGAAATGCTGGGAATCATTATGGCAATATTCGATCCATATGGGTTTCTTGCAAACTTTCTAATATACTCAAAGATCCTGCTACAAAAAACTTGGAAGGCGAAAATTGGATGGGACGAGCCGTTACCACGAAATCTACATCTACAATGGCAACTTTGGTGGGCCGAATTGCGGCATGTGGACAACTTCAAAATCAATCGATGTTATTCGCCGAAACTGCCCTTTGCGGAAAATACTCAACTACATATATTTACTGATGCCAGCGAAAGTGCCTTCTCCGCTGTTGGATATCTGCGAATGGCTCTGCCAGGAGAAGTTCATGTCGCTTTCGTAACTGCCAAAACCAGATGTGCCCCGCAAAAACCACTCTCCGTTCCTCGGCTAGAACTTCAAGCAGCAGTATTGGGAAGTCGCCTGCAGACACTAATTAAAACGAATCACAACTTAAACATTGCCGATGTCGTATTCTGGAGCGACTCTAGAACCGTGATCCTGTGGATACAATCTTCCAAGCGAAAATACAAACCTTTCGTCGCGCACAGAATTGCCGAGATCCTGGATGTGTCCGAAGCATCAAACTGGCGTTGGATTCCAACAGACTTAAACATCGCTGATGACGCAACAAGGGCAAAAAGTCCACCAAAGTTCTCTAACAACGACCGGTGGTTAAGTGGGCCAAGCTTCTTATACCTCCCTGAGGATCAATGGCCTCAAAACTCTGACGTCCACCCCCCCGAGAAACTAGAAGAGGAAGTTTCGGAAAGGATTTTCCATTTGGAAGAGGCAAGTTACCTTTGTATTGATATTACTAAATTTTCCTCTTATTTAAGGCTCAAAAGAGTTGTAGCCTGGATTCTTCGCTACAAAAACAACCTATTACGTCATGCAAGAAGTAAACTATCCGAGAAACCTGCCATGAATTCATCCGTTCCTGTTAAATCTACACGTCCTGCTGAGCTGGTTGCCAAAGAGATAGCTGCAGCCGAACGAATTCTTTGCCAACAAGCACAATACGAAGCCTTTCATCAAGAAGTGAAGTTACTCCGAAAACAACAAGCCATTCCAAAGGGAAGTGCTATTTTCGAATTAGCGCCGTACCTGGATAACGAAAATGTAATTCGCATGCATGGTCGATTGGATGCAGCCGCGTGTCTACCATACGAAACGAGAAGACCCATCATTTTGCCACAAGACAATCCACTAACAACATTAATAGTAGCATCCACTCATAGACGATATCATCACCAAAACGATGCTGTCATCATCAATGAGGTCCGTCGACATTTCTGGATCCCACGTATCCGAACAGTGCTCAGGAAGATAAAACGTGACTGCAACAGATGTAAATTGATCCACGCCAAGCCAATTCCACCCCTAATGGGACAGATGCCACCAGATCGAGTTACTCCCTTTGTACGCCCATTTTCATATACAGGGTTGGACTACTTCGGACCCCTTCAGGTGACAATCGGACGACGACGTGAGAAGCGATGGGTGGCCTTATTCACCTGCCTGACGATAAGAGCTATCCATTTAGAGCTAGCAGCTGATTTGTCAACAGACGCATGTATACTGTGCATTCGCAATTTTATAAATCGTCGAGGAACTCCGGTACGTATTCGAAGCGATAATGGTACTAATTTTATAGGTGCTCAACGAGAATTGGAACGTGAGGCTAGACTCTTTGACACCGATCGAATCCAAGCGGAATTATCCTCCAAAGGAATTGAGTGGTGGTTCAACTGTCCAATGAACCCTAGTGAAGGAGGCAGCTGGGAACGGATGGTCCAATCCGTTAAAAGGATTTTGAAAGTAACCTTGTGTGAGGAAGCGCCACGAGTCGAAACGCTTAGGAGTTTGCTGATCGAGGCCGAAAGCATTATAAACTCTCGACCACTCACGGAGTTACCACTTAAAGCAGCAGACGATGAGCCACTTACTCCTAACCACTTCCTAATGGGATGCACTAATTCAACTCAGACGCCAACACTCGATGACAAACCAACATGCCTGCGAAAACAGTGGCTGATCTCGCAGCAACTTAAAAAACCGATTTTGGAAGAGGTGGATTCTCGAATATCTACCCGAGTTGACTAGAAGAACCAAATGGCATATGCGAACTCAACCGTTGAAAATCGGCGATCTTGTTCTTATTTGCGACGGGAGCCAACCCAGAAGTAGATGGCAGCGTGGGAGAATCGAGAAGGTAATCGTGGCAAAAGACGGACAGATGAGAACTGCAGAAGTCAAAACACCATCGGGAATCCTACGAAGACCGACATCAAAACTCGCCGTACTAGACGTTGATGGTGAATCTCGCTGAGGATTCACGGGGGATGGGATGTTGTAAGTTAGTGTTAAATACATAGCAAAACAAAGAGAATTGAAAGAAAGACATAACGATAGAACAATATTTCTCATTGGTTAGCAAACAATCTAACAGCCAATCAGAAATATTGTTCTATCAAGTATATAAATAACTCATTTTGTAAGCCACTGTTGGCATATTTTCAATGCAGTTGCAATCGCAACGAGTTAGTATTAATCCAATTGTCAAGTCGTAAAGTTATGTCCAATAAAATACAAGAATTTAACACGCCGTAAAGCTACGTGCAGACGGCATATAAAAGCCGCACATATGTGCGGTTCTGACGTCATTTTTACGTCATAATTTGCGAGTATTGACGCATATCGTCTGAACACCCTTTTGGGACAGTCCGCACATGCACGCAAATGGTTTGCGGACGATGTGCGACGGCGAAACCGCACATAAATGTGCGGCTTTTTCGCAAATCGTCTGAACACCCTCGCACATTTTTTGTGACAGTTTGCGTGTATGTGCGTGCATGTGCGATCTTCAAAATCATGTGCGGTGACACGAAAATAGGACAACGCAAATGTGCATATTTTACGCAAATCAGTAGTAGTTGCACAGCATAATTGTGATCGGTTTTCAATAAAAAAAAAATATAAAGTGAGCGAAGCGAAGTGTGTTGGTAGTAGGCTGTTTTTATTTTCATGAGTACAATACGTACTGAAATAATTATTTTGTCTCTTGAGTATTATGTTCTTTTTTTTTATTTTGTTGACTTGAATATTTTATTTTATTTTTTTTTTGTTATTTTTTTTCTATTGATTAATTATGAAAACATTAAAATTGATTGCAGATAAATCATATCCAATGCCAAAACAGCAGTAGTAACCCACTTTCTTTTCGAAATTTTCAAATAATTTCAGCACTTTTATATTTATGTACGGATAAGCTTCGTCAACAACCACAACCCATGAATAAAACACAAAATTCAAACAATTTATTGAATTAACGCAAACCTGCATATGAACGCAAATGGGTGATGTGCGGATTTTTACGCATACCGTGTGAACATGTCGCACATCGACCGAAAAATGTGCGTATTCATTTGCGTACATTTGATGTGCGAGCAAATCAACGCAAACTAATGTGCGGCTTTTGGGACAGATTCCGCACATCGTCTGAACACCCTTATATACGAGTTTGCGTACACTGATTTACGTATAGCATTTGCGTTGAATTTACAACTTTTTATAGGTCTGTTCGTTGAACTTTCCCCAGGGTTGACCCAGGTTTTCTTGACAACCCTATGAGTTGTCAAAAAAATCTGGGTTTTCCATTCCTCAAAAAACGCTAAACCACAAATCACCACACATCCCTGTCATTAAAAAAAAAAATACATGCCATTTGACAGCCCTCAAATCGCCACAGCAAAAAGCTAGGGCGAGTTTGGGGAAAACCTATGGCAAACCTGTGGCTCAAAAAACACTTAATTTGACATTCAGGGTGAATTTAGGTTTCTCAAAAAACGCTTTGTGGCGACCCTAGTGCAACCCCAGGGCTTCAACGAACAGACCTAATGTGACGTCAGAACCGCACATAATGTGCGGCTTTTTATATGCCGTCTGCACGTAGGTTAACACGCTGTATAAAAGAAACAGTTTTTGTCGTCTAGATTTTTTATTAGTCTTTATTAAGGAGGCGTCTTATGCCCAAAGGGCATATAACATACCCAGTCTTCCACCCTATAAAAAATTGTTTTCGTGTTATTCTTCAATTGGCTGCAAGTTTAAATCTTGGTTTTTGTAGTTACTAAAGCCAAGTCATATTTGGCCAACTGTTTCCTAGGTTTAAAATTTAAAAACGAAATTGCATCAATACAAATTTTTTATCGGCTCTGTGTGCCAGCAGCGGAAACAAAACAAATTAAAGGTCTTAAAATTTAAAAACGTTAATGGAGCAAATACTATAAATTGCATTTGTTCTACACCAGTGATTTAGCTAATAAACCTCCTTAAAGTTTCTCCCATTTCGTACGAAGTTCTGGATGATCAACTCGTCAGTACAGGATCGATTAGAAGTTGTCTCAACTCTTTAATCCTCTAGATAGAAACCAGAGAGTGGTCAACCTTCTGGTTTCAGTGGTATTACTTTGGTACCTCTGTGGTCTAAGTGTATCGGTGTCCGTATACCGGCAGCCACCCCACATATAACCTAACCAGTCTAGTCCAATATCCTATGGATGTTTTTGATACTTTGGCTACGATTGAGAGAAGTTGCTTAAACTAAGGCCCCGATTGCGGTTGTCGATTGACTAATCGATACTCGACTTTTGTCGATCGACATTCTTCGATTTGACGATCGACAGCTTTCGTTCATAATTTTCTGGTTGAAGAATGTCGATCGAAAACGACAAAAGTCGATTATCGATTAGTCAATCCACAACCGCAATCGGGGCCTAAGTTTCTGATACACCTAACAGCCTTATTTATAAACCCGTATTATCGGCGGATTAAGGTTACTACGAACTTAATACTCCACTAATACTCCAAACCTTATTTATAAAAAAAAATACACCAGTATTAGCGGCGGATTAAGCTAATACTGGTTCATAGGAGTTTTAAGGGAGTATTAAGGTCGTATTAAGGTCTAAATGTCATTTTGTTCAAATTTTTGGAGGAAAAGTGGAAAATTATTTTGGTTTTGTGAATAATTTTAATTCTTTTTCCGCCTTAACTACGACCTACGAGATAAATAAATTAATAAATGAAAACTAATATTTCTTGTTTTGTTTTGTTTAATATCCATTTTGGAAAAATTTCAGCCAACCACAAAAAAAAACAATCATAATGCTCGGGTTCAACGCAATTAAGTTTTTCAGATAATCTATAACTTTTTTGGCCTCTGATTGGTCACAAGTCACGCATCAAAAGAAAATCTAAGACTCTGGCCAATCAGAGCCCGAAAGAAGTTAGATTATCTGAAAAAACTTAATGCATTGAACTTGCACAATGGCATTTGTTGACGTTTATAGTAACCAAAGCTATAGATGGGTCATTTTTCTTATGAAAAATTTGACATAAGCAAGTATTAACTAATACGGGTTGGAAAACGTTTTATAAATAAGGATTCGCTCGACCTGGCGTAAGGGAGTATTAAGTGCTAATACTAGTATCAACTAATACCAGGTTGAACCGAGTATTAGCGAAATCTAATAAATAAGGCTGCTACAGTGCACCATCCCAACTTCGAAAGAAAAAAGCCACGTTGAACTCAGCACATTGCAAGTGTCATTTTTACTTTGTTTTACTCATTCGGTATCGGTAACTCAGCGACGTTTTGGGCCAATCAAAATACAAACAATTCATACCGGTGGTTGGTTTTTTATGTTGTTAAAAGAAAACACGAATTATTTTCAAAAATTAAATAGTTATTTTTATTCAACTTTAACATAATGCCCCTACGTCATTTTCTCCTTTCCATACCTTAACTGCCAATTGTTTGGATGGTTGTAGCCCAAAAAAATGGGAAGATGTAAGAACAAGCTCATGTGCTCCTCTTTTAACGCCATAGACACCTTCACCCAGTTCCTCAGCCACTCAATCATTACCTCATTACTCAGATTGCTTGGATTCAATCCTCTAATATAACAAGCGTTTCGTAGACCCTCTGTTGGCATGTTATGTACATCACCCTCGCGGGTTATAGCAAGGTCCATGAAATGTATTATAAAAGCGAGTTCGGCTATTCTATGTCTTCTGAATAAACCACCGGGCATGCCAAACATCAGTGCGAGTAATTTCTAAAACAGACACGTTAAAATAACAACTAAATGGTTGAAATACTTACGATATGTTTTGAGCTAAGGGAATTGAAGTTATATGGAGGCTCGGCAAAGACGTCTTTTACTTCTAAAAGCTGCTCTACAGTCGGATGGAAGCCACTACCCAATAGTCCTAGAATTGTTGTTATTCCTTGATAGTGTTCACTTTTTTTCACGCCTTTCAATAACGCCTGCAAAGATCGCAGAACTGGTCGATTTTGATTGAGTCTTTCAGAAAGCATAGCCTGTCGGAATTCAGATTTTTGCTGAAGAGTCCAAAAATGCGAACTTAGAAATGTCCTGGGATACATGTAGCTGCAGAGAAATCCAACATATAGACATATTATTTAATAAGCAGATAATGTCTTACGCTAGTGGAAATGCAACATAGCCAACCATTGGAAGAGATGACAGAAAAATTGCTGGAGTCACTCTGATCATGTCTCTTGGCATTTGCATGTAAAGCTCGAGTTCTTTTCTATTGAGTGCTTTTGGTCCTTTTGGAGATTCATTTGCAATGCGTGATATTTTGAGATATCTTTTCATATCAACAAAGAATTCCTTCATGCCGTCGAAGAATATACGATAAACATTAACCGCGCTTGGGAAGTTCTTCTCTAAGACCTTGTCATAATTTTTAACATAGTCGAACAATCGACTGAACATATATCCTTTGACATTTTGACGGACAGCTTCTCTTGAAAAGTTCGTATTGGATTTAGGCTTAGGTGGTGGTGCTGGTGGCGGCGGCGTTGGGTTGATGTTGCTATTATTGAGAGTGAATTTTAAGGGGCTATATTTATGAATAAATTTGTAAAACATACCTCGAACACAGACGAACCAGATGAAAGGATGAAGGTATATGCTTTAAACGGCATTCGGAACCACACGATAAACGTGCGATTCTTAAAGTGAGTGCCATATTATGCAAGTGTTAAACCCATGAATTATTATATTTCACTTTATGCGCTTAAAAAGGCGAAAGCGGAAGGTTACGATTGGATTTTTCACCCAAGAAATGTCAAAAACATATGCTTACATGTTCCTGGAAGTCAGAAATATGACAACCACAAGTAATAAAAAGTTCCACAAAATGTTCCAGCCTTAAGTGTGTAACAAAATGTTGCCAATATTTTTCAATGACATTTAGTGAAAGCTATGGATGTCTCCGCTTCCAGCTGTTTATATTTTTGTTTTGGTAAATTTTGCATATTCCGTTGTCAATGAAAAATGATTTCGCTACACACAAGAAATCAGTGTTAACATCCCAGTGTACCAGTTCAGACGAGCAAATTTGCAAGTTCCTCTATATGTGCTCGGTAAATTGAAATGGCAGCAACTTACTATTTCATTTCACCAATGTACTATTATAATAATAAAACCTTGTTCCCCAATCTTTGAAAGTACCAATGGACATCAATCGAGAAACTTTGACAGCTATTATAGGTCCGTTCGTTGAATTTTCCACAGGGTTGACTCAGGTTTTCTTGACAACCCTGTGAGTTGTCAAAAAAAGGGTTTTCGAATCCTCAAAAAACGCTTACTGCGTGAACACAATGCATACGCATACGCATACGGAGCCGGAGCCGCAAGAGAGAACCACAAATCACCACACATCCCTGTCATTAAAAAAAAAAATACATGCCATTTGACAGTCCTCAACTCACCACAGCAAAAAGCTAGGGCGAGTTGATGGAAAACCTAAGTCAACCCTAGGGCTCAAAAAACACTCATTTTGACATTCAGGACGACTTTAGGTTTCTCAAAAACGCTTTTTGGCGACCCGGGCGACAATAGGGCTTCAACAAACAAACCTTATATGGTGCAATTTGTCGCATGTAACTGGTCTAACACGATAAGTGAAAAGAGAATGAAAGTTCGAGAAGCTGAGACGGACGATGAGCTGCCCTGCGTCACACGGGTAATATCTTTGCTGCAACAATATGACTTTTGCAAATGTATGAGAATGCTGCGTTTTTCTGTCGAGTCAATGTGGATATTCTCATATATCACTGTGCAACTTAATTCTAACAACTGAATTTGCAGCTGCCGCGCCAGCAAAATTGCTTTGGTTTGGGAGATCCTTGAGGAAGATCAAGAGATCAAGAACAAGGTATGACAACAACTTACTCATGAGACCATTTCCATATCTGTGGATCTGTGTCGAACGAAATTTTGGGAGCTTAGTTTATTTGATCTCATGATCTTCCTTATTTTTTTGATTATAGTAATGCTATCTTTTTGCTTTCGATGTTATGCAATGCTCGAGTGTCAAAACCATCGCTGTTGTTGTGTATGCTTGTCTTTGTTATTTTAGGTTCGTTCGTTGAACTTTACCCAGGGTTGATCAGGTTTACTTAAAAACCCTATGAGTTGTCAAAAGCCCTGGGGTTTTTAGTCCTCAAAACACGCTAACCCATACATCCCTGTCATTTGAATTAAAATACATGCCATTTGACAGCCCTCAACTTGACCCAGCAAAAACCTAGGACGAGTTGAGGGCAAGCCCAGGTCAACCCCAGGTCTCAAAAAACACTCCGTTTGACATTCAGGGTGAGTTCAGTTTTTTCAAAAACAGCTTTGTGGCGAACCCAGGGCGACTCCAGGGCGTGGTGTTAGTAATTTCACTGACACAACTTTATATTCAGTTAAAAACGTGTATCGCAGATAGATCTCGTGTTACAAAGGCAACAATGTAAGCAAATGGAAGTTGCGGGGCAAGAGAAGTAATGGTTTTCCCTCTTGTTCCTTATTCCTCTATGGCCAACATCTAAGGCCGGCCACTGACGACACAATATAACTGCGCAAACTGGAGTTTGCGCAGTTATATTGTGTTGTGAATGGGGTTGTTTGTGCAGTTTGTGCAGTTAACTGTGTAAAAATCAAAACTATTTTGATTTTTGCTCAAGTCTGCAAACTTGTGCAGTTATTTTGTGCGGTGAATGGCAAAAACTGTACAAACTGGTCAGTTTTAGTTTTTTTTTTCACAGAGTGCACATTGATATTTTGCTACTTGCAATAGCAAGTAGTATATAGAGAGCGTGTTTTTTACACATGTTTACTGAGATGAAACTTTTTTAAACTAAGAACTGTGCAGTTCACTTGTGTCGTGTGTGGCGAAATTTGAATTGCGTAAAATGTCAGTTTGCGCAGTCATATTGTGTCGTCAGTGGCCGGCCTAACTGATGACATGAGCACATTACCATATCTGAGCGAAACGCAATTTCGGAAGCAAAGGTCATTTGATCTCATGATCTTCCTTATCTTTTTGATCGTAGAACTGTACTTGTGTGGGTCCATGAAATGTTGGGCGAATTCAAAGCCATGCCTCCAGCAGCCTTTTAAAGACTTTTCTATATTTGCATAAGCCTATAGTCCTTCAAAATAGGCTATGTTCTAAAGGCCTTGTTTTCTTTAGCTACATTATCTAGAATATAGATATAAAGATAGATTTCAAATGAATGAATAAAAAAAAAGTTAATAAAGCATCGCTACTGATGGAGCAAACGAGTCAAAAGCGAATAAGTTTTCAAATTATCTTCAAATGTCACAAATCACTATATCAGCTACATTACAGGCTACCATTTAACATAGGAAATGTCTTTCTAAGGTTCTAATGTTGCAACTTCTTTTTTTAGTTTACAGCTTTCACTTTTAAGCTATAGGTTAATATAAATAATAAATCATTTGGTTGAAAACAGAGCTTTGTAATGGTAATGTCTCAATATCTAATATCGTCGACATCAAATTTAATTTAAAAACAGTTTCTGAGCAAGATTATAAAAATCGTTTAAATCATTCGGTAAGGTATAGTTCATAATAAAATGAAAAAGTATATAAGGTGGCTCAACAAAGCGAGAAGCCTTAGGGCCCAACGCATTTCTCTCAACGATGCCTTGTTAGGCAATCTATTACGCATCTACTTAAAAATACGAACACTTATGAGTCTTATAGTTGAGATAATTCACGTGTCCTTATTTAAATAAATCAATAATTAAATTTTCAACAAATAAACACTTTTTATATTTTCCTCAAATGTATTTTTCGAAACTATTGCTTCCAAAACGTACATTTGCGAGAAATACAAAAAGTGTCTAGTTGTTGAAAATTTTATTAATCTTTAATTTATTTACGAATATTAATACATATTATATTTTACAGAAACATTTTTAGTACAGAAAAAACAATTTGAATTTAGTTGCTAAACCTTTATATGTTATAGACTGGTCCTACGGAAATGAAACCTATGCACAAAAAAAAAAATATGTACATGTAACTTTTTTAATATTTGGCAACCAATTGGGCGTAAAATTATCTCAAAGCAACGTTGAAGTGGCATTCTGGATAATGAAACTTTAAGCTTCACATTTACAACTCCTTTTTTATGCTTCTTGGCACTACAGTTAGTAGTTAGTAACTACCTAACGCGATTTTTGAGAGAACACAGGGAAGGCTTTGGGTTCCTAAAATACAAAGTTGTTTGACTTTGATAAGGCGATATAATAACAGGGTGTGACTTTAGAAGAAGTACAGACCTTGACAAACGATCTATTTGCTTGACAGTTCTCCTTTTTCTAGTCCAACACTTCGTACCTAGAGTTTGAACTGATCTCTAAAAAACCGTTAAAGCGATTTTCTTTTTTCAAAAAAATAAGTATTTTAGTTTTTGTAAATCATATAATATATTCGTGTAAATAACATTATTGTCATTCGTTATGAATAAGAACTCACTCATGTTTTCCGCTTGAAGCTTCCTTTGTATTTGTATACTATATGGAAACTTTTTATACTATGAACTTGTAGTTAAACAGACGTCAGCACGTGTATCTATCTTCCTTTTTATTTGCATCAGCCTTGATGTCATAATGGTTCTGAAAAGGAACCTCAAATGAAAGTAAATCTGTCACTCAGTCATTCCAAACGAAGAAAGTACCTGTTTTTCATTAGAATTTAAAGATTCGCCAAGCTAACAACACTTCTATAGCAGCTTTTACTTTAAGATCTGCGGAAGCAAAGTACCGACTTTCAATAGAAAAGACATGACAGGAGCTCTACGTATTTGAAGGTATCACATCGTGCTAAGCCTTTCATATTTTAGTATAAATGTTGTTTATCAAAACAGGAATGCAATCTGTCGCGTAAACCTAACGCAAGTATATACGAAGCAAAATACATATGTATGTATAGAAAAAAAAAAAAATAAATAAACAAAACTTTTTGCACTCATAGAAGTGAGAACTCGAATACATATAATTCTCAAAGTACGTTTACTCTCTGCGCGCAGAATTCAAAAGTCGTGAAAGAGCAAAAGAAAATACAGCTTTGTTGAAAACTCTCGCCACCCGCAATTTTCAGTTTGTACTGAGGCACTGTGCTCTAAACACACCCGATAAAAGAAGCCTTGTATTGTAATTCGAAAATGTTCGTGTAGTTTGCAGCCACAATTTAAGCCTTTTTGTTTGTAGTCTGCCGTCTGTATCCTTATAGATCCTCAAGATGGATATACAATTCAATTGATTTCATCATCGCCGTGATTATATTTAAAAAAACAAATCTGATAATGTGATAATGTGCTTGAGATAAGGTTACACTTTGCAAAAAAAAAAAAACATCACAATTTGTGTCCTCAACCAGGAAGTGTCTATAGAGAAGAGTATACGAAGTGAAACATCCTTGAAATATCTTTCTTCTCATCCTTTTTTGTACTTTTCTCTGTAAGTGTTGTAGTTGTATCTAACACCTCGAATGTACAAGGTTACGAAACAAAAGTAAAAGTGAATAACACAACTCGGATATTATGAGCAAACAAAAATAAAAAAAATAAAAAAATTTAAATACCTAAATTTGTGCTACATGCAAATGTGTGCATTATAATCTTTAGAATACAACCTACGGAATATTAAAAAAAATCTTTTTGGGATGTAATCTTACAATCTTACAATGAACTAAGTATACTTGCACAGGAAAACGTATAAAAACTAAAAAGAGTCATCAGAGCCTCGCTGTTCTGGGTCTGGACCAACCCCGATGGCTTTATTTTCGCCCCGAAGACATATTCTCAAAGAGTAAATACGAATAGAGGGACCTCGTCGAAACATTTCTACTTTCGGTTTGTGTGTGTGTGTGGATGCCTATTCCTTTACTTCATCTAACCTTCCATGGGTACACAATATTTCAAGGATACACAGACAAGAGCAAAATATTTGTTTGACTACCCGCACTTTTCGTCGCTCTTAAACCTTTTTTTGTATCTCTTCACTCGTCAAACGTTGAGTTTAAGCTGATGAGTCCTCTGTGTACTGGTACTGGATGTTGTTGTTTACTCGAAAGCAACTGTCATTTTAATTACTTTCAAGGAGGTGAAAACTAACAACAAAGAAGGGCATCCATAGAAGCTATATACAGTGCAACGTAGATTAGTGATTTTAGGTTGCACATACGCCAGAGTGAACTGTTATTTTTACACTTTGGTTTTGTCGCGTTGGTGTGATTTCTTTAAGGACTGCTTGCTTGCATTCCAACTTCCAAGTGACTTGGTGACTTATGACAGGATGTTGAACATGCTAATATAGGAATTTATTATTAATGCGACGAGTAGGTATATGTGTGGTATAAAGGGAGAAGGCTTTTCTTTGGTGTTATATTCTCTGAGTGGTATGGCGTGATTTGCACTAGGGAATGAGAATCAATATTTATTAGCAATCACGCCCATATAGTAAGGGCAATTTATAGGTGGGGTGACAGTACGAGTTCAACAAGTGGTTTTCCATTTTTCTTTACTTTGACATCACAAATCAGATTATCTATTGCACGTCTTTTTCTGTACAAGGAAAATTAATTTTTTCTGTTTTGATGGTGTTCGTGCCCACTCATGTATGAAAAGCATTAATTAAGTTTATGTTAGGGACATTTAGCCAAAGATAAAGATAATGGTCGTTCATAAACAGTTTAGGTTAATAGTTGGTGGGTAATAATTTTTTTATATGAACCGCGAGTTGAGATTTGGTGTGAAAAAACGTGTTCGTAAATTAGGATAATGAATTCAGTTTTTCATAATTGAGTAAGTTATTTTCATAACGTGTGACTAAGTAAGCTATCTACGAAAATCCAACAAGTGAACATTATCTTATGATAGAGTTTCTTGAACCAAGCACGAAGAAGTTTTTGCTTCTATGCTCATGTTTTTTGTTTATTAAAATTTATTGGAGGTGATTCATTTCATGCCTCGAGTAAATATACAAAAAAAAAAAAAACAAGAATCAGATTTCTCTTAAAGGCAACATCTTTGTAAAGATATTCTCCCCGATTTTTTCGATTCGTATACTCGTGGAATTCTGTTGAGGATAGATAGATAGATAGATAGATAGATAGTTGTTTTTTATTTGATAACATTTATAATTCTTGATTACATAGTTTACAAAAAACAAAAAGCATGGCTTTTCTGCCGTCTGCCTAGTTGACAAAACATAATAAATTTAACTTTGAAATAAGATTATTCATAACAAATTCAATAATAGTTACTATAACCGTTGAACAAATTAAATTTTAAATTGAAAACCATCATTAGCGTTCGTTTAAATTACTTAAAAAGTCTCATTAATAATTTGATTTCTATAGATTAGAGCTAGTTTGCAGTATTGGTATAATTTTTTTACATCCATAGTATTAAGCAGTGTTATCATTTCTTTTTCTGTTAAAATATTGCTTCCGAAAACTTGTCTTCTAATTTCTGTTAAAATCGGACATTTTCCCATGAAGTGCAAAATATCTTCTCGTTCGTTCAAGTTGCACAAAGAGCATAAGATCGGTAGGTCCTCTCTATGTGGTTCGAAGTTTAACTGAAGAAGTTCGCCCCGCAACTTAATCATCATCGATATTTCGTCTACGCTATTGACATCTTTAAAATAGTTTTTCTCTCCCAGGTTGTGGTTCAACTGACAGTAAAATTGTCTGTAAAGAGATCCTGCCGCGTCATTTAAACATTTTGCTCTATATTTTGTATCCGCTGCTGATATTAGCTGGTAAAGAGACCTCTTCCAATCATCGTAGTCCGGACTATTAAGATTTAGGACTATCTCACAGTCTCTAGCAAGGTCCATCCAATCTGCATACCAACTTGATCTGGTTCGTAAATCTTGTAGAGCTGCTATCTTTGGTAGCCGGTGATTATCCATTTTCATTACCTTCAGAACATAATCCACTTGCATTTTTAAAGTTCGAATGAAAAGGGGTGATAAGCCTGTTTCCAATGCTATCATATAATTTGGCATATTATGAGGCAGTCTAAAAATTCGCTTGATGTAGTAGCGCAATAGTTTCTCCACTGTTTCATACATTTTTGTCCCCCAAGTTTGCGCTGCGTAGAGCAAAATAGATTCCGATATAGCTTCGAATATCTTGAACTTACTGCTATGGGCAATATTTTTGTTGTAGAAGCATCTATTCCACGATGCGCTGATTGCGCCTTTAGCTTTTGTGAGCTTTTCCTTTAAATGCCTCTCCATACTTAAATTTCTCGTGAAGTAAACTCCCAAGTATTTAAAGTCCTTGACAATTTCAATGCTCTCTCCATTATATTGCCATTTTTCGTTCATGCAATATCGTCCTCCTCCTTCCCTGAAGATCATAATTTTGGATTTATCCAAATTCACAACCAGACTCCAAAGCATACAGTATCGTGATAGTCGGTTTATCATTAGCTGCAACGATTCAGGTGATGGTGCCAAAAGTACGATATCATCCGCGAAAAGTAATGCCTTAACTCTATGGCCTGCGTATTCAATCCCACAGGGTAGAAAGTCTACTAGGTCTTCAATAAATAAAGCAAACAGGCTTGGACTCATTGTACAACCTTGTCTGACTCCTGATTTTGTTTCAAACCACCCTGACAACTCTTCACCATTCCATACTTTGGCCAGTGTGTTTTCATAAAGATTTTGGATAACTCTTCCAAACTTCATTGACATTCCTATGCTATAAAGTTTGTACATGAGGGCTTGTCTATCAACTGTATCAAAAGCCGCCTTAAAATCAACAAAAAATGTGTACAGTTTCTTTCCTTTGGTAAGAAATGAATTCGCAATACTTTTAAGCACGAAGATGTGGTCAACTGTTGAATAACCTGCCCTAAAGCCGGCCTGGAATTCTTTCAAAAGCTTGGCATCATCGATCCATTTACTAAGCCGTCTTTGCAAAATTAAAGTGAAGATTTTATACGATGCATTTAAAAATGAATCATCCCTGTTGAGGATGAAATATAAAATATAGTCACTTCATCAGCAACAATGCAATGTTTAAAGCATTACATTGCGGTTCCACTTTTAGGGTCTCATTTATAAAACAGAAATTACCCATATACACAAGAAAATAATCATTTTTTTTGTTACTGTTTAAACAAGTAACTTTTACTGCTGGTAATAATTTGAAATTTTATTTCTTGTTTATTATTTGCAGCTTGTTCTTTCAGTAAAGCAATGTCCAATTATAAACAAAAACAAATAATCTTGTGCTGCAATGCAGAGTTATTGAGCACCAAAGCCATTAATGATCGTTAATAAAAGTATCTTCACATTTTTGAATCCTAGTGACTGATATATAGTTGTATTGGTAGATATTTGTGTTGTGTATATATTTATTTCAGACCTGTTTCTCTTCCTGATTCATTTACTTTGAATTCTGATTTGGCAGAAGAAAATATTCATTCATCACAGCACTTCAAGTTGTTTTGTTGGGATCACGCCCTTAAGGACGAGGTTACTTCTTTCTAGTGTTGAAAGTTGTTAAATCGATATCCATTATTTGCTCTACATTTACCACATGTGTACTTTACTAGCTATGCTTATGTCACTTCACAGTTCATATAGCTCTTTGTTGAGCTTACGTCTCCACACACCTGGTCAAAAGGAACAAAGATCACTTAAAGTGTTTTTATTTCGCAACGGTTAAGGGTCTCGCAATCCACTTTTGACAAATTCAAAAGCCCTATAACAGGACTTCAATTATATGATCTTATAAGGTATTTTATTTATTAACTGCACTAGGGGTAATAGGCAGATGGTCAGGTTGTGGAAGATCACTGTCCGACGCATATGATTATCTCATTGAGTTCTAATTATGACAGCATTGTTTAATGGGTTAATACAAACCGAACTGAACTTAATGCTTCGAAAATCCGATGGTGTCTTTTGCTGTTAAAGCTTAACATTCTCTTCATTCCATTATCCATAAACGGTACTGTTTCCGAAAAGCTGTCATTACTTCGTATGTCTGTAAGACCTTCGTTGGAATGATTAGGTGACTTGTTATAATGCAGGAAATTTTTTAACACCTTTTGATCTGGCTACAATTTATAAAGCCTACATTGGTTCAAAACTAGAGTTTAACTCCCATATTTGGTCAGGTGCAATTCAAACATCTTTGTGTCTATTTAATAGGGTATAAAACAGTTTTTAAGACTGATAGGGGATAGTTCAACTATAGAATCGATTGGTTCTCTTAAACAACTTCTAAACGTTACCTGCCTCACAGTCTTTTACCGATTTTTCACAAACAGTGCTCTTATGAAAAAGCAAGTTGTATTCCTCCTCTTAAAAATTTCAGCTGCAACACCCTCCTCGCTAGGAATGCTCATCAGTTTTACTTTTAGCCCAACTTCGGACGTACAGTCAAGTATAGAGTTTCAGTTTTTAGTAGCACTTCCCGTATCTGGAATGCTTTACCAGACTTTGCTTTCCCCTACAATACGACTCACAATAGTTTAAATGCAATGTTCATGGGTGTCTCCTACTTAATCCTCTCTTACTTTCCCAAATGCTCTCACTTTGTTCTATAACGTTATTAGGATAGTCATAACCCTTTGATATGCGAGTTAATTATTAAAAAAAATCATTTTCTTTGCTCTGCCCTGTTCATTAATCACTAAAACCCATTTTTACCGGTTTTATTTCATTGCTCGCAAAAGTAGTATCGCCTACGTAAGCGAGTGGTTGTACAGTCATTGAAAAGTTTATGTTACAGTCATTGAAAAGTTTATGTTTTAGCCTACGTAAGCGAGTGGTTGTACAGTCATTGAAAAGTTTATGTTTTTAGTGTTGACGTTTGTCACAGTCCTCGTAAGTGTCCTGCAAAGTTGAACAAGTTTTACAGAAATACTCAAACTAGGTATGGCTTTGTACAGTTCTCTGTATACACTATCATATACAGTCTTGAAGTTGATAAAAAATGGACCGTATTATTCCAATATCTACAGCAAATTGAAGGTTTGATGGATTTGTGGAATTCAATCGCCTATAACCGCCTTGATGCGAGTGAACATTAAATTGTTGAAGTATTCATTTAGCGTTCAAAAATTGTAGTAAATAAGGTCTGATCTGCGCAGTTAGCAATGCTTGCTATTGTATAGAATTGCGAGAGAACCCCTTTCGAAGTATCTGTCAACCCATATCCTGAGGCTCCATTCATCCCCTCATGTTATGTTATTGAGTTGTTGCACTACTTATTTACTTTCTTAAGTGGTCACTAAAGTTCGGAGTAAACCTGGGCCACAAACCAACACTTTTCGATAACGAATACGACTTCTTGGGCGAGCTTTCTTCAATTTTGCATTTTAAGTCGGTTGAGGTCTTCTTCCACTTGATTGCGCCACTTAAGACGAGTTCTTCCCCTTCCACGATCTCCTTGCAATGTGTTTTTGAAAACCCGTTGAGCCAGAGCGTTGTATCCATTCGGCCCACCGTGTTCCAGCCATCGTATTCCCGTGCTGCGTACTCTACTAGCTATACCAGTGTCATGTAACAGCTCGTTGTTATATCTTCTTCTCCGCACTTTGTCTTCGCAAATGGGACCAAAGATCATTCGGAGTATTTTTCTTTCGAAAAGGCCTAGAGTTTCCTCACCACTTTTCGATAAGGTCCGTACTTTCGCACCGCATAGCAGGACTCGGATGATTAAGGTTTTATAAAAGGCTGCCTTTTGGTTTTCCTAGAGAAGCGATAGTTTCTCAATTGCCTTCTTAACCCAAAGAAGCTGCGGTTGGCAAGAGTTATTCTTCGTTTGATCTCCGCACTGATGTTGTTGTCCGTGTCTACAGCAGACCCTAGGTAGACGAAGTCCTGTACTACCTCGAAGTTATGTCTGTCTATTGTGACGTACAACTCGTCGCCGATGTTCTGTGTGCTTTTTTGATGACAACATACACTTCGTTTTACCCTCGTTAACCATCAGACACATTTTTGCTTCTTATTCAATGCTCGCAAAACCACTTAAACATTACGTTTGCTTCTTCCCATTTCGTCAATATCGTGTGCGTAAGCTAGTAATTGTACAGACTTTTGAAAGATTATGGTACTACTGTTGACCTTTTGAGTTTTGCATAATCTTTCAAAGTGTCATGTTTTAGAAATGGAATGGAACTTTATCGCCTTGTTGAAAGCCTTTTTTCGACAACAAAGGTTTCGCTTAGTTCCTTATCGTCATTGACGGAGCAACGTGAGTTCTCTAAAGTCATCCCGCATAGTAGGGATGCTAAGACCAGATATGGTTTTGTACAGCTTGTCTCTGTAAACACTGTCATAAGAGGCCTTGAATCAATAGAAGGATGGATTTATCAATATTATATTCCCGTTTTTTCCAAGATCTGCCGTAATGTGAAACTTTGATATATTGTGGACTTTTCTGATCTAAAACCACATTGATAAGGACCTATCAAATTGATGGTGTGGGGTTTCAGACAAGATGTTATATGTGACGTTAAGGAGGCTTGTTACTCTATAATTGGCGCAGTTGTCAATGACAGAATATCCTCATTCGTACCTTGGATGGAAAAAAGTATTGGTCCGAGTTAAAGTTTTGGCCCCTCAGAAAGTTCGGACATCTATCACACTGGAAGAGTGCCTTGTGTTGATCCCAACCTGGCCATTTTGGTTGACGGTTGTTTGATCTAGGGATCGCTATGTACCTTTATGAATTTTGAGATGCGAGAAGCGCGTACTACTAACAACAAGATTTAGCACCTGAATCCTTTTTCGGACGAAAAAGAAAATCGGCACCCCAATAAGCGTTGCTTTTAGCAGTCGCCACAGTAAATGTCGCAGTTTTTCATCTTCTTTATTCCCGGCAAATTCCATCGCATTTCTTAGATTGCGGTTATGATCGAATGCTTTGCAGCAGTATAGGAGATCAGCTAATTCTCCGCCAGCACGTATTCCATATGCAGATCTGAAGGTCTTTGTCCTTTTTCCGTTTGCTTGGTTCATCAAGGTTGAATTCATAATTGTTATCTGAAACTGTTGTTTGTTTTGAAACCGCGTTGTTTTTACGTGGTTGGGTAGCTAACCTCACGCACAACCGCCACCATCTCTACTTCTATACCCTGTGCTAGTATTGAAATATCTTGAAAAACCTTTAAACCAAATATATCGTAGTAGTCAATTCAGGAGTTTCTGCTTTTTGCTTTCCCAGTAAGCTCTAGTAGACCACTGAGATACAGGCAGATAGTCTCTACTCATTTCATCATAACCTAACCTAGTTAAATTATCTCCAGGTGGAGGATCCCAGTTCCCAGTGGCTATCGAGTGGAGGTATAGAAAGAACAATTGAGGTGTACAAAAAGTTGACACCAATTAGAGCCTTCCCGAAAAGTACACGCCCACCCATACCACTCATTGCACAGCACCGGAATAATAATCAGCTATCCTGTTAAAAATTGTATATTTTTAAAAAATTGTTCGAAAGCTAAATGAAAGTGTCAAGACTTCCCGAACGTTATAGTATAATTAAAGTGACACATCTTTTAATATATACTCAACACACGTAATATGTATGCATATGTATATTCATTTGGCCTCCAAATCAAATAAATGTCAAAACAAGGGCTCCATTCAATTAGCTCGTTAGCATAGAAGAACAAATGGCAAGCAGTGAACTTGAACTTTTGTTGTTCACCGCACTTTATTAACAAAACCTCGAACACATAGATCTGTGGCGTACCTTTGAAAATTCGTGACAGAAACTCAAAAGAAGAAAATCCAAAAACACCACCGTCACCACCGCCGGTCGCTTTGTCGTCACTCTATTTATACACCCCTATCCACATGTTTTCTTTACAAATTGATTTTTCCTAAGAAATTATCTCTTCTATAATTTTTTTTTTCGAACGTGTGTTCATCGCCTGTCAATTGCTCTTGTATACCAACACAATTGTTTTCATTTGCACGCTTCTATTATTTTTCCGTTTTAAGATGTCCCAAGCATTATAATCATTTTCTCAACATGTATTCAAGTTGTATTTGTTACGTTCTTGATTCTTATAGTGAAAATATTACGATTGTTGTTTTCCCATCATCTGCGATGAATGCAACTTTTAAAATGAAACAAGTGCACGCCTGAAGGAGGACTCATCAATGCATTCGTTTTAAACTGAATGAGTACCATTGTTTAAAAATACGAGGACACAAAAGGAAAAATCAACTAAACAATGCCAGTTAACGTATTGGATGTCGATCATTTTGCAATCAGTGCCATTGTCACCGGTGGGATGCAAATCATATTTTTTATGATCAATTCCGCGTTTCACATGGACAAACTAACAGACTTTGCCGGTGGAGTAAATTTTATAATTATAGCCCTCTTGACATTCTACTTGGGCCAAATTGACCGGCCATCCAAGGTGAGTACATAAATTATATTCGTCACCCTCCAAGTTCACCTCAACTGCAGTTATAGTATAATGCAAGTCTAAGTTTTATTAACATGTTCTTGTGCCATCGTAGGACACACCCAAGTAGAATTAGTATCGAAAATCAATAAACCTAAACTGTGTTAGCCTCCGACCGTGACCATGAAAAATAATATCTTTTTTTTTGTTTTTTTATTTTTGCATGAATTCAAGGGAATAACTCTATTAAGCTGGCCAAATGCCACTTAAAAAATCGTTTAAATTTGCCTCAATACTTTTTCTTCAAGAGTGTACTCACTTACTGTTTCCTTTGTATTTCGATGGGCAGTTAATCCCTGATGCACTACTTCAAACTTGCTCAAAGAACAGTGGATGATTTCCTTGCCTTTGCGATATCTGAGGCATATCTAACATAAGAGCTCACATGAATATTGTGCTTGTGAAAATAGATAAATCTCTGCCGAGCTTCAACGACAGACACCCCCAAAAGATTTACAAAAACTATTTTTTCTTTGGATTTATTAGTTTTTGAGAGAAATTGTTTTCAAGTCCATGACTCTAAAAATAAACAAAAAAGAATATTGAAATGGCAAATATTCCAAATGAAAAGGCACTGAATCACTTTTAAAACAGAGAATTATTACAATTGGATGTGTTTAGGTGAACTTTTTTTCATTTTCATTTTTAGTTGTTAAACAAAATTTTGTGAAAGTTTATTTAATTTGTTCATTTGAATCTTAACAACTCGGCCAGACATATGGACGGTGTGTTTAAATATAATTTTCTCTATGTCGATTTCAGTCGTATGACAGTCGTCAGTTGATGATTACAATTTTTGTGTGCCTGTGGGGGGCGAGGCTATCCGGATACCTGTTGTACAGAATTGTCAAAATTGGTCGTGACAAACAGTTTGAAGATACGAAAAGAAATATTATACGATATGCGATATTTTGGACTTTTCAGGTAAGAGTTTTGGTGTTGCCATAAATTTTATCCATTTCTTTGTAACTAAGATTTATAAATCAACTTAACTGTCCCAAACCATACCATGCACATGCAAATATGGGAGCGTTCAAGTATTACGTAGCGAAATTTTTGAAGATTTTTGACCCTCCCCCCTCCTCCCCTTGTAACGCACCGTAACGTTTTCATGTACCCCTCGCAATCACCCTCTCTAAACGTTACGTAACGCTCAAGTGACCATTTTTACCTTTCTATAAACTTTTCTTTATTTTTTAGTTTTTCTTTAGCCGTTTTCGAAATTGCGTTCGCATTTCTTTGACACAGTTGCGCTGGCAAGTCAGCATGAGAGCCTTTATAGGCCAAGAACAGCTGATGATACACATCTCCCTCTTTTGAAGACATTACAGTATGAACACTATGAACTCACTTTAATAACACCGACTACAGCAATGCAGTGCTTCTGCATAAACGCTAACGAATACTGACAACGAAAACTACATTAAATGACGTACTACGTACAACACAATCTAGAAATTCCCCGAGAAATATAAACGAAAAGGCTTTCCAACTTGCAAGAACAAATTAAAAATGATAACCAGACTATAAAATCGAGGGATTCCCCGCAACACGTAAATGGCTTTCCATTTACGTTGTCAATTTGGGAGTTTCTATTCCCTAATTAAAAAAAAAAGTTACGTAACGTGTTGTAAGAAAGACCCTCTCCCGCCCCTGTAAACGCATCGTATAGTTTTACGAGACGCCCTCCCCCAAATTGCCTTACGTAATACTTAAACGCGCCCTATGATACTTTAATTTCCAAAACAGACTGTGAACAACATTATTCGAAAAAAGTCAACGCCACGTTGTGTTCTTGATAGCAACTTTATCTAAATAAAATACAATTGATTGCACCCTAACTGTAGGCCTTCAATTTTGTGGGGATTGAGTAGACTAATATGAAAACTAGGCCAGTGTCTATATGTACCCACGATGTGGTGCATTTTAGGTTGTGTATAGGGATATCAATCTCGAAAGGGTTTTTCAATCCCAGGATATTGGGCTTCAGACAAGTCGATCACTTAAATATTGAAGACAGCGATTTATTGTCAAAAGAATTATTTTTTTGAAGGCTGATTGTTATCCGAATCCGAATGGTGTCTTGATGACAGAAAGGTGTGCAAACTCTTTGTTGATACCCTCTACTGTTTTCTACACATTTTTGCAAAGCTATAACACTGGGTAAAATTTTGTAGTTGTTTTACTAGCTCAAAAAAAAAAACTAAACTGATTTTTATAATCGCCATTTTTATGAGTTTTGAACATTTCATCTTCAGACATTTTTCCTTTAATTAAAAAACGTAAAATAATATAAAAGAAATGCACAAAATCTGAGTGGTATTTAGTTTTGAAATCAAGTTTAAATTTAGACCATCATTGACCACAGGCATTAAAAAATGGTTTTACGAACCGATAGCAAAAAGTTGAAGATACAATGAAAAAGGAAGGACAAACTTTTTGCTTTGTTTTGCTGGTTTTGAAAAATGCTCTGACAGCAAAAAAGTAATATTATTTATTATTAATTCACAATCAAGTGGAATCTAATTTGGAATTTTTTCAAGAGTCAAGTAGATGAAAATAACAAGCGGAAATATTCAACAAATCAGTCCCGAAAATGGGGACCTTGAAAAGACGAGATCCCCGGATCCCGAATTCCGGAATTGCTATCCCTAGTTTTGTAACACGACCTTATTTGAGTCATCTCTGATTGTAAAGGTTTTCTATTAGTCAATCTAAAATGAAATTATTATAGTTGATTCAGTTCAGTTCATTGTTTAAGCTAAGTTATTTAATCACAAGACTAATAACATCGTAAAATTCGCGAGTACGCTAGCAACACCAGAAGATTTTCAACTCAAACGACTAGAATGAGCTCATTTTATATTGACCAATATGAAACCTATTTTATCAGAATTGACTGAGTGGTTTTGTTTTAAACGAACCAACATCGGTCACACGACTTTTTTCTCTCCCTTTGAATTACTCAAGAAGAGGGAGCTAATCATACCATTTTAATCCCAAAATGCTCGTGTTGTATGCTTATAGATACGTCCCAAAACTAAACTGTATAGAAGGTAACAAAAAGAATGAAACTGGAAATAACTCCAGAGCTAGTTAGACCTATCATTGAATAGGTGCCATTGAAAATCAGGCTTAAGAACTGACAAATTAGCTTATATTCGTTCCAAAATAAGGGTATAGGTAATAAAGGGGGTTTTCTTAAGAGGTTTAATTTTCAAATTGGCAACACTGTTTCCAGTGATTACCAACTTGACAATTGGCGTAAGTATATGTTTTGCCATATCAAAGAGAATAGACTTACTTCAGAACGGTGACGTGAAATAATACCAAACGAAATAACACCAAATCTTAAATTTGGTCTTTATTTCGATTACCAAAACGAAATAATGCCAAAAAAGTAATGGAAATAACGCCAAATTTGTTTAAATACAAAATTTGGCGGTACTTCGTTTTCAAAATGGAAATAAAGCCAAATTTTTCATAAATTATATATACACTTTCAAAAACAATGGATTGAAAAGGTAGTTATATTTTTTTGTTTGTATGTTAATATGTTTGATTTGAGTTGCATGGAAGTTCAGAGTTTGAAATTCGACTGGATGGATAAATAAATAAACATAGATATTTTTTACCATTTAACATAATGAAAAAAAAATGGGGAATCGAAAAATTCGCCGCGAATTTTTCGATTCCCCAAATTGACCCTTTCGTAATGGCTTAATATTTTTTCACTCTCCATATCTGATCGTCAGTTTGGATTTTTTTAGTTATTATCCTTTTACTTTCTTCATGCTATTTTTCATTATGTTAAATGGTAAAAAATATCTATGTTTATTTGTTTATCCATCCAGTCAAATTTCAAACTCTGGACTTCCATGCAACTCAAATCAAACAATTACACTTTCTAAAAACTAGGCTTGCAAAACTATTGATATACAACGTAATAAATAACAACCAATAAAATATCAATTATAGGAAACATTAACAACGATAGCTGTCCATTGAAAAACCATACGAACCACTAGCGAAGAATCCGAAATGAAAAACATTGATTTCCTCATTTTAAACTAAAATGAACTTACTTGAATATCAGGTGAATGATAATTTACATCAAAGATAAAAGATGGATGAATCTAACTTGTGTTTTGCTTAGGTTTATTTTCGTGATTCTGCAAAAATTTAAATCGAAATAACACCAAATTGGCTGTATTTCGTTTTCTAAAGCGAAATAAAGCCAAACTGAGAATTTGGGCTTATTTCGTTTTTCAAACCGAAATAAAGCCAAATTTTTGGAATTTGGCTTTATTTCGTTTGGTACTATTTCACGTCACCCTTCAGAACAACTCTTGCAAATTTATTTTGAAAATCACGGTTCAATTCACAAAGCCTCCCGATTACATTTCTAGCGGGTGTTTTATTAGAGGCTTGGTTGCAAAAGGGCAACATCTGCGATATAAAGGGTTTTCCAATAAGAGTGATATGATTTCTTTTTTGAAAAATTAAACACACTTTTTATTAAGGAAATTCAAATATTTTTTATTTAATGTGCAGTTCAATCATTACCAATATGTTTTAAATAAAACGTCATTCAAATGGCCACCACGACTTCTTCTGCAGCAACAAATTCGATGAACCTAATTTTCGAGCACTTTTTCCACTACATCAAGTCGTATATCATTGATGGCACGTTCTATATTGACTTGTAAAGCTTGAAGAGAATCTGGCTTGTTTTGAATGACTTCAAATAACCCCACAAAAAAAAGTCTAATGGTGTTAAATCACAACTTCTTGGAGGCCATTCAATATCACAATTTCTTGAAATAATCGAATCAATAAACTTCTCTCGCAGTAATTCAAATTGTTGCACTTGCTGTGTGGCACATATCCCCGTCTTGTTGGAACCAAATGTATTCAAGGTCAACTTCTTCCAATTTCGGCCATTAAAAGTTGGTTATCATCGAGCTATACCGCTCTCCCCTGACAGTAACGGTGTTACCAGCTTCATTTTTAAAGAAGTACGGACCGATGGTTCCACCAGCCCAAAAACCACCAAACTGTCAATTTAGGTGAATGTATTGGTTTTTCATGAATATTTTGTGGATTTTCATCGCACCAGAATCAACAGTTTTGTTTATTTACCGCACCAGTTAAATGTAAATGAGCCTCATCGGAAAAGATGATTTTCTTAAAAAAAAAAGTTGCAAAGTTACAAGAGAACGATTATTTTGATAGTAAAATTGAATAACTTGTTCTTGCGTATACTTCTGCATGGTGGAATTGTAAGATTTTCTGAATGCAATAAAAAACAAATGACAGATCATGGCATACTACAAATGGCCGAAACGCCTCTGCAAAATCATATCATACCTATTGGAAAACCCTTTATTAGCGGTTTTTTGCCACTCAACGATGAACAGACTTCTTCAGAACAGCGCTTGCGAATTGTCATTGCCGATTTACGGCTCTAGTTGCTTGAAAAGTTTGTCTATAATTGAATTTCTTGATTATGCTTCATCTGTAAAGCCCATGTGGCCGAAATGTTTTCTAAGCATTAATGCCATAAGAACATCTTTATTTGGGACCAATGCCATGGCCCTGCTTATACACGAGTACAGCACGTAGTCCATAGGTGCAATGGGGTCTATGAAATAACTCCCACGAATTAAGTCCCATTTTTAAAAACGAAATAATTCCCACCAAAAATTGCTTAAAAAAAAGAAATAACTCCCACGAAATAAGTCCCACTTTTTAAAACGAAATAAGTCCCACCAAAATGAAATGATTTAAAAATTTACTTGAAATGAAATAACTCCCACTCAAAATGAAATAACTCCCCCTTGAATAATATATTTCTTAAATGAATTAAGTCCTTTTTTCATAAACGAAATAAGTCCCACTTTTTCATTGTTTAATGCGATTTAAAATAAGAAGTATTTGGCTCTTCGAAAAAAACACACGTCGAATAATATGAATAATCAAAGCAGAGGAATAATAAAGAAAAATCGTATACCAGCAAGAAGAGCCATGAGAGATAAGGACAAATAATTATGGTTGTCCCTTTTACGAAATATTGGACATTTCGTAAAAGGGACAACCAACAACCAACCAACAACGTACTGAGATAGTATAGAGCCTGAGAAAGAAGATAGATTACTTATTTTTTAAAAATTGCTACAAAGCGTTCAATTAGCATTTTGTGACAAGTAACAAACGCGTATCGACTCAAGTGAAGTCAACGTAAGGGATGCTTTTATTGTAAACAAAATAAACAGCAAATCTATTTTTCAAACTATTGTTTAATCCGTTTCCAAATAGGATCGGGTAATCGAGTCGCATTAAGATCGAGTTTCGATGCAGGTACCCAAAACGCTAACAAAACCAAATCTCGATCAACCGATCACCTCATTTAATTAAATACAAACTCTTTCAATCCGATAGAGCTACCAAAGCCATATTGGATCGGGTAATTCTATTCCGATTCAATCTAGGTATACTCTGGACTAATTCAAATAGAATTGTGATTCAATCCTGAATGGAAACGGGGTTATTGATTGCAGCTTTGAACTTTGAGGAAAAGTATTCAATAGCCCTGTTCACACTGTACAATTAGTTGGACAGACTTCGTTTGATGGAAGTTTAATTTAATTTAATTTAAATCTACTAAGTGATTTATTTTTAAGAAAAATGTATTATTTTAAAAAACAGCATGTTAAATACTATAAAAAGACTAAGTCTTACTTGTACATGCAAAATAAATTAAATTGAATTGATTTGAATGAGGTTGCTTTACTTGAGTTCGGACTGGGACAGTTTGTATTGCGTTGAGATCAATAATTTCTAGCACATTTGAATTAAATAATAAATAAATTAAATAAACGATTCCAAAAAAAGTCCTTAACAAAATTGTATCCCCAAATTTCCTTAAAACGATACAATTGTATCCTAATGGCAGCACTGCTAAGTGTGTACCTGCTTTAGATTACAAATTCGTTGCAGCGGCTGAAACGAAAATCCCCATCTCAGCAAATTTTTTTTTCAGATAATCCAAAATGATGCATAGTGTTTAAGATTTAAAAAAATCAATCAATTCTGTCAATCCATTTAACCTGGAGTTTGTTTTACACTAAAGGACTCACCGAAAGGACTGTATTATGAAAGACACTTTTTCAACATCTCCGTTGACGTAACGTTAGTTTTCGCTAAAGTCTCGTTTTTTGAAACCAACGCAATACTTTCCATGCAGAGCAAGGTAAACCGTATATGAGAATTTTTGATATACAATCCACGCATTTTCTAGTGCAAAGCTGGTCATTCCTTTTAACAACCATTTCGACAAAAACCTAGACAGTGCTTTGAAAGCAATTTTAATTAAATACCCCTAATCTCTATCGTTCAGAAAGGTATCCCCGATAATACCACCGACAGACAGGCTCTTAAATGCGCCAATAATATCTTGGTCATTCAAGGTCGTTTGCACTTTTCAATTATTCGTTTGTCGTTAGATTACTCGACTATGAGATCTTTCATGGCATTTTAAATTATTAATCAAGATGTTTGGATGAGCATGGATGTCATGCATTCATAATCTTTTATCAAAGCATTTTCATATAAGACCATCACATTTAAAATAAGTGGTAGTGGTTTAATGATATCGTCATTATATTCTCACAAAGAAACATTTTCGTGATATCCTGGGTTATTTTCTATTATCTATTCTATTTATTCTATTATGACGTTGAGATTCGTGTTCAACACACTTCAACTTTTATGAGCTTTATTGATTTTAAGTGCATCGATTAGTGTTTATTTATTTTGTCAAACGTGAGCCAAACTTATGTTCCTCCACTTGTGACTTATACCGAAAATAGAACCCTAACATATAAATCAATGGAAACGATGCAACCAGACAGGCACCACAAAGGCTTCCTTGCCACTATAAATTGCTGTCTGTATCGCAAGAGTAGCAATTAAAAGTCAATCAATGAAGCAGCCCCTATAAATATACATATATATGGGTTTAAATAAACTGACTTACTTGTACATTATCGAACCATCGATATTCTCTGAAAGAGGCGTAATCTGCATTGTTTTTGAAATTTAATTACGTGTAACAAAAAAAGGAAATATCCTTCAAGGCGCCACACGATTCTGAAGAATAAAGTTAAATTACGCTCTTTTATGTAGGTTTTATATGCATGAAAGCAGAGCATTCTTTAACGACGTATTTTTACCGTCTTGCTGTCGTCTTTCCATCCAGGTTTTCAGTTGAAAATTTAAAATTCAAAGGTATTGCATGTAATTGGCTCTAATCACGAAAATTGCATGCTTTTGCAAAACAATCTGAGAAAACAAAAGAGAAATGCCAGAGATTCATGCGAGCTTTCACTGAAAGATGTGGGATAGGACGTGCACTCTGCCTTTTCTTCTGAGTGATAAACTTTTTCAAAAACAACGAGGCAAAAAAATAAATTAGAATAGAGAACACCATGTTCCTAGGTGAGTTTATTTTGCTGAGTAGGCCGGCAAGTCTGATCCTTTGGGGGCTTTTGTGTCAAGTGTATGAGTATATGAAACAACAATGTATTGAGTACTGTGACAATAGGAGGGAGTGTGTAAACGAATAGTTTAGTCAACAACATGCCAGGTTTGATTGTTACTCTTGACTAATAGAAGAATGTACTTCATGTTCTCGAGAGTTTTATTTCCAGGTGTTTTAAGTTCTAAAAAAAACTAGTAAGCAAAATATAATCCTTTAATTAACGTCTAGTTATTTTATCCTGAATGTTTAATACAAAAAAAAATCTTTCTCAAGTTCATCAATTGCTAGAGGAATTTAATAAGGTTATTTTTGAGTTTTCAGCTTGCCACACAAAAAGTTGGGGTTACAATTATCCCTGCCTTCACTATATTATGTTCTTACAATGTTGTAAGCATATTTTTGCAAAAAAAACATGCCCCTTGAGGTTGAACAACACACCGGGTGACACACTAGGGCATGGTTATAAAAGGCCTAACTACCACTTCACATATTCGACCATGATGCATGCTGTCACTTTTAAAACCGTTCACGGTTGTTTTATTTTGAATAATTTGTATACATTCACACATGAAAGTGACCAAAACAGAAGTAAAAATAAAGGTATTTGTGAACATGGGTGTTGAAAAATGTACATCCCTACATACATGTACATATGCATACACGTTCACAGCTTATTGCATATAAAAACATGTTTTTTATGCACCATCGGAATAACAGCTGTTGATTTATGGTATTGAAAATGGATTTTCTATTAAAGCCCGTGAATTATTGATGATTAAAGCATACAATTTGCAGAAGGTCATGAGACCCTTAAACCGTACATAAACAGAAAGGATCAATTCCTTAATGCCTGCGTGAGCATCCACAGTAGAAGTTTTCTATTTGTGAATGCTAGTAAATAAACTGGTCTCACTCACCGAACTTTATCCTAACAGGTTATCCTGATTGTAGTAAGAAGCCATATAGCCCATAAAAGCTACAAATTTATTTTTCACGGTTTCAATTGACAATCGTAGACTTTAACAGTTCAATGGAAAGAAACTTGTATAGAACTGGAGAGCTGAATTTTAAAGGCTTAAAGCCGCTGTTATGGCAAACGTTATTGAAAATTGTAGAGGCTTTTAATTTAAAAACACGTCAAAATAAACCTTGCACCAGTAAAATTGCTGGATTGGCTGTTGAAACCTACCTTTAATCTTTTCCACAAATATGAACGCGAACAAGTGACTTGCAAGCCTTGTAGGCGGTTCTGGTTCTCACTTACGAAATTGAAATTTCTTTTGTCTAATCTAATAGTCAGACACGTTAGTTTATTGAGTTTATTGTTGTACTTATCTTCTGTCCTCAAACTCTAGCAGCTGCGATAGTCAAATTTTACACGGGTTTTTCACAAAAATACTTTTTTAAAGTCGGCGTTCACAACAATTTATTTCAAAATGCATACATTTTCAAAACATAAAATACCTCCTTCCTAAGCTAAGTTACATTAAGGGTGTTTCCGATCAACAAAATGGCGAAATTTTTGGTGAAAAGTAACGGTTTTCTCTTAAGATGGCCACCAAAAGTTTTTGAATGATAGGAAAAATCATCGGAGAAAGTGGAAGGGAAACTTAACTAAATCTTACGTAATACCTCATTTCCGAGCGCTATATTCCAAAATTGATTACTAGAAAACTACAAATGATTTCGGAAAGCAGTTTTTTCGTAATGTTATCATTCATTATTGAACTTTACATAGTTTTGTTGCTTTTACATAAAAATGACGTATGTGACCGCTACACGTCCTTCACTGCGTCCTCGTCAAAAGTGTCCACTGCGCACGGGGTTAACGATTTGGACTGATGAAATGATCTGAAATCAAAAAACCTTTAAAATTTTCTTGTTCGAGGAAGAATTCGCGTTGAGCATGAGCCATTTGTTTCTCTCTATGCTCTGTTACATGATAAAACCCCCTTAATGGTTTTTTTCATTTCCGACAGTAATTTCCGGCCAAGTTACAGTGGACACCCTAAAAACTTTATTTTCCCAAGATGTTGTGGGAGAAGCTCTGTTACCGGCTTATCCCTCAACATTTCTACAATATATAAATAAATTATACAACACAGTTTTTTTTTCACATCAGAACAGCTTATTTCAAACTTGTGAAAGAATGTATCTTTTCTCCAAGAGTTTTTTCACCCTTAAGTACTCAGAAATATGTTTCACTGTCATCATTTAGCGAGACTTTATTTGTTAGTAAGCAAATATTAAGTCTAACACACTAAAGACAACAGAACTAAAAAATATTACAAAATTATTGATAAACATATACGAAAACAAATTAGATACATGTGTATGTACGTAAAATTAATTATTGAATACGACAATTATAAAAATATAAGAAACATAAAACAAAAACATAGTCAAGAGAGTTGAGCTCTGGTTCGAATCAAGGACTTTAACGTAGTTAATGTGAAAATCTATTAAATTTGAGTTTAGGTTCAAAACTTTTATCATACGAGTAAGAGGCTTATTCATGCCATAATTAGTTATATGATAAGGAAGTGAAGTAACTCCAAGTTGCGCAGTTGGTATGAGCCTCCCTGGTAGTTAAAACTTATGCATGAAAGCAAGTCAGGAGCATCAATTTGTCTTGCTATAAGCTGGTGAATAAAGACTAAATCATTATTTATTCGCCGATGCGAAAGCAGTTGCATCTGTAAAAGTGGAATACGATGCTTATACGGTGGAAGGTCATCATAAGGATCAATCCAAGGAAGTCCCTTGAGAGCAAATCTAATAAATATTCGCTGTATACTTTCCAGGGTTGTTACGGATGTGCAAATTTTGACATCCGCGGATGCGGATGCGGATGCAGATTTTAGGAAACTAATATCCGCGGATGCGGATGCGGATGCGGATCTTAGAATTTGCGAAATATATATCATTTTAAATACATGAATGAATGAAAATTTATCAATTTAAAATTTTTTTTATTTAAAAATAAAAATAAAAATGTATTGTACTTCATTGTGTTACTGAATAAGAAAATGGTTTAATAATTAAAATTAAAAATAGGTGAATGATATTTGATAAATAATAATATTGCAGCCTTCTCAGACTCCAATCTGTTTCTTAATGGATCGTAGATTAAACCAGCTCCACTAAACAGCTGTTCGCTGGGAACACTAGCAGGTGGAGATCTGTTTCATTAGTTTTCCACCAATCGAGGGGATTATTATCCAAATCCAGTCTTTTTTTATTGCGATAAGTAGCTATCTCTCTTCGAAGAAGCGTTTCGGGACTTGCGTTGTCAGATTCTGCTTCACCATCATCTTCACTCGATGAATTTAGCATCATCGCCATATCGCTTTTAAAGCAAGCCTTGTCACACAACCCGGAAGTTCCTGGTTCTGAATCTTTTTTCTGTTTTTTTGATTTTTTTGAATTTGGTGACTTCGTGGGAGAGTCAGAGGTTAAAGGAATGTTTGTCATTTAAAAAAAAAATGAAAAAACCGAATAGTTTCTCTTTGCTTTTTAACTGTGTGCAGATAGTAAGTAAAAAAAACTTTGAATCACATCCGCATAAACTCCGCATAAATTGATGCGGATGCGGATGCGGATGCAGATGTTGAAATCAATGCGAATAATCCGCGATTGCGGATGCGGATGCGAATATCTGCAACACCCCTGATACTTTCTATCCTTGAATTGTGGACTGCATAATAAGGAGACCATATTTGAGAAGCATATTCTAGATGGGGTCGAACATGACAGTTATACAGCGAAAGAGCGACGTAGGGGTCCGTAAACTTCTTAGCCCATCTTTTAATAAAGCCTAGCATTGAATTTCTTTTTTACTTCTATTTCATTTCATTTATTAACAATATTTGGGATGTACATGAAGATAAAATATCTTTTGTAGTACTTAGAAAATAGCTTATACAAACTCGGATTGCTTTTAAAAATTCTTATAAAATAATAATTCATAATTCTTAATAATTCTTCTTTTTTACTAACAATATATTTGATATGAGATGTAAATTCTAAATTGGAACTAAAGTAAACACCAAGGTCCTTAATACTGGACACCTTTTGCATAATATTTGATGAGAAATCGAGTAATTATGCAAAGCCGGTGTACGATTAAAATATAGGTACTCAATATTGTACAAAAAATGCGAATAAAATCAAGCCTTCGCACTTGAAAAAAGTATTTTTAATTAATTAATTTTAATTAATACAGTTCGAAGATGCTGTCAATATTTTTCAGAAAAAAAAAATACAGTAAGGACTGAAAGTATCATTACCGCACTACTTTTTTCTTTTAGATTTTTTAATATTTTTAATATTTTCTTAACTTCATGTTCTTGCAAATTAAGATTTTTCTCAAAGTCACCTAATTGCTTTTTACTTTTCAAAGAAGGGTCAACCAGAGATAGAAAGTAGAGTTCAAACGCAAGATCATCTCGTCCGCATGCATCTGTTCAACTTCATTGTGTTGAAAGTTCACTCTAACATTTTTGTGCCTAAAGATGGCAAAATCTTACAGATTTCACCTCAAATCGTCTTCGATCTTAGCTTGGGCTGGGACTAGTAAATAGGTTCTCTCATCAGTTTTAAAACAGACAGAGGAGTGATAATGGTCCTTCCATAGTTTAGCACTGAAAAAATATCACAGCTGTCTATGACCCGTTGAACGAAATTTACAATTTGAAAAGAAGGGAAAACACACTGAAGAAATGAGAAACAGCATGAAAGAAGTGCACATTTGAGGAAATTTAGAGATGCCAATACTTTGTATGGCACTCGGATGGCGCAACAGAGCGAGGAGCCCCAGGGCCTAGCGCAATTCTCACAACCATGCCTTGCGAGGGAATGGATGGGAACTACAATTTTCTGCCGGTTCCGAACGGCTAATTGAGAAATGGCTTTTCATGGCAATGAATTTATTAACGGAGGACTTACCGATTCTTCACGAAAGGCTATACCCGTGGAAAAACATTTTTGCCTCTGTTGGGAATCGAACCACGAACCTGGCAGACATGCTAACCATACGCCAGGGGTACCACCTTTGATGTTATAATACTTTTTTTGGAATAATACTTGAAAATATTGTGCAAAACTCAATCGTCAACACCGCAGAGGCATAACTTTTCAAAGGAGCCTACGCCGACAGTATTGACTTTATGAGAAGAAGCGTGATGTCATCCTATGTTACGGCGTAGAAGCATGGACTGGATGAGGAAACTCTTGGTGGTTTCGAAACAAATATACTCCAAATGATATTTGGTCCAAAATGTAAAAACAATATTGGGGGAAACAGATTCAACAACAAACTAAATGAGCTGTATCGCGACATGATCGAGCATAGCTAGAAGAGTTCGCATCGCCTGGGGAGAATTTCTCTCGTTCGCAAATGATTGGAATAACTTCTTTCTACTGTCGTATTATAATCAACATCAATAAATCCAATTATGGGGCTGTACAAAGAAAACAATTACTGAAATCATCCAAAAGTTCCAAAACAAAGTCCTTCGTGGAATAGTAAATGCACCATGGTATATAAGAAATAGCGATTTACATCGTGACCTACAAATAGAAACGGTTACAGAAGTTGTAAGAAAACATGCTGTTTCACACAATCAGCGACTGCATAGTCATATCAACTCTGAAATGGAGTCCGTATTAAATACGAGAGGCAATGTTCGGAGATTAAAAAGTACCAAGCCACACGAGCTAATGGTCTAAAAGTCATGTGAAGCATTAAAAGTTTAAGCTTCCCTTAAAGCGATTATATTATTGAGAAAGAAAAATCTGTTGTCGATCGTTCATAGATTGGTTCTGATTACGAGGAGTTTTTAGTGAGGTAAGAATCCCACACTACTTGTTGTCGAATACTGCCAAGTGTCTTTTGAAGATTTCCTCCTGACAAAAAAAAAAAAAAAATCCTCAATTATTGTTATCATCTAATTACCCAACTTATGAAACTTCACACTTGAATTACGTTTCATCTTTGAACACATCCCAGCTGAGTAGCCGTTGGCCGGCAGCATACTCGCTGCTTGATCCATTTGATTTTTGATATTCCTTTCCTCGTTCGGCTTTTTTCATACGCCATTACCGCCATTGGTGTACTTAGTACTTTGTGCAAATTTTCTTTAGATTTGTTTTCTTTTGCTGCTTGCGTTTTTCCGAATTCAGTATTCGCACAAGGCGCAAAGAAAACACATTATTCATACATTAGCCTCCTTGTTCAATGTCGCTTCCATTGTCGTTGTCGTCATTTTTTGGTATTGATTTTCAAAGAACGGAACACCTACGCTTAGGCTTGATAGAGTAACAAACTACATAACTGAGTAACATTATATGTATAGGTCTGGTTTTAATTTATAATAAAAACTAAATGGTACACACTGTTCATCAAATACAAATGTCATGTACCATGTCCTTCATGTGATCTGCAACTGTATGCAAAAGCAACAAATTAACTCAAGCGAAAGGCAAAAAACATAAAATAATAATCTTATGACTCCATTCCTTTCATTCAGATAAAAAAAGATAATAGCCTTGCATAGAAAAAAAAGAACGTCTGTCCCATTAATACATAAATAAATGCTTTTCCATTAGGTCTTTAACAATTATTATTGAAGAGGAAAACAATGAAAATAAGACTTTACTCTTTCTCGGGTCGCTGGAATTGGCCATTTTATAAATCCTTCTACTTGAAGAAGCTTTTAAATCATGAAGGATTCTGTGAAATTGGAGATTGCATTTTATATCACATTCTATTTTAATGGTATAGAGTATAGAATGTTTATTGTATACTCTAGAGGGATTGTTTATGACTAAATGATTGAACATGGCAAAGCCCAACACTTTGCTTGAATTTATTTTTTCCGTGTTTAAGGAGAATTTCTTGTATGATTGTGGGAGTCTTTTCGTATAAGTAAAAGCATTGGTTGATTGACAAAATTGAGCTTCGAGATAAAAGCACTCATGCGTTTTTGTTCTCAAGGGTAGAGAAATGGTACTCTAAAGGGATGTGTTAACATGAATATTTTATTGGCTAACGTAATTCTTGAGTTATAGAAACCCACAAGTTCAAAAACGGCCGACGTGGAGTACAGTTGATACTTTCGATAAAAATAGAACTTCTCACATATTCAATATCTAATGATATCTAATGATATTGGATTTTGAGTTATTGCAATGAAAAAGCACCTACGTAATATTTTAATATTGTGGAAGTAAATATTAGATATTTTTGTTTTTCTTCTTTGATGTTAAGCCTAACTGAAAAATCCCATGGGATGTCCTTGTGCCCTTGTTCACAATAAATGGAAATTTGTATGCACAATAAATACGGTGTCGTTTTTTTGTTGTTTGTGAAGAGTGATGCTTGGAATTTTTTAGAAATCAACTTAACATTCGCTATTTGGGAAATTTAAAGGGGAAATGATGCCAAGAATGGATACTGGAACTTTATTTCAAGAAATTTCGTCTCAATATTGAGGGCAAACTTATAAAGGGGTTTCCAATAAGAGTGATGTGATTTCTTTGAAACAAGAACACACTTGTTGTTAAGGAAATTCAAATATTTTTTAATTATTGTGCAGTTCAATCAATACAATTAAGTTTTAAATAAAATGTCATTCAAATGGCCAACACGACTTCTTCTGCAGCAACAAATTCGATGAACCCAATTTTCGAGCACTTTTTCCACTAAATCAAGTCGTATTTCATGAATGGAACGTTCAATATTGACTTGAAAAGCTTGATGAGAACCTGGTATATTTTGAAAGACCAACGACTTCAAATAACCCTACAACAAATAGTCTAATGGTGTTAAATCACGAAATCTTGGAGGCAATTCAATATCACCATTTCTTGAAATAATCGAATCTCTTAACTTTTCTCGCAATAATTTAATTGTTAAATTTGCTGTGTGGCACGTAGCCCCGTTTTGTTGAAAAAAAAAAAAATGTTGTTGTTGGTTGTTCGTTATCATCGATCTATACCACTCTCCATTGACAGTAATGGTGTTACCAGCTTCATTTTGAAAGAAGTACGGACCGATGATTCCACCAGCCCAAGAACACCACCAAACTGTCAATTAAGGTGAATGCAATGGTTTACATGAACATTTTGTGGATTTTAATCTCACCAGAATCGATAGTTGTGTTTATTTACCGCACCAGTCGAACGAAAGAGAGCCTCATCGAAAAAGATGATATTCTTAAAAAAATTGTTATCGTTTTCAATTTGTTCCAAGGCAGAATCAGAAAATTCACGACATTTACGATGGTCCAATGGTGAAATTGTAAACACTTCTGAATGCAATAATAAACAAGTGGCAGCAGATCATGACTTACTACAAATGGCCGAAACCCCACTGCAAAATCATATCATACCTGTTGGAAAACCATTTACAATGAAAATAAAACCTTTTTCTTTAAGTTACAATTTAGTTAAAATTTAGTTTAAGTGAATTAATAGTTTTTGAGTAATCAAGTCTCAAAACCAAAATTTTGGAAAAAAATCTTTATATCTTAATAATCAATGCTCTCATACAATTAGTTGGACAGACTTTGACTTGAACGACCAGTGTTTGACAATGTGAACCCTCAGGCGACCTCTTGACCAACTTGTTGGATGGTTTTGGACGACAAGTTTGATAAGTCTGAACGCAAAATATATCCGACCATCCAACATCCATCAAACGAAGTGTGTCCAACTAATAAGTACAGCGTGAATGTGAACCTTGCTTTTGAGATTTGATAGCTCAAAAACTGTTCACTAAATTAACTTAAAATAAAATATAAATTGAAAAACAAAATACTAACTTTCAAAAACACTGTAGTATGTGGTGGTGCTGATTTTCAATAATTTTTAGTACTAATTAAGTCAAGTTTTTAAAAAATTGCCCCTTCTGTCTAAACGGAGAGACAATATATTATACATAATTTCATCTTCCAGCGATTTTATTCTTGTCTTATCCCAACCTATTTGTTCAGAACTTCTGTTGGGCCGCATTCAAGACAACCTATAGACCGAGTGAACTCTCAAGAACTATCGGAAATTAAAAAAACACAAAAAAATTCATAAAAATGCATGAAACATTTATTTGAATCGATAGTATGGTTGATAGAACTTAGTGTTTAAAGATTATTTCATGCAAATTTTGGCCACGGCTTCGTCTCAAACGGTCCATCAACTTAGTCCAACTTTTTTAATTTTCCAACATTTCGTCCGGTATGTTACGAATAAATTCTTCAATGTTGTCTTTCAGTGCGTTAATCGAAGACAGTTTGTCGCTATAGACATGAGCCTTTGCAAAGCCCCACAAAAAAGTCTACAGGCGTTAAATCACTTCATCTAGAAAGGCTATTGACTACCTTTAAACTTGAAATAAACTGTTCACCGAACTCTCATGTTAATGGCATGTGAAACCACATAGTGACATGTTATGTAATGATGTGGATGGTCAAATGTCGAACAATGCAAGCCGAATAACCGCTTCAGTAGGTCGATTAAATTGCAACCATAATATAGAAGAAGCGTGTGATGAACTTTCCGAACAGAGGAAGCTATAATCTAATTCAATAGTTTCTAAGGCGATTTATGATTTAATTATAGACCAAGTTGAAGACGTTTGACAATGACACAAAACACTAAACATGCGTGAGCTGTCAAAAGCAGTGTTCCGAAAAGAAAATATCTAAAATTACCCCTCGGTATTGTACAAGGGAGGTCTAAGAATAGAACATTGGGGGTCACCAAAATTAAAACAAAAAAAGTCGCAAACACAACAATCGCCTAGGTCCGAATTGCTCATCATTAAAAATATTGTGATTTGAGAGAAATTTTAAAAATTGTTCTTATGCGTACTCATACATTTTGCTTATGCTACTGAGCAAACTTATAGGCCTGTAACTTGCTGATAATTTCGGCTGTTTTCTTGTTTTCAGCAAAAGAACAACCTTTGCTTTTTCCAAGCATTTGGAAAGATATTGTTGTTTTAAACACGCGCTTATGATAAATGCTAGAAATCTTATTCCATTACGATTTCAGTTCTTGATTGAAAATCTATAACACCAATTAATACTAGCACCGAATTTAGTACCTTGGCTCCTTAAAGACCATGCATGTTTTTGGTGAAATTTTGACTTTGAAACTTATGGTTCCAAGAATTGTTGTTTGGAAAAGTTCTTTAGAACAAATAAAAATAGCAAGTTTTCTTTCAACCATTACAATTTTTGCTTTTATTTCGTACAATCAGTTTAAAAACACTTTTTTAATGCAACTTTGTCACGCTGTACCTCAATCATGTTTTGTTGCATTCAAAATCCTAGCACAAGGACACAAGGTAATTTTGAGCTCCATCAAAAGTTTGTTTACACATTTTTGTTCAAATCAATCGTAGCCGACGGGCTAAATCGGAAAAATTGATTTTTCTTTTGACATTTTTTCGTAAATGACATTTTAGTGAAAAGATGTGCCACAAATATTAAAGAACATTAAGAAGTTGAAAAGAGTTTTCACAGTGGAAGACTAAATGGCTCTAAATCACAAAGGTAGCAAATTTTAAGTTTGGTTTTATGCAGAAAAAAAGCTATAATAATGACTCCTAGTTTATACTGTTGCAAAATTTGTATATTAATAAACCTTGGTAGGGCAGCGCACAGAACTCTATTCTCTTTTTCGTATTATTGTTTTTTAGTCAATATCTTACAGAAAACTAGTAATTCAGGAACTAAATGAACAAAAACAAAAGAAAGTAAATAACTTAAGCATTGATTAAATACATGGATGTATTATATATCTATAAAGCAATAATGAACTCATGCGCATTTTGATGAAACTTTGTAGTGTTCCTGGAAATGATCAGCCATTCCCAGAATGAGAAAATGGTACCAAAATGATGATATTGTAAGGTATTAAGTAAGGAAATATTAAAACTGTAAACAGTTGCCATATTAGTTGCACTTAAAAAAAAAAAATAACTCTTACAGTTATTAAATTCTTCATATAACATTTTAACATTTTCATAAATCAGTTTTTTGGAATTTTTATAATCACAGTTGTATCTTCTTAAAGTATTAATCAGTTGAATCTTTTGATAGAAAATCACTATACATACTTCAACAACCAATAGTTTTCCATGCTGTAATTAAAAAACAACGAATTTGTAGAAAACACTACTAACGCTACAGTCTTTTCTGGAATATGTCATCATGTCCGGGAACACTTCTGAAGTGATTGATCGTTCAGGAAATGACGATTTTTAATAAGCACGTGCTTTCGTTATAGAGCGGCCATCTCAAATGCAACCTTATGTCGCTTTCCATAGGACGAAAATAACTTTCCATTCTCAAACCGCTTCATTAGTGCAAAAAGATTGCTTCTCATGATTCTGAGAAGTGACAGCCACTTCACAATCCACTCAAGAAGCACTAATACTTGTTACTCAATTTCACTCACACAATCTGTCAAAATTGAACAGAAATAATTTGAAGTGTTCAATTGATTCTTAAAATGAGTGCTCCCCGAGTGAAACCAATAGAAAGCGACTTTACTTTGTCAATAATAAAATGTTTGAGGTTAATTTGAAGAATTAAGGTAGGGACAAGCGGTAGACATGAACCGCAACCAAGAATATTCCATTCAACTCTTTCATGAGTAGACTAAACCTTGAATGAAGCTACATACGTTATACTTGCACACAAAAATAATTCTAGACTGTCAGTATACTTATACATACATAAGGAGTACTAAAATTGGAAGTGCTCAATTCAACATTATAGTCTTTGTGTGAGTGAAACATCTATATTCCCTGTGGAAAATTTTCCTTTTGACTTTTGGGTAACGTGTATTAGTGCTTCTTGAGTGGATTCTCACCTCAAATCGAGATGTGGCTGTCCCTTCTCCGAATCATGAGATGCGATCTTTTTGCGCCAATGGAACGGATTGAAGATGCACCTTGGCGCTCTTGGACTATTCTTTTCGTCCAATGATACAAAGGAAAAGGGCATAAAAAGGAATGTGGTTTCTAAAGATGTTATTGAAACTGCAATAAAAGAATTAATGATCGAACAACTCGGACTTATACGGTAATTTGAATAGCATTTGAGGAAAAAAGCAATGAGTTCAAAATTGTATCACATTTAGGAAGCTTAAACGGCTGAGTTTGACTGATTTTGTTGGCTTTTATAAACGAATCGAGCATATATGTAACTTGCTAAGAACAGAAGCAACAAGCTTCTATAAAAACAAATGCAACAGATTTAATCACCAATTTTGAAAAATTAGATTTGAGTCATAGAACATTTATGACTGGCGAAACTTTTCGTACTCGTGTTAAAAAATTCTAGAAGGTTCTAGCAGAGGAAAAACATTGTCCAGAAAAACGCTACAAAGCAAATTAAAAACGTAATGAATTTTTTTGTTCATTCATAACTATGTATGTATGTTACATTGTACATGTATAACATAAAATCAGTTCGGATTAAAAGTGGACTGATATAATGTTTCTTTTCATTATTTTGTTGGAATAATTTGAGTATGATCAAGTATCTCCATGAGTTGGGCCTGATCTCCGCCTTCCCCAGTTAAATAAAATTTATTTGACGAAAAATGCATTGAAATCCGGCTTTGTTGTTGTCTACTTACTCAAATTACCGTTAAAACTGAAAGCTTGTGTTCACTTTTTTTTAGTTGGAGGTTTTTAAAATGCCAGCTGGAGCACTCAGACCTAAATACCGGTCCATTGTACTACCAGTTAGCAACCTTCTATTTGTTATAGCTTTCCAGATGTTTGGAGAAAAGCCAAAAGACGCTGCCATGATAAGGGGCCTAAGTTACCAGCTTTCACCATGTCTGCGCCGAGTATCTGTTACCTTATGCGAGAAAAAGCAGGACATTCACAGAGGAAGTGCTCTGCGGTGTCCTCATCTTCTCCACAAGATTTACAGAGTGTGGTATCACTTAAGCCTAACACGTTTAAATGCTTTGCAAAAGAGAAGTGCCCGCTGCCAAAGCCAATAAGCTTTCTACAGTCTTTTCTGCTACGAGCTAGCAAAAATGTTGCAGTCTTCTTACTAACGTTGGGGACCATACGTTTGGTTTGTCTGCATCCAATGGAGGCATGTCATCTACGGTTGTGCTCTTCACAGATCCAATCGTTGATTGAAGCCCTCACTGAGGACGCTGGCAGACCTAGCGACGGTTTAGGTCCTGAGAAAGCTGTCTGAGATCCCTGCCTAGCAAGTTCATCGGCGATCTCATTTCCAGTTGTGCTGTGATGGCCCGGAACCGAAATGAGACTCAAGGAATTCAATCTTCCGACCGCATTCAGAGAGCTCTTGCATTCCTGGATCACTTTCGAAGTGGTTAGAGGGTTGAGAAGGGCATTAAGGACAGCTTGGCTGTCCGTGCAAACAAAGATACTTCTCCCCGTCCATCCATTGCTCGTTATGTGGCTCAAGGCCATCGCCTTCGCTTGGAAAACGGATGCGTATGATCCCAAAGATGATTGCAGTCGTATGTCGTCGTTCTCAACAAATGCACCAGCACCAGAACCCTCGTCGGTTTTGGAGCCATCTGTCAAGATACGATAACAGTTCCGCAGTTTGAGCCTTGGGATCATCTTGGGTCAAAAGATATGCTGCTAGCGAGTTCCTCAAAGCTCCAGTGCGAATTGTGCCAGAGACCACATCTTCTTAAACGAGAAATGGTCTTGAGAGTACACCCCATGATGAAGGTATCAAGGACAGGAGGGCTCAGCTGTGCGTCGAGAGCAGCTCCCGGTGTGCTGGGGAAGGCCCCAGTAACACCAAGACAAACTGTTCTTTGGCAGACGAGACAATAACGTATTTACGCGAGAGCTTATTCCACCAAACAGCTGACGCATAGGAGATGGTTGGTCTTATCATAGCCGTATAGATCCAAAAGACTTGCCAGAAGACTGACAGTGCTTTATATATTACATATATTATTTAGACTTACAAATATTACTTTCTCTGCATTTATTCTGAATTAATTTAAAATTTACCTCTTCAATGAATTGTATTGTTTCATCTTTCTGGTAAACACAAAGTAGGTTGGTTGTAGTTTTTTTTTTATTAATTTTCTTTTCTCAATAAAGTCCAGATTAAAGATATTAATTTGCTGCTAGCAAAACCAATTCCGCGCCTTGGTGATTTTAAGCCAAATGTGTTTTATTTTTGTGAGAACCTTTGAAATTAGACTCTCCAAACAGCACCCTCCTCACCCAAAAAAATCAGTACTTTACTCAAATATAAATGCCTCATTTTGTTGGACTTTTCGTATTAAAGAAGATAAACGTATTTCCGTTTCATAAATCAGCAAAATCTTGAGCGAAACAAGTAATTCACGATGTTTATGTAAGCTCATATTAGCTGAATGACAGAAAGACAAGTAAGTTTTATTTCTGTGTATATATTTATGCTATAGTAAAATACTACCCTTAGCATCTTCCTTCGCTTTGCTTTCGAAAAATAAAGTACAGACATGCATAGGAGGAGTACATTCATCGATATGGAATTCACTTAAAGTTGTTTGAAAACATCATACCATTTTATGTTGTGAACAATTTAGGAAAAAAGCCATACTCAATAAGTTCAATGGTCTGGCCTATTTATCTTGACACTTCGCTGAAGAAAAAGTTTCCCTTTTAACTTGATTAATAGCAATTTCTACTTGAGATGTTTAAGTTCGTTTAATCAATCACGAAACCAGAGCTTTTGGATAGAGTATCAATATACCTCACAGCTCACGCCCAACCGCAAGCATAAAAACGAGAAACCAGCCAAATTGCCTAATCCTTAATTATTCAGCCAACGTTATTTGATATGGACATTGGACACTCAGTTAAATATCCCATGAGAATGGTAATAATAAATTACTTTTTAGAAAGCCACTATGCAACAGGTTGAATTTGGCACTCTTATGAAATCGAACTAGTTTTTTGTGGATGAATAAAATTTAATGTTGGTGTAGGTTATCGTGTTGTAAGGGAATGATTATTTGGCAGGTTTTCAAATCATTTTTGATTTGGGTGTGGGTAGAATAGAGTGATCTACTATTTTATTGATTTTTATTTAACGCCAAATTGTTTAACAATGTGTCAACTGGTTCTTAAACTTTACGTTTGTATCTTAATTTTGTTTTGAAATTTTGCAGGCAGTGTGGGTGTATGTTGTGTCGCTTCCTGTGATAATAATAAACTCCCCACGTCACTCGCAACCTCATGCACCTAAGACGATGACGACTTTGGATTCGGCTGGATCAGGGATGTTTATTGCTGGTTTGTTAGCAGAAACATATGCTGATTTACAAAAATTCTCATTTCGACAAGATCCGGCTAATCAAGGAAAGTTCTGCAATGATGGTAAGCACTTGTTTGTAATATATTAATATTATCTATGTATGTATGCTTTAAAGGTTTATATGCTGAGTTTGAGGTATTTATATATCTGCTAGGTGTTCAAATCAACCATTGAGTACGCCCAGACTCTAGTCGTAATGAGTTTTTAATATTTATACACTAATTTGTTATTTTGCACCTTTAGAAGGAAAATGACCTATCTCAAAAGTTCTGTAATTTCTGATGTCGCAATAAACTCATCTAATTTACTTTTTTGAAGACTTTGCTTATTTCTCACAAATTCAATTTTTAATTAGGTCCCTTCTATTCTAAGGGCTAACCACGTACTGAGTGTCAAAGCGGCAAATCGGCAGAGCGGCATTATTAGACAAAAATTGAAAGCTCAGACAAAAGGCAGACAAATTTTGAGTTAGGTCATTTCTATTCTAAGGGTGCGATTTGTTGTATTTTTCTAGCGACCCGCCCGGCTTCGCACGGGAACAATGCTGAATAAATATAGATAAATACACTACAGAAAAACTGTGAACATTAAAATTTGGAGTAAAACAATTCAAGGTTTAGCCAGCGTTTGCAATGTAAGCGCAGAAAAATATGTTAGTTAAGACATCACATTACAAATCTTCTCGGCTGTTCTCTACTATAATATGCATGCATAAACCTTCCTCTTGAATCACTCTATTCATTAAAAAAAAACCGAATCAAAATCCGTTGCGTAGTTTTAAAAATCCAATCATACATAGGGACATAGGGACATGGGGACAGAGAAAGCGACTTCGTTTTATACTATGTAGTGATGGTAGAGTAGGTTTCCTTTTCCTCAGCGATTCGCTCTAGTACTTTCATATTAATAGTTTTTTTTATCTTTTAGTATCGTTTCCCAATAAAAAGAGTAAGACATTGGCTTTCGTTTGCAAACCTTCCGAGTCGGAAAAAATACGATGACCTGAGCTATAGACGGCAGTCTCTTTTACTTTTTCTCTCTTAACGTGAATGCAAGCCTTTATCCGGCCTTTTTGTTAAACTTATAAAGCAACAACAATACGTACATTAGTTCCTGTGAGCTACTAGGCCTTAAATCAGGCGAAACAAAATATGTGCCTTTTTTTGGATCAATATGTTGGATGACTTCTTCTTTTTTCTTTTGCGGCGTTATGACTTAAGAGGATCGGGATCTCGGAGTGATCACAGAAAGCTTTGGCAAGTCTCTCCATTTCGGATATGGAACATGTCTGAAACCAGCCAAATGTCAATAACGTTGCATTTCTGTATTAGGAGCGTTTCGGTCTGGCTTTCTTTTTGTTTATTGACAAATCTATCTGAACGTTATATGATATTGCCTTCTTCACAGAATTTTCTGAATTCTCTCTTTTGAACATGAATGGGTTTTTTGGATCTCTCCTTTGAACACGGTAAGGACGATTTTCAGGTCATAGTTAGTTCAATTGATAATATGTTTTTTTCGGGAAGCTCGAAGAAACAGTTTTTGGAACTATCGTCTTCTCTTATGGGGGCGTCGCGTCGGTGTCTCCTCAGCGAATTCAAACCGGATGCTAATTGTCATAATATGCTCACTAAGCGGGCTTTGTCTGATAGCCTCCCAAAAAGGCTTTATTTCCTTTGTCTATAGCAGTCGCTATACCATATGTCGAAGTTTTTCACCTTCCTTTCATCTTTAGTCTAAGGTTTTCACTTGTTCTTCGGTTAATAGTCCGTTGCGGAATCCTATGTTCAACGTGCACATCCAACGATCTTTGTCCTTGTTTGGATTGCTGGGGCAATCAAATTTGAAATCATTGCTGTTAGCCGTGTTTGTTGTTCGTAAAAAGTGGCAAACTCAGTTTTTGTATTCAGAATTTTGAAAAAAATATTTTCAACCAATTTGCACAAACTATTGTTATTACCAGACACCTTTGATTTGAAATGTTTTTCCATATATACTTTCAAGCTCAACTGCATATACCATCCAAAAAGATTGTTTTACTACGTTCCGATCTCTTTGATCGATATTTCCTCGAACTTTCATTACTCCTCAGTTTCCAGTCTCCCACTACCTTTCTGTGAAATCAAAATCGACTTCTGAATCACATATTGCGCAGTACTCCACCAGTCTTAATTATTATATTATCATTTGAACTTTGTTGCGTCAAAATTGACTTAAAACGTATAAAATTTTTGCCATATCACTTAACACATAAATGTGTGTACTAATCTTCATTCATTCATTAACCTCTCAGTCTTTTACACACTAAATTTGTTGTGGGCTCTTAGACTTAGTTGTGGAGTTCTTCTGGGGATATTGAAAAAAAAAGTAATTGGCTTCACTCAATTTGATTCGGTGTTTTTTTCAGAAGGGACTTGTTGGTTCACATTTCATCCGTTATTGCTTCCGGTGTTATTCGTTCTTACGGATAGCGTTTATATTTTTATCTTTGATTTTATCAAGATTGTCTCTAAATAACGATGCAATACGATCACAAAGCTCTGAGCACATCAGACACGAAACACGACCATCAAATAAGACGTGGGTGGAGAGAGAAAATGATATGCTATCAAAAATTCAATTTAAAATTCATGTTCAGAGAAGCTCAATTGTGTAGAATTTCAACTATGCTAATACTAATAAATTAAATTTTCTCAATTTTATTTGTTTTATTATATTCCAATGGTTGATGTCATTTCCAACTCAAACTGTTGCTTAAGTTAAATGACGCAATTTGCCAACAAATTGTTTCAATTCCTTTATCTGCTAAATAACCTGGTTTGAGAGATTTTAAACGATTTAATTTTTAGACATAGCATTTTCACACATTCTTAATAAAAAATCTGATTGGAGGATCTAAAGATAAAATTGAACAACTTCAAAAATCAGGAATTTATTCTATCGGATGTAATGATTGTGCAAAAGAATATATAGGACAGACAAGAAGACCTATTCTAAAAAGATTTAAAGAACATTTTGCACATCTTAAATATAATGAAAAAGAAAAGTCAAGTGTTGCAGAACATATGCTAGAAAATAGTCATAGCTTTAGTTTGCAAAATTTAAAATTAATAAGAAATGTAAATAACAATTATGAATTAGATGCTTTTGAATCATTTTACATATTTAAAAACAAAAATAATCTAATGAATAGTGATGATGGACCAATCAAAGATTCAATATTCCAAAAATTTTTTAATAGATTCAACTCAACTTAACTGTGAATTTGTTTAGAAACATTTTTGTTTATTATTAGTTTTTTGACAAATAATTTAATTTAATTTAATTTATAAATCTCACTGACGATGGAAGCATTGCTTCTGAAATGTACATCTGAGGAAATATAAAAAGTGTTTTAATTGTTGAAAATTTTACTAATCTTTTCATTTACATTCTTACTAGTTCAACTGATTTTTTTATATTGATTTATCTGACGACACCGTCAAACCAATTAAATTACTGTTTACCCATTCATTCCGAATTCATGACACCAAGCCAGCAAAGGCGAAATCTCAATTAAAACCTAGTTAAAAAAAACAGGACGACTCTGTTGCTTCGATGTACTGACATCCAGACAAGAACAGTCTATTAAGTGGGTTGAAATTTAATTATCTGTGAAATGACCTATGTGATTAAAACTCATAGTCCTACTGCTACTAGCATGCAATTATCGATTAGATTTTTGATGGAATTTTAATCTCATCATGAGAGAAAATGGAGCTCTAAAACTGTCAACAAAATAATGACGGCAGGTGTAAGTAATACGTACATACATATGTAGCTATGGTAGTTAGGTCATATTTCAAAATGTATTTTGATTGTTCTTGTCATCCTTTAGCGCTTTTGAACAGGTTTGAAATAATGACTGAGGGAATCTATTTGAAAATGTTCTATAGAGACTGCTTTGTATTCGTCCTTTCATCGCCCTGTCAAGTGGATAGCATGTAAACAAGCTTGTTTACATATGCATTCATTTGAAATCGTTCTGCCTTAGTCTTATCTGAATTCTGCACTGCAATACATTCAGATTCACTTGTTTGAGGATTATGCCTTCTTCTCCTGCGAAGCCAGCTTAGAATTGAAAACTGAATGACAGCGTTTCTATTGATAAAAACACTTGACCTGCACGTGAACGGTTGACATTCAAAGCTCGTTCGTGTACATAATGTACACACAATAGACAGAAATGTTGTGCTCATTAGAGCGGAATGCAAATTATGAGAACCATATATCACCTCGCACATCAATGTTGCCAACCATAATCTTCGAACACAGAATAATTAGATTTACCTTTTTTTAGATATGGTATTTTTGACAGCTGTTACTTGATTTATTTATGCTCTTGAAAGAACTCAAGTGACACGACTACTATAGGGACTGCGTAAAATTTTTTCGAAACGAAATCGGTGTTCAAGGTGATGACGCAGCCAGATGCCCGAAGTCATTTTTAATATAATGGCAAAACTATTTAAAAAAACACCATTTAAAAACTCAACATCTGCTTTTAGTTGACAGTAGTGATAATTTTAATCATTTTTAGTAAAATTGAATCAAATTGAAGAAAAAGCGTTTCATTATAACGAGTTTGAGGTCTGGCAGGGAAAAGTACTATCACAGATTCCATCGTAGAAAACTTCCACACGGAAAGCTAAGTTACGAACTACGAAAATTTGTGATCACAAAATACGAATGGAATCGAAGAAAGCATTTTCAGTTGCCACACTAAATACCGCCATGCTGGTTATCGAAATCACCTGTTTTACTCCAAATGTGCAAGATCATTCAAATTTTTCTGCAAAACACAACTTTCGTATATAAAGACGACGATTTAACATTCCACTTGTATTTGGTGATACCGAATCTACGAACTTCGAAATTCGTTCCACTCCGAATGGATTATGTGGTAGTTATATCGGGAAACTTAGACTTTTTTCGATTACGATGGAATCTGTGATAGGTCTGAATATCTGCCATAAAAAGTACGTCCTCACTAAACCTTTTCGAATCAGTAGAAAAACGGTTGACCTCTCAATTAAGCGAATAAGTAACATGCTTACGGAAATGCTTGAGGGAACCACAGACTTGGTTCTTAATGACCTTGTGCAGTAGCGTCAATATATTTGTTTATTTACTTAAAACTTATCAAATTTGAGTTAAGTTAATCTTTTTTGAACGACACATAGTTTTTATAATGATCGAATATTTAATTTACCACAGCAAAGTTGGCAACAATTTTGCTGCATCTGTATTGTTATTCATACATATTTTTTTTAAAGGACTCTGGAGCATGTCAAGGCATCCAAACTACTTTGGAGAAGTGGTTATTTGGTGGGGAATATTTGTCGTGTCTCTTAATGTTATACGTGGACCAGAATGGATAGCTATAGCCTCACCTATCTTTACCACCTTCATCATTCTCTTTTTATCAGGAATACCATTGCGAGAACGTTCTGCTGATGAAAAGTACAAAGAGTAAGAACACGTAGAATATAAGACATTAATATTCACAGATCAATGTCTAAAGGAAGCCCTTCTAAATTATTTACAGCCTCATGGAATACCGAAAATACAAGGCATCGACGTCTCCGCTCATACCTATCCCACCATCAGTATATGTGGAAGTGCCGAGTGCGTTGAAATTTATTCTTTGTTGTGAATTCCCTCTTTATGATACGATGGATATACAAAAGGATCTCAGCCCCTACTCACTATCCATGGCACACTCACATTCGCACATTTAGCAATCAGTTACCCACAGTGGGAGTGGGCAGCACGGCCAACTCACTGTGGGCCATCAGGTTCAGGGTTCCAGCAGTGGCTTACATCAAAATCAACATCAACAACAACAACAACAACAACAACAACATCATCATCATCATCACCATCATCATCATGGTCATCATAGTCATCATGGGCATAACAGTCAAAGCTATCTGCAGGATATTGAAAGTGGAGCTGCCTCTGTTACTGGAGGGGTGGGACCTAGAAACACGTGTGTGCGGACAACAAGTAATCCCTATCAAAATGGTGGCAACTATATGAACACATATAGCTATGAACATCGAGAGATAACCGACGATGAAGACGACGAAGATGATGACGGAATCATTTATATGCCTGGCCCATCAACGTCAAAGCAAGTCACCGCACATCATATTGGTGAAAAGAAGATAACACCTGTCGAAGTCATGGAGAGCGCCAGTAGTTGTTGTCCAGCACTTGCTCAAGAGACAACTATGACAACGTCCACAGAGCTACAATCAGAGCCCATTCCTATAGCTAGTGAAACTTTTATCGCTAAAGTCGAAACGGAGCAATATGTTAGTCCAGATGGCGCATCAATTACAGTCACAACTATTTTGTGATTACATTTTGTAGATAAATTTTGTATTATTCTTAAATCAAAATCAAAAACAAAACAAAAATGTTCGATTGACTCAATTTTTTTCAAGCCATATCTGCCATTCTACCAAATACTATTATAAATTGTTATTCAATACTGAAATCGTTATAGTCAAGAAAAACATACATAATATATATATATATGTATACTTAGAACTGTTCTTAGAATATTCAATAAAAAAATATTTATATCTAAGAGTGTACATTTTTGTAAAGTTATTAATACATAAAATCAAAGTAGATTTATGTCAGAATAGTTAACAAGGTTTAATTTTAAGTATAACAAAGTGTTAAAAGATATTAAACTAGTTTTAGATTAAAATATTATAGTTATTTTTGTAAGAACAATCTTTACGCTTTGACACCATTGAACGCACGAACAGAGTAAATGAGTATTTGAATGTTAGTTTGATGAATGTTATCAGGTTGAACAGAGAGTTCGTGAATATGTATAGCAGCGTTTCGATAGGAAATGGTCAGTCCAGAAAATTGTGAACAAGGATCTGGTATAGTCCATAGGTTGTTTTTATTTTTTTATTCATTTATTTTTATATAGAAACTTTACCAGCCGGATCACCCAACTTTTTTTTTTTTTAAATACAACCAATAGGCCAAAAGAATATAATTTATTTTAAACCGAAAAAAAATTAGGAGCATTCCAAACATATTTATAAAAATATCTGTAGTAAGCCTCAAAGAAAATTTTTCCAGTCTTAAGGATTCCTGCGTCTATATTCTTTGATTCTATTTAATTTTGCGAGGGTTTGAATATTTTATTGCGCTGTATTTTTCAAAGCTGGTCTGCACAATGATCATAGAGATTCTTTCAATTTAATGCCATAAGTACCGAGTGAGTGTTATCAGTGATCGAGTGAATGAGCATACGTGATTTCACGCATCGTATAACTATTTAAAATTTTACTAGAAACACCAAATATTTACTGATATAGTAAGTGTCAGAGTGTATTGCTTCACAGTAATACCCGTGGCGTGATGGTTAGCATGCTTTTTTGTTACCCTGGAGGTTCGTTGTTCGAATCAGAACAGAAATCAAAAAATGTTTTTCCACGGGTATCGCTTTTTCGAGGAGTTGGCAAGTCCTCCGACAGTAAATTCATTGCCATGTAAAGCGCTTTCTCGATTATCCGTTCGAAAATTGTAGGTCCCCTCCATTCCATCACAAGCCATTGTTGTGAGAAATGCGCTAAAGACCCCGCTTTGTTGCGCCACCCTATTTATTCATTTATTTATCACTTCACAAGTGTCTCTGTAGAATAATTTTATCACTGTAAAGCCACGTCTTGAACAAGCATCTGTGTGTATGTAAAGTACATTTCAGCAACTAATGCCCAGTTTCCCGATGAGAGTTTAAACGAATGCCCAACTGATCCTGAATTTTAGTTCAAATATAACGTTCAAATAACTTGGTTTCACAGTAAAGACTGAACTTCTTTCAGTTGACCGTAGCTAGGTTTTATTTTATTATTTCGGCGAACGAATCTGTTGAGTATTTCTCCTTCTTTGAGCGGGTATTTCGAAGATTGTTGCCCTTCGATTCTAGCTACAGACTTCAATACATGCCCTCCGTGCTCCTTGCTCCTTGTAGGGGGCACTCTTCTTCACTTCTTTCTTGCAGCTTCTGTGTACTGTATTCCCTTTCGAGGTAGCCTTTTCATTTGATTGATCATGTATTTCTTCGTTGCTATGTTTTTACCATTCCAACCCCATGTCCTTTGGGTTGTTGGTAGTGAAAGTTTGTTGAGGCGATTTCACATATTTTGTGCTGTGCTTCCTGTTTATTGGACTATGTTGATGTTGTTACACTAATGTCTCTAAGTGTTCAAAATGAATTGGTTGGATTTTCCTTTGTTCAAATTATACCATTTGACTCTCTCAGTAGACACTATTTGATAGCTATTTAAAAAAAATTCTTTCAGTAAAAGACGGTCAGACTGGGCGACAGCCATACCCAGTATCTCTGAAAACTTTATAAGTTTCCTTAACACATGGTTATCAATTTGGGTATCATTTCACTTCGCTTCCCGATTTAGAATACCAAAACACAAACTTTCCTCAAGGAATTTTATTTTTGTCACACAACAATTTTTTCACTACCCGGATATTTCATTCACAGTACAAGGACGAACCGTCAAAACAGATACAAAAGATATTATTTTACATTGGACAGGTGTATTGTATACTCCGCTTCGGGTGACCATGACCAATTGCAACGACAGAAGTTTGCATATATGTAAAATACTGAGAAGTTGTATACACTACACACAATCAATGCTAAGTGTCAAAATAACTTGAATGAGTTACAACGGCAGTAAAGTAGCTATAAAATATTTAAGAAAGTTCGTCTTCATTATATTATGATATGTAACATAAAAAAAGTAATAACGGAGTAATGCATGTCTACTAAAATAATGAATTTAATTTTTTGTATGACTTCTTTCAATAAGTGTATTAATGAACTGTCTTATAAGTTGATAACTTAAATTTCTTAACAAATTGTAGATAAACAAAAGTAAAAGAAAAAACAATTGAGACTCAAATTAACCTGAAACCTATTTACATATAAATACATACATATTTACTGTAAATTTGAAATAAAACAATACTGTTCAATATAAGGTGCTCTTATACACCATGTCACCCAAAGTGACTTATTTATTTATTTATTAATTAGCTTATTGTGTAGAAGAACTTCCATTGTTAATCAAATATGAACATATCGATCTTTCGAATGCAACATATAAGAAAAAATTATATTTAAAGAAATATTGGACCAGGAAGAACTTATAATTTCCCTGTGCAAGATTTAAAAAAACATAAATTTTCAATTTACCTCTAAATGTTATATAATAAATCTAAAGATGCTATCAACTGTAGTGTTTGTAAATATTGTTATCATTTTAGCTAAACAAATGGATCGTGCCAATTGCATTATTTACTTTAGTAAAAAAAAATCCACCACATAGTCTATTTAAAATTAAAAGTATCAATGTGCCTGAACATTGCACGCCTTTGCTTGAAACACCTATACGAGTACTATAGAAATCAATAAATCATTAAGTGTTTTCGATCGATCTACCTGTGCAATCATCGGGACATTTTCAGTGAGTGAAATAGTTCCTTGCATAGTTTGAAAAAATATCGCTTTCATAACAAAAAGTTTTCAGTATCACACTTAAGGACATCTAAGGGAAAAAGCTGTTCTTTCTTACCTACCTACTACTTCTGTTATTTGTTACCCCAAGATGTTTTTTATTTATAAAAAAAAAAAGATCTTGAATAGATTTTGCTATAGGCACTATCGTATTAGTATGTTTCTATAGGCACTATCGTATTAGTATAATTTCAAAACAAAAAAGTTAACTTATCATTCCAGAGTACAACAAGAGCATATCTATCTTTAAAACAAGGGAAAACAAATAAATCAAAGTAAAGATTTATGGCAATATTTTGAAAATTTTACGAAATTAGAAATCGCCCCACGAGTTTGTTTTTAAACAAATAAATTAATTCAATAAACAGTCTTGAGACTGATATCATTGTTATAGATTTAATTAAGCTTTCAATATTATTCCTTAAATACATCTCGGTTAAAATTAATATACATATGTAATACAAAATACTTAAATTACTCAAATCTAATATCTAAAAAAACAAAAATTCATATTCATAAATTCAAATTATGCTCAAATTCTCAATTTCTTAGAACGTATGTACTTTAATTATTATTTATTATTATCTTTAGTAGAATTAAGCTTAAAGAAAAATTTCCATAAGTTCAGCTTAAAATGTAATCGAGATTCAGAATTTTCGAAATTTCTGTAAGCGCCTAAAAAAACAAACTTCTGCAGGATCCGTGATTAGGAGAAAATATGTTCAGTTTTTATTTATTTTAATAAGAGTACCGTGTAAAGTACTAAAATTAATTTGAATAATTATTGTAGAAATACGTTATATGTATTAATTTAATAAATCTAAATAATTAAATACTTGGTTTGGTTGTTTTACACATTGCGAACAAAAGAATGCCTTACTTAGGTTAGCTGGAAGCGGCTGTAAGCCAATGAGGACATTGCTTGACAGACTTAGGCCGCAAGGCCCATTGTGATACCACAGAGATCAGCAAGTTAATCACCTACTGATCTCAAAAACCCGATTTAAGATTAACGAGTTGATCACTTATTGACTTTCCATTACGGGACTAGCCGGTTAATCACCTGCTAGTCGAACCACGCGGTACTTTTAATGTATTTCGAAAGACTTTTAGGGTCTATGTAAGCTAAGTCGCTAGTATCATCGAAGAAGAATTCACCGAGATGAGTTTTCCTCCTATGAAGTAGTGCAGGGCATGAGCAAAGAAGGTGTTGAACGGTTTCTTCCTCCTCCTCGTCCATGCAGCTTCTGCAGAAATCATTGGAAAACACACCAAGTCTTTTGGCGTGTCTCCCTATTAGACAGTGTCCCGTAAGAACACCTATGATAGAACCTAGATACAGGCGGTTCAGGGCTAACAAACTCTTCGAGCGTTTTGAGTCTACACAAGGCCAAACTTTTTTGGTTGCAAGGCAGTTGTTACTCTCAGTCCATCTAGTGTTTGTCCTTGAAGCGTCTTGTCTAAGTAGGAGTTTACATGTAGCGATAGGTACACCTGTGTTGGTCCATTCTGAGCGTAGGGAAGTGGTCTTGCCCTTTTTGGCTAGTTCGTCTGCTATACAGTTGCCTGGTATGTCCCTGTTCCCTGGCACCCATGAAAGGTGAATGTTAAACTGATTTGACATCTCGCTCATAGACATCTGACAATTTTGGACCGTGACGGATTTGTAGAGACAGAGGCTAGAGATTTAAGAGCAGCTTGGCTGTCTGAGAAGATTCGAATATCCGTGGAGGATATGACAATGATCGGGTAGGCGCATTTCTGAGTAGATTCCACTTCCCACACCTTCGCTGGTTTTTGAACCATCGCCATCGGTGTAAATTGTATTGCTTCATTTTCCAAAAGAGTGCCACTTTCCCAAGTTTCTCTTGAAGGTATGGTTACTTGGAAATTGTTGTCAAACACCAACTTGGGGGTGGTGTAGTCGGATCGATTCGGTAAGAATCTAAAGTTATCTAGAATGGAAGTGTGGCCGATTTGATTATTGGTCCACTGTGATGTAGCTCTGAGTAGAGTAGCTGAGCTATCTGCGACTTGTTTGCTGAAGAAAAATAGGAGTGTGAGATCTAGTAAGACATTTAGGGCGTCCGGTGGGGTTGTCCTCAGGGCGCCATAATACACAGACTAGCAGTTCTTTGAACTTTAGCCAGCTTATTGTAGTTTATCATCTTGTCTAGTGCTGTCCACCAGACTATCACCCCGTATGTGAGTATCGGTCTAATTACCGAGGTAAACAGCCAATGGGTGATTTGGGGGGGAGAAACCCCATTTCCCACCAATGGCCTTTTTACAGGAGAAGAGTGCCACGTTGGCTTTATTTGAATCGGTGATTGTTAAAGCAACATAAGTGAAATTTTTATTTTTTTGTAGGAGAGACAAAAATGTTGTGTTTTCTACCCATAAGCAATGAAAATACGCATGTTGTTTTAACATTTTTGCAAACCAAAAAATTTGTTGATTGTAGTTTTGTATGTCTTAATCTTTGGTAATGAAGATCCCCAGTCAACCTTCTGAACCAAAATACTTTTGAACTCGTAGAGTATAAATCTAAGGGTTTTCCCCTTTTTTCTGTTGTAGGTTTTTAAATACCAGCTGGAGCACTCAGAGCTAAATACCGGTCCATTGTACTACCAGATAGCAACCATTTGATTGTTATAGCTTTCCAGATGTTCGGAGAAAAAAGACGCTGTCATGATAAGGAGCCTTCTCCACAAGATTCACAAAACGTGGTATTACTTAAGCCTAATGCGTTTAAATGCTCGGCAAAAGAGAAGTGCCCGCTGGCTATGCCAATAAGCTTTATCTACAGTCTTTTCTGCTACGGGATGGACAAAATGCTGCAGTCTTCTTATTTACTTTGGGGAGCGTACGGTTGGTCTGTCTGTATCCAATTGAGGCATGCCTTCTACGGTTGTGATCTTGGCAGATCCAATCGTTAATTGAAGCCCTCACTGAGGACGCTGGCAGACCTATCGACAGTTCAAGACCTGAGAAACCTGTCTGAGATCCTTACCTAGCATGTTCATCAACGATCTCATTTCCAGTTATGCCGTGATGGCCTGGAACCCAAACGAGACTCAAAAGAATTCCGACCGCATTTAGAGAGCTTTTACATTCCTGGATCACTTTGGAACTAGTTAGAGGGTTGAGAAAGGCCTAGAGCATAGCGTGGGTGTCGCTGCTAACACAGATAAGATACTTCTCCCGATCCAGCCATTTCTCCTAAGGTGACTTAATGCCAATTGAAGAGCATACGCCTCCACTTGAAAAACGGATGCGTATGATCCTAAAAGAGGTGTGCAGTCGTATGTCGCACCATCGTCAGATCACTCGTCGGTTTTGGAACCATCTGTGTCTGTGAAGATTCGATAACAGTTCTTTATAGGCTCAGATTCTAGAGTTGAACAGTCCTGAACCGAAGGAAAGTTGACTGAGTGTTCTTGACACGGTTTGAGCCTTGGGATCATCGTTAGGGTAAAGTGACTGTCATTTCGGCTAACACACTTAGGCCCGTTGTACCCATTGTGATTCCACGATGGATCTAACATATCGTCATCCTGATGGAACCGTTTTGAGCTTACAATTAAGTCGGAGAGAGGCAGGGCCCCGATGTGAGTACAACCCCTGGGGTCATTTAAGAAACACGAACCTAGGTGTATCCTTTTTTGTAAGCTAAAGCAGGGTATGAACAAGTGAAGGTGGGGAATAGTCTCCTCCTTCTCCTCATCCATACAGCTTCTGTAAAAATCGTTTGAGGCGACTCCTAGCCGTGCGGCATATCTTCCAATAAAACAGTGTCCTGTAATAACACCTGTGGTAGCATTAACGTTTTTTCTGTTGAGAATTCAGCCGTTCAAACACTTAAGACCTAGCTTGGGCCAGATTTGTTGATTCATTGCTTTACACATAAAACTGCATGAACATCTCAGACTAGGTTTGTTCGTTGAAGCCCTGCGGTTGCACTAGGGTCGCCACAAAGCGTTTTTTTGAGATACCTAAATTCGCCCTGAATGTCAAATTGAATGTTTTTTGAGCCATAGGTTTGCCATAGGTTTTCCCCAAACTCGCCCTAGCTTTTTGATGTGTCGATTTGAGGGCTGTCAAATGGCATGTATTTTTATTTAAATGACAGGGATGTGTGGTGATTTGTGGCTTAGCGTTTTTTGAGTACTGGAAAACCCAGTTTTTTTTGACAACTCATGGGGTTGTCAAGAAAACCTGGGTCAACCCTGGGGAAAGTTCAACGAACAGACCTACTAGTATTCTTGTATGCGTCCTGCTTGAGCAAGAGTTTATATGTAGCGATTGGTGTGCCGATACTCTCCGTTGTCGGTAAGAAGGGCAGAAGTGTTCCGTTTCTGGTAAGTTCACTTTCTTTGCAGTTTTCTGGAATGTCTCTATGCCCCTGCACCCAGCCCAGGTGAACGTTAAACTGCTCTGACATCTCCCTGAGATATGAGCGGAAGTTAAGGGTTAGAATAGAGTTGAAGGAATTTTACGTAAGGAATTTACGTAAATTTTTATCACTTTGTTACCTGTAAAAAATAATCAAACCAAGAAACCTAGAGTCTTCATGTCGGAATCTCAGTTTATTTGAAAAAATCAATTTCCCAGAAAACGTCGCAAGAGATTTTATTTCCTTGGAATCAATTCATTCAGGCCATGTCAATATGTTGAATACAAAACGAATCTACTTAAATCTGTTCTCGGCAAAGAGGTTCAGTCGTTATGTGCAAAATTTTTCCAATCAAGCAATTTCGCATTTGTTGCAACTCCCAGCTACTGAAATTTGTGCAGAGCCCAATCAAAGAGGCCTTGTATTAGGAGTATACGCAGATCCAGACAACAAAAATGACAATGGAATTCTTACACCATCTGCGTGGCGATATAATGTAACAAAAACCGAGGGTAGAATGCTCGAGGTACTACGAATGTCTGGTCCAATGCCAAAGAAAGGAGAAACAAGATTGCTTTTCTGCGTCGAACCGGAAAAAATTCCATATTATTCGGCTGTGGCTGTAGTTGGACTTGGAAAAGAATGTCTGGGTTACAATTCGTATGAAATGATTGATGAGCGGAAGGAAGCAATAAGGCGTTCGGTAGCGAACGCATGCATGAAACTTAGTGATTTGAGTGTTGATAGAATTGAAGTGGAAACATGTGGACATGCAGAGTCTGCTGCCGAAGGAGCTGCATTGGGTATATGGGCGTATCAAGAGCTAAAAGATATGAAGAAACGTTGTGAAATACCAAGTATTGAGTTATATACGCACAAAGATGAGATATGTGATTTAGATGGATGGCGAATTGGTCTTCAAAAGGCTGCTGCTCAAAACTTTGCCCGACAAATGCAAGAAACACCGGCAAATTTTCTTACGCCGACAGCTTTTGCTGAAAAAGTCGTTGAAGTTCTGTGCAAGTCGGGTGTAAATGTTGAGGTCAAGGTTGAAGGTTGGGCTGAAAGTCAACAGATGAATGCATTTCTAGCCGTTGGCCGAGCATCCTGTGAAGCTCCAATTTTTCTCGAACTCACTTACTATGGTGGTACAAGAGACGAAAGACCTGTTGTTTTAATAGGTCAAGGAATTACTTACGACTGCGGTGGATTAAATTTGAAGAATAATGAGGAACTCAAACTCATGAGAGCTGATATGACTGGAGCAGCTATTGTAGTGGCTACTTGCAAGGCAATCTCTGCACTTCGCTTACCTGTAAATATTCGAGCACTGATACCACTTTGTGAGAATGTCATGGGATGTAACGCCTTTCGGCCGGGAGATGTGGTCAAGTGTATGAATGGGAAGACAATAGAGATAGAAGGCACAGATCATGAGGACGTCTTAGTATTGGCTGATGCTCTTCTTTATGCACAGAACTTTTGTCCAAAATTTATTGTTGACGTGGGAACAACGTCTCGTTCCATGCGTCAAACATTGGATGAGGCTGCTTGCGGTGTTTTTACTAATTCCGAAATCCTGTGGCAACAAATAAAACATGCGAGCATTCACACTGGTGATCGAGTATGGAGATTTCCGCTTTGGGACTATTACGGCAAACAAGTCACTGATTCCAAAGCTGTTGATGTTCAAAATTATGGAATCGGAAGTGGAGGTAATCCCTGCAAGGCAGCCGCGTTTCTTCGACAGTTTGTACCATGTGGCCAATGGATGCACATAGTAAGTATTAATAATTATTATGCTAAAATAATAAAACCACATTGTCTTTTATTTAAGGATGCAACTAACGTTATGTATAGTAGTGGGAAAGATTTTGAATACCTACGCAAAGGTATGTCGGGTAGACCAACACGAACTTTGATTGAGTTTGTAGCCCAAACAGTTTGCAAGGATACTGCTCCCAAAATTCAATCACATAGGTAGTGTCTTAAGAAGTGTTTATTTTTGGTAACTGTTTTTTTGTGTTAAACTGCAACAAGAGAATTAAATTCATTATATAACAAAATCGTATTTTTTTCAAATTATTATTAATTAACGGTAAGTTTTGATGATTTAACAATATTTTGCCGATTGCGAACGGCTAATCGACAAATGGCAATGAAGTTACTAGGATCGTTCGTTGAACTTTACCTAGAGTTGACACCAAGACTTGCTTGACAACCCCATGAACTGTCAAAAAAACTTTTGTTTTCAGTTCTCTAAAAACGCTAGAGCTGGGACGATAAATACATGCTTTTTGTTCATTACCTGAATTCGTTGCAGTAAAAACCTGTAGCTACAGGGCGAGTTGAGGGTATACCCAGTGCCCTTGTTCTGTAACTATCGCCTCGATGAAAGTCGGTGATAAACGATGGAAAATGAACGAAATTCTATGGATTCAGTAGGATTTCGTTCCGGTTATCACTGTTTCTCAATCGATGCTATCGATGCGATAGTTACAGAACAGAGGCACAGGTTTTTTAACAACTTATAGAACTGTCAGGCAAACTTTTATCGACTCTGTGTGAAGTTCAACGAACCAACCTATCGGAGGTTGGAAAATCGCTACATGGCGCTTTCCATTGGACGAAAAGAACCGTCCAGGAGCGTCCAGAAGCATTCTCAAACCGTTCCATTGGTGTAAAAAAATCGCTTCTCATGATTCTGAGGAGTGACAGCCGCTTCTCGATTTGAAATGAGAATCGACTCAAGAAGCACTAACACATGTTACTCAAATGTCAAAAAGAAAATTTTCCACAGGAAATATTTTTTATGTGCTATTGGTGTTTCACTCATACAAGGCCAACACGTTAAGTTGAGCAAAAACAATTTTAGGTGTTCCATTGGTTTTTAAAATGAGTGCTTCCCCGAGTGAAACCAATGGAAAGCGCCAACAGTCTCTTCAGAAGGTGGCCGCACACCCATCTGTGTTATTTGAGGCTGCTGCTGGGTGATAGCTGTGCGTGTAATTCAGGAACAAATGAAAGACTATGCCATTACTATACATAAGTGGGCAGATCGATCATGCAGTGCATTTTTAAGACTAACGGACGCACTGTCGGAGAGATATTAGCTTGTTAGTGTAGAAACTCATCAGCTTCTTTGAGTTGTTAACAGACCAATAACGTCGGTCGGTCGTAAGGAGAAACCGAGCAAGACCTTCGTGGGTGGAGTTACGATCTTCATATTTAAAGGTATTGATCAAAAAGTTGACTCGGGCGTGAAACTGGTAACTGGTGAGACTGAAATAACGATTGAGTAAGTACCTACTATTTCTCAGTAAGTATGGGCAGTCACTCGCCCATTTTCCAAGCTGAAGTCTTTGCCGTTAACGAATGTTCGAGAATAATCAGCCCTATCACAGATTCCATCGTAATCAAAAAAGTCTAAGTTTCCCGATGTAACTATCACATAATCCATTCTAAGTGGAACAAATTTCGAAACTCGTAGATTCGGTATCGAACACGAAAAACAAAACAATATTAATTTTTTCAGACAGCCAATCTGCACTAAAGGCGTTAAGCTCATCTGTCTTAAGATCCAAATTAGTCCAAGAGACAGTCATGTCACTCTCTGAACTAGCAAGGAAAAACACTGTAATCCTCCACTGGATCCCAGCACACAAAGGTTACGATGGTAACGAGAAGGCAGACATCTTAGCTAAAGACGGCGCATCTAGACCATTCGTCGGACCTGAACTCTTCTGTGTAAATGAAAGCTCAAACGTAAATGAAAGCTTCAAACATACTTCAAAGAACATCCTACTGGAGAAATCAAATAAAGCTTGGAGTAACTCATCTGGCCAAATCTGTTCAAAACTATTTTTGCCAAAATATACTGAAAAAAAACATCAAAATTCCTACTGAACCTCAATAGGAAAACCCTAAAAATTTGCACAGGACTACTAACCGGTCTCTGTTCTTTAAAGAAACATCTTCATCAAATGAGGCTGGTAGCGGACCCCATCTGTAGACTATTCCTCGAAAATGAAGAAACATCTCTGCACATTATTACAGAATGTCCAGCACTTTTCCGCCCTAGAAAGCAAATACTTGACTATGAGATCATACCCTTAGATAAACTCAAACTCATTCACCCACAGAAGATTGCTTACTACTGGTTCAATTCAGGAGCAGGAGAACTGCCTGAAACCTCACATTGGCTGGCACAATAGGTTTCATTCAGACACCGCAGTGCCCTGAGCTGAGCAAGCTCTACCCGTCCCCTAAATCTAATCTAATCTACTATTTTTCATTCAAAATTTGCTTTTTACTACACATCAGTTTGCATTTACGGAATTCAATTCATTCGAATACTGATGGAAGAATATTAAAATGTCATACTAAAGTGCTCAATGATGTGAGAATTAAAAACACATACATAATTCAGTCACGTACTACTCGATCACGAGTGCCATAATTCGGCCCCTAGTGATCGTTGATCTATATGGCCACTCACAGCCAAGCAAAGTAATAGACAAGTTCCTCGGGATTAGATCAGCACCTATATCTAACAAGCATATGGATGCGGTTCTGGCAGTAAACACCTTGATAGTAGTGTCAAAGTGATTCGATTTCGGTTGTCTCAAAGAAAAATTGTCTGTGTACCTTTCTTTGATTGCATAGAACACCACAGTCGGGGTACAAAAACTACTATCCTGATAGGGTCCTTTACAACGTAGTTCAAATAAACAAAATCGATAAACTCACTATCAAACCTTTCAAGAGCGATGACTTCGACCTAATATTTATGACAGTAGATTTTAAGAAAAGGTTAGCTCAGGACAGACTGGCGGTACCCTTTAAATCTACCGGCGAGGCGATTTCTCTATTGGGGTATCAGATTGCTGATTGCAAATCAGTTCCAGCGGTTGTCTCAGACTTACATCTTTGAAAACGTAAAAATCCATATTCATATTCATATCAAGCCTCCAATGGCTGGCTCACACATTTTGAGTGTATAAGAACTAGAGTATGAGGTGATCGACGAGAAATAGAAATAACACCAGCAAAGAAAACCAAATATTTATAAAATATTTAAAAAAGCAAATTCGTGTTTTTATTTGTTTTCACAAGTAGGAGTACATTCTTAATCTTAATTATTATTAATAAGCTTAGTTTGTTTGTTCCTAGTTTCACAGTGTAAAAAATGTTTCAAAAAACGGTATAATTCATATCCATATATATAAAAATTAATACCTAAACGCATTTAATTGGCAAAAGATGAGAATTTCTTCAATCTATAAATTGGGATTGTTTCTTCAATTCTGATTGTGTATTCGATAAAATGCTCAATATCAAGCTCTAGTTTGTACAATTGACAAAATATTGAAAAAATATGGGAAAAAATGAAGAAACTATGTACATGTTTTATTCGGCTAGCGATACAGCTCGGGACAGAACTATATTTATATCATAAGGAGGAAAGTTTTGTAAAAGTTTCACGTTAGAACCGAAGTCATTTTCTAGTATTTGCTCTCGTAAAATTCTGTAAAATAAAAAATTTGTTAAGGAGACAATAGTCGTCAATTACGAACTCACATTATCATTGCACAGCACACTTTGATCAAAAACTCAAAACGATTCTCATCCGAAAACACAGAGTCCCAGATACGGACAACATCAGGCAGTGGAAACTCTTGTGACAATAGCAAAGTCAACCATCTGTGAAATATATGGAAAGTTGTGGCTAAAAGCTAACAAATCAACAAGAAAAATAACTTGCCTGAAGCTGTAATACTGTGGATGGAGTTCTTGTTCTTTTAATCTCTCATAAACAAGAGGATCCTTTTGTTTGAGCATTTTCGACAGCTTGGCCATCATATATTTGATTCCACCCTCAGAGTCGTCGAGTGTTTTAATAAAGAAATCACGGATTTCGCCCATTAGTGAGGTGAAACAGAAAAAACAATCCGCTTCGGCAAACTCTGAATTGAAATGTTTGTATATGTATGCAGAAAATAGAGTACCGTACGAAATAACTTACTCCGATATTCTATACTTGGATCGGAGGCCATCACATAATAAATAGGTCCAACGATCTCATTCATCCCCTGTACATATCCCTGCCCAGGGTTCAATTTGGCATATAAAAACAATATCCGTTGAACAACTTCCCAGTGTGCTTCCTGGCCCTCATCCATTGCTTCATAGTTTTCATTGGAACGCTTTGTGATCAGATTTATCTGAGTGAGGAGATAAGCATTCATATTCAAGAACTATCATACTTCATTTTTCTTAACTGTTAAATTATTTCTTTTTTTCATTCTACTTTCATGCATACTATACTTTGGACAAATGAAGAAATCATCCACTTACTTGCTTAAAAGCCAACGGAAGCACATTCAGAAACAAAACCCGTTGCATTACTTATGTTATCTTATTTAAAACATGTTTGAATACTTAATTATGAAAGTACCTTCGTCATGCCCAGTCCTTTTCGTTCAACATTAGCCGAATTGAGAACAGATGGAACTACACGCTGATGAAGTCTTCGCTCGCCCTTGCTAGTAACAACAATTTCGCATGGGTAATCGGTTGGTTGTTGAAAAAATGATATGTCTGGACACAGCCGACGGACGTCCTTGTCGATTTGTAGCAAAAATTCGTTGTCGTTGAAAAATGTATTCCACGCACTTTCGGGGCCTTCGCTCAGAGGATGATCATGACATTCGTTTATTTCTTTCAGTCCAGGCGGAACAACTAGCTCATCAATGAATTGCTTGTAAAGTGCTCTCTTCTTAGCCAATGTGGATGTCCACGAGCATTTAGATGGCCCCAAATAACCAAGTAGGAGTTTCCAGCAAAGTGCTCGAAAGCCATTTACATCCGGAATGCCTTCAATTTCCCAAAAAATATACACCCCTATTTTAATTGAAAAGAAAGATGTACATCATGTTACTTGCCATTGAAGCACATATTTCGAAAGCTTTTCATGTCCAGTTCATCTTGTGAAAGTGCATCCTCAAACTCCTTAACTCTATAATTATAAAACGTGAATATCAATGAAATAGTGGGTTATTTAGAAAATGTAAATACCTTGCTTTAAAAATGGACATTTGTTTGTTCGTCAATCGTCTTTATTTGTTGTATTCTTGTATTTTCGTTTTGAAAACAGATATTTATTTGACATAAGGCAGCTGATTGGGCGCGTTCGGTGCAATTCAGATTTTCAGATTAACTAACTATTCTCGGCTTCTGATTGGCCAGACGTTAAGTTTTTCAGTTGACAACTCATCAGCTGTTAGTTTTTACCGATTCAGTTTTTCAGTCAAGAAAACCAGGCTGAAAATCTAGATTTAGTTTTTTAAGCTGTCAGATGCGATAAATAGCCTACATGACAATTGAACTTTACTTTGTATTTTTCGGTTAGCTTTTTGTGGAAACATTTTTGTAGTGAACTTTTTCATTAAACTGAACTCTAATTTATTTTTAGGCAATTTGTCGTATAATTAAAGATTATTAATGGAAACCCTTATAAAGGAAATAGATTTTTAAGAAAATTATTTGCTACATTTTCACTCGAAGTCTATTCAAATTGTAGTTACACGCATATTTCTAATCACAAATATTGAAGAGAAATGCTTTGGACTATAAGTTAATACTATTTTGAACCAACTACAAGAAATTATTTATTTCTTATCAAATCTTTCCTAGCAGAATTGAAAGGTGAATCCCAATACCATTCAAATCTGACAAAAAATTTAGAAGACCGTTCGACGCAAAACTGAATAAGTTTTTCAGTTAATCTTAAAATCTGAATTGCAACGAACGCGCCCATTGTCATTAATTTTTTTCGGACTCCGAAATCCGAACAATAGTTTGAGGGATATAGTATGTTTTTATATGGTTTTATCTAGCGTACCTTGTTTCCTGTTTATTTGGGTCAAATCATAGAGAAGAAATTAATTTCTTATCTGTGGGTCAAATATTGAAAATCTTGATTGGGGGCAAAATTAAAGCCTTTTCAAACTTATGCTCATATCATAATAGGAGGGACTATACAATAGCCATTTTTTTGTTATTGTGTGTATGCCATTTGACGCCAGTTTCCGGCTGTTATTTTACAAAACAAAAATTATTCCAAAAAACTCAAATACAAGTTCTCTTGCTTAAGGTTCTTCCAAACAAATGTGATTTTGCTATTGTGGCAGAAACGCTCTGTTTCGACAGAAGCAAGAAACATGAAAAATGTCAGCAAGAGACTGCAAATGATGCCTAAAGTCAGTTGCAAAAAACAAATATTTTGTGACCTGAACTGGTTGAAAAAATATTGTAACGTGAACCCAACATTTTATACCAATTTCCTAATCGAAAAACGTTCAACCGAAAACACAACTGGCAACACTTTAATGGAATGGTATAAATGACAGGCGTTGCTTGTAAGCCAGTGTGTGTGAGTGTAGAGAGACAGACAGACAGAGAGTAGACAGCAAATGTGGCGACAACGTAGAAGTTACTGGAGAGTTCTAGATGGCGTGTCATTCGATATAAATAGCCCGCCCGAGGCAACCAGAAGTCAGTTTTGTTTATAGAGTGATAAAGTTAAGAGTAAATACAAGTGATAGTCCAAAAGTCGAGTTGAGTTCGAATAAAGTGTATATCGAAAGTAAATAAAGTGGTAGAATTAAATTGAAAAGTAGAGTTTTATTTTTGCGAACTAAGCGCACGTTACATTGGTGTCAGAAGTGTAAATAAAACTTATTTGACTAGTAAAGTGTAAAAAAAAAAAAAAAAGTAAAAAGAAAAATAATAATTATATACAGTGAAAATGGGTAAGTTGTTAGAAGAGCTCAACTGCATTGAGCTTAAAAGTGAGTTAGGTAAGCGAAATCTTTCTAGAGCGGGATCGAAAAATGAGCTCGTCCTGCGCTTGCGTAACTATTTGGAACAGCAAGGGGAAGACGTAAACACTTTTGTTTTTGAAACAGAAGTGGAAGAAGAGGAAGTAAGTGAAAATGTAGATTTTTCTAGTATGATGAAACTTTTGTTAGAACAACGAAACGAGCAAAAGAAGGAACAGCAGAATGTTCTCGAACAACTTGAAGCACAGCGAAACGAGCAAAAGAAGGAACAGCAGAATGTTCTCGAACAACTTGAAGCACAACGAAACGAGCAAAAGAAGCTGATTGAAGAGCAACGAAGCGAGCAAAAGAAAGAACAGCAGAATGTTCTCGAACAACTGGAAGCACAACGAAACGAGCAAAAGAAGGAACAACAGAATATTCTCGAAAGACTTGAGGCGCAACAGAATGTTTTGGAAGGTCAGAAAAACATTCTAGAAGGTAAATTGGGTAACATTGAGAAAAATGTATGTGCCCTAGACGAACGCGTTGAGGGTGTGGAGAAACATCTTTCTGTTGTAGAGAATCGTTTCGAAATCGTAGAAACCCGATGTGATAAACAGTTCTCTGTTCTGACCAAGGAATTAGACCAGATCCGGAAAATCAAAATTCGAGAGTCTGCTGGGGAGTTTGCAAAGAAAAAGGAGATGAAACCCCCAACATTTGATGGACAGTCTTCTTGGCCAGTCTACAAGAGACAATTTGAGGCAGCCGCGACAACAAATGGCTGGGATGACGAAGACAAGTACATTGCACTGACTCTTGCTCTTAGAGGACCAGCAGCTGAATTACTTCAAACAGTTCCAGCTGGTAAGAGCGGCGATTTCAGTTCTCTCGTGGCAGCTATAGATAAACGCTTTGGAGATAGCCACTTGAAAGAAGTCTTCCGAGTCCAACTCAATAACAGAGTCCAGAAAAGGGGTGAAAGTCTACAGCAGCTCCAAGCAGACGTCGAAAGACTGGTTCACCTGGCATACCCGGATGCTGGAGAAGAAATCATCAACCAGCTCGCTGTTGAGTCCTTCGTTCGTGCCATTTCCGATATACATCTTCAGAGGTCTGTGCGAACTGCTAGAACACGTACTCTTTCCGAAACTTTAGCATTCGCATTGACAATTGAAGCAGCAGAACAGGCTTCTCAGGGAGTACATCGACTTAGAGAGGCCATAGTCGAAGAATGCTCGTGCCAAAGAGCTGAAATACAAAAGAACCGGAGCGGACTAGCAAGATGTTGGAACTGCAACAAGACCGGGCACTTACAGCGTCAATGCCGACTACCACCAAACAAAGCCAGTTGTCAACATTGTGGAAGCAAGAGATCCAACCCAGAGCAAGGTAACAACAACACCAGCGTTGCCTATCAGCCCGTTTCCCATCAGGGAAACGAGTAAGAACCAACTTCGAGGGGCAGAGGCTGGTTTCTTGTATCGATGGCCCCAAAACCACCATCCAGGTCTCCCAGACCAAACGCGACAACAAAAGTCTGACTGTGGAGACTACTATTAACGGGAACAAACATGTGGCTACCATTGACACCGGTGCCACAGCATCCATAGTACGTCGAGACCTGGTAAAGATGACGTGGCTCCATAACACCAATAGCTACCGTCTAAGAACCGCAACGGGAGAAGCAGCAAGAGTATATGGAGAAGTGTGTCTCAAGATCCGACTGGCCGATCTAGTGTTTACTCATCAATTCCTGGTGGCAGATATATGTGACGAGTGCATCATTGGAATCGACTTTATGAAACAGCACGGAGTTATTTTGGATATCGGTAATCAAGTTTTGAAATACCAAAATAAAGAAATTCCAATGACCTATTCGAATGAAAATACGTCAACACTGAGAACTGTCATCACGGAAGATCTGATTCTGCCTCCTTCTTCTGAAGTGTTCGTTTGGACAAAACTGGAAGGTGAGTTTGGAAGCCTTCGATACCTCATGGTGGAACCAGACCCAGAGTGTTGCTCCCAAAGCGTCATCATTGGGAAAACACTGGTAGCACCGAAAAACAAAATGGTCCCCGTACGATTACTGAACACCAGACCGTACGATGTAAAGTTGAAGAAAGGAGAAGTCGTTGGACGTTGCGAATCGGTTGCAGCAATTACGAAGATCACGGACGAGGCCCCGAGAAAAACGTTAACTCCGGAGGAGCTCATAACCATCAGAGCTAAGATACTGAGTTCATCCAACCTTGATCACCAACAAACAAGGATGGCTGAAAATCTCCTACAAGAGTACACTGACATCTTCGCATCGAAAAAGGGACAATATGGTAGGACACAGTTGGTGCAGCATCGCATCAACACAGGAGATGCAAGACCGATTCGTCAACCCGCAAGACGCCTTCCACTGGCCAAACAAGGTGAGGTTGAGGACATGATAACAGCAATGAAGAAGGATGGTCTTATCGAAAATTCCAAAAGTCCTTGGGCGTCACCAGTGGTGCTAGTGAAAAAGAAAGATGGAAGCACTCGTTTTTGTGTGGACTACCGAAGGCTGAATGATGTGACTAAAAAGGACAGCTATCCCCTGCCCAGAATCAGTGATACCCTGGATGCCATGGAGGGAGCCCAGTGGTTCTCGACGCTGGACTTGAAGAGTGGATATTGGCAAGTTGACATCCACCCTGATGATCGGGAAAAGACGGCATTTTCTACAGGTAATGGGCTCTGGCAGTTTAAGGTTATGCCGTTTGGGCTATGCAACGCTCCGGCAACATTCGAGCGTTTGATGGAGTGTGTTCTTCAAGGACTGACGTGGAAAGCTTGCCTAGTCTACTTGGACGATGTCATTGTTTACGGGAAAACATTTGACCAACATTGTAAGAACCTTAAAGCCGTGTTTCAGAGACTTCGAGAGGCTAACCTTAAACTGAATCCAGAAAAATGTGCACTTTTCAAAACCGAAGTCAAGTATTTGGGACACATCATCTCATCCCAAGGAGTAAAGACTGATCCTGAAAAAGTTGACTCCGTCAAAAATTGGCCAACACCACAGGACAAACATCAACTCCGAAGCTTTCTGGGACTTGCCACATATTACCGACGTTTCGTTAAGAACTTCGCTGGAGTTGCAAAGAGTTTGCATCAGCTCACCGAAAAGGGGAAGCAGTTTAAATGGTCAGGTGAGTGTGAGAAATCTTTCCAGGAACTCAAATACCGCCTCTGTAACGCTCCAGTGCTGGCACATCCAACACCTGGCAAAACATTCATCGTCGACGCAGATGCAAGCAACGTTGGAATCGGGGCGGTACTGTCCCAAGTGCATGATGGCGAAGAGAAAGTGGTGGCATACTACAGCAAGGTCCTATCGAAACCCGAAAGGAACTACTGCGTGACCAGAAGGGAGCTGCTAGCTCTTATCTTGGCAACAAAGCACTTCCATAAGTACATCTATGGACAGAAATTCCTTCTGCGGACAGACCACGGTGCTCTGAGCTGGCTGTTGAACTTCAAAAATCCAGAAGGTCAAGTCGCAAGGTGGATAGAAAGATTGCAGACCTATGACTACCAGATCCAACACCGCAGAGGAAAGCTGCACTCAAACTCCGATGCATTATCACGAAGACCTTGCAAAGTGGATTGCAAGCATTGCAAGCGGCAAGAAGACAAAGAAATCATTACCGCTCAGCGACTAAGAGCTGACCCCATAAGCGGATGGAGCAATGAGGAAGTGAGGACTGCTCAACAGGAAGATCCAGATATCGAACCCATTCTCGCATGGAAAGAAAATGAAGAGAAACCGGAATGGGGAGACATTTCTGACAGGAGTCCAGTTCTCAAAGCCTATTGGGCACAGTGGGACTCACTATATGTGCAAGAAGGTGTCCTCAGGCGAAGATGGGAATCCGCTGACGGTAAGTCATATGTGATGCAGCTGATCGTACCGCAATCGAAAGTCAGTGCAGTTCTTCAGGAGATGCACGACGGACCTTCTGGAGGCCACCTGGGGGTAAACAAAACACTGGAGAAGGTGCGACATCGGTTCTACTGGTTACATGCTAGAGATGACGTGGAGAAGTGGTGCCGAACATGTGACAAGTGTGCTGCAACCAAAGGACCTGGTAGGAAGATTCAAGGTAAGATGCATCAGTACAACGTTGGATCGCCTTTTGAGAGGATTGCAGTAGATGTGGCTGGGCCTTTTCCAGAGACCAACGCTGGAAACAAATACATTCTGGTTGTAATGGACTATTTTAGCAAGTGGCCTGAGGCGTATGCCATCCCAAATCAAGAAGCCAAAACGGTGGTCGACCAGATTGTGTTTAACTGGGTTAGTAGGTTTGGCGTGCCTATGGAACTCCATTCCGACCAAGGGAGGAACTTTGAGTCAAACATCTTCCAAGGAGTGTGCGGACTACTTGGCATTAAGAAGACGAGAACCACACCACTTCATCCACAATCTGATGGGATGGTTGAAAGATTCAACCGGACCTTGAAAGAACACCTCACCAAGGTCGTAGGCGACTACCAAAGAGACTGGGATAGGCACGTACCGCTATTCCTGATGGCCTATAGAAGTGCAGTACATAGCTCGACAGGACAAACACCATCTGACATCCTGTTCGGGAAAACCATGCGGCTGCCCAGCGAACTTAAATTTGGATGCCCCACAGAGGAGCCACAGGACACAAACGAGTATGTGGACGACCTCAAGGAGAGACTCGCTGACATCCATAAAAGAACAAGGGAACGGATGAAAGCCTACAGCGACCGGATGAAGACACGGTACGACACAAAAGCGACAACGTCAGGATTCCAAGCAGGAGATCGTGTGTGGCTTTATAATCCTAATCGTCAAAAGGGATTGTCACCGAAACTTCAGCAAAACTGGGAAGGTCCTTATACTGTAGTCACGAGGATTAACGACGTGGTTTACCGCATCCAAAGAGGACTAAGAGGCAAGTTAAAAGTAGTTCATTGTGACAGGCTACATCGATATAGTGGCGAGGCTGCAGATGGAATTATTCGGGACGAACAATCCTAAGGAGGGGGCAGTGTAACGTGAACCCAACATTTTATACCAATTTCCTAATCGAAAAACGTTCAACCGAAAACACAACTGGCAACACTTTAATGGAATGGTATAAATGACAGGCGTTGCTTGTAAGCCAGTGTGTGTGAGTGTAGAGAGACAGACAGACAGAGAGTAGACAGCAAATGTGGCGACAACGTAGAAGTTACTGGAGAGTTCTAGATGGCGTGTCATTCGATATAAATAGCCCGCCCGAGGCAACCAGAAGTCAGTTTTGTTTATAGAGTGATAAAGTTAAGAGTAAATACAAGTGATAGTCCAAAAGTCGAGTTGAGTTCGAATAAAGTGTATATCGAAAGTAAATAAAGTGGTAGAATTAAATTGAAAAGTAGAGTTTTATTTTTGCGAACTAAGCGCACGTTACAATATATAGGGCACGTTCAAAAACCTGACGGATAGGCTATGCTGGATACCCGTATCTTAAATACCTTTTTGAACTATTCAGATATCTTTTAAAAAGACAAAAACATTCAAAACATCGTTGCTAAAATTTTTTTTTGGTTTTCAGTTCAAGTAAAGTTACTTTTATACTGAAATAAATGCACACCTGAATAAAAAGTAAAGATGGAAAGAATTAAAAATAAATTTTCTCTCAGCTGATCATTTGCTTTTGGGTGTATGCCTCTGCTAAATGCTTAACACGTAAACAAAACAAAAAGATATCCGGATACGATTAATGAACGCCCTATTTGGTACATATTAAAGTAAAAACACAAACCCAATCTACATCTAATAGTTCGATTGTTCGAACTCTTCCGCTCGATTGTCCAAACTCTTCTCTTCCGCTGCTTTCGACACTAGTTACTTGTGAACTATTGATTGTAGCTATCGCTGCTTATCAAAACAAATTTTTATTTTGTTATTTTGTATACAAATTGATAAAGATAATGAATTCAAATTTCCATGTTAAATTCGGCTTCAGTTCTTTTCCTCATGAATTAGACCAGGCGGGACCTATAACACAAAGGTACAAGTCTTCAAGTCAAGAGGCATTTGTAGGATTAAGTCCATTACAACTATATCTCGCGAAAGCCGATACCCGTGGAAAAAAACTTTTTGTTATCTGTTGGGATTCGAACACGAAACTCCCGCTATAGAGGCAGAAATGTTATCCATTATGGACACTAAAAATTTGCTCCTAAGACAGAGAAATGCAGGACATTCTGTTGTAGGGTGCAGAAATATTTCTTCACTTGCGAGGCATAGTAAATTAAACATGGTTATGGTGTGGTACCCGGCGTGATGGTTAGCATTTATCTGCTGTTAAAAAAGGGTTCGTGGTTCGAGTCCCAACTGAAACAAAAATATTTTTCCACCGGTATCGCCTTTCGCAAGGAGTTGGCAAGTCCTCGGTTATTATTTTATTTATTTTGTCGACCAGCGGCCTTTTAAAGTCCGGCCCAAATTTTAAGCGTTTTTCTGATGAGTGTATTCTGACAAAAAAGTCTTGAATAAGTTTGAGCAGATAAGTAACGCCCAGCTTTGTTGGATTCTTTCAGTATCGCAAATTTATTATTAGCAAGAATTTCAACATGACTGAAAAGCTTGTTTTAGGTGAGTGAATGAAAACGCCGGAGTCTGTGTCAGTTTCTATTTTGGAGACATTTATGTACCAGACCATATCTTGCTTTGAAAGATGGGGACAGTGCACGGTGGCTTTCCAGTCCTGTTTCCACTAAAAAAGGGAATTTTTCACAAACAGTGCTATAGTGAAGGAGCCAGTTGCATTCCTCCCCTGAAACAATTTAGCCGCAACACCTGCCTCGCTAGGAATGCTCATCAGTTTTACCTCGAGCCCAACTTCGGGCGTACAGTCAAGCATATAGAGATTCTCATTTTAGTCGCACCCCCTTAATGTGGAATGCTCTACCTAACCCTGTTTTTCCCCTGCTTTACGATTTACAAAAGTTAAAAAGCAACGTGCATCGGTGTCTCCTTTCAAATTCTCTCCTATTTCCCTAAATGCTAGCACTGTGTTCTTATAACATTATGTGCGCGTTAATTTATAAAAAAAAAATTATTTCTAGAACAGGGTTCAAGCCTCATTCCAGAAATTTCGGAGCAAATTAAAAATAGTGAATTGAATGCAATATTTTCGGATTTTATTTTCAATCCAACACGTTTCTGCGCTTCGGTTATCGATGGGCGTTACAGATAATAACAAACCTTATTTCAACGAGATTGAAATGAAAAGCGCATTCTCAATTAGCCGTTCGGAACCGGCGAAAAATTGTAGGTCCCCTCCATTCCCTGACAAGGCATGGTTGTGAGAAATGTGCTAGGCCCAGGGGCTCCTCGCTCTGTTGCGCCACCCTATTTATCTATTTTTTATTTCAACGAGATTGATGACATGGACTTAGGCAACCTCTGGCACATGCAGGATGGTGTGATCATAAGCTTATGCCGGAATCAATCTTCGAACAGCAATAACTCCAACTTGCCGAATCATGTTATCAGTAATCTTGGTGGTGTCAATTGGCCACTTAGCAGCTGCAATTCGACCTCTATTTACTAATAAATAATTAAAAATTAAAATTAAAAATTAAATTCTCGAGGAACTGGGAAGTCAAGAGAATTACACAGCTATTAAAATGCTAGTACGAAAGCACTTAATCAAACCAAAGGTAACCCATCGCAAAACCTACCTTTAAAACATAAAAAAGCACAATGGGTGCGACTCAACTAACAAATGTTGTATTTTTAAAACTATTTGTGATGACAAAAGTTTTTTTTTCAGAAGTTTTGATACTAAGCTGGAGCTTAGTTAGTTAGTTTAACCTGGGTTCCAGGACATGGTGACATAATCGGCAATGAAATGGCGGATAAGCTGGCTAAAATCGGGTCAGCATTCGAATGCAGTGAAGCGAAAACCACTAGAACAAGAAAAAAACAAAATCAAACACAATTTTCTAAAACCGCCAATGACAGGTGGTCATCTTTAGAAACATGCCGAGTCTCCAGAAACCTTTGGATAGATATTTCCAAGAAAAAAAATTGAATTTCTGCTCCAGCTAAGCAGAACTCGGCTGTCTCTGTTGATTGGCATTCTCACGGGCCACAACTCATTGGGTTCCCACATGATGAGAATGGGCATTAGCACAACCGACTTATGTAGAGGATGCCAAGATGAGGAAGCAGATGAAGGATCATTCCACTTAGCTTGGCTCACATTCGGAAAAAAACCCTCGGAGAATACTTCTTCGACGAACTGGGCGACATCTCTAATCTCTCATTGAGCAACGTCCTGAAATTTACTCAGGGCCCCATATGGTTCAGTGGGAGTTCCCTACCCCAATAACCATCTAACTCTCCTATCCTCCCATCTCCTCATCCTCTGATTTTTCCGGGGAGCACAATGGATCCTTTAGAACCGAGTGAGGTGCTGTCACTTGTGGCTGCATCCCCCATTCAACCTAACCTAACCTAACCTAAGCTGGAGCTATAAGATCAATATTCTGTTGGCCTTGGCGTAATGCGATTTTTGGTTCGAACCGTAGATAAATAATATTGTTTTTCGACTGGTATGGCATTTAGCGAGGAATTCTAGCAAGTCCTCCGAGAGTAACTACATTGTCATGAAGAGCGCAACCGGTGAAGCGCATAGGTCCCCTCCATTCTTCAACACGATATAGTTGAGAGAAATGTGCTAGGAGCCGAGGCTTCCCGAGCTGTATTGCACCACCCTATTTACTTACTTAACTAATTACTTAGATTAATAACATGTGAGTGATGAACATGCTCTTACTCATCTAAGCAATGAGTCATTGCTTTTAATTATGTACTTAGTTTTTGCTTTTGTTTTTCACACACCTAGCGTTAACGTATTTCAAAAAGGCACTTGTGTAATGATCTTACTTTACCAGGTATCAAAGAAATTTTATAGTTTCTTTTATTTCTACTTTACAAGCATCGTCTATTACCATGTGTTCAAGGAACCATTAAAAACAAAATAAAAGTGAAGTAATCGATTTTACAATAAAATTTGCATCATCACTAGCATATTATGGTATGTAGGATAGGCATTCAAAAATCAACAAAATGATAGTTCTTCCGTTCATAGAATATGAATTTTCTTTCTCGTTAAAAGAAAAATAGTTTTCGTAAGGTAAATTTCTTCCAAACTATTTGCGCTCAGGGTTAATCTCGCCCAATACTCGCAAAAGCTTATTTTCCCACAGAGTAAGGTAAATAAATACACAATTACATATCATTAGTAATTTGTTTTCAAAATGCCGAATGGAAATATATCTGCAAACCAATGATACACCATCAGTGCAATTTGTAATATTTTTTTTTTACAAAACATTTATCTGATTTCACTTGAAGAACGTCAGTGGAGGAATCTAAATTTAAAATAAAATTCTTATAGTGCCGTTGAATGTATGCCGCGTCCGTCCGTCATCTTGTTTGTGCTTTAATAAATTTTACTTGAGATTTCCATTTCTCTTACACATTTGGTGTACGTACGTACATAATGAGGATTTCGCTTTCATGTACAAAACAAAAAATTGTATAACATATAACGGGTAGGAACATTGGTTCCGTTCCGTCCTGAAGAGGAGCCGCTTCGTAGACGATTCTTATATTGCGATCAGTAAACTAACACAAAATCTATGTGATTTTTCATTGAACCACAGTGGCGTTGGGTCGTGCGCGCGTAATCGTTCGTGCGTGATTCACCTTGTGCTATTAATCGTTATTTTTTGTGTTTTAATTTGTATTTGTCTGTAACGAGTTTTTAAATGAAAACATCAAAAGATGTCGTCACTGTCTCATACAATCGTCCGCCCTTTTGGAACAAGTTCTCATCATGCAATGGGGATTCAAGGGATAATATTTTGAAGCAACGACCGTTCCTACACACGTGGGAGTCTCCCAAGAAGAGGCATCCCAAGAAGCACGTTCATTTTTTGGATGAGGTAAAATGCATCATAATTATGACGCAGGATTTATGTAAAAAATGTGTGTGCGAGTGAAAACAACTTTTTTGAAAGAAAACGAAACGTTGGAGGAGTGTAAATGACCTGAATGTGCGGTTATAAAATAAATATAATTAGCAAACTTGTGTGTCCCCATTTTAATTTTCATCGCATACATTTTATAAATTAATTGATTAACAGTGGTATATTTTTTTGACACTTTCTTTTTTGAGTTGAATAATTGTTTTACAAAATGTTGCCATAAGTCATATCGTAAGCAAACAAAAAAGACCAAATTGCGTTCAAGGACTTACCTTAAATCAAATGCGGAGTGGTAAGAATTTGTGTCAACATCGGCTGAGGTTGATAAGCGAATGTTGGCTGACTATTGAATCGCAAATCTTAGTCCATGTCCATAAATGATTTTGAATTTCTAGCTGCATGATTGTTGTCAGCAAAAATCTTCTCCCGAAGGTAGCCCTAGGTTTTTACCGGTGCGAGTGCAGGTAAACACACGGGAAATGTATTTTTTTTTTAATGACAAGGATGTGTGGGTGGCTTTACGTGTTTTGACAACTTACAGAGCTGTCTAGAGAACCTGGGTTGACCCTGGGACCCTGGGTAAAGTTCAACGAACAAACCTTTTATGTCCAACGTAGTTTTTTCTTCACATGCCTAAGCACATATAAATAAGAACGATATATTGGTAAAAATTATTCTATGATTTAAAAGCTAATCGAAAGAGAGAGAGAGAGAGAGAGAGAGAGAGAGAGAGAGAGAGAGAGAGAGAGAGAGAGAGAGAGAGAGAGAGAGAGAGAGAGAGAGAGAGAGAGAGAGAGAGAGAGAGAGAGAGAGAGAGAGAGAGAGAGAGAGAGAGAGAGAACAGTAAGTAGTAAGTAGTAAATAATTCATTTATTGAAATTTTGAGTTTGTTACATTTACATAGATTTTTATGAATTTATAAGCTTTGGCTTAGCCGTCAGCTCGACTGGCATCATTAAAATATTTTATATTAAAAAAGAAAAGAAAAAAATAGCATTTAAAACTAAACTGAATTTGTTTTGTATATTTTTGTATTTTGTATTTTTCGTATCATTATCACGCATATTCTGTAACAAGCAGCATTCTAAATTTATAGGTTTCCTTCAATAACAAGGCAAGCTCTTTCCAGTTAGCTCCATTTAAGATGATATTTGTCTCCTCCATTGAAAGAACAGCTTTTCCAAAGTAACGCAGTCTATAGGGTTTGTAAATTGGACAAATGCTTAGTAGATGGAAGCAGTCTTCTTTGGCTTTCATGTTACAAATAGTGCAGAACTGATTAAAATTCCCGCTGTAGGGGCTTCCGTTGAGACTTAAAACCTCACATCTTGCTTTGAATATCAAGGAGATTTCCTTACAGCTGAATGTATCTGTAAAATAATTTGTGTCACAGAGATTGTGCTTTAATTGGGCGTAAAGTATTCTGCTTAACGACTGACAGGCATCTTCCATTAGAGTTCGAGTACACTCTTCTTGCATTTGTATAATTTTATAAAATGTATCCTTCAAAATTTGGGGCAGGTTTGGTTCGATAACTTCTCCATTTGTAGAACCAAGGTTTTGCCACGTTTCCATCCACCAATCTTTATTTCTAATCTCATAGAGTAGCAGTTTTTTGGACAGACGGGATTCAGGGTATTTCAAAACTTTAACGATGTAATCGGCTTGAAGCTTCAGAGTGTAGGTAAATAATTTTGGTAGCCCTGTTTCCAGGTATATGGTGTAGTTCGGAGTATTTATCGGAAGATAAAACAGTTTTTTTATAGTAAAATTTCTTTGTAATTTTTCAACTTCTTCATACTCTTTTGACCCCCAAACCTGGGCAGCGTAGCAAAGCGAAGATTTTATAACAGAATCAAAGATTTTGTATTTGACAGAGAGATTTATGTGTGGATTTAAAAATACATTTCTCCATGTTAGGTTGATGAGACCTTGTGATGCATTACATTTTTTTGTGAGGTGTTTCCTAAAATCCAAAGTTGAATTGAGTTCAATTCCAAGATATTTGTATTCTTTCGCTACATCCAAACGAGTTCCATTAAAAGTCCAAATATTTCTCACTTAACGCTGATTTGATCTTGAGAAAACCATAACTTTTGACTTTCCAGTATTGATAGCGGGACTGCGAGACCCCATTTTTCACAATATGCCGCAAAACGATTTATCATTAACTGTTAATTTTCTGGTGACTCTGACAATATAACAAGAGAGAGATTATTTGTGAAATTGCCTTAGCTTACCTTTATTCTTTAGCTCAATAGTTGTGTGTTCATTGATTATTATTTAGTGATCCCAATTGATTCATTGCCACGCCGCTACACCACTTAACTATTACTGATGAAACATTTAACTTCACTTTTTTAGTAGTAGTCTTTTTGAAAATATAATTTTCTCTTTTTATGCTTCCACTTTTTCTTATTATTTTTGCTCTTATATACCGACTATAGTAGCCGAACCGGCTGGCGTTGCTCGGGTGTAACTTATTTAAAGTATTGACAACACAAAATCACAAAAAAAAAGAAAATCAAAAATCGTTTGGGGTGAAGATAAGCTAGATATTGCCTGAAGGTCTTAAGTTTTCCCTTCCCTTTTCCGGTACCTTTCCGTGAGAACATTAGAATGAAATATAGCCTATGGCTACCAAGGGACAATGCAGGATTGTAATACTGAAAGAATTTGTGAGGTCGGTCCAGAGGATTTTAAGTCCCTGATTCCGGTTCCATTCCCGTGGAAATATGGAGATCAAACCTCCAAAAGGAACCATTCCTGGACTGAATAATATTTACCCTGAAGATTTCATAAGAACCTGTGGATTCTATACCGGACTTACATTCATTTTAATAAATGCATATATAGCTGAGCCGCTTCGTGTAGCTTGGGTCTTACGGTGATCTAGCGTATAGGATCAACTCTACACGCAATATTTAGAAGAAATAAGATTTATGTCACTCAAGAATATTGAAACATTCTAATGCTGAAAGAATTTTTGACATCGATACAGTATTTTCTTAGTTCTCGAATACGTTCTCGTTCTCCAAGGAATAAAACGCTCTAAAGGTGAAAGAATTTCGACATCCCGTTTACCAAGAAATAAACTACTCTGCAAGTGAAAGAATTCTCCAAATCGGTCCAGAATTTTCCAAGTTCCCGTTATGTTGATGAAATACAGCAAATAATATTTCTCGGACTCTTGAACATGCCTGATTCAAATATTAATCAATTTGGCCTAGTAGTTTTCGAACCTATTCAATACAAACTATAAGTTCTCGTTAACGTTCCCGTTTCCATATCCGATGGGGATGAAATATGGTACAAATCGACTCAGTGTTTCTGGAGCCTATTCAATACAAACAAACAAACAAAAAAATATTTCCTACTCATAATAGTGTAAAAATAATATTTTCTTGGTAAATTAACGTTAGTTTCAAAACACGTCAAAAAAGTTAAAGGACTTTTCAACACAAAATAGAGGCTGCTCCAAAGTAATGTGATTTACTGCAACCGGAAAATCGGTTTCGTTTGTGAGTACCTTGAACTGAAAATGACTAATAGACTCAATAATTATTCATCATTTCTGATTCATAATTGATTTTATTATTTTTACACAATCTCACAGTCATAGTTCTCCAATACGTTGTATAATCGAGACGTCACTAAAAATAGTCGCACCACTGCGTTAAAAACAAACTCTGCTCTGTTTGTTGAGGCTTTAATGGAAATATATGCTATTTGTAAGTTAGTCGTATTTTTAATAGTAAGTTTGCAATTACTTACGTTGCGGTGACCGTCGCGTAATAATGGGTAGCATATTTGACTGTCACGCGGAATTCGAAACACAGTATCGCTTTTCCACGGGTACCGTCGTTATTAAGCGAACTCAGACTAGTAATAATTGTAGGCCATACCATACCTTGCTATGGTTGAGATGATTGCGCCACATTATATATATTTATAGACTGCAATCTGTCACATTTTATGTCGGTGGTAGTGCGTCATCAAGTGATGTAGTGATGTAAGTCAAGTCATTACTCTTATAAGTTCAAAATCCAACAATGATTCTGAAAAACTAGAACTAGAGCTACTTTGACTAGAAGCTCAATTAAATAGGAGGCTTACAATTTGGAAAAGAAGTACCAACAACAGACATAAATGACAACTTTTGTTCAAATTACCTACGTAGGTAGGGATCACAGTTAAGGGTGAACATGAGCTTCTAACAACATCGTACGCCAACAATTATACGATCTCGGGCGATCTCTCTCCAGTTTTGGCCTCTAAGTCGGTTGAAGTCTTCTTCCACTTGATTGCGCCACCTTAGACAAGATATTTCCTTCCGCGATTTCCTGTGCAATGTGCCCGTCGAAGCAGAGCGTTTGAATCCATCCGCTCTACATATGGCCCAACCGTCGTAGCCTGACGATGCGTAATCTTCTGGCTATGCCCATGTCGCGGTACTGCCAAAAATATGGCAAAAATATTGTCTCTATGAACTTGGGTCCACCAAAACAAGCCTAAAATGGAAAGAAGCTTATGGTCTATCTAGAAATCACCGAAATCATCAAGGAATGTAGGTTAGGTAAGGTACAATGGGCTGACGGTTGATCTTATTACCGTCACATTTAGATCAATGTAGATCCATTGTGATACCCTGGAGTATTGTAACGTCCTAGAAACCTAAGAGTTGTATGTTTGGTCAGTATTTAACCATTTTGTGGCCTTAATGAAGTTTAACAGGCTGCTTCTTGAAGTGCCTGACAATTCTTCTAGTTCATTGAAGAAGTAATTGCCTAGAATTTTTTTCCTAAAGTGGCGAATTGCTGGGCATTGACAAAGGAAGTGAGTGGTGTCCTCATGTTCATCTTCGTCATTGTATCCTCTGCACAGGTAATCGGTGAAAGACCCACTTTCTTTTTGTGGTAACCTAGTAGGTTGTGTCTAGTTATGATACTGATAAGCATTCGTAATGAAGGTCATCAAGGAATGTAATGTTCGCTTGAATAAAACTTTGCTTTCACTTACTAGCCGCCTATAACAAGACCACTTTTATTCTATATACAGTTCAATTAATAGCCACACTAAATTAATCTTTACACCATCACTTTACAATCAAAACTTGCCACATATAAGAACATTCCAGCAACTCGGGATGCAATCATCATATGTGTGAACCTATTGGTCTCCTTCGGGTATAATCCTCAATTATAATTTTGTGCGCAACGTATTCCATTGGATGTTTATTGTACAATACAATATTATAGGTATTTCAAACTTGATTACTTTCATCAAAATCAGTTTTTTCCTATGCAACTCTAGCTAAACAACACATCATAAAATCTGCCTTCAAAGAATAGTTTCCATTCTCGAATTCGCAGTCAACATACTCAGCCCCACCTGAAACAAAATTCAGGACTGTCAGTCATTGATTGTATAGTTTCACCTAATTTGATTTGTTTAGCTCAGTTTCCAGCTAAATCAAGAAACTCGACAGTGAAATTCATCCTTTCCTGGATGGCTACCAAACAAGTGGCAGCAATTCTCGATATAAACAACTTATTCTTACTCCATGCTTCGACGTACCAAATAATACATTGATTTTTTAAATACATATTTCATTAAAAAATATCAGTCTTAATGAAGATTTTTTCTTATTTAAACATTTGTTTGTTTTTATTGCATTTGAAATAACAAAACTTGGCAGAGGTTCATATCTTTTAACGATGAAGTAGTGATATCATTCGCTGATTCTTTTTGATCCATGTTAATGAAAAGTGGAATAATTAAGAAAATGTTTGTGTACATGAGCAGGATGTGGTACTAAAATAAAATTGAATGATTAAATATGTTTGTTTACTATGGCAATGTTTACAAAGTAGCCACAAGATATTCAAAGATAGCTATACTACTCCTCAATCAGCTGGTATCGTTCCTTAATCTGTAATCGCGTAAGTAAATTGGCAACAAATATTGAAAACAAGAAAAGAAAAAGAACTAAACGAGTAATACAAGAAAACAAGAATGCTTGAGGGTCACCTAAGGATGACAACTGAATGTGGACCAATGAATTGATTATTTCCCAAAAATGCACGAAACAATTAGTAAACTGATTGATTGGCCCAAACCAAAGCATTTAAGGACTCTGTATATTATATTTAGCAAGAACAAACAAAGGTATAAGACGAAAAAAAAAGAAAACAAAAACGGCAATGAAGAAGGATGGCAAAAGCACCAGCATCAACACCCAAAAGACGAAGAACAAATTTAGGGAGAACAAATGAGAGGCACCACCATCAGCGGACGTGCAAAAGTCTGTATCGTATCGAAACCAATTCTTGTTGTAGATTTAAAATTAGTATTTCAGCAGCATTCAGTTCGAACAAATCTGTAAAACCGTCAAGTGCCGCGCCAAGCAATAAGAACAATTTATAGTTCGATTAGCAACTACAAGATATTTGAATATTGTTCGATAAAAGATAAGTCGGGTGTTTAAGTAAAAAGTAAAAAAATAGCTTGTGTTTGTGTTCTTATAAAGTATATAAGTGCGTGAAAGAAATCGAACGGGCACTGAAAATGAGCCCTAAATTGCACGAATTCGTAGTGATTCTTCAACGCGATGGACCCGATACACCTTGGGGTATCCGTTTGGTTGGCGGGAGTGACTTGGATACTCCTCTCATCATAACTAAAGTAAATCAACATTTAAGCTCTGTAATTCGATACAAGTGCAGTAAAGGGAATTTGTTATTTCGCAACAGGCAGAATTACATGAGAAAAAGGCAGTGAGAGTGTATTTCTTCGTTTTTTTTCTGCTTGGTGCCTTTAATTGTGTTTCATGTAGCCACTTAAGAACTCAGTGCCAAGTCTCCTAAATCCATTGTTTCAAGACGTTTTTTTCTGGCACCGAATTTAAATGTTTTTGCGCGCCGCTTCTATGTAGAAATTGCACATAATTACAACTTTTGAGTTGTTGGTAGATTACACTACGTTGTTGCAAATACATGAGTCTATTTCCGGTAAAACATGAGTTTTGTAAACGATCAGCCAGCCTACTTGATGGGAGTACATACTCATGTAGGTATTGCATCTGAATTGGTATTTTGTATGCGTAATAAAAAGCATTTCACTTATTTCGCTGGCTATGCCCTGATCCATGGCCTAGTTGGCGAAACAATGAAGGTCTCCGATACGACGTTGTACTTGTGATAGATCCTTTCAACGATATACACGCACGCATATTTTTTGTTTGCAATTAGTCAGATTTATGTCAAAAGGTGATGCTCTGAGACAGCTCATGTTTATGTATGCCCATTATATCGCGACAGAAACAGATGTTCGTTTTTCTCTCCGATCAAGAAAAACTATATTTTTTTTAAAAATTTAGTTTTTGAGTTTTAAAAAATAGACACTCTTGAACTTGTCTGTCGTTATTGATGATGTGCGACGAAAAAAACTCATAAAATTCTTTTTGTTGATTGAAATTTCGTGTATCCCTTCCTACATTGGACTCAGTAGTGAGTGCCTGTGAGTTTTGCTGTTAAGAATGACAATCTTTTACCAGATTCACCTACGTACAAAAATAAAAACAAAAAATTTCCTATGTTTTTCTTCTTTTTTTTAACTACAACTGTCCTTGACATTTGTGTTGAGCTGTTCATTAATCAATTAGGGTAGTTTATTTTTATCACTTGTAATTTTCACCTGCAATGATTCATTTGTGAAAATTAAAAATGTGGCGTTTCTTCTTCTTTGGGTTTTTTGAGTAAGAAGAAACTATCTTTTAATGTGATATTTTAAGAACAAATAGATTTCTTATAGAAGAATAAAACTTTAAATTGCGCATTGTTCACTGTCACTTCCAAATAAAATGTTTCAAAATGAAACAAGTTTTTTTTCCTTCTATTGTCCTTATTTGAGAATGGATGGAGAATGTAATCGATTGTACCAAATTTGTTAACTTGTATAAGTCATTTGTGTTAGGTTAGGTTAGGTGGAAGTGGCTGTCAGCGAATGAGTACAATTAGGCCGCAAGGGTCCATTGTGATACCACAGAGATCAGCAAGTTAATAACCTACTGATGTCAGAAACCCGATTTAAGATTAAGGAGTTGATCACTTACTTATTTTCCATTACGGGACTAGCCGGTTAATCACCTGCTAGTCGAAACACGCGGAACTTTTAATGTATTTCGAAAGACTTTTAGGGTCTATGTAAGCTAGTATCATCGAAGAAGAATTCACATAGATGAGTTTTCCTCCTTTAAAGTTGTGCAAGGCATGAGCAAAAAAGGTGTTGAATGGTTTCTTCCTCCTTCAGAAATTATTGGAAAGCACACCGAGCCTTTTGGCGTGTCTCCCTATTAGACAGTGTCCCGTAAGAACACCTATAGTAGAACCTAGATACAGGCGGTTCAAGGCTAACAAACTCTTGGAGCGTTTCATTTGTGTTAACCTATTAAGCTTCTCTCAGACGTTTAATGATCATCTTTACTCCTTAGCCTTTTGTAGGCAGTCTGTAGATCAATTGTGAAGGCTTATCGAAGTGACATTTTCAAAGACCTTATAAATTTATTGTTGTTGTTTTGCTTAGTGTGGTTTTCACGTACTTTAGACAGGGTAGATGCCTCCATATTTAAAAAATTATATTTAATGCAATCAATGCTGCAGTAATATTTGGTTGTGGTTCTCTTTTCTGCATGAATTGTGCAAACCAAAAACGAGGTAAGGGATAAGAGAGGATTAAGCTTCTTTATCATGTCTGTGTCTTCAGCCATTGGAATGCACTCTTTTTTCTACCAAGCTTCAACCAATATAACTACCTTCTTGCACATTTCTCACAACCGCATGCCTTGAGAGGGAATGGAAGGGACCTACAATTTTCTGCCGGTTCCGAAAGGTTAATCGAGAAAGCGCTTTTCATGGCAATGAATTAACTAACGGAGGATTTGTCAATTCCTCGCGGGATTCGAACCACAAACCTCTATGTTAACAGGCGGACATGCTTACCATTAGGCCACGGGTACCACAGGAGGAACATTAGACCATCTCAATTAGTATTTCTTCGTTCATTCTAAACCAGTTTTCGCTCATAAGCTGTGAGGTCGCTTGACTGGACGACCATGAGTAGATCTTTACTGTGAAGCCTTGGGAGAGCAGTGTTCCCTTTCGGGTCACGATCGATGCTAGTGAAAAAAGGAAAAAAAAGAAGAAGAGGTGGCTTATCAGGAGTGTTGATTTGAGTGGAAGCTTAAAATGTTTGACTTTTCAGCAATGTATTGTTTAGTACTCCTTTGAATACGTTTTTTGACACTTAAGTTAAGATATATTTTAGTAAGATAACTTATATGTAAAAATTTATTAGAAACACCGATTTCTCACTTCTGTTTTACTTTATTATTTTTTAAAGCTAATCGATTTTAAAAATTCCTTTTCTAAATAAGGCTTTCAAAGACTTCAAAGTTTAAGTTTTAGAATAACGCTTGGTATTTGGATCTACCTCATTTGATACCCCTACTTTTACTCCATTGTATGAACCAGTGTCCGTCGCGTAATGGTAAGCATATCTGCCTGTTACGTGAAAGGTTCGTGGAATAGAAAGATAAAAAGAAATATTTAAATATTTTTCGCGGGCATCGCCATTCGCGAGGAGTCGGAGCAAGTCCACCGAGCGTGATACAGACTGCAATGAAAAACGCTCTCCAACTTACCAGTTCGGAGTCGGCATTTAAGTTCCTAAAATTCTTTACCCCGCGAGTTTTCCATGGTTTTGTTGCATCACCCTACAACTGATGTAGTACTATGAAGGCAAGATAAGTTTTTATTTAATTTTCTTTTTCGGCAAGGCCTTTCCTTTTTATATGCTCTACTTATGAATATATTTGGTTTTACTATGGACTTAAATAAAAACGAATTTAAAACATCTCGTTTATGAAAATAAGTGGTTTAAGAAAAGTGTCTAGCGCATTTCTAACAACCATATGCCTAGTAAGTATGATCTTCAATTTTCCACCGGTTCCGAACGGCTAATCGAGAAAGCGCTTTTCATGGAAGGACCTGCCAATTACATGCGAAAGAAAAATATTATTGGCTCTGTTGGGATTCGAACCACGAGCCTCTGAGTTAACATCAGACATGCTAACCATCACGGCAAGGGGACCACAACTTAAAAGTGTCGAGGACAAACTCATGAAGAAAACTTAGAAGTGTGGTCGAAAAAAACTCAACGTAATTTTCTAAAACTGTCAATGTCTATTGGTAGTCTTTAGAAACCTGCCGAGTCTCCAGAAGCCTGAGACCGGAAAGTTCCAAGAAAAACAGAATTCCTAATCCTGCTTAGCAGGCTTTGGCTCTCTCCGTGGCATTCTCACGGGTCAACTTTTTTGGTACTGACATGACGAGAGCACATCTGATTTATGTACAGATTACTGAAGAGACAGTGGAGCGATCATTCCACTTCCTGTGTAAGTGCCCAAGCTTGGAATATACTAGGGAGACGCCCTTGGACGAACTGCGTGAACTCTCTAACCTTTTACTGAACAGCATCAAGTCTCAATCATCGCTCCAGGTGGAAATAGTCAACAACACAGTCCCCCTTCTTCTCACATTTAGCACCTCCCTCCAAATCCTCCTTCCAAACCTATGTTGACTCGGAGAGCACAATGGATCCTTGACATCCGAACGATGTGTTGCGGTTTGAAGCAAGGCCGAGGGCAGATACAATTTTTGATTATCTCTTACCTCAAAAAGTATTTGGACGTTCCTAAGACGATACCATAAGTCAATCTTAAGCATCCTAAACTGAAACACTTTTAACAAATAAAATCACTCACATAAGAAATCATTGAATTTAGTTTTAAGAACAAAAACCTTAAAAATGTGTTCAAGTATTTTTACCTTTAACTTCATCAAGAGAAAAGTTTTTGTTGATTTCCAAGTGGTTTTTAATTAAATAAAAAACTTTAATCTCGACTTCAACTTCTTTCTGAAAAAGTATGTGGTAAGCACAAAAGATTGTTCAATTTGGTCTACTGTGGCGTATGCGTAACATTTTTTTAATGAGTATCCGAAAAGCAATAAAAGAAAAAGGAATATTCAAATTCTTCGTACGGTAAGTTTATCGTAAATGAGCATGCTCAGGTGGACATTAAGGACAATCAACAGCTGTAGTAGTCCTTTCATTCTTATATCTTTTTTGTCTGTTGCGTGGGAGTTCAAATCCCAAAAATATAAAACTGTTTTTTCACTGGTTTAGCGTTTAGCGAGAAATTGGCAAAGTCCTTTGCGAATAATCAGCTTACAAAGGAAACGCTTTCCAACTCAGCCTTTTGAAATCGGCATAAAATTGAAAGTCCTTGAAATAGGCCCTTAGGTTCCCCGAGCTTTATTGCCCCACCCTATTTATCTATACACAAATCAAAATTAGCAAATTACTGTACTGTGTCCTTTTGATTTGGCTTGTCCTCACAGTTCAGTAACAAGTGTGCATATTTTTTCCCAATATTCAAATGATTTATTAATATATTGGCAATGCCAAGCCTACGTCAACAGATTCCATTTAGTGATACGAAAGCCAGATGGCAATGAGTTCATAAAAATATGTGTATATGAGCTCCAAGTGATATCAAATCCAATTGCCCATGTACCATATTGAATGTTGGCACTTTATTGCACAGACACTTATTTTTGGAAAATATAAATATCTACTGATTTCAGTAAAAAGTGCCGCAGTATCGAAATGATTCAATCGTCTCGTTTAAAATTTTATTTTAAGAACAAACAGCCAGCGCAATACACATTATTTGCCTCATCGAATAATAAAATAGCACTCTGCATATTTAGCATTTCCGTACAACACTCAGTAAAATATCGAAATATCTTCAAAATACGTATAGAAAAGAAAAACAAAGAAGTACTCATAGTGACTTCTTTATTACAGGTTCAATTGGGCAGTCCAGCATATGGAGAAGTACTGCGAGGAGATATCGTAACGAAGATTGGAGAGTATGATTCAAGAGATCTAAGCCACTCAGATGCTCAAATGCTATTTCGTACAGCGGGAAATGAAATTAGGATAGTCGTTCAAAGGTAAGCAAGCAGCCTAATACTTGGATTTAATGTCAATCTAAAACGAACACCATTTAGGGATAGCAAAATCGCATACACACAGGGTATTAGCAATGAATCCTCAAGGTGTTCATCTGCCATTCCACCTGTAAGTCCTGTTAATGTTGGAAATACTCCTCATAGGTAAAAAGAATCTAAATTGGATTGTTCAAAATAAAAAAACTAAAAAAAATGATTTTGCAGAGGACCATCGCCATTTCTCCCAGGACCGGGACAGTATGATCGGGCAATGCATTCACCATTGAACACTCTGCCACACACAGTATTTCCAAACTTGAATGAATCTGGTGGTTATGTTGCCCCATATCGCCCTGATTCTTCAGCTTCACAAAGGTTTAGTCCAATGCCCACTAGGGATCATCAGCAAGATGTAAAAGAAGAACAAGCAGCCATTGTTAACCAGGTGAGCGATTTTATTTTGAAAATTTTGAAATACCGTTGTAACGACTTTATATTAAGAATATGTTGCATACTTTTTGGTGCAGTTCTTTTCAGAGACTTCCCATGTGTATGTTACATGTCCAACCAAAACAAAAAACAATAAACTCACAATTTGTTAGGGGACCAAAGACTTTCTGTTCACAATTGCGCCAGGTTTTTTATTGCCAGTTAAAATAGTAGACAAGCAAAATTTGGCAGATTGTTTCAAACAAACACTGAAAACTATGACACTATGAAAAAAGCATTATCTTTAATTATGCTTAAGAATAATAAGATCACGTGTGCTTACCAGTTTAGAGCACTCTCTTCAATAATTCTTTATCTCTGGACGCTTGCTTAAGTTGATCCTTACACGGACAGAATAGATTCAAGGAGACAGTTTTAAGTGAAGCAAAGAATGCCCAAAATGAAGTCCACTCTTCATACCTTCCGGTGAAAGATAGTTTACAGATAGGTGGCTGGAAGTTTGATCTCTCGATATTTCGCTTTAAGTTTAATGTATGTTTCAGGTTTTTTTTCTACCTTCTTGAACTGTAGTGAGTTGTTTGCATTCTCATCCGCATCTCTTGTGGTAGGCTGTGTGTTTGGTAGCTGATGTGAGTTCTCTCTCTTGAAGGTGGTTTTGATTTCCAAATGTTTACATTTCAGTGACGCTAGACTTTGGAAGCATCTTTTCCCAAAGTACGCCTCCGTGCCTTTGCCTTGGGTCCAAAGCATTGTCAAATAAGCAATCGAGTTTACTATTCATTACATATACAATGCCATTGTTTTCAACAAAATCTCAATGCAGTCGATATTTTCCAAACATTAAGGAAAATACACATACACATGCGCATACACTTAGTCCGTGATATTTAGTACCCGAGCGGGACATTTAAATTTACATCTGAAACGTAAACGCGTAAACCGGGGCACCATATCTCCATGGAGATATACTGGTAATTAATAAGCTGTGACCAACTGTTCCAGCAGTTTGAAAATATGTATGTGTGACTTGAGAACAACTTACCACACTTTCGTTTGGGTTTGACGTTGTGACTTTTTGAGTTTATAGTAAAATCCCTTTTGCTTGCACATTCGGTCTTTGGATACTTAGTTTGGAATAAAAAAAATTATGCAGACCCTCTTATAAAGGCTTAAAATATTATAATGATAGATATAAACTGCACATTTGTAGATAATTACCATTTTTTTTTCTTGTTCTTTCAACGTTACGAGCATCGTGATCTGGAAGGAGAGGGATCAGCTCTCTCTCTCTCTTCTCAAATAAGTTTTCTTTGTAAATTAGTTGCACCTTGCACACTACAAAATTAAAAAAAAAACCTTACTGCAAAGTTATTGTCAAATGGAAGTTAGATTAGATTTTCCACAAACTAGTTTTGATGTTCTGAACGCTTTGCTGTATAATTTGCACCCCCTTAAAATGTTATAGTGAGCTATGTGTAAACCAGCTAAATGTTAGAATGTCGAAACATAACACTCATAACACTCATGTGCACCATACTTTCAATTACTTTCAGGCTGCATAACTATCACGATGAATTGGCTATACTTCTTAACTATTGGCAATTTCAATGAACAGAATATTTCGTCTATCTTTATTCAGAGGAAAACAGACTAATACGAAATGAAACAAAGAAATCGAATGGCTTTTTTTGGGTAAAAATTCATATTCTAATGTCAGTAACTTTGATGATTTCACACCGGCTACAAATCTATTTATTTAATAAAGTTCCTTTTACATTTATGATGGTATTTCATTTATATCTATGTATGTATACATATTTATGTGTGGTACCCGTGGTGTGATGGATAGCATGTCCACCTGTTAATCCAGAGGTTCGAGTTCAAATTCCAACAGAGGCAAAAATGTTTTTTCCCCGGGTATCGCCTTTCGCGAGGAACTGGCAAGTCCTCCGTAAGTATTCATTGCCATCTCGATTAGCCGTTCGGAACCGCAGAAAATTGTAGGTCCCTTCCATTCCCTAACAAGGCATGGTTGTGAGAAATGCGCTAGGCCCAGGGGCTCCTCGCTCTGTTGCGCTACCCTGTTTATTTTTATTTATTTATTTATACATATTTATGTAGATTGAAATTTTTGTTGCGTTGTTTATTGCTTATAACTACAGTATAGAAATAAAAATTTTAATAGCGGAAACTTTCAGCACATTTCGACATTTTTATAGTGTAAGCTACATAACTGATATTGCTAGACACAATGCTACCAACATTAAAACCAAACCTCTGAAAAAACACTCGTAAGAAGAGTAATCGGGGAGTTTTCCGAACTGAACCATGTTTTTCAAAATAAATTTTCACAGTCTTTAAGTGTTGCTCTGAAGTAAGTCTATTTAAATTCACAAATATAATGGCAATTGTGAAGTTACTAAAAACTGAACAAATTTTTTAATGTGTATTTATATAAAAGCCCAAATTACTAAAAATTGAGCTTAAGGAAGGAAGTCAGCATTAGCAATAATTTGATTCTATTTAAGTTAGCTGATAAATTCTAAGGGTGAACCTAGAGAAACCTTTTAAAGCGAAACTAACTAACGAATGCTGGATACATTTGAATTGTGAACTGCTAATTTCATAATAAAGAGAACATCTTAATTATGCCACTGAAAATGAGTTCGTGCTAAACAATTATACAGAGCAAGGGCATTTAAACTTTTTTTCAGACCATCTTCCTATGAAAATGCAGCAAAGTTCATGTTAAAGTTCCGAAAATCCCAAAAAATAATGTTGCATTAGCCTGTAAAAATTTTAGAAAATGCTTCTCAGTTATTACATTTACCCTCCAACACCACAGATAGATCATTCAAGATGTAATTAACTTCTTTTTTACTATTTATTCAAGGGAGCTCTAAACTTGTTATTAAATAAATAAATAAATAAATTGGGTGGCGCATCACAACCATGCATTGTGGAAGAATGGAGGGAGCCTACAGTTTTCTGCCGGTTCCGAACGGCTAATCGCGAAAGCGCTTTTCATGGCAATGAAAAACATTTTTGCCTCTGTTGGGACGCTAACCATCACGCTACGGGTACCACACTGATGGACAATGTACACACTTCTTATTAATTTTGTCAATTTTTCGAGGCACAAGATTTCATTAAAAATTTTCATTTCAAGTTCTTTTTAATAAGAACTAACTTTATTAAATAAAGTCATATAATTCCGCATATAAAAAGCTAACTAGTCTGTTTTATACATTTTAAGAAGAGCAGTATCGAATCTGTTCTTGTATATAATTTAAATTTGGTTTTATCGACTTAAACTTGTTTTTTTTCTTGGCTGCCAATCATTAATCATTGGGACAGAATGTTTTTAGGGGATCGAAAATGACCTGATTAGGTACTTTAAGGTTCAACACGGCTGTTAGAGATTTTGACTTTTGTTGCCATTACCGAGCATATTACTTGTAGTCTCACTTGAAACATTTTGTCCAAGCAATCTCTCTTAAGTTCCAAACAATAAAAGAACTTAGTTCGGATTCCATTCTGACATGCTTCTATTGTTCTTTTAAAGCATACGATACAATTGAATACGACTAGTGCTCAAAATTTTTAATTTTGATAATTTCTTTCTCCTGTATGCCGGGGTTTCATGCACTGACTGCCTCCGAATACGCATCTGTCTATCGGAACTAGGAACTTTGGCCGATAATAGTTTGCAGGATATTTATAGACAAAAGTCTTACTTCTATTTAGTAAGAAAGTTATAAAAAGTTATGGCCTTTCTTTTTGTTTCTTCGCGAATTAGTCTGTCAGTATGATATTGCATTTTTAACGGGGTTCTCTGGATCTCTCTTTGGACAAGACACTCTCGTGCCAATCGTGCTCTCCTTTTTCCAAGATGGTATTTTCAACTGTGGCTTTCACGAATCTTTATACAGCTAATACGATCAAACTTTGTTACTTCTGCTGTCGTACGAAGCATCTTTATCTCAGCTATCGTCAACTTACTCTCAAGATTAGATCGAGAAGATCAATTGACCTCAACTCCATGTCTGCGTTTCGCCCAGGTGCGACAATGAGCTCATCAGTAAGATGTTGTCGTATCCTTTTAAGACGCAAACTTTGTTCGGATTACACCGACAGTTATAACATTCACATGCTGTGTATTTTATTTCTAATAATTATTTTACTTAGAAATAATTGTTCTCATACTTTTTGTACATTGTTCATCATTGTGAGCCGTATATATGTGGCTTATTCTAGACTTACAATCGCGGTGTAGAATCCAGCTGATGTACTTTGGTGTCCTCTTCTTTATCTTCCGATAGGTAGTCGAAGACTGTAATGAAGAGCAAAAGACGCTTCCTTGGTGTATCCTTACTGTGATTTGTATACTTCAGTGTTTCCATCTGAACACCTTGCCCTCGTCACTGATTGTTCATTCATATCCTTGATCATCCGCACATCCGTTTCCTTTGTACATTGTTAGATGGTTACTCAACCTCCTTTGCTTAGGCATACTGTTACCTCTCATGAGTTTTATAATGAGAATCGTGTTCCAGCCGTCAGCCACGTAAAACCTAGAAGTTCTCTTATTGTAAATTTATTTAATATATCATTTAAATTTTTTTCGTATAACATATCAGGTTAAGGTAATAAGTTGATTTTTAATAATTTTTTCGAAACCATTAGAGATAATGATATCTTTCTTTTACTTGAAACATTTGTTGATCGAGACATGGAACACTATAGTACATATTTTCAAGAATTTACATTACAATGGATCCCAGCAACGAGAAATCATGCACGTGGAAGAGCGAGTGAAGGATACTTATTTGGGATAAAAAAACATTTTGGAAAATCTGCGAAATGCCGTTTTGTAAATGAGATGGGCAGGATTGTTGTTGAGATAGCGCATAAAAATGAAAAATTGTATATAATACCGGTGTACATTAATTGCAATAAATGGACGGAGGAATTCGATGGCCTTCATGACTTTCTTATGGAGTTTCGTCAGGAAAATATTATGGTAATTGGAGATTTGCAACGCTGGGTTGGGAACTCACAGCTGATTCAGATAGAACCCGAATTTATACCTGAAACAGTGAGCAGCATGAGATCGGTACTGGATACAATAGTTGACAGAAATGGAAAGAAATTTATCGAGATGTGCGAGACCATTGGTCTGACTTTGTTGAATGGAAGAACAAAGAGTGACCAAGATGGACATTATACATTTATAAGAGGAACGGCCTGTTCAAGAATTGACTATTGTCTCGTACGAGGAAAATGGTTTGATGTCGTGGCTGATTTAAAAGTTGAAGAACTGGTGTACTCCGATCACCTACCGCTATCCGTCAAATGTAACCTCAGCGACGACTCAGTCCATGGTCACGAAAACATGAAGCTGCTACAGAAACTTCAGTGGAAAAACGCCAAACGAGACAGATATAAAGTGAACTTGGATAATCTCCTTCAGTCAGTCAATGCAAACCATTTGAACTCAGTCCAATGCACAGACGTGTTGGTTACATGTATAATGCAGGCGGCAAAGCCTTTTCAGTGTAAACTTAGCCAGAAATGGAAGGAACCATGGTTTGATGCGGATTGCTATACTGCTAGGAAAAAAATCTTTTGGCTTCCTAGGACTGCTAAGAACAACAAATTCAATTTTAGCTAAAGAAATGTACCAAAAAGCCAATAAAGAGTACAAAACCTTATGTAAAGAGAAGCAAAGACGTTATTCCCTTAAACTAGTGCAAATGTTGTCAGAAGTAAGAGATAGCCGTTCCTTTTGGAAGCTTGCCAGATCTCTTAATGGTATCCCCTTCGCAAAAAGTATTAAAATTGATATAAGTTTATTATACGAACATTTCAAAGACCTAATAAGCACGCGACCATCTCAAAACCAAATTATGTACGCCTTGCCATATATTGAAAACGGAAATCTTGATAGCGATTTTTCAGTTGAAGAAGTCATGAAAGTTATTCACCGATGCAAGCTCAACAAGGCCCCTGGAGATGACCGAGTGTCTTACGAATTCTTCATAAACGCCACTGAAAATTTCATCGAAAAGCTAACTACGGCATATAACTATATACTTAACATGGCGGAGGTCCCAGAAAGTTTCCGTAGGAATATCATTTTCCCCCTGTTCAAAAAGGGTGATGAATACGATCCGAACAACTACCGCGGTATATCCTTCATGAACTCAGTGATGAAAATCTTTACTGGCATAATACACGACAGACTTACAACCTGGGTACATGAAAATAAATTGCTCAGCGAGTATCAGGCAGGTTTTAGGAAGGATTATTCAACGGTGGATAACATTTTTTCATTGACATGCATCGCTAGGTCATATCTCGAAAAAGGAAAAAAGTTATATGCTTTTTTTGTTGACTTTAAAGCTGCGTTCGACTCGATTGACCGAAAAGCTCTTTTCTATAAACTGAGTTGCCTTGGAATGTCGACAAAAATGCTTAATATAGTAACGTGTCTATACGAAAACAATATGACCGCAGTATGGGACGGAAATGAAGCTTCTAACTGGTTTCAATCGACGTCTGGCGTTAAACAAGGTTGTTTATTAAGTCCTCTTCTGTTTTCACTTTTTCTGGAGGACATTTCATCGGTTCTTCCCGGAGGTATTCGTTTCGCTGGTTTAAGTATCAAAACTCTGATGTATGCGGACGATATCGTCATTCTTGCAGAAACTCCACAAATGATGCAGATGATGATCAACAGACTCCAAGATTACTGTCGCCTTTGGAATCTCACGGTTAATACTGCTAAGTCGAAAATAATGGTCTTTCGAAATGGAACAGGCAGATACGCCAGAGAGGAGAAATGGACGTTTGAAAATAGGGACTTGGAGCTAGTTAAGGAGTACAAGTACCATGGAGTTTTAATTACACCCAAGCTATGTTTCAAAAAGCATCTTGAGGGAAAATTGGCAGAATCCAAAAAAGCCATTAACTGTAACTGGAGAGGAGTTCTTGGCAGGAAAAATGTGGCCCCGAGCGCCAAATATAAGCTATTTGAAGCAGTGATGAGGTCGATCATGTGCTATGCTGGACAAGTATGGGGTTTTTTGCAGTACGAGGAGGTAGAAAAACTACAACGGTACTTTGTTAAAAAAATGTTCCGGCTCCCCGAAAATACCCCTACATACATGCTGCATTTAGAGACTGGCGTTGCTCCACTTCATACATTTTCGCTCAAACTGCATCTCAGCTATATAAAAAAAGGTATGTCTTTTGAAAATCACCGTCTGCCAAAAATTATTGCGAGGCAACTGCTTCAACAAAAGTCACAGTTTTTTACAGAATGGTCGCGATTGGAACTGCTACACAACGTTCAATTGGTTGAGAGAGAATGGGAAACTTGGGAAGAAAGCTTTCGAGAATTGATGACAAAGATTGAACAGACAAGTTTCTCAAATTTTATGGAGCGGGCCCAACAAAGTGAAACTCGAAACACCTATAAGCGTCTCCAACACAATCTTGGCGTTAACAACTACTTTGACGATCGATACAGTATAGACACAATCTCTACTATTTTCAAAACGAGAGGAGAGTTACTCCGCTTGAATTACTGACCCTATGCTGCAGAAGAAAATTTGGAGTGCTCCCTTTGCAACCTCAGAGAGACGGAAAATGTAATTCATTTCTTAGGAACGTGCCCTATCCTTGCGTCAATTCGGCGAGCTCACTGGGGAAGAAGCGTACTTGCTCTTAACGAAGTTATTGCAGTACTAAACGGGGAGAATTGGAACGTGCTATATAGCTTCGTAAGAACTGCAATAAGATATAGGGACCAAATTATAAACGAAGCTTTCTAAACTACATAATGCAATACCAAATTCATCGAAAATTTACTAGATCTGGAAATTTAAATGAGCCTTTATCTAAAATGTTAACTGATTAATATTTAATAACTGTTATTTTGTTTTGTTTAGAATATACTCTTTTTTCTGGGCTGACGGCATAAGCCAATGCTTTCTATTGTGAATTATTGTAAAACAAATCGAAATTGAAGTTAAATAATAAACACATTACTTAGGCCCGTTTGCTGATTCGAGTCATAAATTTAAGTTCTACATAAAGTTTTCATTTTTGTATGAGACGTTCCGGAATTCTTATGTAGAACTTAAGAATTCCGGAACGTCTCATACAAAAATGAAAACTTTATGTAGAACTTAAATTTATGACTCGAATCAGCAAACGGGCCTTACTTACTTACTTACTTACTCGTGTTCCAGCTAAGCCTGATGTATCCTTAGATTTTCTAAGACTCATAATGCATCACCTCTGGCCCACAACCTTTTCTGCTCTTTGGAGATCTTTACTGTCTGATCTTTACTTCTTTCACTGCAAAGCTAAGTATTTCCGTTAAATTAAAATAAAGTTCGCATTTTTCTATTCTCTGTGGTTAAAATCTGACTGGTACATACTTTCCTTTCTCGATAATGTAACGGTTTAAAAATTTCATTAAAACTAACGATTTTCCATAATCGCTTCGATCAAACTACCATAACACAATCAAATTGTTACTAAAAAGAGCACTTACCTTGCCGTTCAAATTCGCAGAACCCGTACAGTTACTTCCCTTGAGATATATGAACGGTTGAATACTATTATATTAATTAGACTAGTCCTTGGCTTCGTTTCCGATCGGAAGTGGCGAAATATTAATTCATTTATTTATTACATTGAACCTACATGTGAATAATTCTGCAAGTTTCTTTAATTTTTCAAAGAACTTCTAAATATAATCACAAAGCTATGTCGTCTCTTACAAATATGTATACACATGTATATCCCAAGAAAATAAAGTGGAATCATCAAGCGACGAACCAAATATTAAATACCAATCAAATAACCGCCGCAATAAACCAATCACTCATACAATTCTTGCACTGCCAAACAATTTCACTTCACTCAGTTGACAAACACAAAATATATGTTCTCAAAATATTCGGTCAAGGGCGGCCAAACATAAAATTACAAGCGACTGACCTAAGCATTGCGACTGCCGTTTATCACTATGAAAATCAAGGCCAGTCATAACATCTCACACATTTGCGAACACTTAAAATAAAATCAAGGTGTTTTATATTTACCTTTTAATAAACTTTGGCGCACGGCAGACACCCTTACGATTCACAACAACTTTTGTGAAATGTGGCGCCCACTGCTCTCCGCAATGTGTCCTCGTAATTCTCGACACATTCATATTTTTCTAAAAACTGTGTGTTTTTCTTTCTACTACTATGAAAACACACGAGTAATTTCCACCAACAGAACAAACTCAAAATGTTTTGATAAGTGACCTTCGTGAACTGGTTAGCCACCTTGTACTTAAGATTTTCATACGGCCACTCCTTAGACCACACACAGTTTCTAGAAATCGAAGGGCTAATCATATTCTCACTCGGGATGATAGTCTCATTCCGTATTGACTTTAATCTATTTTCATTTAGCATTCAATTAAATTTTGCCTCAAGATCATTTGTTTTTAGTTTCTCACCAGAGGAATGTGTTCATGTTCATGTAAAATAAAAGAAAAACGTTTTCCAAAATATCCACACAGTTGTATGTTGTATCTCGCACACAGATTAACGAAACAAAATTTGTTTTCCTCTCGATTTGTATGTTTGGGTAGAGCAAAGTATATACAGATCGCGAATAAGTTCACTTCTATATAACAAGTTTAATAATTATTTTCCGCTGTTGGTGTAGGTTGTTGGAAGGTGATATGTTCCAATAACCCCTTTACGTCCTCCCCAGCGCCTATATTCAGTAATAAAAACTTTTTTTTTTTTTTAAAATTTCTCTGTCTATATACTGGGGAAAGTGTATTTTTTGATTCTCGAAACAACAAGCAAAACATTTGGATATTCGATTTAATAATCAGTTGCTTTCGGAAAATTGTATAATTAACATCATCTTTAGTGAATAATAATTCCACACGATCTCGAAGTGAAATTTTTTTAATAAATTGAAAATTTCAAAAACAAAAAACGATCAAATTTGCAGGTTTAAAAAACAATTAATTTAAATTATTTTTTTTTTTGTGTGCAGAAAATTGTGAATTCTAAAATTTGCAATTTTCTAAAACGTGACTTAAGTGACACATTTTTTCTTTCTCCAATTTAAGGACGTTTTTGATCAAAAAGAGAAAAAATAAACAAAACAAATACATACAAAAATGGAATACGTTCAATTTAAAAACGGCACTCCTCACTACTACAGAGATGCTCCAGACTTCAATGAATGCATCCAATATCAAGTAAGGATTCAATTATGTCCCCATACACAGTTTGAAATCATTAACAAACAGTGAATTAAAAATTTAAAATCTACCGACCAAAAAAAAGAGCAGTTTATATAACACTTTTATATAACGTCTCATGTAAAAATATTGTGTCTCCTTTTTGCCAGCCACCTTCCTTCAAACATTTAGTAAAAAAGATTCGAGAATAAGTCATCATCGATGACTAATAAAGTGGCCGATTCGTTCTTCTCATTGTTCCAATTTTGTTTTTGTCGGACAAATATTTGGTCTAACTAATTGTTTCGTGCGCATGTTCAGAGGGGATTGTGAAACCTAATAAGTTTACTTTATAAGATAAATTTATTTTATTTTTATTGGAACGAGGCACGGCGCAGAACATTAAGAACAAAGTTATTAATCTTCTGAAATTCAAAGAGAGGGAGGAAAGAATTTTCAGTGTGCCAAAATAAACTTTAAATGTACCCAAATTGCTTGCTGATTTATGAAAAATAAAAAATAAAAAATCTTTTTTTAAATGCTAATGAGTGGATATACACAGTGACATTGATATGGACGGTTTGGTTTGAGAAAACATTCTTCCAAAGGCTAAGTAAGATAGAAATATAGTGAGGTGAACTAGGCGTTGATTTCGATGTTGTGTGGAATATAATTTGGGGCGAAAAACGCTATACTTGACATTTCAAATTATCGAAACCGTAAAATAATCGCCGTTCTTGAGCTAGAAAATGAAAATCATAGTTTATTGATGTGCAGTGGGTACACATGGCTTCTTCTTTAATTTTCATTGAAGCAATTTGTGGCAATAGGAGTTTAAAGACTCAAGGTTCAATAGGTCATGAAATAAAATTATAACCACTGCATGGATATTTAAGTATTATAAGATCACTCGGGCGTATACGTACTATTTCTGAGCTCAGATCGTAAGCATTTTATTTTTTTCTGTTGATATTTGCAAACGTTAAAATTTTGGTGGACATTTATATATTTGCCCCAAGTATAAACAGTACCTTACCTCATGTACTAAAGTTCCAAAGTAGTATGTTTCAAGGTCCGCAATGACTTTCCTCAGATTTCCATTCGATTTTTTGGCCAAAACAAAAAGTTTTGCACCATAAACCAAGCAACTTATGTATGCATTAGAGTGGAGTTGTACTCGATTTTTGTTTACGCCTCAGAAAAAAGCTTGGTCTCTTATTGCCGATTTATCGCTGTCTTTTGGCTATTTATTTCCCAAGGTTATTTTAAATACACATTTTGGGATAGTCTTAAACAAAAATTGAAATCATAGCAAAATTTAGGTGTCGGTTGACCGGCTGCACATCTCTTTTAAGCTATCCTCTCTTCAAATTCTCAACAGATTTTCGGTACTATTATATCGATCAATTTGAACTTTTCTGACGGCTAGGAGTGTACAAGTTAAAATATTAACAAGACCTTTCGGATGTCTGGGGTTTCATTTCAGATTAATTTCTTCCAAAAATATCTTACGCCAAAATGTCTGCTCAATATTTAAACATCTTCGAAGATACTAACAACCGATTCACTCAATGTTAAGGTCTCTTAAAATACTACTGAAAACCCCAAACTCAAGCTTAACCGGATGATCCGAAACCCCAAACTCAAGCTTAAGAGGATGGACATTTATTGAGATAACGTGCGGCAAATGTTTGTTAATTTTTCAAGTTTTTTTGAAACCACAAAACCGATATGAACTCGAAAAACAGATTTAAATCCAAGTCTTGAGAAAAGAAATGGTGAAGACATAGCTTTAATCGGTTAAAATGTTCTTTAAATATCCAAAAGGAAGCATTTATTTACATGCATAAACAGACATCCAACGATTTGATCTCCAGTTAAAAACAGTCCGAATATAGAATCCTAAAACTTCCAAACATCGAAATCTGATGATAGTCAACAACTTACAAATGGCGGACGATAACAATGACTATAGTGGGAAGTTTAAAACTATTGCACACTGATTAAGCTTAAAATGTTGAATCGGTTTTAATTTTTTGAATCAATGGTCTTTTTTAAAATTAAAAAAACAAATTTCAATGCCAAACTTTATTCCAGGTTCCCTTTAATTCAAATTATTGACCGCTTAAATTTAGCTTAGTTTAGTTTATAAGTTTAACAGTATAACAATTCACAGTAATAATAGGCTTATAAGTTTGTGAAAGTTCAAATATTCATATAGTTTTTAGAGCCACCCTTAAATCGGTTAGGTACGGAGTAAGGACACAACTTACCAAACACTAATTAGAAAGCCATTGCCTTATGTTCATCAAAACCGAATCGAACAACGCATAGTGGCAGAGTATGAAATTACAGTAAATATTAGAATTTAGTTGTTGTAATCATTATTAAATTACCTAAAAGCAATGGAAGGGCCAATGGTGAAGGTGTAGGTCAACTGATGTAAAAGAACATGAAAAATGCCTTTGCTAAAGAAGAAAATTTGGATCGCCATGAAGAAATATAATTTCTATTTTCATGACCTTAAAAGAACTCAAACTACTCTGAATAGAAGACACAGGAAAGGAGCAGTGGGTGTGATAGTATGAGAGTAGTAAGCTTTTATAGGACTCTAGATTTTCTAAACTCTAGGCTGACAGCAGAAAGTTGTAAATGCAAGTTGAAAAGTACACTTTCCATACTTTATGAATGAATTTTTTATGATGAACATTGGACTTTACAGCCGAACGCTCTCATTCATACTACAACAGTGACAAACGCCTGGATTCAATTTCAAAATTGAAATTGATTTCACATTTTTCTCAAAATATGAAATCAATCGGCACGTAAGCTTCGGATTTTATAGCATTCCAGCTTCATAAAAGTTGACATGCTACCGAGAAGTTTCAACAAAATTTATGAAACTTCTTGAAACGCTGACTCACAATTTTATTCGGATTCCTAACGGTTTAATTAGAAAGCTACTTTCATGGCAAAGGATAGTTATATTCTCAGAAGACTTGTCAAATCCTCGCGAGAACCACTAAGAGACCTTTTTTCTGAAGTTTCTGGGATTTGAACAATGCATGTTCTACGTAAAAGGCAGAAGTGCTAACTAATACGTCACATGTCCCCATGATAATGAAAAAGCTTAAAATCTTTTATTGCAAACATTTAGTAGATTAACAGAGGACTACTGTTATGTAATGGTGTTGTGGTTAAAATGTTAAATAAAGGGAATGCAGCTGATTAGCTTCACTTGTGGAACATTACCAAGGTTTTTTTCGCCTTCGCCAACGATATGAATTTTCAAACTCAAAAACGCGGAGTTCTAAAAAAATACTTTGATTATCTTGAAACGTAAATAAAATATGATTTACCTTATAGAGAACATAAAAGAAAGTAAGCTATCAAAGCACAAGTCGTTCAAATCCTTCTTCTTAAAGAACCAAGTGTCCTCCAAAACTACAAACACATGCATCAACTTGTTACTAACTGCCATCAATTTTTATGTGAAGATAATTTTAAAGTATAAAATTTATTACTTTAGACTGATTCTCGTGACTATGGTAGCAGACGTAGGTAACAATGTAATAAATTAGGAATGTAGTTTACCCGATAAACTACGCGGGTTATTCGAGTGGATTATCTCAAAAAATCCTCTCTGCCATATCTCTGCCCGTGAGCTAAGAAATCACGTCAATTTTTGCGAATTCAAAAGCGAGGCAGATATTAGGCTCGTTGGTTGAACTTTACGCAGGGTTGACCCAAGTTTGATTGACAGCCGTAAATATAAATAATCAAAAAAGCCTGGGTGTTCGGTTCTCAAAAATCTTGTCCTTTGAAGAAAGAAAATATGCGTTTTGACAGCCTTATTCGTTACCTGACCTCAGAAAACACTCAGTATGACATTCAGGCCGAGTTCAGGTTTTCCAAAAACATCTTTCTGGCGACGACAAAGCAAGCCCAAAGGGCCTAAAATCTAACTCGATTCCACTGTAAAAGAGTTCGAATGCCCAAAATTCTTTCTCCGTAATTTTTAAGGACGTAGGAGTAAATGAAAAAACTTGAACTAAGCTTGGAAGCGCATGCCGAAATGATTTGGAAGAATTTTAATCCAACACATTGGTATTACGCTTTAAGAAGATTGTTACGAAATTTCCTTTTTAGTCTCAAACTGAAAATCCATTGAAATTAAGTCCTGGTTATGGAATACGAGCTGAGTCGTTATGAAACTCAGTCGAAATTTGACCTTCCGATATTTCCAGTCATTTAACGCGTTTCAAGGAAATGTTTTTTTTTTTTTGAAAACTCTTCTTATAAAATTTCGTGGAGAAGTAGAAGTTGTTTATGCGCTTAAACGAAACCATCAAATCACATTTGTTTTAATTAAAGCTTAAAAAAATTAACAATAAAAAAACGAAACGAATCCGCTTTAAAAATTTGATAACAAAGCGTTCTTACAGCATCTAACGAAAGAGACAAAAACCAAACTTCAGTTTCGTCCACAAAACCTATTCGTTTTTAATTCGTAAAACGCAATCCAATAATTACTAGCTTTCCAAAATGTTGAAACTAAATTCGGAAACACCCCGAATATGAACTTATTTTATCAAGATGTTTTCCTGTTTTTGATTTTCTGAAGCAATGTTGGTTCGTATTTTAAATCTAGGCTTGTACTAGGCAGCCTGATTGGCAAATCAACATATTACGATGTAGGGGTACCCGTGCACAACGCAGGTCTGAACTCCCATGCTAAACTGGCTGCCGCAACCAGGCTAGTATGCGCCTAGCCTTAATTATAGAACGAACTGAAAATGTGTCTATAATTCGTTTCGTCTATTTTAACCCAAGTTGTGGTTGTTTGGAAAGGGTGCTACAGTTCTTCGAAGGACAGAACCCAACTTACGAATAATAAAAACAGTTGAATGTAGACAAACCATTTGATTTTGGAATTTATACACCAGCATGTGATAGCTTTAAGGAAATTTTAGTTTAAACCCCGAAAATATTTAAATATACACACATTCAATATATTTACATGGTTGAACATTTTTCCTTTTTGTCTAAACCAATCTGTGAGAAGCATAAAAACTTTCCATAAATTAGAACACAAAAAATTCTCAAAATATTTTCGAGTTTAAACAAAATAACAGCGCCATTAGAAATAGTTTCTATTAGTCTTTTCTACCAAACAAGTTGGCCCTCATCAAATTTTCAAATTTTCCTCTTTCCATCTTAAAATTCAACGATTCAATTAAGTATTTTAAGACCATCAAAAGTACAAAAGTTATCTATTCTTATAGCTGCTGGCCCACAACAAAAGCAAAAAATAAATAAATAAATAAATAAATAATACAAAGATCATAGCTCGAGCCAAACAAAAGTGAATTTTTTTGAAACCTCCTCCACCCCACTCACTGGTTGAGAAGAACGATTGTTTATGTGTTCCTCCCTAGAGCGATGACGGTATACAGCTGTAGATATGAAACAAACAAACAAAAACTTATTTTTAGCCTGAATAGTGGGAAGCGACCGTCATCCATCCGCTCAAGTCAAGGAAAATTCTAATTTGCTGAACAATTAAGACTCTCAAGGCGAATAAATAAAAAGTATAACATTGCAGCATTCTGAAATATGGAAAATTGAAAAAAAGGAGATTAACACATTTTGTAGTCAAAAATCATAGAAAATTTATTTTCCCCTTAACCTATTTAAAAATTATCTTAGTAAGCACGACGAATCATCTAATATAGACGCTATGAGTTGTTTGTCCTGCAGAGCTGCATTCACTTCTTCTTCATCCCATTGAAGTTGGACTTTGTGTTGGCGTGGTTCTTTTCTGCGGATGATTCGAATTATGCCTCGTGTTTCAATTAAATCCGTGCAACCGACAAACTCGGCTTGGTCCACCGCAAGGATGTTTCGTTTGGAACAGACTCTTTTATAGACATCGTGAAGACGGCCAATTGTGATGTCTTTGTTCTTCTCTTTTCGAAGCATTAGCATGAGACAGCAAAGTATAATTTTTTGTTGGAGGGGGAAAGACTCCTCAATGTCATCGTTTAGATTTTGCGATACACCGTAGACTTTGTTTAGCACACTGATGACCTGAGTAACTTGCACTGGTTTCTGTTCCACCTGTGGCTCAGAGTTGATGCCAAATTCGCTGAGATTCAGAGCACCACCGGTTTTCTTCTGCTGCTCAGCGATTTCCACCACACGGCGACCAATGTCCAGTGCGCGTCGTACGTCTCCACTTATAGCAGACACTTTGGCTGCCAGTAACTGAATCGTGACAGGTGGGAAAATGTCAAGTACTCCGGCCTCTTCTAGTCGTGACTTGAATATTTCCACTATTTGTTGCTTGGTGTATGGAGAGAAGTGCATCAGCTGCGGCTTCAGCTCACATTTAGCGTTGAGTCTCATAAGCATACGATCTGTCAAATCCAAGCTGTTGGCAATGCCAATGAGTATGATTTTCGAGTTTACTATTGATGGCCATTCAAAGATCGTGTAAAGAACAGACTGCTTCTGACCACAAAGTTGGTCAATCTCATCCAGGACCATTAGGATCATCTTGTGAGTGGAAGTCAGATGCTTACGAACAGCAGCTAAGTGGTCCTTTTCAGTTTTTCCACTCACCTTGAGGTTAAGCTCGGCACATATTTTCTTGTAAATGCTGCCGATTGTCGATATCGATGTGCAGTTGATATAAACTTTTACGTATTTTTTGGCGAACTCCTCCGACTTCAACAGCTTCGAGAGACAAGCTGTTTTCCCAGTTCCAGGCTGACCAGACACATACAAACTACCAGATTTCTCACTCTCTATATGTTCAAGGAAGAATTCACGTAACTCCTTCAGTTCTTTCTCTCTTCCAGGCAGAAAATTTGTCTCGGCACTGTTGAGGACACGTCTGGCATTCTGAAACTTGTTACGTTTAGACTCCTTGATAAGATTTTGTTCTTCTACAAATTTTTCGTCATCAATACTCAAACGATCAAGAAGCCTCGACGGACTAAGTAAATCATCTTTAGGCGATCGTTGATGTCTACTAAGTTTTGGCGGCGACACATCAATGTTTCTTGAGTCACCAGATGAAGATTCACTATCCGATTCAACCACTTTTCGTTTAGATGAGCGTTTGCTTTTAGATTTGGGTGTTTTAGGTGTAAAATTCATGTCACGATTTTCAATTTCGTCGTCGTCACTGATGTTTACGTTATTTCTTCTCCAGTTTTGTGGTTTAGTAGGTGTGTTACTTACACTACTCAGTCTTGTTGATCTGCGGATGGTGGACATTTTTAATGTTAGTTTTTGATTTTATGGATTTGAATAATTTAATTTATGTAAGTTTAAGTTATATTTCAGTCAATTTTAAGCGCGAAACAACGGGCATAACTTGCCTGGGATTTCTTTTGTACTTTTGGTTTGCAGCTGGCAGTGAACGGAAAAGGCAAATGTCAGCCCATATGGTTTTGACAGTTGATGGCAACTAGAATATGTCGGTAGGGTAGTGCTAATGTAACTGAGCAAATCTTAAGGCGAAGACTACATTCGGAGAACGAAAATTGAATTATTGAAAAAAGAGAAGAGTGTGTTTTCAAAAATAGTAAATAAAATAATTAGTAGTTTACTTCGAGGTAAAAGAAATAATATGCTCAGAAGCATACAGAAAAATAGATTGAATTTGTTGCATTTATGTATTGCATATTTTTATAATGGACATCTATGATCCTTAGGCTGCATTTTCAAGTCTAGAAGACTCTTCACACCGCCTCAAATACCAAATACGTAAACATAGTCAGTCATTCAGACCAAAAGCTTATAGGTTTTGTTCGGAGTCTCGATCACTAGAAAAATCACCTTTATTAGACACATTTTTTTTGTAAAATAATGAGATTGAGTTGAGCAAATATTATTTAATGTCAATAAATAATCGCAGCCTTGTGCCTTAAGTGAAGGAAACACATTCGCTACAACAGCAGCATGCTGTTTTGGTTTAAACACAGCTGTTCTGTACAGCTAAGTACAGGGGCCGAATTACAGCTCACGATATCGAGTGAGTGAGTGGCATTAGAGATCGAGTGAGTGAGTAACCATTTTGGAATTACAGCATACGTGACCTCTCGTATCGTATTGCTCTTTAAAATAGTACTAGTATCATCGAATATTCACTAGTAAATTTCGAGTTTCTATTTATTCATAGATGTCGCTGGTGTCTCTTTATACTTATTTCATTATTTTTTGGTAGGTAAAATTCATGCCTTTGTAAAAAAAAGACAATATTTAGTAAGAATTTCGGAAAATTTAAACATAAAAAACACTCGGATAGTGTTATTAAATGAAATATTGATAATAGATGGTTTCGATAGTCTTTCATGTATGAATTAGAGAGCACTTTATGCATCGATTGAAATTCCGATCGATAACTGATGAGAGAAAGCCGAATTGTGGTACTAGATGACTCGATATCGTGAGCGGTAATACCAAATTCCCATAATTCCGATACGACTTATTCGATAGCGTGTGCCATAATTCGGCTCCAGGTTTTGGTAATTCTAGCGAAAAGTGTGAATAGGTTGCAATGAATAATTTTATGAAACAATTTTTGAAATTTACATGTCTCTTATGACCAGTTTCACTAAGCAACTTCATAATTTAGAAGACTTTAAATTTTAAAATAATATTTAATTTATTCGTTTGAAATTTGGAGGATAAAACAGCACCAGCCAGAAGTCGTAATATGGCTTTTCACCATAAAGTTGTCTTCCTTTTTTACGGCACGACTATCTTCTTTGTGTTTTGCTTTTTTATTGCTTAAGGTTTGCTGTTTTTTAATGTCCACTTCTAAGCTACAACCTTTGGCTAAAATTTTCTTGTAGCCATAGAGTAGAATCAGAGTTCCATAGTTCCATTTGCTAAATAAGATCGAGAGGCTTCGACTGAAGACCCACGGTTGCCATTTTATTGTGAGTTTCAATAGTTTTGTGTTCGTTAAAATGGAAAAAGTAGAAAACTGATGACTCTAAACATCCAACTCTGTAGTCAGTCATATAGATTTTGTAAAGAAAAGTGAAGCTTCCGATTGCAGGAAATAAACTTTTTAGTTTCCGGTAAAGAAGACATTTTTTTAAATTAAGTTGACAGTAAAATAATAATAAATTTGGAAAAAAGACAATAGAATTAAATTTTCGGAAAAGTCGGGATTGAAGAAATAATTTATAAGTAGCTTAGGAACTGAAGATATTAGATTCACAATCAGGTCATTAAGAAAGTGAGGTAGTAATTATTTTTTTTTTTACAAAACGATATCCGAAATAGTCCAGTTTCAAAAACTGTTTCATTTTGACTTTGATACCGCATTTTCATTGAGACCAAAATGCGGTAGTTTCAGAAATAGTTATTAGGAGAACAATTCTGTTTCTCATCGACTTGTTTGGTCGCAATGACTTAAATGAAAAAGAAGAAGTCTACTTGAAATTAATGTTCCAGAAATGTGAAAAGAAAATATCTTATTTCGAATTATACTTCTTTTCACTCCTGAAAATGAAATGAAAATCAGTGTTATTACTACACTACAGACCTTACCCGATCCACCTACACACGGACTTTTTGTCAGACAAAAATATTCAAACTTAAAAAAAAAACGTCCAACCTTCCAAGAGATTCCAACAGATCAAACTGAAAACATTTGATTTTGCTTAGCAAATTTTCAGATATAAATTACCTAACGCGTACGTCAACTTCTAAAAATAGAGCTTTTGCAAATATAAGAGAAGCGTCTTCATCTCAGCATTTGAAATAATAAGCGGTTCTGAACTCCAATTACGAGTTCACCCTTCGAAGTAATAACACTTTACCTTCAGAGATTTCAAACTATTTTCAGGTTCAACAATGTTTTTCGAATTCGATACGAAATTGTGAGATTTTTTTTATGACAATGTAAGATAATCTATTTAAAGATTCTGTAGAGGGAGGGGCGAGTAAAAACAAATGAATTAATTTATATTTAGAAAGCTTTGGCACAATCGCAAACACTAATACATGCGCCAAATGTTTTTCGACTGTCTGGTCCAAGGTTGTTTATAAAATTAAACTAAAATGACATACAAAATATTATGCGATCGTGTTTACTTATTTTGCCTTGCAACAAATTCAATATTTTTTTTTGTGTCTTTTTAGCCATACCGAACAACTCCTCTGGTGCTTCCTGGTGCCAAAGTAAAGAAGGATGCTCCAAGCACAGATTCTTACTTGAGACACTACCCAAATCCAGCTGTCCGTGCTGCACCCGGTCATGATTACAACGATGTCTTAATGAAGCAACGCGTTGCCGATACTATGTTACACAAAGTTGTTGGACGGGAAGCTGATACCGGAAGGGTAAATAATAGGTAAAGAAACAATGGAAGAACATTTTTTCATGGAATTTGTGTTATACTTTGAAGGTTTTTCATAAACAATTCAACTCACCAATTGGCTTGTACTCAGATAACAATATTGAAAACACAATCAGGCAAACCGTTCCGTATCCGTAAGTGTCAATTTAGTTTGCTATTTTTTCTAAAAACAACAAAAAACCAATCTTTTGGAGCTTTATGGAATTAATTTTGTAAAATATGAAAAAAAAAAAAACAGAACGAAAAAAACAAAATTCAATTTATTCAACTAGATTAGTAATGTTTAAGCTTGAGCTTTGTATTTTAATATTGTATGGCTATTTCAAGCTTGAGCTTAGGTAGCGACTTAATTAAAGTTAATGGTTTCGCTTTTTTGAAAGGCGCTAGAAAAACAAAACAAAACAAAAAAAAAAAATCATTTTCAACTCAATAATATTTTCTAATATGTTTCTTTTTTATTTCTTTTTTGAACAATTTACTATTTAATACAATTTATATTCTTCTTTAAAAATAACAAATTTAAAAATAAGCGACAGAAAAAGGATCAGTCCTTTACATCGTCCCTTGCCAACAAAGCTTGACCGGTAAAAATAATAAAATTGAACAGTTGTTTGCTTTTATTTAGTTTATTTCTTTTACCTAGTTCGTTTTTATTTTTTATTATTATTTTGAAAATCACCATTATTTTCTCACGGATAGCTTATGTTGTTTTCTTTTAACTTTGTCTCTCGAACACAGCTCCTATCTCTTTTTTAGTTCACTTTTTAGCGATTTTTCATTTCACTGTAATTTGAATACAAAAAAGAAAATTGATTTTTCAAACTGTTCACTAGAACTCACTTCTGTGTTTACACATAAACAAGAAAGAAACACTTAAACAAATTGAATGTTTTCAAACATCCAAGGCAAGACATTTTCAACACACACAATCGCATTACTTTGTTACGTGGCATGTTGCACCTGTTTGCTTAAATGTTAATAAGTATACCCCACGATTTACGTTCCTTTGACTTGTTTGTCTCTCCCATTTATGTTATGTTTAGTTATTTATTTGATGTGCTTTAAATTATTACTTTTAGCTTTTATTTCTAAGCTTAGACTGATCAGAGGGTTTGACTAATTTTTTACTTTCAACCTTTCAAGAACTCATGAGGCAAATGGAAATTTTTTTTATTGTATCCGGAGCGTTGAAAAATTAATTTAAGATGCATTTATGCTCTAGTTGTTGAACAAAAACGCACCTATTGTTTTGATAGTTTGCTCTTTTTTGCTCTACATTTTTTTTTTTGAACTACATATTTGAATTACACTGAGCAATTGCACTTCGTGGGTTTCCAAAACAGAAAGATGTCGTACGATACTCTTTTGTCGTTTTGGATTGATTTCACTCAGTAAAAATCCCAAAGAAACATCCAAGACATCGATATATGTAGTTACATACATTGTCCGAAGGTTATGATTTTTTTTTTCTAATAGCTACACAAAACAATGTCTTCGACTCCAAAGTTTGTCTGCAACAACACTCCAAATAGATTGAACCTCTAGAGAAAGCTTAGTGTGAGGTGAAGTAGTTTGCTACAAATTTCATACTTTCAAAAAGTTTCTGGGTTCCTCCGTTAACTGAACGCATAAATAAATACATGGTCCTAATTTTACTTTCCATTGGAAAGAAATGTCGGGGTGCGTTCGGAGGCATCTTCAAACCTTTATGTAGGATTGTTCGTTAAAGCCCTGGGGTCGCCTTGGAGTCGCTACAAAGCTTTTTTTGAGACACCTAAAGTCGCTCTGAATGACAAACTTAGTCTTTTTTGAGCCCTAGGGTTGACCTAGATGTTCCCTCAGCTCACCCTGGGTTTTTGCTGTGGCGAGTTGAGGGCTGTCAAATGGCATGTATTTTTTTTTAATGACGGGGATGTATGGTGATTTGTGGTTAAGCATTTTTACAGGACTGGAAAACCCAGGTTTTTTTTGACTACTAATAGGGTTGTAAAGGAAACCTGGGTTAACTTGGGGAAAGTTCAACCAACGAACTTTATATTTCGCTTTTTTCTGCCATGAAAACCCTAATCAAACGTCAGTTAAAGAAATATCTCGAATAAATGTTCTCAACAACTGCCAATACGGCCTTGGACTTTGCAGCAGTAGATCTTACAGTAGATATTACAGAAAAAATTCCCTTGGAAAAAACAATAATTTTTATTGCTGTCAAAATTATCATAAAGGATGGTTATGAAGTGAAAAAAAAGCTTGTAGTATGAGCTAGAGCCTTTTTTTCAACTTGAAGACAGCAATTTCAATACTGAGAATACAAATCTTTGTATCAAAGTGTTTTTATAGATTTTGGCATCAAGTACATTTATCTAAAATGTACACTCTCGGCCTCGATACTCACATAATGACAACAAAGCTGTGGAAGCATCGGGGTTAAGGCATTTCAAGGACCTATAATTTCAATGGCTGAAATGGAGATCGTTTTTCATTTCACTTCATTTACTCTCGGGGACCTTGCCAATTCCTTTCACACGTGAAAAACCTTTTTTTTTTCTTTATTGTTTCTGAGACTCAATCCGAGAATCAACAAGCAAAAGTGCGCTAAACAATACATTACACACACCAAAAAATAGTTTTGATGGTGACAGCACCTTCACCGTTTCATACTTGTTTCCACATTCACATAAATCCGACGAAGCAATTCCACGGCTCAAAAGATTCTCTGACCTTCACAGATTTGTCATTAAATCGAGGACCGCACAGAATTCAGTTCTTCCAAAACTCAAAGCTATGTTTCTATAGTGTTAAAATTAACGTCCTAGAAGATGCTAGCTATTATGCCACTGGTACTCCCAGTTTACGGAATCAAAAAAAAATTATTTAAGTATTTTATTTCAAGTCCTTTCAAATTTTCCTAACGCTCATTTATTTATAAAGGGCTTTCCAATAGGTATGATATGATTTTGCAGGGCGTTTCGGCCACTTGAAATATGTCATGATCTGTTATTTGTTTTTTATAGCATTCAGGAATGTTTAAAATTTCACCATTTGACCACCGTAAACGTCTTGAGTTTTCTGATTTTGCATCGGTCCGTACTTCTTTCAAAATAAGGCTGGTAACACCATTACTGTCAATGGAGAGCGGTATAGATCGATGATAACCAACTTTTTATGGTCGAAATTGGAAGAAGTTGATCTTGACAACATTTGTTTCCAACAAGAAAGGGCTACGTGCCACACAGCGAATGTATCAATTGAATTATTGCGAGAAAAGTTTGGAGATTCGATTATTTCAAGAAATGGTGATATTGAATGACCTTCAATAAGTTGCGATTTAACATACCATTAGACTATTTTTGTGGGGTTATTTGAAGTCATTGGTCTTTCAGGATAAATCAGATTCTCTCCAAGCTTTACTAGTCAATCAATATTGAACGTTCCAATCAAGAAATACGACTTGACTTAGTGGAAAAAGTGCTCGGAAATTGGGTTCATCGAATTTGATGCAGCAGAAGTAGTCGGCTATTTGAATGACGTTTTATTCAAAACTGAATTGTATTGATTGAACTGCATATTAAATTAAAAATATTTGAATTACCTCAACAATAAGTGTTGTTTTTTTTTTTTTAGAAATCATATCACTCTTATTGGAAAACCCTTTACTTTAATAATGATAAAATGTAAAAAGCTATAAGACTTTTCAATGTAAAATGGAATAGAGAAATATTCCGCAACAACTTAAGGGATTGTAACTCTTGAATTGCGAATTTTACTGATTTTCTACTGCTTAGTATCTGGGGTAGTAAAAGCAAATATTTTTAACTGTTGTAACTTTCGCCGCTTTATTTAGTTGTTGCAGAACTAAAAAAATTCCAATATCTCTGGAATAAGAGCTTTCAATGCATTCCAGCCTTCGGTGAACACCACATACCTACTTTTTTTTTTTTTGAAAATTGAAGAGAACGAATGACAAATAGTAATAATTAATTTTAAATCAAATGAAAATTAATAAAAAGCGGTTTAGCTAAAGTATTAATTTATGTCCTGGTTTTTTTTACTGAAAATAATCGGTTATAGTTTTATATAGTTTGTCTTTGTAGCTTATAATTTAACATTTTCTTTATTCAATTTCAAAACCTTAACCTTCTGATCAATCTATGCTTTTATTTACTTTGATGTTGTAAATGCTGCGTACTTGTTTAGGCTTTTGTTGCTCCCTGGGAGAATTGACGTTGAGACAAAAAAAAAGTATTTTCTATACAAATAAAAGCCCATGTAAGTCAAATCTCCTACACATCTACGTACTTGTGAAAACTGTGTTATGTTGAAGCCAAATATGTAAACCACTTTTCGTCCGTCAGTGCACTTCAAATGTTGCTTGGATGCATTTGTATATCAATCTCATTTCATCTCAACAAGGACATCAAGTCTTGTAAAACTTTTATCAAAACGAAAGAACCAAAAAATGGAGAAACTTAAACACATCTGTCGATTTAGATACATAAAGTTTGGTAAACCATTTTAAGAAGAAATAAAAAAAACTAAAACTACTAATCTAGAGGAAGAAATAGAAGTTTTTAGCCTAACAATTTTTTTTTCTTCTTAATAAAAGTAGTATGTTTAACTGAAAGAACTTTGCTGCACAATTAATATTAGAATTTTCATCGATCTATCTTTCCTGGAACAAAAACATAAAATCCTGGAGCAACAAAAACAAAAACAACTACAAGAACAAGAGCAACGAAATCAGCGTCCACAGCAACAACGTTTCCACCACAACTAAAGAAGTTTAAACAAAAAAAAACCAAAAATCAATTAAAATCAAAACGCTAGTAACACTTCTTCACCTTAAAAAAAATCTAACAAACTTTACATAACAACAATTAAACAAGACCCCTCTCCCTTCGATACTTTTATGGGAATATGTATTTTTTTTCGTTGCTTATTAAATTACGGAAAGACTTTTTCTTACCAAACGCAGAAGACATTAAAAAGCTGAAATGCAAAGCATAGTTCTATATGAAACCCTCTAACACCAAGCGTATATTGTGTAGTCTATTTTTAGTTAACTAACAAGTTTTTTCCCCCTAAGCCCACTTGTGATCTTACCTACATATATTTTTTTTATAATAAATAATGTTAATGTGATAAGAAGTTCCTATAGACAATTTTACAAGCACATAATATATATTTTTTTGTTTTCATTAAAACATTGCACATTCTTAGGCCAAACATTTTATAAACACACATTAAATCATTCGTTCTACTTCTCTCTCATACGTTTTTTCTCGTAACCTTTACAACATCAACTTAAAAAAAAAGACCTAAAAATCAATTCTAACATATTGCGCACAATGTTTTCTCTCTCTCTCTTTACTTTTTGTTGGCAATTTACAAAAAAAAAAAAAAAAAAACTCCAAACGAATTAAAATTATAAATACAAAACTTTAAAATTGATCCCCATAACAACAAAACAACTATGCTACTCACAATAAAACAAACAACAACCGCATATTGGATGATGGAATGTGATGATGATGCTGATGATGAACCAATCAACAAATTGCAAATGTTAAAAAAAAAAACGATTGTTTGAATAAATGACAGTTACAAGAAAACACTTCAGTATGATCCATCGAAAAGTGAAACATACAGAGCAATTCAAGAAGAAGGATATGGTTATGGCGATAGGGAAGCAGAAATGTCACATCCAGTGCAACCAAGAGTCTTCCATCCAAATAGAATGGTTCCGGGAAAGGTAAGATCGATGTGCTTGCTATAAATGTTTGTATACGCAAAAATATACAGAAACCCAAAAAAATACGAAAGCAACAGAAACACAATACAATTTTAAACAGACATTTGTGTCCCTAAGTTTGTTTGATTAGCGCTATTTGTCTCTGTAAAGTCTTTATGTACCTAAAACTGTCCCGCAGTGCATTGTTGTCAATAAAGCTATGTTAAGTTTCCTATAGACTTAAGTGGTGTAATTAATAGTTACAATACAAACACTAATACCTTACGTGCGTGAGTGAGTTTTTTCTCACAGTTTTTTTTTTTTTTGTTTTTCGATTTTATTTACGAACTCAATTGATTTGTGTTTGAATTTTTTGCAGAAACCATCAGTATCACCCAATCCAACGCCACTTCCAAGTGCCTCGCCGTACAATGTAAGTAGAAAATCTGTACTCTTATATCTTGAAATTTCAAATTTCAAGAGGTTCTCTTTTTGAAGTTAGACTTTTTTACAATCGTTGTGATTTTAAACTCGATGAAACGAAAATGCGTCACGATAAAGGGGAAAATAAATAAATGTGTAGGATTATATTGGTGAGAAAATGAGATAGGATCATAGGATACATTACACATAATTTTGTACTCTCGGTCTCCTATTTGTGCGATGCTACGTAGCGCCTCCATGGCCTTCTTCTTAGCTTTGTCTATAATGTGTAAGCGCTTTGTGTAGTGGGATAAGGGGTATATCTATGCCTACAGTCGAACGTCGTTATGACTATAACTTTCTCTCTCAAGCTATCATGACACCTGGGGTTGAATTACCGCATCAGTGATCGATTAAGTGAATAATATATTATATAACACAACATCAGTCTGCTGTTCTTTTATCGACTTGAATTCGTTTAGACACTGATGAAAGAATTTCAAATAATGGTACCAAAGTGCTCGATTACGCGAGGTGTTATCCCAAAAACATATAACTCAGTCACGTATTACCTACACTGGTCAACAGTGATTCTGTTTCTAAAGCAAACTATATTATTTCAAAGGTTTTTGCTTTGCTGGATCTAAACATGAGCTTAGCAACTACTAGGTAGCCTTTCTGAGATATCTTACGCTTATCAAGATCGAAAAAATCAAGTTTTTGTTATCTTTCAGACTTTGTTTAAACATGAAAAATATGTGAACTCAAAAACAAACCATTGTTTTTCCGATGATTTGCTACCGCTGAATCCATAATTATCTGGTCTCAAAATGGCGTTATTCCATCAAATTTTTGAGATATTTGGCTTCAAAAGTTACGGTCATGTGATGTAATATTTTGAGGCCTAGATCTCAAAGTTATCGAAATATCGATCACTTTTGCGTTTATTCGGCCCCTGGTTTATAGTAAAAATTGCAAATAGTTTGTGTTAAATGCATGTGTTTGTAACTGCATATTACAAAGCCTTAGTATAAAGCAAACGTGTTGTGTTATTGAAGTAAAACTTCTTTAGCAGCGTATTATTTGGAAATTCAATGCATTGAAAAAGCCACAAAGTATAAGCTAAAACATTTATGAATAAGATTCAGTCTATGAGAGAATGAGTTAAAATACAAGAACTTCCTTTAATCATCGTCTTTTCTGTGTTCGGGCTTTTGTAGTTTCGTTGTTGCGTCTAAAGTTTCACTTCCACAGTGTTTGCATTTAGCCCTGTTCACACGGTACAATTAGTTGGACAGACTCAGGTTTGAACGACGAATGCTTGATAGTGTGAACCCTTCATACGACCGCTTGTCCAACTTGTTGGATGGTTTTCAAAATTTTTTGAAAATCTAGAAGTTGGACGGAGTCGAAATGTATGTGACATAAAGTTGGACGACAAGCTTGATAAGTGTGAACGAAAACTACATCAGACCATCCAACTTCCATCAAACGAAGTCTGTCCAATTAATTGTACAGTGTGAACTGGGCTTTTCGCACACACAGCTTTTATGCTATGTCCGCACCTGAGAGTTAAGCTTGTTTAACTCAAAACAATCCCAAACCAACATGATAACCAAGTTGTGTACCATACAAAATGAAACCTTTTTAGTCACTGGGTTTAGAGATAACCTACTGGAAACCAAGTGCGCTGAATGCACTGTTTCCAATATTCCATTCAATTTGACATTTAAGAGAGTGGAAGTGAGTGGAGAGAGAATGAATTTTCTCATACGTCGTTGACGTTCTGCTCACACTTTATGTCTGTCTCTTTTTAACTTAAGACAAAAAGATAAACTCAAAACTTTTTGGCATATGCGGACACTACTTGTTAATTCAAACTACCCTGGAACGAAACCCAGGTTAACTTCAGGTGCGGACATAGCATTAAAAACAAAATTGTTGAAGTACTGATTATGAATAAAACAAATGGATTTTGAAAAGTTTGTTCGTGTTCACACAATCAAATTCTACATAAACAAAAAATTCTTTCTGTAATGCAGTCAGAAACTAGTTTAAGGTTTGGTTTTGAAACGATCTAAATCACTTTATTACATTTTTGATAAATATGGTGGCCAAACGCGTTTTTTTGGCACGGTTAGCCGCATTCAGGTAGGACTTTATTCGTTTTACATATACAAAATTCTAGCTGCGGATTAAAAATCAAAGTCAAGTACTGCAGTCGAAAGATTTTTCGAGTATCGAATAAAGTTTTGATTGTCAGCACGACTAATGGACGACGAAGAGCTTTTAAGTATTGGAGAACTCAGAAGTGTTTCGAATAATAATAAATGGAATTCGTCTTCGTAAAAGAAAATGAATGTTTGACTCTGCTAACACTCTGAAATTTGGTTTGCGGTTTATTTAAACCTTCCTTGTTGCTGGTGATTGTGAATTTATAGTTCAGACTGACAAAAAGTGCAGAAAAATCACAGAAGTTGAAATTGTTAACCGAGAATCATTTCATTTTCTTTTGTATCTCCACTCTCCAATCTAAAGTTATTTTAGTTGAAAATTTAGTTTTGTTGGAGCTTAGCAAAAGTTTGCATTTTTTGCTCTATTTTTTGACAACGAACAGAAGTTATCAACTTTAAAAGATAAAAACCAAGCCATTGCCGATGAGTTTTTGTTGCAGGGAAAGTCGAACTTGACTGCGAATAGTCATCCCTAAAAAAAAAACAACTATTACTCTATTTCTTTCTTTCACCCAATTCAATAATATTACGATGGATAGGTGTTGCTGTTGTTGTTCTCATTTTAACTTATCCAGAAGTTATCTTAATCACTGAGTAAAATTTTATATTGTATGTGTACTTGCTCGAAAACAAAAGAAAGCGCTTAAGTTTCAACTTTCTATAAGGCAAGACCAGCTGGCACACTCAGATGCCTTAGTATTGCACAAAAGTCCTTTTTTAATACTCATGTCGATAATCAAATCCGCAATTGTCTATTGTCGCTGATTCTATCCATTCCGCAAGGGATCCGCTTCAATCTCTTACTCTTTTTTCTTTAACATTTCTCTGAACATTAAGATCACAAAAGGGTCCCAGCTGTTTCGTTTACCTGCTTCACACTTTATTGATCTACTTCTTTGGTACCCCAACAGGATTCTGATAGTAAAGAGACCGAATATGAACTAAAGCAATAGTTGTTTAAAATTCTTATGCAGGTTAAAAAGAACTTTTATAAATGTGACTCTTTTAATTTATTTCCAATTTTACTGACCATACAATCAACCAATTGAAAAAATAATAATAAAAATCTTCCGTTGTTTTAGGTGGTAAACTCACACGATGATTCCATTCGCCAGAGTGGATCGTTTAATCGATTGATGTACAGCGTTCTTGGAACAACTGATTATTAAAACTTAACAAAAACCTATAACTTACTTAGCTACAAAAATCTATAACTAACAAGATTGAGGACAAACAAATGAAAATGTAACATTGAATTTCTAAACAGTGAAATAAATATAGTTATTAAAAAAATGTTTTACCACAACACCGATGCTTTGGAATGCTGAAGTAAAAACCAATAATTTATTGTATTAAAAACAAAAATCGAAAATTAAACAAAACAAAAAATCTTTATAGAAAATAAAATTAAAACAAACGAATCATATTTATTTTTTCAATTTTATTATTTTTTTTTTTTATTTTATTCAAATATACAGAGTTATTATATTTATTTTTTATATAAACCTTACATTACAAAGTGTACAGTTAAAAAAAAAAACCAAAAATGTTGAAGTGCGACAAATCCATTTATGATTAATTTATTAATTTGAAGAGAAAAAAGCTTTATTTATAATTTATTGTAAAAAATTAGGTCTTAAAATTGACTTTGTTATGCAATGTGTGGGCATAGAAAATGGGTGAAATCTAGTCAGAAAAAAAATTCAAAACTTATACACAGTTTAATTTGGCCATAGTAAATATACCAATTCTGTGCACAATATGGTTTGATCGAGAAACAAGAACACATGTGCAAGATATAATTTGTTTTTCAAACATTATTATATTTTCATAAATATTTTGAAATAAATTTTAACAAAAACAAAAAAAAAGTTTTTTAATTGCTGATATAAATGGAATATAGAAACTTAAAAAGAAGTTTGCAATCGCAATCAATTTTATAAACACGATCTTTTTCTTCATCACCACACCTTTGTGTGGGTGTCGAGTTAATGAAGAAGTTGAGGTGTGGTAAGGGCTGAAAGTCTTTTGCTTTTTGAATTCTTTTATTTCCTGATGCTTATAGCAAAGAAGTTCAACGAGTTTCACCTCTATTTGATTGTGCGAGAAAGTTCTCTAGCTGAACTGGGTATTTATTTTACAGTGTGAGATATTTTTTTTTTCAATAAAAAGGGTTGATATGCTTTTTGGATTCCAGGCCGGGACACCTTTGATGTTCCCTTGGATCCGAGACAAGTAAAAAACCTCTGGAGGTTCCCGCCAACGAACTGAGGACAATGACTTTTCGATTTGTATGAAGAACTTTAGATCTCTTTACAGCTAGAACCTTACTAATATTTTTCGGAAACAAACTCAATTACTATGAGGTTGATCGGACAAAAAAGCATCAAAAACTTCGATATTTACTATGTCCATTGTTACAGACAGAAGGACCAGCCAAAGACGGATTTGTCCTTCCAGACAGTCTGTGAGATCAATTAATCAGACAGATGTTGGTTGACAACTGCCTCGCAAAATTGTACGCAAGAAAAATGCGTCTCAATTATCCCCAAATAAAAGAAGACGGTAGTTCGAATCCTTCTAAAAAAATAAATGAGAAACTAGTGTGGCGCAATAGAGCGGGGAGCCATGGATTTTAGCGCACTTTTCAAAACCATTACCTTTGCGAGGGAATGGAGGGAACCTAAAATTTTCTACCGATCATAATTACTTATCGAGGGAGCGCTATTTATGGCAATGAATTTACTATCGGAATACTTTTCAATTCCTCGCGAAAGGCGATACCCGTGAAAAGACATCTTTGCTTCTGTTGGGATTCAAATTCAAACCAAGAACCTTGCGGATAACAGGCCACTTGCTAACCATCATGCCACGGCGACCATTTCTAAAAGCTTTTAAAAATTAAATATTTAAGGATTGATTATATGAAAGGCGATTTTAAGTAAAACCGAGGGAAAAGAATATCTTTGAAATAGCGACTGGAAAGAAAATTCAGCATTACATTATCTTTGCTTTGGAGTTGAGTCCCTTATTAAGTTCGATTTGCCCGTATCGTAGTTGTTGCATTCATGTCTGTCTGCTAAGTGGAAAATATTGCCGTAAGATGATATCTGCAATCCAAACGGTCTTGATCTTTTGGAAATGCTGCAAATGTATGAAAGTATCGTTCTAAATGGTTGCACTTATGGAGATATGGAGGGCCACTACACTTTTGTTGGAGGACAAAGGAAATCTGTTATCGACTATTGTACAGCGAATAACTTGGTTTCAAAATTAGTAGTTGAGTATAAAACTTACTCTCGTATTTGAATGGAATGGTGAAAATATATTTCTACATCAAAACCTTAAGCTGCTACCAAGACTTAAATGGAAGAAAGAAAACTTGAATAACTACCAAAACAATTTAAATATACATATCTCTGAGTCTTTTTTAGTTAATGAATCCATCGAGTTGTTTTCAAAGGAAATAATCGTGTATAAGAAACTCTTCAACGCGTCAACCGTCTGGATCCATTACAAAATTCAAAAATAAGTGGTTCGATAAAGAATGTCACAATAAAATCATTTACGCTTCTAACGGGTGATTTTTTAAGAGGTTTAGAACTTTTTAAAAAAAAAAAAAACACAAAAAATTCGAAAAAATGAATGAAATATTTATTTGAATCGATAGTTTGAACCTTGCAATTCAATGTTTAAAGATAATTTCATGCAAATGTTGACCGCGGCTGCGTCTCAGGTAGCCCGTCCGCTGAGTCCAATTTTGGCATAATACTCTTTCACACTTATCGGCCGGTATCTCACGAATGAATGCATGGATGTTGGCTTCCAGTGCGTCAATCGAAGCAGGCTTGTCCCTATAGACATTAGCCTTGACATATCCCCACAAAAAATAGTCGAATGGTGTCAAATCGCACTATCTATGCGGCCAATTCACCGGCCCGAAACGTGAAATTAACTGTTCACCAAACTCGCCTCGCAATTGCGCCATTGTTTCGCGTGCTGTGTGGCATGTGGCACGGTCTTGTTGAAACCACATATCGGGCAAAAAAAAGTTTTATATCATCGCTCGGTAGCGTTCACCATTGACAGTAACGCTGCGATTCGCATCATCTTTGAAGAAATATGGCCCAATAATGCCGTCGGCCCATAAACCGCCCCAAACAGTGACTTTTTCGGGATGCATTGGTAGCTGTTGCAATGCTTCTGGCTGATCTTCACTCCAAATGCGGCAATTTTGCTAATTTACGTACCCATTCAACCAAAAATGAGCCTCATCGCTAAACACAATGAACAATGATGAACATTTCGAACCGAGCACGAATTTTGATAGTAAAATTCAATAATTTGCAAGCGTTGTTCATTTGTAAGACGATCCATGGTTAAATTGCAAACAAAACTCAAGCTGTTTGACAGTGACACAAGGTACTAAACACACGTCAGCTGTCAAAACCAGTGTTGCCAAAACCAAACCAGCTAAAAAATCACCCGTTACAAGCACTTCGTAACTTTTATACTGAGAAACTAAAAAAATGGTACGTTGACTCAAACGCCAAGTACAAGCAGTTACGCGCACAAAAACAGCTGAATTTGCAAATATGCAAGCAAAATCGTTAAGTTTGGCTTCAAAAGACTTCTGGAATTTAGCTAAAGAAATAAATGGATCCAACTTTATAATTGGTGCTCATATGTCCGCAGATCATCTTTCGCACCACTTCAAAAACATGCTCTCTAGTAACTCTGATTTGTCCTTTTCTCATGCAGAACCACTGGTTATAGATGAAACTTTGGACTCTGAAGTAGACGTAAATGATAGACGTACTCCAAAAAGCGAAAGATGGAAAAGCAGAAGGCAAAGATGAAGTTCCATATGAATACTTTAAAAATGCAACACCAGCTTTTACTAATAAGCTAAAGCAACTTTTCAACCAAATTTTTTCAACCGGCCTTATTCCCACTTCGTTCAAAAAATCTGTTATTTTCCCTGTTCATAAGAAAGGTGATACAAACTACGCCGAAAATTATCGTGAATTCTTGTGAATAGAAATGCTTTTATATATAAACTCTACTAGCTCGGAACCTCATCGAAACTTTTGAAAATATTAAGAAATATTTATGCTGGTACAGAAGTAGCGGTATGGGATGGGTCTACGTTCTCACAATGGTTTGATACTAGCACTGGTGTTAAACAAGGATGTCCCCTGAGTGCTTTGCTATTTGCATTGTATATTAATGATATTTGTACATATCTTCCTGGTGGAATTCGGATGGCGGACACTACAATTAATGCTCTTCTTTATGCGGACGATCAAGTGATCCTTTCAGGGTCACCAAAAAACTTGCAGCTCATGATAAATCAGTTGTCAACATACTGCAATACATGGGGTCTAACAATAAATGCTGAAAAATCCAAAGTCATGGTATTCGGAGGTTCTTCTCACAACCAGGTTAAAGAAAGTTGGTTATTCAATGGCCATCGTATTGAAATTGCTAAAGACTACATTTCAAAAATCATCTAACTAAAAAGTCGAAATCTGCACAATATGCCGAATATGACATGGAGAAATATTTTCTCAAACCTAAATGTATCGCTCTCGGCTAAATACAAAATATTAGAATGTGTTGTAAAAACATCTCTTTGCTATGTCGCACAAGTTTAGGGATCGGATGAGTTTGAAGTCGTAGAAAACATCCAAAGAAATTTTATAAAAAAGCTGTTTAATTTACCAAATGGAACACTTAACTACGCAATTTATTTGGAAACCGGACTTGCTAAACTCTTTACGAACACTCTTAAACTGCAGGCAGACTACATCTTTAAAGTTGCTACACATTCTGATGGTCGTTTGACCAAGAAAATGCTCCTTTATGAAATACGGAATAAGAACTGGTCACTGATGGATTTATTAGCGATAGCTGTGGAGAAGTTATCCAATTTGATTTGAATAACTTAGTTCAACTGAAAGAGCAGCTTTACATAACATAATTCAAAAACACGAGGACAATGTGTGGGAAAAATTAGTAACAGAAGCTGAGCAGTCTGAGAGCAGAATAATGTACTCACAACTCAATCATAACCTGCTAAAGAATAATTATTTTCAAGACAAATTCAATTATAAAGAAATATCGCTAATATTCAAATCTAGATGCGAACTCTTAACCTTAAATGCCAATCCATACAACGGAAGTTTCCAGCAATTCTGTACCCTATGTAACATTAAAGCTAACATTTTATAAGCATCTGTCCAGTATTTCAACCTCAAAGACGAAATTTCTTCAAGAAAAACAGCTTTACAATGAATGAAACATTAGATTTATTAAATGGCGAAAATTGGAAATTATTGTACTGTTTTCTAAATTCAATTTATAAATATCGATATCTATAAATGACTGAATTCATTTTAATCAATTTATGTAAATTAAATTATAAAAACGTACAAATGTATAAACTTTGCCAACTGAGCTGACGACTAAGCCAAAGCTTTTAAATTCGTTATGTTTATTCAAATTGTATTGAAACATTGTTAAATAAAATGAATTACTTACTTACTTATTGCCACAAGTGATAAAAAAGAAATTCAAAGGTTTTCTAAAAGGCATGGTCAAGAGAAACACACAAGACCCCACACTATTAGGAATATTACTGTGCCCACCTATTTATTCATTTATGTATTTTATGTACGATTTCCACATTTCACAATTCGCACAAATCAATTGAAAATTGCTTTCGTTCCAGTTCTTGTCCACCTTTTTTAAACCATAGAAAAAATAAGGTTGCAAGGTTCAAACCCAAGTCGAGCAAAAGGTATAAAGCGTATCACGTTAAAAAACAACAAATGCAACACATAACCAGGCCTTTTCCAAAAGAGTGCCCCATAATCAGTTGCTGGATCATATATGTATATAAGGATCTGGACGACGATCGAAAAATCAGTCCCCCGGACATGGAGTAAATTAAGTTGCTATTTAATTTAAACAGTAATTGAGTTGTTCAACAAAAATGCTTAAAAGTATCTCCGACTCTCAGATTATATATAAATAAATAAATTATAAATTTAAATAAATAAATTTTTGATCTAAACTAAATAGTAAAATATTTTCTGATGGGCTTTTCCTTCACAATTGCCATTCGGAAACCGTAGAAAAAACTATTTCCTTAGGTTTTTTTTATTTCAGGATGGATTTCCAGGCTAGGTATCTGTAACCGAAAACCGGGATTGCTTACTCCTGTTTGGATGCATAGCCGACTAACAGTTCAATATCCCACAACAAAGGACATAAATGTAAAAAAATAACCTGCCGATAACACCATTTGCAAAATATACGTACATATATACATACAATCCCTGCGATATAATTTTCCAAAAATTTCACAAAGGACGCACACAGACGTTTTTTTCATCCCCACCATCAACCACCGAGTGAAACAATTTCAAACTTTTTATTTAATTTTATTTTTAATCTATTGATTTTTTTATAATTTATTTATTCTAAATTTACAAATATTAACAAATAAAAAAGGTATGGTGGATTGCATTACCTATCCGAAAAAAGTTGTGTCAGACTAAATGTTTGCCCTATTTAAAGTTTTGACCCAATAGAGTTGCATGTCCATTGAATTCAACTCACTTTATAGTACTCAGAGTCTATTGTTGATATTGATGGAACTGCTGTGGCTTATATTGTTGTGCTTTAGTATACTCCTGTGGCTTAAGACTTCCCTGTCCTTGGGGTTGACGCAATAGCTGTTGTGGTGCTGGGGTTGGAATTTTCACAACAATATCGGTTGGCTCACGAATTACCTCAGCCTTAAATCCTTCCTTGGGATCAGCAGTGTATTTAACTGTACGAATGAATCCGTCTGAATCTACCACCGAGTAGCTACCCGTGATTACTGAACCATCGCGTACTTCTTTACGATTCTGGTAGTTGGTAAACTCGTCATCCTTAACATCGAATCCAAATTGGTAAGATGAGTTTTGCTATATGGAACAGAAGGAAGAAAAATCGAAATAAAAAACATTGAATAACACACATTTCGGAGACAACTTTTCAATAAAATAATAGACCGGTTTGGGTCCTCAAAAAGTTCAACTGGACGCATTCGTTAATCACGTTTGCGTTAGCTGGTCGTTGCAATTGACACAAACAACACGTCTAACTCGTTTCTAGTGAAAGTAAATCAGATCAAATTTTTCTCCTTATATTAACGAGACCATAATGGTCGTTGCTCAGAGAAGTTATGCAACCGAAACCGAATACGCATGCTGAATTTAAATACGATCCATGCTCGTGGGGCTTATAGTTTGAAAGACACACCACCTGGAAGCGTTTCAAGTTACCAATTGAGTCTAGCCTGTTATTTGCCTGAGTTGGCACTCTCTTATCAAGATGTAAAAGTTTAAAGAACCCCTAGATAAGCCTATATATGTATATGTATAACTGTATCCCGCTGATAGGTTGCACACCCATTGATCAAAAAATCAGTCACTCTGGCAGAAGGTCATACCTATAGCAAATTTCAATGCACAGTCAACTTGAACAATTGCATTTCAATCATTTTTATTTATTTCGAAAGGTTGCGACGAGTCTTGAGAGGGCGGTCTACCAGCAATTGTCTGCTTCATAAGTAGGTTAAGGCAGTTCTTTGGGTTGGGCTGGTTCCAAGCTCCATCATCACAATCAGAGAGGGAAAAGTGAATCGAACGACGAAACTATGTGTGCTGGTTGTGGTTTTCGTTTTTCTCGTATGTCGTTTTTCTTGATTTCATCCATCGGTGGTAACGCGCGACTGTGGCGACTGCGCAGCCTGATAATTGTGCAATTTTGTTTCCTCGCCCAAATCGGGGTATGGGCTTACAGACATGGACCGCAGCCGTTATATCTTGACGCGTTTGCAATGAAACTCCACTTTCATAATTAATGCGATCACCTTACGTCTTATAGGTAGGTACGCACAATATACATTCATTTCTTACGCACACGAAATTGTTGTGCAATGTGTCTTGCCAGAGATCGGTAGGTACGTGATTAAGTTCAATAAACTCGTTATGCGCGACTTTCAATGTGTTACAGATTTGTATGGAGACAGGGATTGTGTATAGACCTTTCAATTGCATATTGCTCGGATTGTAAATTCGATCTATGGTGGGAATCTATTGTTCACATAAAATGGGTTATGTTTGAGAGCATCTTCATTTGAGAAACCCAAAAAATAGAAAGTTTTTATTGATCATATCGTTCAAAATGAAAGAAGTGTATTATTTAATTCGACAGACTGTAAAGTGTTGCAGCAATAAAAATATGAGACAAGTGCTTAACTTATGATTCAGATAACATGTTAATTAGAAAAAAACATTGCTGCGAAAAGTAGGGTGCCAGTACATTTGAAGATTTATTTCTCTATGCTTTTAAGGCCGCATTTCAATATAAGAAAATGGTTTTGTCGCTCATTGCGAAAGTATTTGATGAATTTATTATATTCGATTTGCTCAATAAAAAAGGTCTACGGAAAATTAAATGACTGTCAATAATGCTCCATGTTTTAGTCTAAAACGGCAGCGACAAATTAAGCTGTCAAATGCTGATGACATGACGATTGATGAGACTATACCGATACTGGCACGACAAGAACGACATCGCTTTTTTACATAAATATTTGCTGTTGTCACGAAGACAGATATTTTGTCAACAGAGATTTTGCGGCTGTCGCAACTGCAAAATCAGTTTGATTTGGGAGAAGCTAAAGGCTCTCGAAAATGTCCTGTCAACAGCGATTTTGCGGCTGTCGCAACTGCAAATCGTTTTGATTTGGGAGAAGCTCAAGGTCCTCAAAAAATGTCCTGTCAACAGCAATTTTGCCGCTGTAGCAACTGCAAAATCAGTTTGATTTGGGAGAAGCTCAAGACCCTCAAAAATAGTCCTGTCAACAGCGATTTTGAGCCTGTCGCATCTACAAAATCAGTGTGATTTGGGAGAAGCTCAAGGCCCTCAAAAATGTCCTGTCAACAGCAATTTTGCGGCTGTCGCAACTGCAAATCGTTTTGATTTGGGAAAAGCTCAAGGCTCTCAAAAAATGTTTAACGAATGATGCCTTGATTTCGATTAATAGAATTCGTCAGTTAATGCGTCAAGCGTGATTGATGTCAGATTTTGATTCTGAGGTTGTCAATTGATTGTTTGTCGATTCGAATTTCAGACCTAAGAAATGGCTTTTGCAAAAGTTAAGCATCACGGTAACTTCTTCTCTCGATTCACGCTGAAAACTAAACAAGGAAACATTTCGCTACAGTCCCCACAACTGGTTGTTGCCACTAATATGGCAACAATTTTGCAGTAAAGTTGAAGAAAAGCCACTAAAACATCCGATAAAGTATCTCATGGATTATGCAAATAGCTTGTCTCTAGTTTTTGCGTCTACTTCTACTACCTCCCATCAATACCTATACTTCGTTAAGTTTATTAACCTTGTGCGCTGGCGCTGGCGCTGGCGCTGGCTTTCTTTAATCGTTCGCCGCAGTGTGTGCTGGCTGCATGCAGCATGCAAACAAATAAATTCAAATTTCCGGAAGAAAACTTTAAAACTATTCATCCGCTGGAAGTTTATGCCTCAAGAGTGCAAAATAAAGAAAAAGAAAAACATTTTTTTATTGAGAGTCATTCGATTGGTTGCAGTGCCACTGAGCCGCGACGCGACGCGACCATTGCAATTGCGGCGATCTTGCGCGTGAGTTAAGTTAATGGCCTTTGATTGCCACATTGAAGAAACCATTAAATACCATACGGCGTTCGGTTTTATTTTTTGTATTCCTTTTTCGTCAGCGTTTCTGTTGTGCATGTCTTGTCGTCTATGTGATTCAATGAAGATTTTGCGATTGGACTTAAACTTCATTCCAATGCGGCCATGCAAAATGTTAAACAGCAAGCGATTGTGTTTGGTCGAGATACATTTTTTTAGATGTCGTTTATTGAAGCAAAGTGATCGATGAGCTTAGTGAATATCCCAAAAAATGTCTTGTTGCACGGTGATGGGAAATGAGCTTGCGCAATGTTCGCCTACCGAATTGAGGCTTTTTATTAAAGGTAATAACTTACGTAGCAAGAACAAAGCTAGGCTATATTTTCCCAGGGGCAAACAAACAAGTATCTACACATTGAGGTGGGTTTGAAAAACGATGCTTGAAACTTTAAAAAGATGCTCATTTGTTTGCAATATTGATCAAGTTATGGGTGGCAACAGCTGCGAAGTGTGAGTTTAAGTGTTCATAAGAATGATTAAATTACGTTGTGCACTTCCAAGCTCCAACACCTTTCCAAAAACATAACATTCACGTAAATGCATTTCGAATGAGGGCGTTGAAAGGGTTTCAACCGTTTGTGCTTCACGGCTTGTTTTATAGGTGTATAAAACATATTTGAGTTTTAAAGTTCAAGAATGAAATGTGACCAAGAAAATGGTCGAATCATCACCAGGAATTAGTTTATAGTACCCGTGGTGTGATGGTTAGCATGTCCACCTGTTAACCCAGAGGTTCGAGATTCGAATCCCAGCAGTGGCAAAAATGTTTTTCCACGGGTATTCGCGAGGAATTGGCAAGTCCTCCGTTAATAAATTCATTACCATGAAAAGCGCTTTCTCAATTAGCCGTTGGGAACCGGCAGAAAATTGTAGGTCCCTTCCATTCCCTCACAAGGCATGGTTATGAGAAATGCGCTAGGCCCAGGGGCTCCTCGCTCTGTTGCGCCACCCTATTTATTTATATTTTTATTTATTTAAAGAAAAATTCGAGTTTTTTTTATTTCCAAAAAAAAAAACCAACTTACTCAACCTTCCACATGACGATTTCGGGAAGAACAAATTTACAAATTCGAGTTCTTTTTTCGTTTTTGTTTTTTAGTTTTTCTAGAAGTTAACCAAAAAGGTAGGTACCTCTAGGTACCTAAGAAAACTAGTTTTTTCGTCGTCTTTTCTAAAAGTCTCTTAAAAGGACAGCTATTTCAGTCAACGATTAATGTTGTGCCTTTAGCTAGCTGATCAGTGCAGTGCGCAACAAGTCTTCTAACTCCAAATATTGGTTGTTTTAATAGAACTAAGAACTTAAATGTCTCGAAATCGAAGAATTAGATAGCTTAAGCTTCAATGAGAGACAATCCTATGGACTCACTGGCTCACCAACAACAATTGATCACTTTACTGTCACACTCTAAAATCGTTGTGAAAGCTATCCAACATCTCAAGAATTTCTTATGAATAAATTAAGAATTTTCAAACTTACATCATCATATTCCTCATCCTCTCGCTCCTGCTTGAGCTTAGCAGCGGCTGATTGATATTGTATCGCCTGTGGCCTTGGTCGTGGTGCTGGGGCTGGTTGCTGTTGCCTATAGACCACTTGTTGGGGTTGTTGATACTGCAAATATTCACAAATGTTAATGTTCAATAACTCACGTCAAAATCAATTAAGTAGTTTAAAGAAGCATTACCTGTTGCTGTTGTTGCGGTTGTTGTTGTAAGTAATCTCTAACTGATGGCGCTACATAGGCTTGTGAATTGCGCTGTTGCTGTTGTGCTCTTATCTAAGTACATATTTATATCATCCCTTATAATGTTTTCTTTTCTTCTTCTTTTCAATTGCATACCTGTTCCTGTACATTATCCTTAACTCTGATTTGTTGCCCAGGACTAACATACTGCTGTTGTTGCTGTTCGTTTTGTTCGTAGATAGGCGTGGCTTCTGGATTACCACCAGATGCTTGTGCAGATAGTTGCTGATAATATTGTCGAAGGTACGCAGGATCAACTGCTTGTTGTTGTTGTTGTTGAGCAATTACACTAACCCCTAAGAGGGCACTAAGCACAACAATCACTTTTTGAAAGGAACACATTTTTCTTTTTATTTTAAATTTGATTTCTCTTTTAATAAAGTTCACTTTTATTTCCACCCACTCACTAAAGGTCACAATTTAGAGGGTCTCAAGTTTGAATTGAGAACACAAAAACTAAAAAAAAAAGAAGAAGTAGGTACAGACAGAGAGTATGTTTCTATAAGCCAACCGCTGCTGTTGAATATTTTTCCCGACCAAAAGATACTCAGATGTGATGTGCCGCCTGTGTATTGGCCTTTTATATGAGGGTTTCGATCGATTTGGCGAAGCCCCCCAGTTTGAAGTACCAGACTGAAGTGGTGGTAAGACTTCACATTGGGTAGGGGGTAACAAACCCACGAGTTTGTTTTGTGTTTTGAATCTTTGAAGGTAGCTGGTTGTACATACTTTCGTTTTGTCTGCACGAAATATTACATTACAGACAGTAGTTTGGTACGAACCTACAAAAGTTTGCTCCAACTAACATGACGTCAGTAATGGAGGCCTTTGGTCGAACGGTGGTGGTAGAGGTTCCCCTGATAATATTTCTTGAGACGCTGTGTTTGTTTTGGAAGTAGGTAGGTACCAATTTGTATTTTGTGTTCTGATACATAAGTATATTGCCTAGGAACCTTTCTCCAAAAGCTTTGAGTTCTCATTGATTTCTGGCTTTTAAGTGTTGATTGAAAACAAATGATTTTATGTTCAATAATGGTTACGGCATTCAAAACAATTTGTTTCGATGGTTTTTCGGCTGTTTGTTGTATAACGTACCTAGTCGGTAAGTAAAGACGTGTATTGGTTGTGTATTGCTTTTCTCTTACGTATTGCGTTGGGTTTTTTATTTGAAGCCATTTGGTTGTTATGTGAAAAGTTGTTGGGGCATTGCATCAGGTGAAAGGTTTGTACCAACAATTCTTGTGATAAGGGCGTATGGTAGACTTTCATTTGGCAAATGTAACAAGGAGTAAACCTTTTCTTACCATTAATAAAAAATATTTTATAAAATTTATGGGCGTAAGTCTTCAATTGCGTTATACTTACTTTTGTGCCGCATCTTCGAACATCAAAGTAAAGTTTGGCACAAACACCCATCACTCATATCATAACTGACAATTGGACAATGGACCAATCCCAAGCCGGCTTTTTTTGCACATAGCAAATGAAGCTTTTGTTTGAGCACCATTTTTACACCCGCAACAATTATACGTTCAAACGAACAAGAGCAATTTGTAGGACGAGGTCGTGATGCACTGGTTATGAAATAATTCCATAGCTTTCGGCAAGGCGTTAGTTGAAGAAAATTGGATAAGTGGATGGGATTGGTATCAGTGAGAACTTATGGTGATTTTTTTTTAAATAAATGCTTTACGTTTGTTTTCAAGTCAATAAATTAACTGGAAGTGATGTCCAGTTATCTTAGATAGTTTTGCTGTTCATAGAAAAGATTTTAATTGAATAAATTCAAAATTGGAAATAACAATCTTTAGCAATGAAGTATTAAATGGAACAGTGCAATGGAAAACAAAAGTCTTGACTGCAAGGGACGGTCAAATGTTGCAAATGTAGGTACCTACTTCAATTCCAGCAAAAGCAATAGATAGATGTAATGTAACTACATGATACATGTACATATGTAGGTATGAATCAAAAAATTCAAGCCGTAAAACCTTACGGCAAGTGTCAAATTTAGGTAATACGTCGAGCACTTCACGTTTAGATGAAGCCAGTGGCGTAGATAGGTGGGGGATCATCGGGATATATTTTGAGGAGCTTTTCCGTTAGTGTTCGAGACTCTTGACCAAATTATACCATTGGAAAGTGTCGCAAAGAATAAAACGCTATGAACTTCGAATTCTTGATTAACTTAAAGGTTATAAGTATGGTTTATCAACTCTCGTTACCATTAAGTCGTGAGTTTCAAAAAGTGAATTTAGATTTGGTCCAAGCTATGGATCTCGTAAAAAATTTAAGGGATCAACTAAAAATTAAATGAGCAGAAGACGACTTATTTTCGAACCCTTCGGTTCAAATTACAGAAGAATATTTTCGTGTTTACGGTTTTCAATCCTTTTCTCGATTTTTATGTAATGGACCTTGGAGAAAGATTTACAAGCCATGAAAACGTACTAGAAGGGTTTTCGGTTCTTTTCAAGGATTCTTCGTCTGAAATAGACAAAGCAGATAAAAAATTTCATGAAACTGTTGAGTTTTACCTAACATATTTGGCTGCTTGTTGAAGAATTAAAAACTTGGAAGATATATTTGATCCGAAGGAATAATACAAACTTCCTCTAAAAATTCATCGGAAGCGCTCGGTATTGAATTTTATTAATTTTACACTGCCGGTTTCAACTTCAATTCCCGAAAGAACTTTCTTCAGTTTAAAGCGAAGCATGACCAACGAAGTGAGAAAATAATACATATTTCATAAAAGAATTAAGAAGTAGGTAAACAAAATTTAAATAGCAAAAAATTAAATTCATAATGTAGTTTAAGGAATGTAGTTAAAGGAACAAAATATTGATATGCAAAAAGATGGAAAGAGGAATGTTTATTGAAGGAGTCCTTTTCTTGATATGAGATTAGGAAAATAATTGATTATATCTACAAAATCGATACCTCTGAGGATATCGCTTTCGATTGACATCAGCGACAAAATGGTCAACCTTTCTTGAACCATTGTAGTTCTGAGTTCGTTTTTTATTCTTTTAAGCTTAGAGAAGGAACGTTCACCACTGCAGTTGGTCACCATCATACTTAAGAAAATTCAACGCAGACCCCTCATTCATGGATGAGGTGTCTGTCTATAGCGAAGAGAGATAAGACTGCTGGTGCAGAAGGCCTTGATGAAGAACTCTTCAAGGCAGCTGAAGACCAGTTAGAAAGGGGCATGCACCAGCTGATCTGCATGATATGGTCGGAAGAAAGCATGCCCGATGAATGGAATCTCAGTATCGTTTGCCCGATCCTAAAGAAGGGAGACCCTCACAATTGTGCCAATTATAGAGGGATAAGCCTACTTAACGTTGCTTATAAGATCTTGTCTGCTGTAATATGCGAACGTCTGAAACCCCACGTCAACAACTTGATAGGTCCTTATCAATGTGGTTTTAGACCAGAGACGTCCACAATAGACCAAATTTTCACATTACGCTAGATCTTGGAAAAAGCCCGAGAGTATAATATCGATATTCACCATCTCTTTTTCGATTTCAAGGCCGTGTATGACAGTATTTACAGAGATGAGCTGTACAGAGCCATGTCTAGTTTCAGCATCTCTGCAAAACTAGTACGACTATGCAGGATGACTTTGGAGAATTCACGCTGCTCCGTCAAGGTCGGTAAAGAACTCACCGAGACCTTCAATGTCGAAAAGGTTTAAGGTAAGGCGACAAACTGTCATGCGATTTCTTCAACATCATACTTGAACAAGTTGCAAGAAACTCAGACGTCAACACCAGAAGAACAATCTTTCAAAAGTCTGTACAATTACTCGCCTATGTTGATGATATTGACGTAATGGGAACAATGAAGCGTGATGTCATAGGTGCTTTTGCGAGTATTGAATCAGAAGCGGCAAAAATGGGTTTGATGGTTAATGAGGGCAAAACAAAGTATATATGCTGTCATCAAACAATGACATAGAACATCGACGAATTGGACAAAACGTCACAATAGACAGACATAACTTCGAGGTAGTACAGGACTTCGTCTACCTAGGATCCGCTGTACACACGGACAAAAACATCAGTACGGAGATCAAACGGAGAATAACTCTTGCCAGCGTTGCTTCTTTAGGTTGAGAAGGCAATTGAGAAACAAAACCCTCTCCAGAAAAGCCAAGGTGACCTTGTATAAGACCTTAATCATCCCAGTCCTGCTTTACGGCGCGGAATCATGGACCTTATCGAAAGCGAATGATCATTGGTCTCGTATGCGAAGACAATATGTGGAGAAGAAGATACAACAACGAGCTGTATGAGCTGTACCGCGACATGGGCATAGCCAGAAGAGTACACATCGCGAGGCTACGATGGTTGGGTCATGTAGAGCGGATGGACCCAAACGCTCCGGTTCGTCGCGTTTTCGAAAGCACATTGCAGGGAAATCGCGGAAGGGGAAGATATCGTCTTAGGTGGCGCAATCAAGTGGATGAAGACTTCAACCGACTTAGCGTGCAAAACTGGAGAGAGCTCCCCCGAAATCGAAGTCGTTACAGAAGGATGTTGGTTGAGGTCCAGGTTCACCCCGAACTGTAATGTAAAGTAAGTAAGTAAGTAAGATACAAAAAATGGAGGAAATTCCGCAGTTTCTTTATTTTCTCCACGGATTGACAGAGTGTTGTATCACCAAAGCCATACACGTTCGGAACCGTCAGAAAATTGTAGGTCCCCTTCAATCCCTCACAAGACATGGTTGTGAGAAATGCGCTAGGCCCTGGGGCTCCTCGCTCTGTTGCGCCACCCTATTAAATTATTTATTTTTAATCTATTCACTACCACCTATACAGTGTTTTTGAAAGGTAATATCTTGCTATTTAAAATTTAGTTTGAGTCAAATTAGTAGATAGTTTTCAGTAATAAGTCCAAAGTCAAAATTTTAAAAAACTTGAATTTTTTCGTAGAATCTGCGTTTTTTTTAGTTATCTTGTAAATTACAAGAGCTAAGGTCTTGCAAACCAAATTGCTAAATCAATACTAAGCGAGCCTTGGATTGATTTTTTTGTGAAATTTTTGCCGATCATCAGTGGCCCATCCCATACTTCCTCGCCGGTGTGAGTTACGGCTTTGCCGCAATGAGCAGTTTTGTAGAGCGTTCAATTTTGAGAAAAAAAAACAGAGTTTCCGTGTATTTTCAATGGGAAATCTTCACTTAAAATCAATATTAAGGGCTCAAACTTTCAGGGATTTTTCTTTTGTATTTTGTAAAAATCACCCTAGCAAAACACTCTATATATTGATCAATCTGATTGATACATGTGACAATGACAAGAAGGCGTGCATGCACCTGATACTCGCATTTAACACAACACGAACGTTGCACCTTAGGATATCCTCACCTGGAAGGTTCATAGTGCGACATGTCCTTTCGAACCTTTACCCACCAAACAAAACTCCGCTATTGAGATATTTTAAAATAAGTTTCTAAGATTAAATAGGTACCTATAGCCAAAATTACACCTGAATCGGAGAACATAAGCACTGGCATTTCTCTTGCTTCACATACCTTGACATAGAATGGTCACCAATTTCAAATCCACTGTCAAGTAGTTTTGATTCATTCTATAGTAGACCATTTGTATTACATAAAAAAGAACCCGGCTTTCTGCAATCCACCATTTCGTTTCTTGAGCACACAAGATAACTGTTCACCTCCATATAATCACCTCTCTCAGCTTGAAACTTCAACAGATCAAACTAACCATGATTCTAACTTCCGACTCAGAACTTTTTTTTTTTTTTTTTTATCAATAAACTCAACATATTTCACCAACTTAAGGCATTCAGACTCTTTGATTGTTCTTAACGAATTGATAGAAGACTACCTAATCACTTACCTTTATCATCGTTTCAAAAACATACATAAATTTACTACATATGTATCAAACTTCCAAAGATCTTTCTCCTAATGAACAGCAAGGAAAGAATTCACAACATTCGAATTTTTTGGTCAGCTCACCGGTCAAACCGGTTTCATAGCAAATACGAAACAACAAAACCATACCATCATAAATTATTGCATAAATTAAGAAACTCAAAGTCCGAGCAATGGGAATAATATTCTTGCATGCCCAGCAAAGACACACAACATATCGGAAGGACCTTATTCAATTTGATTGTCTTCTTTCTCAAAGAACTTCTATGGGAAAAAGGGGTGAATATAGCGTAGCAGAGACACATCGCAATGAGGGCTTTATCTACGATATTTGTGTCTTCCAACAGAAGTGACCCTTTTCTCAAGGAAGACAAAACCAGTTTGAAGGAAATAACATTGATTGACCTGCAAGGACATTTTTCAAATGTGTTGCACAATTCCTTTACCGTCCACAAAAGACACAGTGTCTTTCCCTATTTGGGTCTCGGGTGCATACAAAGATCTCCTGCACCAAGTCCGGTTATATGGACAGTCACTATGCATATGCAAATCATCCTAAATGACCTACATACATTGCTTGTCCTTCAACCCTTTATTATAGTCTCAATCTTAACCCTTCGTCCAAATGACAATTTTCTTCAGAGAGAGTTGTGGACAAGAACATCTTGGGTCATCATTAAAACTGGTTTTACTAGCGATCTTCGGCAATGTCTTCGAAATGGGCTTTCCATGTGCAAAGGATGACCTTTTAAGGGGTGGAAGACGGAATAGCGCGCACAGTTTTCTTCAAAAACCGGACTGGCCAGTTTTCGTGGGAAATTTTTCAAGTCAAAGGTTTTGCCAGCTCGATTGTGTGTGACCTATCCTCACAGTACTACACAGTAACATTCGTAAGCTGCTCATTGTTTACAATGCCAAGTTGCGTTGGATATTATATCTTAATCCTTTTTTGTTGTTCGTGTTTTTTTCTCAGTGCTGTTTATTATCTTAGTCTTGAAAGGTATAAAATATTATTGGATCAAAAAAAATTTTGCATATGAATTGCAGTACATAATATTAGAACATTCAAGAAAGTCACGTTCGTCAGGGAACACATCATAACGATGGCGCCTTAGCATTGTTGTCTCTGTCAAAGAGTTCCTTGAGCGAGGTCCCAGTAATGTTCTCCGTATCCTCCTGTCTTATCAGCCCAGATCACCTAAATAAATAAATAAAAACATCATTAAGAAAAGATTAATTACTTCAACACTTGCAAGTCATCCTTAAAATCGATTTCCTTAAAACCGGGGTTGCATAAGCACGTAGGGCCACTGTCTCATTTGCATACATTCGTCTTGAATTTCCATCCCTTTTTTCTTCAGAAATTCAAATGTTATGCATAAAAAAATCATTTTGACTTCACTACGGTAGCTCTGATGACATTTCTGAAATCTGAATGGCCAGTGACCATGCTTTATGTCTAACGTGCTATGCCATTAACAAAGACATTCCTTGCTTCAGCATTGAACTTATAATTATACCGTCACAACAATTTCCACTGGTTAATAAGCGTCTCCAATAGAGCAAAAACCAAATCGCAAAATGTATTTAAACATAAGCAATTTAGTAGAAGACAAAAAGTCAGTTCCGGGCAATATGCTGTGCAGTGGTTAGATAAACATTTAATTGCGATGGATAGTTATGAATGACTTTTATCGTTGAGTTATGAGGTAAGGAAAAGAAAAACACTTGCGGTCAGTCATCTGTTCTTTTTTAACATGCGGGTTGGTTTGGCTGGATTTGCCTCAATGGATATCCCCAAAGCTTTTTGTTTTGAAACTGTATTAATAAAGAAAATGAAAAACTTCATCGATGAAGAAAGTAAAACTGTCTGGAAATGTGTATGTCTTTCGGCAGGTAATATCGATTTTTGAGATCTAATTTTGCCTTTTAAATTGTTTTTGCAATCGTAGAATGGATAAGGTGGCGTCTTTTGTGATTGTACCTTTTATTGACGAGAAGACTCTCTGTATATCGCAGTTGAAAGTGCAAGCTCAGATTGCACTTACGATTTGAGGTCAACGCTGAGAACCTCTTGAACTGTTCGAAGGTATTCGATCCGCCGAAGGGTTGAAGCACGTTGGGTATAAGTTGATATGTTGAGCCTATTATGATATCACAAAGAATCTGGTTTATCGTTCTACTAAGAGAACCATTTGAAGCTTCCAATGAGGTTAGGCTAGGTTAAAATGGCTGTCAGGAATACAACTGAAACACTAAGACCAATATTAGGTCCATTGTGATACTATAAAAATTATGGGAGCGGGTACCTCACTGAACAAAACCATTTAGAACTTTTAATAAAGCGAAGGAGATGCTGGGGATCAGTGCTTACCCTCATCATTGGATCATCAAGAAAATATTTTCCAAGATGCCGTTTTTTTTTTAAAGGAGAGTGCAGAACATGAGCAGAGGAGGTGTGGGATTGTCTCCTCCTCCTTTTTATCTAAGCAACTTCTGCAGAAGTTATTAGAGGAAACGCCGAGTCTTATGGCGTGTCTTCCTATCAGACAATGTCCGCGGTGATGACATTGATTACGGAGCTAACATGCAATCTGGTTATGGATAACAAATGTCTTGTGCGTTTTGGATCTAGTCCTGGCCATATCCGTTTTGTTGCACACACGTGGTGATATTGTTCCACCTATAATTTGTTCAATCCATTGCCTCTTGCTTTAGCATAAGTTTACATGTAGCGATTGGTATACCAATATTCAACCTACTGGTTGAGATCGGTAGAACGGTTCCTTCTCTGGCGAGTTCATCGGCTTTGCAGTTACCTGCGATATCTCTGTTCCCCGTTACCCAAATAAGGTGTTCAGCCATCTCCGCGGTGTAGACCCAGAGGGTGGTTTGGGGGGAGAAACCCCATTTATTACCAATGGCTTTTTTTACAGGAAAATAATGCTACGGTGAATTTCCTGATTCTTTCCTGTATATTGGCTTTCCAGTTCAGGTTTTTGCCTAGGAGTATACCTACTAGGATATTTAGCTTCGTTGGAAAGTTGAAGTGGGATTCCAATGAAGCAGAACAAGTTTTCGATGTGCGTAAGATCACTATGATCATTTAGGCATTAGGCGCCTTCAATTGAGCTTCTAAAGAATTGATTTGAATCAATTATTGCGGCACAGTGACTCGAATGACATCCATGTCAGAAGACTTGAGTTCCAATTCCGAAAATTGACTGGCCTGACCCAACTAACACTTGAAGGCGTCAACATTCCATTTTCAAACGAAGTCAAACATCTTGGAGTAATCCTAGATACAACAAGCTTCTTTGGTCTAAACATGTCGAGTTAAAGACTGCTTAAGCACTATTAGTCTTCTTGCAATGTAAGGGAGCCTTTGGCTAGAAATGGGCTTTTTCACTGAAAAGGGTCCTCTGGATCTATGCGGCTATGATAAGACCAATCGTGTCTTATGCATCAGTTGTATAGTGGAATAAGCTTTCGGATGAATACGTTATTGCCTCGTTCGTCAAACTTAAAGAATAATTCGTCTTGGCTGTACTGGGGACCCCCCGGTTGCTGTCCTCGACGCACTGTTGAATGTTCCTCCCAAGCAGCATATCTTTTGACTCCCGCCGATGGGATATGCCGTCCGACACGATGATTCCAAGGCTCAAACTGCGTCGAAAATAACATAGTTAGCTTTCCTTTGGTTCAGTTCTAGAATCTGAGCCTGGAAAGGATTCCTATCGAATCTTCACGGTTGGTTCTAAAACTGATGATGAATCTGGCGCTGGTGTCTTTGTTGGAGAGCGACAACGTTTGACTGCACGCCTCCTTAGGCTTCTACACGCATCTGTCTTCCAAGCGAAGGCGTATGCTATCCAAATGGCTTTAAGCTACTTTGCGAACAATGGCTGCATGGAAAGAAGTACCTGTGTTTGCAGCGACAGCCAAGCTGTGCTTAAGGTCCTTCTCAACCCTTTAACTATTTCAAAAGTGATCTAGGAATGCAAGAGCTCTCTGAATGCGGTTGGAAGACTAAATTCTTTGAGTCTCGTTTAAGTTCCAGGCCATCACCCATCAATGCAGAACTGGAAGTGAGATCGCCGATGAACTTTCCAGGCAAGGATATCTGACAGTTTTTTTCAGGACCTGAACCGTCGCTAGGGCTGCCATGGTCCTCAGTGAGGGCTTTAATCAACGATTGAATCTGTCAAGAGCACAACCGTAGATTGTATGCCTCCATTGGATGCAGGCAGACACACCAAAGCATGATTGCTAAGTTTCACCGACCTGGAAGAAAATTTCAGCCAACGGGTTGATTTGAATCAAGGGAGAGCACAGTGGATTGACTGAGAACAGTGAAAAAATTGCGGCCATCGAATTTGAATCTTTTGTTTTAAAAAATTAAGTGTCTTTTGAAATAAAAACTGACGAGGTCACATAAATCGTGGTGCACGAAAAAGTGTCAAAATAACATACATAACTGTTATAACCTGGTATCACTTTCACTTGATGGTTCAAAGGGTAAAGCTATTTTATTGTTAGTCTGATATTTCTATACAACGCTAAAAGACCACAAATTAGAACCAGAGAGTCTACTGCGGTAATGTAGTGCCATTTTGCTAGATTAGACTGGGAACCCTGGAACTAACCAATCGTAACCAGCTTTTGTCGGTTGTTTTGAAATCAAATTGATTTCGATAATTTTGGGTTTGTATAACAGTGTAAAATGTGGTTTAAGGCAAGGCAACAAACTGTCATGCGATTTCTTCAACATCATACTTGAAAAGATTGTTAAATACTCAAACGTCAACACCAGAGAAACAGTATTTCAAAAGTCTGTACAATTACTCGCCTACGCAAACGATATTGAGGAAATGGGAAGAAAAAAGCGTGATTGCCATAGTTTTGCGGGTATTAAAACAGAAGCGGCAAAAATGGGTTTGATGGTTAATGACGGCAAAACGAAGTATATGCTGTCATCAAACAAGGACACAGAACATCGCCGAATTGGACAAAACGTCACAATAGACAGACATAACTTCGAGGTAGCATACAGGACTTCGTCTACCTAGGATCCGCTAAGGACACGGAAAACAACATCAGGAGATCAAACGGAGAATAACTCTTGCCAACCGTTGCTTCTTTGGGTTAAGAAGGCAATTGAGAAACAAAACCCTCTCCAGAAAAACCAAGGTAACCCTGTATTAGACCTTGATCATCCCAGTCCTGCTTTACGGCTCGGAAGCATGGACCTTATTGAAAGCGGATGAGGAAACCCTTAATCGTTTCGAAAGAAAAGTTCTCCGAATGATCTTTGGTCCCGTATGCGAAGACAATGTGTGGAGAAGAAGAACAACGAGCTGTATGAGCTGTATCACGACATGGGGATAGCCAGAAGAGTACGCATCGCAAGGCTACGATGGTTGGGCCATGTAGAGCGGATGGACCCAAACGCTCCGGCTCGACGGGTTTTCGAAAGCACATTGCAGGGAAATCGCGGAAGGCGAAGATATCGTCTTAGGTGGCACAATCAAGTGGATGAAAACCTCAACCGACTTGGAGTGCAAAACTGAAGAGAGCTCGCCCAAAATCGAAGTCGTTACAAAAAAATTTTAGTTGAGGCCCAGGTTCACCCCGAACTTTAATGCCCACCTAAGTGAGTAAGTAAGTAAGAAACAGTGTAAAATGCTGAAAGCTTCATCCAAAACTGCCCCAGTAAGTTTTATTTGCCATCAAAGTGAAAACTACATTTGAAAGAATGGTAATATTACAACACACTTACAACCAAATACAGCCGTTAGTTCAAATAAGATGCTATTTTCAATTTCACCACAGAAAACTTTTTAGGGCGTTCCAGCAAAGGAGGGACGAGTTGAGTCTCTGTACTATCTTCTCTGTGAGAATGACAAAATAACGTGACCCACTTTATGGCTCCCAAATTCACCTTAGTTTTATTTTAACTTAATTTTGTTGTTGTTTAAATTAAAAGATTTAAATAACTGGAAAGCGTCTATTGTATTCAAGTGAATGGCAACAGTCGATAAAACATGTTATACTAACCTGACCTTTAAAACGGTTCTTGTCCCTCTGTTCAATACTCTTCTTTGCTTGTTCAGGCCAACTCAACACATGACCAAATACTAAGTTTTGTGGTGTTTTATATTTCAAAAAGATGTCACTGTTTGGAGAAAAACTTGTTATTGTCCACATCGTGTCAAAATAAAATATCATCTCCAAAAGTTACTGATAATGACGAGTCACCATGTCTGGTCTCTTCGGCCCACTATCCATTCGCGATTTGCCATGCTGCTGCTTATCCGGCGACATGGCATCTATTTTTAGTTTTTCCTCCTCCTGATGGGCCTTACCACTTTCTATACGCTTTCCACTTGAAATAACTTGCTGCAAAGGTTGCACTTTCATTGTCACTTGATATTCACTACCTGTTGCATCACCGAGTGATGCCTGCTTTTCATAATTTGCGTGATGATAAACTTGATGACTTAGATGCACTGGCTGTAGGTATCTAGTTATTCTCGATGGTTTGTTATTTTCATGAAGTGTGTTTATTTTTAGATTCAAAGGCTCAGAAACGTGGACGGGATAGAAGTTTCCTTCGTACCGATACAACGACAAATGAGAAGGAGTCGGTTGATAAATGTTTGCCGACATGTTTTGATAGAGACATACAAATAAAAGCAATTGCACTATTGAAGTCATACTGTGTCACTGAAAATAGTGATCCGTTTGGAACAATGAAAGGGCTGAACTGAAAAATGTATTGATCTCAAGTAGTTATATATACTGACGCTGGAAACTCATTCATGGATAAAAAGAAAACGTACCAAACCTATAGTTAATGGTCCATAGTAGAATAGAGTCACAGTTTTGGTTTAACTTCCGCATGGTCACGGTCTCAACACCTTGGTTGGCAAATCTTTCATTAAAATCTGCATTTTAACGGACAAAGTCTTAGCAAAAAAAAGAGCCTGTGGTTTCCCCATTTGTAGCGCTTCATATTTCAACTGCGGAGAGTATGCAAAACATATACAATTATTATTTTATTTTATGAAACTCACCCCTTTTTTGAAGCTATTTTTGTAAGAATAGGTAATTGCTGTGCTATGATTGGTGAAAATTTGTTTGTGGTTCAGTTCAACCCTATAATTGTTATATGAAGGGTGATAATAAAAACATACAACACCAATAAAAACGAAGAATTCGTACAACAAAGTAAATAACTGTTCGTCCTTTTTTTGTGTACCCTTAAAGGAATGCTGAAGAAATCCTAATTTGAATGCCAAAGATGTTTTAATTCTCATTCAACTTCTGAAGTTGATACAAGAATAACTAAAGCTATCGAATTGATTTACTTTCATTTAATTTTAATTATTTTAAAATATTTAAAATAAACTGAATTTGATTCAAATCACATATTAATTAATTGTTCTGGAAATAATTTCAGGACAGATACTTACATAATTTCAATTAAAATTTTTTTGTTTTTCTTTTCTATTTAGAGTGGAAGTGATATTTTTAATTTTTAGGTAAGTGCTAATGTTAACCTCTCAACTTAATTTTATATAAACTTTAAAGTGAATGGTGGAAAGAATTAATCTGTTTTAAAGCTTGGGATTGAAGGTTTTTTTTCAGTTGAGTTTATATCGTTTTCTGAGAATTAATATGCAAAAAAGTGGGCACAAAACGATTGGTTATTGTTTCTATTCAAAGAGCACAGTATTTTCTTACCATACTTTCGACCGAACAAGAATTAAATTTATCCAACCATATAAACATTCAAGACTTTTCATTGATTCTTAAAAGAATTTAGATACGAAACAACAATTGATACATTTTATCTTGAGAATTATTATTAAGGGTTTGTAAATGTAGTTGAAGAAAACAAGTGAATAAGTCACTGCAAGTATTAACATGCAATGCTTTAAATTACTTAGCATATTGGTTTTAAGAATTGAAACATATACTTTATATAGAGGGTCTTTTAGATTAAAAACATAAGTTTTTAGTCATTTAAAATTATCTTAAAATGTGCCATAGGCCTGGGACTAGCTTAAAATGAGTCTTGATCCTTTTATAGTGTATTTTAACTTCAAAACTTTCTTTAGAGTCCCTCTTAATATAAAATCAGATACTGTGTCGTTATTTAGTGAAAGTTAAATAAATCATATGTTTTTAATGGTTCCAATTTAAAAGTTAGAACGATATTAACTAAGTCCGGTACTGTCTGATGTTAAAAACACCACTGCGGATTTGAATTCTAAGGTCAGGCACACTCCACTTTAAGTACTTAAAACCAAGCTTTAACTCCCCAGACGTTTGTCATTTGCTGGACAATTTATGTTACTCAGGTATTGGAACAAGTTTCTATTCTTAGTCAAATATTTCTGAAGTGATTTACCTAATTTTTGTTGTCAAATAATGTTATTGTTCACTATTGAGAGCGGCATCTAAGACAAGTTGCCGCGATTTTCCTGCAATGTTCTTTCGAAAGCTTGCTAAGCCGAAACGTTGGTGTCCATGTGCTTTACATACTTCAGCCATTGTGGTCTCGCAATCTTCTTCTTCTTTTCCATTTCCGGCGTTACGAGTAGTGATATTGAAGCGATCACAACTCTCCCACTTTTCTGCTTCACACTAGTGATCCGCCTGTGGGGTACGCCGCGTTGATCTCAGAAAGCGTCGCGTCGGCAAGCCTCCCGGTTTTGGATTGTTCCATGTCTGAGGTTTTTGCATTTGCTTGTACCAGGAGTGTTTTGGCCTGCCTTTTCTTTTTCGTCGCGAATTGTGGTCTCAAAGATCACTCGGAGTATTTTTGTGTCAAAACGACGAGGGGTTTCTTCATCCGCTTTTGATAAGGTCCATGCTTCCGCGCCGTTTAGCAGGACTGGGATGACCAAGGACTTGGTTTTTGTAGAGAAGGTTTTGTTTCTTATTTGCTTCCTTAACTTAAAAAAGTAAAGAATGGCAAGAGTTATTCTCCTTTTGATATCCGTAATGATGTTGTTTTCCGTGTTTAAAGCGGATCCTAGGTAGACGAAGTCCTTTACTATAGGTCTGTTTCTTTACTTTCTGGGTAAGTTTTGGGAAAAAGCCCGGGAAAGAGTTTGGGCTCGAGCTTTTTAATATTGTTTTTGTAATCTCCATCCGAAAATGAAAAGTAAAGATACGCCTTTTAGGATGTTTCTTGCTGAATGACATTTATCATGCACTCTCAGTAGAGATAGTAAAAAAAACATACAAACAATTTTGTTTCAGAATCATGTTAAAATGAGTTCATAGCTATGTTACATAGCATACTTAACATTATTTTGAATTTTCAAACCTACAAAGAGAGATTATGCTCTCCATTTTTTCATTTTATTTCAAATAAGGTGATTTCACAAACAGCCGATTTGACAAGCTAGAAAGAGCACGATAAAATTGTTCGGGTAAATTCTTACTGGAGGGGAAGTGACAAAAAAGCAAAAGCTCTGCCACTTTTACGTCAAAAAAAAGTAAAGACACACGTTTTGGGACCCGCGGGATCCCACGGTCTTATTCTTCTATAATTGGCGCAGGAATACGATACTGAGGTTCCATTAATCGGACATGCTTTCTTCCACACATATCATGCAGAGCAGCTGGTACATGTTCCTTCCCAACTAATCTCCTTGAAAAGCTCGGTGTCAAGGCCATCTGCAGCTTTGAGTTTTATTTGATTTTAGTTTGCATACTTTCTCCAGGTGACGAATACGGCATTCATGACCATCGTTCAAGTTGAATGGGGTAGAGCTAGTGACTCAATCCCCGTTAAGCACTCTACAGAAGTGGTCTTTCGAGATCCTCAGTATTGACTTCGGTGAACGGTAATTGTCATTCCATGCTTGAGTTCAAGCCCTGGTATGATCTTTTTATCTTTGAGTGCAACTTTCGAATGTCATCCTTCTCATGACATCACTTAATTTCCTCAAACGAGCGATTCTCATGCTGCTTCTTTTTATTTTTCAGAGCTCGGTGCTCTTACGACTATGTATTTCGTTACGAAAGCAAAAATTTTCGAAAACAAGTATTTTGCACTCTCTATTTCTAAAGCGGATTCGAATCTACTATACTCGGAACAGCAAATTCGAAAACGGATTTTTCGCACCTTACAAAGCGTATATAAGAATCTCAAAACCAATTGAAAATGAAAATAAAAAATAGAAACAGCAAAGTATCTAACGAATTTCAATTCACTTTTCACTCACTGTAAAAGCAATGGTTGGGTTGAGGGGACACAATTGTCAATTAGTCAATACATGACTAGTAATGAACTATTAGGAGGTCCAAGCCAAGTTAAATTTATTTCAAAAATAAATAAACTGTAAAATTTTATCACAGTACACATAATTAGGAAAAATTGTTCACACAAAACGAAAGCAGTTCGAAGTGATGGTGGAGTTCATGTTTGCTCATCCCGATTTAGCCAAGGGACGTTTTGACACCTCGGACGTTAAGTAAACTCTTCTAATAATTTGTGGGACTTAAAACATGGAAACGAAAAATAGTTAAAAACTGAAAAATCTTTGACACCTATAAAATTCGTGGCATACACTTATATCGCGTATAATTTTCCGTTCAACCAAATCTTTTCTCTTTTTTGTGTGCATCCGAAACCATTTTTGTTTTTATAAAATATTAAAAATGCTTTGCTTAAAAACTAATTTCTGTCTTGGTTGCAACATCCATCTTGCTTAGATGTTTTTTTCTTTGTTTGATTTGACAGATCTCATGAGAAATACGAAAAATATGTACTTCGAAAATCTATTGCGTAAATGGAAATTGTACTAAGCAATTTTTGTTCGATTCGAAAGTTTTGCGGGGTATGAATTCATATACGCATCGAAAATCGCTTTCAAATAGGATCGGCTTTCGAAACGAAATACAGAGTAGGCCCCTTCTTTTCAGTTTATAAATCTCATTGTATGTTGTTTGACTATTTGTTTGGCTGCATTTTGTAATTAGTTAAAGATTTACAGCCGTATCTATAAATAACTTTTAATCATTGATTAGATTTAATTGCAATTTAAGTTACACTTAAGTAACGAATCCGTATCGATAATCAAATTTCACATTTAAGTTACCTTGCTAAGAGCCCTCTTAACTTAAATGCCAATAATGACGTTTAAAGGTCTCTTAAACCCAAACTGAAAATTCATTCTGACGTTTCGGGAAATTCGGTGCCAATTTTGATCTGTTGTTTTGGTAATATAATTTCTAAAAAGAAACTTTTTAAAAATATGGAAGATTTTCTTAGCGATTTGAATGTTTTCAATGTGCTAAGTTTTTTTTCAGATGTCATGACTAATAAATAGAAACCTAAAATGCTGGCACAAAAGCTCCACAGTGCTAGAAAATCAAACGCGTTGTTCTAGCAACAACCATTCTCATGAGTGCGCCAGTGCTGTTCTGAAAGATTAAATTCGAACAGCATTTTCAAAGCATATTTTCCTGCTGTTGAGGTGATACCAGAGAAAAATCATTTTGGATGTTTATGGTGGTCGAACGCCTACGCAGAAGTTACGCTTTATCCATTTCGCCATGGATGTCGTGTGCCTACAACCTGAGTTAAGAAATTGAACTGAAGCTTTGCTTGGCAAAGAATGATTGTTCCATAATCGCACGGTCGATTTGCTACTCATAATAAGATACATTTTAAATGAAAATTCGAGAGAAATTCTCATCACATTTTTGGTTGGTGATACTCGTACATAGTGTTTTTTGATAAGCAAAAAGGCACCACATTTGTTTACAAACCAATGGTTGTCAAAACGCTGTTAAAATTGGACTAGATTTCTGTTTTTACTACTTTATTTTGACACACCTATCAATTAGTTTAGCATCAGCGCAGAATAGATTATCGATAAGAATTTAATCAACTTCGCTTAAGTTCCAATCAAATTTTAATTGAAACTTAACTTATCAACGTCTAAGAGACGTCTTAAGAAAATCTAATGAATACGGCTGTTAGACTAAAAGAATCTGATGTTTACTAGGGCCTTATTCTTCATACCTCAAACCAAGAAAGACACTTTTCTTTCAAAGCTGGAGTTACCCCTTACTATCAAACTTCATCCATCGAAAACTCAATTTGTTTAGAGGACATTTTCGTCCCTCGAATCTTAGCCCATCAAAGCTGCTATCGACCGTGCAGGTTAAATTACATCACTAAATATAAGGAGTTTCCAGTTCTTGTTCCATATCGAGTCATTTTTTTTTAACGAAGGGTGGGGTTTTTCCCCAGCACTTGCTGCACAATTCTTATTTTTATGTTACTAGAAAATCTAATTTTTCAAAACCACACCGAAACAGGTTCTTATGACAGTATTAATCATTTTTGTAAGTCGTTTTTCGAAAGTAGATTCTAGAGTGACTGATCTATCACTTACCCAAAATGTTTTCCAAAAGTAAATTTATAGTGAACATTTGGGAGTGATGATTGCTGTTTCTATTTTGGGGTAATGCAGTCAACACCAATAAATACACACACTTTTATCTGACTTAAGTAAACCTTAGTTTCTATTAACTTTTTGTATGACCAAGAAGACCGCAAAAAAGGTTTTGAAAATGCAAATAAACGATTTTTAATCTCACTTAAGCGTTTAATTAAAACGAGAAACCTAGCAATTTTTATCACTACGAAAAGCAATCATTCAAAAGTTCTCAATTTTGTTTAAATAAATTCCAAAAGTCGATCAAAATGGAATAAAGGAGTAAAAATATATTTGGACAACGACACTACAATACTTACTTTTTCTTCCTTAAGATGTGAAAATAAGTTCTGAGTGGTGAAAAATAGGGATTGTAAGTACGAACTGTGTTTTTTTTTTTTTGGGACCTACCGATTTAAATTAACGAACTAATTTTTTTTTTTTTTGAATTTATTTTATATGTTCTGAAGAAATCAATAATTTTTTTGTTGAGTGATTAGACTGGCTGGTTGAGTAATTGATGTTGTTGTTTGCTCTTTTTCTTGGTCCTAAGCTGTATCAATGCTGTTTTCTACTACTGTTGCAATGTCATTGGCATCAGGTAGAGTTTGTAAATTTTTGTGAAAATGCATAGCTAACAACGTTTAGTCATTACTTTTGCTTGCTGTTTATGTAGACCCCACATGTCAGCGATAGTTTCAGACTTAAATCTCCATTTATGTTTTCATTCATTTCGATGGCTTTTCTTATTATCTTTTAGTTGCAAGTGATTTTGCTGTTTACTGTTTCGGTCTCTCTCATCAATATATGATCACCCACAACTGCATGGTACGGAGCATGCTCCGCTGTTTTGAAATGGATCTTGGTCTCTTGGAGTTGTCCTTAAGAGTAACCAATTTTTAAGGCGGTGGTGTTTTTAAAGTAATTTTGATATCATATTTTCCGAAAATTTGTTTTAACTCACCCGGTATCCCTTGGATGTAAGATAAAATAAGGAAATTTTCCAAAAAACATTGTCAAAATAAACAGAACCCATTTTCTACTTATTTCAGCTTTTTTAACATTGAAGGCCAATGCATATTGAAAAAAATTAAACAAAATTTATCAATATCCCTTTATTTATGAAACATCCTCTTGGTTTCGCCTATTAACTGTTGTACTATTTACGATAAATAATTCAATTTTAGATAAATATATTCACTCTTTGTCTGACAATATCACTCATAATCCGCTCTACTCTTTACAATAAATATTATAAAGTATAATGTATCTTGTATTAAATAAAAATGTAATTTGAATCATTATTAATCATTCATGTCCGCATTGTTCATGCGCATTTTGGCAAAGTCCTCAAAAACGATGTTGTCATCGTCGTCTTGATAATGTCCTTTGTCATAGCGATGTTGTTCGATGGACTTCATTTTCTTCATTGCGTTGACACGTTTCTTTTCAACAGTTCCTAGTGAAAAAATAGAATACTTTGCTTTGTATGAATGGCTAGAGAAAACCATTTAAGAATATACCTGGAGCTGGTGTCAAAAGCTTAAAAGGAACGTCAGTCTGAATTTCCCCACCGAGTGTTCCCATGTTTAGCTTAACTCGAACTGAGTAAGATATCACAATACCGATTGCATCACCAGTTGACTTGCCTTCTTGAACCATGGTCGCAGAGGCCAAGTTTACATCCTCGTCCTTCAAGTGCCCATCGAGTGCAATACCTTAGATATCAGACATTGAAACTTTCTCCATTAATTCACCTATTGTGACTCTACTTACCGTGACGATCTTTGTTGCTAGAAGCCAATGGCACTAGATAGAATGTCTTATTCAAATTAGCTCCGGGTGTGATTGGACAGCCCTCTTTGGTTTCCAGAGATGCAACATGCTTGCTGAACTGAGCATTTACCATTGTAATCTCAGTATGCTGAATAATAAACACCTTGATGTTTTGCACCTTCTTTTTGGAGTTGTTGTTGACTTGCATGGTGGCCGCTACTTTCTCTCCGTGATAGTAGATCTCCCTGTCCAAAGTAACTTCCAAACTTATCTTTCCATTGGAGAAAGTAAATCCTTTGCTGACCAATGAACTTGGTAGTCTCTGTCCACGAGTTGGTGGAGCATACTGCAACTTCTTGATTACCAAGCTAACCATACTCCTCTTATGTTGTCTGTCGTCCTCTGAGTCGGCAACATACGCCCGAATAGTATACTCTACTCCGAGTGGCTTACCATTGTCATCGCCTTCCTGCTGCAATGTTACAGAGCTTGGCGAGCAAGGTGGGAAGTGGAATGTAAATGGGTAAGCATTAGCACCCAGCTTTCGTACAAGTTTCTCCTGCATGGGAGTCATTTCCATGTTAGAGTTGACAACAGGAACAATCTGATCTCGGCAGAGAATCATTTCTTTCGAAAATTTGACACCCATGACTTCATCTTCCTCGCGTCCATAGCGATAGGTTGTTACCAACTGCCCGAAAACTTTACGATTTTTCAAATAATCAGGATCCACTACGATAACTCCATCGACAGGATCCACATAATCCAAGTGATCAATGAAATCACGACGACCCAAGTAGAAGCAGACTTTTCCGTTAGGAGTCGCTTTTTTAAATACTTTCACCGAAACAACCATTTTCACTGATGGACACTATTAAACTAAAAGTTCAAAACCACAGCTAACCCAGAAATAGTCTCCCGGGGTGTGTTGTAATTGGATTACAAATGAAATTTAAAGGTGAACTGAAACCTGTGCACTATTTTCTTAATTTGTTTTTCACTTTTTCCCGGAATGTCTGTTTTGAAAGCTTAGGCAGCAATGCATTTGCAAAGGGGTTGGACACTATCTTATATACCTTCGCCACTGCAAGGGTTTCTTTTCCCCCTCCAGAGAGGCTAGGCAGAACCGCGTAAATTGGGGCTAAGTGGATTTTCTGCTCGCATAAGATATCGAACATTAACACACAAACACACACAAATGGGTGGAAATGCTACCATATAACTAAGATTGAAATGCTAATACCCTGTTTTGCGTTGGCGGTGCCAAAATGTTCACAATAAAAAAGAAAAAGAAGAGGGTTTGGGCATTACACGCTTTGGAAAATTATTTAAAAAATGAACTACAACAGTCTTAACAAAATGAAAAAAATAGAAGCCAAAACAAAAATAAAACGTCACTCACAAAAACATGACTAAACATATGCATAGTTAGGTTCATTTGCTTCTAACACCGTAAACAATCCCTCTCTTCACAATTTTGTATTGATTTTCTGTTATAACTTTGTTAAGAAAATCAATTACCATATTTGTTTGGAGCTAAAGGACTTTACAACCAACACGTCACCGTAAAATTTGTTTGAATATTTTTGTCAAAATGTTTAATTCTTATACGACACAACTGATGTCACTTCTAACTCCTTCTACTCTAACCAACAACTGCATCTATGCACCTTCTAGTCTGAGGTATAACTACTGTCTTGAAGTCGGATACAACGACATATTTGGTATAGCCAGTAAGTGTAGGTAGATATTCTGCGCTGCAAATTCAGAATAATAAAATTCAAGGCGGAACATATTACTATTTATCATCGTCGATCTAATTAACTTTTCAATAGGTGCATCATCGTGTTTGATTAAGACGACAGCTTAAACATTCAAAACAATCTTGATTTATGGCAATGTGAAAGATTTTATGGGCATAAAAGAAAACATAAAAATGGTAACTACATTCTTTGTACAAAAAAGTTTTCAACTTCATATTTTATACGAAAATTGTTTTTAAACAGTCATGAGTTATGAGAACGTAGCGGAACGAATATCAATTGTGTTACCGTGGAGCTGCACATTTACAATCTATACATGAAATTGGATAGTTAATTTTTGTCGCGTTGCCACTTCCAGCCTTCCAATCTAAAGGAAGATTTGAGAACTTGAAGATAATTGTATCAATTGGTTAAAAAGCAGACCACTTCACCTTGGCGAATAAATAAGTAGGGTGGCACAACAGAACGAGGAGCCCCGGGGCCTAGCACATTTCTGACAACCATGACTTGTGAGGGAATGGAGGGGACACACAATTTTCTGCCGATTCCGAACGGCGAATTGAAAACCCGCTTTTCATGGCAGTGAATTTAGTATCGGAGGATTTGCCAAATCCTCGCGAAAGGCGATACTCGTGGAAAAACATTTTTGCCTCTGTTGGGATTCGAACCCAGATCTCCGAGTTTTGCTGTGTTCCAATTTTTAATTGTTTTATATCGTTGATCAATGATAATAAAAGATACGTGGCAACGCGGGAAAAAATCGTTCCTTATCCGAATACACACCGACAGTAATGAGCAGCTCCACGGTCCCCAATTGATATTTGTTCCATAGCAAATTTGCATGACGCATGAGCTCCAATGATGTTGGCAAAGTAAATCCAATCTTTTTAAATTGTCTATCATCATTGCTTTTTCCATGCAAGACGCAAGTTTTCAATGCAATTGAATGATGAGCATAAAGAAAAAAGCGGATTTAAAGAAAAGTGTGAACTTTTTTCCGTAAAACAATTCTAAGCTTTATTTTGATACCAATTTATGTCAAGTGGTGCTGGTGACGTAATGGTTGGAGCATATACATATAAACTATAGTATTATTTTGTAGACTTCTGGACTGGTGACGAACCTATTACCGCCGGTCCAACTTACCAGTATCTGTTCCAAGCTATTGGTTTCCGTTTCACCATTGTGTGCAGAAAAGAGAATGATGCACCATGGGTATGTCCTGCGGTCCATAACATTGTTAAATCGCCTTTTGAACTAACTATAGTTTCTATATACTATGGTTGGCTGTTACGTGAAAGGTTAGAGATTCGAATCCCATACCGCCTTTCGCGAAGACTTGGCAAATTCTCCGATAATAACTACACACTACCATGAAAAACGCTTCCTAACTTAGCCGTTTGAAGTCGGCATACAATTGTTGGCCCTAGTATTGCTGAACCCTGAGGTTTTCATAGCTTTGTTGCACCACCCTATTCATTTTGATTTCATAACCATAACAGACATTATAGCTTTAAAAAGTCGATATCTTTCTGGCGAAAGATCGAATTTCGAAAATCGGACTGAAGCCAATTACTTCCGGCGGGATGTTTTAAAAACGAATTGAAAACTCCAAGTCATGGACACGTTCACGCGGTGTTCGGTTACGGTTAAATGGTTGGAAATACCGTCTCAGCACAAAAGTATAAAAAACTACAAGATTTTTGTAACTGAAGTGTTTCAATGGTCTATTTTGGAAATAGTTTGACTTTCAAGCAATTGTTTGTTCTTTACGAGTGTAGGCATGTGCCCTTGTAATATCTTTTTGTCACCTATTTTCTGGAGAACCGAATATGAAATGAATTAGGTAATTTTAAACTGATAGCTTGCATTCAACAAAATTGGTATATCTATACGAAGTGACAAGCATATGCTCAAAATCGTCATTTTTTTCGATTAACTAGAAAACAAAAATTATTGTTAAATTAGTAACTACGGAGCTTAATTCAAACTTCGCTTGAATATTAACTAAACTAAGAAAAAACCACCTCAAATCTGAAGATTATGGCATTCGAAGTACGGTATTCATTACTTTAGTTTCAAAGTATGTTTTTGCTATTTCGTCAGAAAAAGAAAAATATTATAAATCATTAATGAAAATAACAACTAAGCATTGCTGGTTACAATACAACTATGAATTTTAAAAGTAAGAAACAAGTTCCTTAATTTTATTAAGGACCAATTTTTGGCTATCCTTATGAACAAATTGATTATCGTTCCAGCATTGTTTTTCGTTGAGTGGCTAAAAGTTATGATCTCATGCCATCAAGGCTTAAGAGGCCTACTTTATAAATCCAATCAGAAATCATAATACAGTACGGACTCGATTAACGCAACTAATAGAATTTTGGGCAGTTGCAGTAACCGAGGTTGTTGCACTTACTGGGTCATATTTTCTGTATGAATTTTTAGTAAAAGAGGCGTTCAGACTATCCAATTTGTTTGTCAAGCGTCGAGTTTGTCAAGCAAATTTGTTAGTGTGAACTCTCCATCAAGTGGCTTGTCAAATTTGTTGGATGTATTTGAAATTTTTTTGATATTTTTGCAAGTTGGACAACACGTTTGACGAATGTGAACGCTACTCGTCAAACTTGCAAGAAATTTCATTTCCCAAATAATTTCAAGTACTGCACATCGCACGGAAAGACTATTTTTTCTTTGCTGGGTACATTGAAAGTGGAATTAACCTCTTTAGTCCCAACTCATTTCTTATAAGCGCTGCTCCTACTTTGTCCTCCATGGTTAAAATTCAAATCAGAAGGGAGTTTGACGATTTGTTTGATGAGTGTGAACGCTATTTTCCGTCAAACTATTCGTCCAACAAATTTGACAAACAAATTTGATAGCCTGAACGCCCCTAAACACTAACAAGATCGCAACTCACTCAAATAAACACAGTTGCATTTTATGTTCTTTTCATGTTCTTGCAAGAAATATTGTTCAGATAAACTAGTTGTAAAATAACGGCACAGAAATAAAGAATCAAAAGAAGAACGTGAATATAGAAAACGGATAAATAAACACATGAAGTTGCACTTATCGAGGTAGCTTTTTTGAAAAGTTGCACTTATAGAGTCAAGACGTGTTAAAATTTTATTGTTGCGAAAATCGAGGAGTTGCGCGAATCGAGGGTTGCGCAAACCGAGTCCGTACTGTAAATCTCTCTTGGTTTTAGCAGCAATAAATTTACAGCGTCGAGTTCTTTATCTTTATACAACTGCCAACATTGATTGTATATTTTTTCACAAAAGCTTCATTGTTGCCCAGAATCTATATCAGATATCACACTGTTTCAGATTATTGCATATCATCACACTCAGTCTTCCGATAGTGACCTATTTCACCAATTTATAAATTTGTGATTACAAGAATTTTTAACAAATTTTATATTTCTTTTTATTAATGTTGATGTCTACAATTTGGCAATTGAATTTTACAATGGGAAATTTGTGCGAAAATTTCCTTTTTTCTTTCACTAACACAAAATTAAAGCTGTAATTTACTGGGAACAAACCTTTTAAAATAAAATTTGTTTGTGAGTTACCATTTCACCAAAGTAAATAGATTCACAAAATGTGTTCAGTGACCTATTTCACCAAATGAAAGTTACAACCACAAATTTGTACTTGTAGTTTACAATTACAAATTTGAAAGCCCTTTTGTTGTTTCACCGAATTCAAGATCTTACTTCACAAACTAGTGATCAAAAGATAAAATTATAGAAACAAGAGTATTGTTGGCCAGAAGTGTTCAAAGTTCCAGCATCAAGAACTTGTTATCCCCAACAGTTTTTTCATAATACTAGTTGCCACTTTCATAAAAGAAAAAATAGATAATAAGAACAAAAGAAAAAGTTGTTGACTCCAATGCATGTCGATAAATCCATGGTACTGTCCTCCATTCCACAGCCAACGCAAAGCTGTTAAAAATTGCTGCCTTGGTGTAAAAGCACATTTCTTTTAAAGTCAAGTGGACTATTTGTGGTCTAGCAATTAAAATTACTTCCACTGCCTTGAATCGACTTGAATCGAAAATTTTTACTAGAGTGAAATAACTCAAATAACATAGCTGATGAACTTTTTTTTCATATAAAAATATCAAGACCTTAGCGCTATCGCTATGCTTTGCCTTTGTCTTGAAAACATTTTTGTAACAAAAGCTACACGTTAACCTTCCCCTGTAGAATATTCTAATAAGCTGAACAAAATTTATAAATTTAAGTACTTTGGTGAAATGGAAATTCACAAATTGCTGTTATATTAACAAGTTTGCTTAAGCTACGTGTACACGATTGCCTGATCTGCAAATATTGCCAGATCTGTCAGTGAAAAATTTGTCTCGAATGGCTGACAATCGTGTACACACCAAATTAGTTTGCAGAAAAACTATTTGGCTACTAATTTGTAGACAAATATTTGCAGATATCTGGCAATCGTCTACACGCAAGCTGACAAACGTGTACAGTGTACAGGTGTACAGTGTACACACCAAATTAATCTGCAGAAAAATTTGTTCATCAATCATTTTGAAGACAAATTGATTTGCAGATGTGGCAATCGAGTGTACACAAATTTTGTTCATTTTCTGACGTTTCTGCAAATGTCTGGCAATAAATAAAATTGCAGAACCAGTTTGAAGAACATTTGCAAATTTATTCATTGGCAGACAAATTTGGCGATGTAACAATGAGATGAAAATGAATTTGCAGATTCATAAATAAATTTGTGTGTACAAGGTTTGCAGAAATCTACAAATATGTGCAAATCTATTGCCAGCTATTTGCCCAAATTAGTTTGTCGTCATTGTCAGCCAAATATTTGGCAATAGATATGCATACATTTGTATGTATTGTATATTTGTATTTCTGCAAACCGTGTACACACAAATTCAATTTTCACCCTCATTGCCAGCTCATTTTTAAACATTGTCAGACGTTTGCAGATCTGACCATGATTGTCAGACCTACCAATCGTGTATACACGTAGCTTTTGGATTAAAAAATTGAAAATGTGAATTACATGTACTTGTATAGAAATATTTTTTATAAATTGTTCTTAAGAATAGGTACCTAGATTATTACGCAAAAAAAAAAAAAAATACTGCCAAACGCTTAACTAAGGGGCCAGTTATAGCGATCAGGGAAACGAATCAGGAAAAATTTTCAAATGGAATAATAACTATTTTTTCGTTACAATTGAATAACAAATGTTATACCAATAAATAGTAAACAGCCCAGAGAATTTTTTTTGTCAAGAAAATGTTCAGTTGAACAAATAATTTGCCGTAAAATTGTATTTTTCTATTTTCCTGATGGAATTGGAACAGAAAAATAGAAAAATACATAACTTAAAATATTTGTTCTTTTATATCTTTTTTGGACACAAGAAATTCTTTGAGTGATTTGCCATCGATTGGTATAACATTTGTTATTCAATTGCAACGAAAACATAGTTATTATTTCATTTGGAAATTTTTCCTGATTCGTTTTCCTGATCGCTATAACTGGCCCCTAAGCTCGAGAATGTAAAGTTTCCCCGGATGTCAATCTGAGAAGTCCCGCCTAGTTGTAACTTTCATTTTGTTAAAATAGACCACTGGTAGAAAAAAAAAAAAAAAAAAGATTTCGAAAAAACTACAAAATGAAATTATAGCTGTTTTTGTGCTGTTTCGCCTAGTTTTTCGTTTTAAAGCCTGCGGCTGAGGCAGATACATGTACCTGATAGTGATCTTAAACACACACACTCCCTGTCAAATTTCAAAATATGATTTGGATTGCAGATGGACATTCAGTACTTCTGCAGGCACAATCCAACTTGTGAACATTTTTAAAGCAATAAAACGTCATCAACCTCCTTCAGTTAACGAAAAAGAAATTCGACCTTTTTTCCCTTAAGTTATACCCAATTTTTTTTATTCTAAAAAGTTCATTTACCTACCCATTTGTAGAAAACTCGTTTTTCGGGTTAGCCGATTATTATCATTTCAAATTGTAATGGAACAAATTGTTATAATTATTTGGCTTCGAATTTTTATATACTTTGCTGGACAGGGCCACTATTAGAATAAGCAGGAGGTATCCTTATGACTATGGATAGTCTTCCAGCTGACATAATTTTTCTATTCGCTTTCAACGCTCATAGGGGAAAAATTCCTGTTTTTTTCTTTTCCTGGTCACTATAAAAAACTGACCCCTAAAATTTCTTTTTTTTACCTAAAAAAAAAAACACGGAATTGAAGAATAGGGCATTAGGAAAAATTTACATGTCTATCAATACAAGACAAAGCGGCCACATTTGACATTGCATATGTATATGTGAACCGAAATAATAACTGTGTCAAGACAATAAACGAATGAAATTTTTCAATAGCCTTTTCAATTTCTCGTCTAATCGAATTAAAAAAAAGAGAAGAAATAGTTTTCTATTTATATGTGCAAAAGGAGGTATAGTAAAAAGTCATAATTTCTAACAAAAATAAACGTAACACACATTGACAGTTCTGCATTATGCTATATCAACTTCAACTGTATCAAATCACTTCTCCCTCAATTGAAATAATAGACAACAAACCGAAGGCTGTCTACAAAACGCATATCGTTATTGTGATTTGTGACTAAGGGCCTGTCAGTCTTTATGCGTTGCGTTTGGAGCCATATCGATTTTTTATTGATATTTAAACTCAAAGGAAAGAAAAATCGACACTTGCATACATTAAAGAAGCCATTGATGTGGCGGATTTATCTCTAACTCAAGTGCAATTGGTAAATGAAATTAATTACACAGACATACTCGTGTGTGTTTGCAGTACTAACAGTTTTCGGTTTTGCTTTTTTTCCCTTTTTTTGCTTTTACGTTTGCAAAAGAAAAAAATTAGATTAACTTAAGAATGTAACAATTGCAAAACATTTATTGCTACGGAAATATTATTAACAACCACATCTTAGTGGGCAAGCACGCAACTAAGTGTGTATTAGCCGAATGGCTAAGAAAGATTAGAAAAAAGCATAAAACTAAATCAATAGTGAAATGACAATTTTGCGGGACTTTCATGACTTTCATCGAAACTATTTGTGCTAATTTTATGGCCGGCCCTTGAATTTAGGGGTTAAATTATCACCAATAAAGCCCCAAGGTATTGATTTGAAGGGAATCGAATCGGTGTAAATTTAATTTCATGACAAATTGGCGAGGCCGACCGACACACGCCGCGAGGAGACGCAAGGAGCTGAAAAAAAAGGTGGATAAGGCAAAGCATTTACTGAATAGTGAAAATGCAAAATTCATTGCAACCGTTTATTGAGTGAGCCATTACAAAATCGAAACTGGCAAATAAAAAAGGACACAATTGTCCATTTTTTCAGTCCGCAGTTTTAAGTGTTAATTTTTACTTATGCAGGGTGTCCTAAAAGGGGTGTAATTTTAAATAGCCTTTGGTCATAGCTTATTGTTCTCCCAAACCAAAGCGTTTTTTAGTTGCAACGTGGCAGAAACTCTGTTGACTGCATTTTATCGCAGCGAGTAGGTATTACAAAGGTATGGAATAGTGTTGGTAGCATTATAGGGTTGGCACTCTCTTATTCATATAGGTACTTCGCTATGTTAACATATTTTGAGTTGAAAACAAAAAATGTGAAAACCACGCTAATAGTAAGTGGTTTGATTTAAGCTTCAAAAACAAATTGATATTTCTAAAGTTCTTCACAAAAATCGCTGCCATAGTTCGCACTACGAAAACTTTTTTGGATCGTCGTGAAGCTGATGGATGAATTTGAGCTGTCGATGTGAAAAATGGAGCTCGAGCACGTTGTTCAAGAACAATTCATAACATTGCTGTTGTTCTTAGTCTCGAGGAAAGCTCCATTCACCGTCGATATTTGAAACTTGGAATTCAACAAACGACATTATACCGAATTTTGGTTAAAGATTTATGTCTTAAAGCTTTTAAATTTCAGTTAACACAAAAACTCCAGTCTATCGACCATAAACAACGTCGTTTATTGCTTTGGAATTTCATTTTATTAAAAATAAATGAAAATAGTTGGCATCACTTATGATCTTGAGTTTACCTCGAAGGCTACGTTAAAAAGCCGTTCGAGCTCTGAGAGTTAAAGAATTATTGCTGAAGAACAACTTCTCCATCATCAACGAGTGCCTGTTTGCTGTCGTTTTTGGTTTGTAGGAGTAACTTGATCTTAGGTTAAAGTGGCTGTTAGCTCGGCTAACACACTTAGACCCGTTGGGCCCATTGTGATTAACTTGACCTTACATTTTCGAAAATGAGACTAAAACAACTGTTATGTTAAATGAACTGCGCTTTATTATTCAAATGACTTTAAATTGAAAGATATTGATGCGGACGACGTTTGTTTTCAAAAAAATAAGGGGTACCTGCCATAAAAGCAACCATATTGTTGCTCTCTTATTTGAAAAATCTGCTTGCGCTGTTATTTCTCGAATATGCTATCATAACTGAGTGTTATTCAACACCGTTACACTTTTTTATTTGAAAAAAATTCTTTGAAAAAAGAAGGATTAGGTTTACAATGAGACCCATAATGGATTCAAGACCTCAAAGAAGGAATTCTTGAGACTATTGGGGACACACAATAGCAAATGTGCCAATTAGTGAGGAACAATTTCATGAAAAGGTGGTACCGGTGGCGTGATAGTTAGCATGTCCACCTGATAATCCAAAGGTTCGAAGTTCGAATCCCAGCAGAGGCCTGGGATTCGCTTTCGCGAGGAATTGGCAATTCTTCCGTTAGTAAATTCATTGCCATGAAAAGCGCTTTCTCAATTAGTAGTTCGGAACCGGCAGAAAATTGTAGGTCCCCTCCATTCCCTCACAATGCATAGTTGTGAGAAATGAGCTAGGCCCAGGGGGCTCCTCGCTCTGTTGCGCCACCCTATTTATTTTTTATTTTTTATTTCATGAAAAGATAATATGTTCCTGCAAGCAAGTCGTTCGGCTAATATTGAATCAATATTGATGACAAACCCTTTTCTTTGCAATGAAACAAACATCCAACGTGTCTTTAAAAAAAAAATGGCTCTTTTCGTATCAAGATGAATTTTCTTGTTGCAAAACCTAAGATTGAAGACTAAGTCTTTGACTTAGAATGTCCTGCATTTTCTCCTATCAAGTTACAGATAGGTACTTGGCGCAGACATGATGAGAGCTGGTAACTTAGGTTCCTTATCATGGCAGCGCTCTTTGGCCGTCCTATTAACATCTGGAAAGCTATAACAAATAGAAGGTTGATCTGTCTGGTAGTACAATGGACCGGTATTTATAGGTCTGATTGATCCAGCATGTATTTTTGAAACCGCCATCAGAAAAAAAATCCTTGGACACAAAAACAAAGAAAACAAAAATACTTATCCAATTGTATTAAAACAAAGAACTCGATTATATACTACACGATGACATGCATCATGTATTTTATCAAAACAAAGTCTAAATTGCTTACTTTGCCTTTGTGGCATTTTGAGAAAAAAAATTGAATACCTTTAAGAAGCTTTTTTGGCCAAATCTCCGATTCAAGCAAAAAATGTTATCGAAAATCCTTGTCAGTGGATAAAAAATCATTCATATACGCCGAAGAATTAACGTTTCTTAGTCATTTTTAAAAGACATATTTGAAATAGTTCGTTCAATAACAAACTGCCTTATCATCTTATGAAACTTCCGGTTTATCTTATACATAAACCACCAAAAGTGTTCGCTGTTAAAAACTCATGTCCCAGCTATGCTTTTCCATTGCATACTTATCAACAAACTTATACAGCTAATTTTTATTGCATAGTTCTCTGGTCAAACCATGTACACAAACCATTTTCCGATTTCACTCACAATTGTGTACACAAACCACTTGAAACGGGAAAAAATTGCTGAAAAACACTCTTTTCTTTTTCTTACAGATTTTATTTCACAGAATGTCCGCAACATTTTTCACCCCCGATCGTCATGGTTACAATTTGAAATTTTCTCCTTTCGACAGCAATCACATTTTGCTGGCCACTAGCCAGCTTTATGGACTTGCAGGTGGTGGAACTCTGTTCCTGCTCGAACTTCGATCTGACAATGTCATAGACGAGATTTGCAAATTTGAATGGTCTGATGGTTTATTTGACGTTGCATGGTGCCCATATGAAGACAGCATAGCTGCTACTGCTTCCGGCGATGGAAGTATCCAAATATGGAATCTCGAAGAGAGCGAGAAGTCTTCAAAACCCATGATGACCTTGTCGGAGCACAAAAACGAAGTCTACAGCATAGATTGGGGCGAGCAGTGGAACAATCATCATATTTTGAGTGCCAGTTGGGACGGATCGATGAAGCTCTGGGACTCCCATCGGCTGAGTTCGGTTGCCACATTTGTGGGTCACTCAGATCTCATTTACTGTGCCAAATTTTCACCCCTTTTAGCAAATATCTTTTGTAGCGTAAGTACTGATGGACACATGAACTTATGGAATTCTTTAGATTTTTCAGGTAAACCATTGATCAGTGTCCCAGCCCATGCTGGAGAGGTGCTCAATTGTGACTGGAGTAAATTTGACAGGAATGTGCTGGTGACCGGAGGGTCGGATGGTGTTGTGCGTGGCTGGGACTTGCGGAATCTAAAGGAACACACTTTTGAACTGTACAGTGGAGAGTTTGCTGTAAGACGTTTGGCTTTTTCACCTTGTTCACCAGCACTGCTGGCAGCTGCTAATTATGATTTTACAACAAGGTAAATTTGCCGTAGCTAATGGAGTCAAAAACCAATTAATCACAAGTGTGCTATAAATAAATTAAAGAATTTGGGACCTCAGCCTTAAAAATGAAGCAATCGAAACGGTCGCAAAACACTCAGAATTTGTATATGGCCTTGACTGGAATTTAAACAACCCTTATCAACTAGCTGACTGTGGATGGGACTCCGTTGTTAATGTCTACACTCCGGAAACTTTGAAGAACAAAAGTATTAGTTAAGCTAAGTACTAAGTAGACATGTGATATTATGTAAATATAAATATTTATTTTTAAAATGTGATCTCTAATAAGATGTATTGTGATATATGAAAGTAGGCTAAGTAGCTTGAAATGAGAATACCAATATAATTGTAAATTTATAATGAGAGAAAAACTTGTTTGTGTATAAAAAGATGTAGGAGAAGTAAACATCAGTCATCATGCTCCAGGTGTGTGATTTTTTGAATGATTGTACGGATTTTGTTTGTGATTTTATAACAAGAATGATAGAATACGAGAGTACTTCGAGTTGACAGAATGTTTTCGAGTTTGATGAGCTGAAACTCTTGTTTTTGATAAACCGAGATAATTATGAGAATTGTTATTGTTTATTTGGACTGAAATATGTGCTTGATTATTTATTTTAAATTTGGTAGTCGTTACGTCACGGTTAGAGTCTAAAACGATTGACAAATGGACTCCACGCATAGTCTTGTACTCTGTCATTCTTGCCTTCACAATTGTAGGACTAGAAATTAGAAAATTGTCGATTAAAACGAGGTTCGTTTACTTTATACACTTTATAATAGGGGCCAGTTATAGCGATCAGGAAAACGAATCAGGAAAAATTTTCAAATGAAATAATAACTATGTTTTCGTTACAATTGAATAACAAATGTTATACCGATCAATAGTAAACAGCCCAGAGAATTTTTTTTGTCCAGAAAATGTTCAATTGAGCAAATACTTTGCCGTAAAATTGTATTTTTCTATTTTCCTGATGGAATTGGAACAGGAAAATATAAAAGTACAAATTAAACAGAAAATATTTGTTCTATTATATCTTTTTTGAGCACAAAAAATACTTTGAGTGATTTGCCATCCATTGATATAACATTTGTTATTCAATTGTAACGAAAACATAGTTATTATTTCATTTGAAAATTTTTCCTGATTCGTTTTCCTGATCGCTATAACTGGCCCCATAGGTACAAGGAAGAAATTGCTTTTCTCTCGATTTTTAAATTTTATTTGACATTTTATTTACTTAACATGGCTTCTTTTTAAATAAACTAGGTATTTAAAAAAATGCTATTAAACTGGGTAGTTTCCTAGGAAATTGATCAGTAGTAGTTGACAATAAAAACTTACAACTGATTTTGAAATGATTTTTTGAAATAAAAATTGTTATGTTTTACTTTTGAACACATTGTTTTTTTTTTTTTTGTAAAATCACGAAAACTTATTTTCTAAGTGCGGTTGTAGTTTTTCTTAAGTGCTTACATTAGCTTCACTTGTAAAAATGTGTAATGGGGCCTGTTGCCTGTAGTCTAAATTTGGGCACAAATTCTGTACCATGCTTACAGTAATAATTCTATGAACTATATACAATACCAACCATACAATAAGAAAAATGATATAATATATATTGAAAACTCCTTGATACATTTTTTAAAATTATATTGAGTGACTGAAATACCCATTGTAAATGCGAGAAAAATACATACATATACAATATACATAAATGTATTTTATCTTTTGGAAAGTCCAAAAAGAAACAAAGAGCAAGAAGGGGACACATCGGGAGCTGGAAGAAATGTCAGCTCGTATTCTATTTATGTGAAGGATTATTTCTTTATGATGTAAATTTTTTTTTTGGGAAAACTCTTAGAACGGTACCCCCCTAAGGACCGTGTTTTAATAACCGACTCCATTTGAAAAATCGATTTTTGGGTCGCTGGGGCTTCAAGGTTACGTCCAAGGTCAAATTCAAGGTCACCATCGGATTCCTCGTCGAAAAATACGTCGGAAATAGGGTCTTTGATTTTTTTTTAACGCATATTCTGCCACATTTCCAGGGGTTTCCATACTTTTGTCGCACCCTGTATATTGTGAAGAGCGTTAAACTTTGTACTCAGCCTCAAGGTCGTGAGCATTTTAAAATTTAAAATTGGTGTAGCTTACGCTTGGTTGTAAACCAAAAAATGATTACAGTACAGCCTCGCTAGTCCGGACACATATGGTTTCTACTGTGTCCGATATAGCAAAACGTCCGGACTATAAAGAAAAACAATGGACAACCGAGAACTTTTTAAAACCTTTTTATTACAAATAGAAAAACATGCACAAAATTTAAATATATACATATATGTATATGCGTTTTAATTTTTTCTAAAGACTGTGTTATGTTTCAATTGACACCAAAAAAATATGCCTTATCCTTAAAGAAAGCTTACGATGAAATGTAACCGAGCCTGAAAAATCAACGACCACAAACATAAATTTTGAATTCGCAACGGTTAATATGTCTAGATTCTAGAGCCAAGTAAAAGCGACAAAAAAAGTAAGGGATTCCCCGTAATCGTAGGAACAAAAGTTTTTCCAAGAAACATGGTCAAATTATATATTTACATTGTACATGCATATTTTAGTATGCTGTCGGGATTGCAGAGTTAAAATTTTGAAAGTATCTGAGACATAGAGGTGTCCGGGCTAGCGAGTGTTCGGACTAACGAGGCTGTACTGTAGTTTACTACAAGCATAAACTTGAAAAATACCAAACTTAAAAGCTATATAAAACTAAAATTAAAGACTGTTTAACAGGAGGGTGTTGACTACCCTTATGATGTCTAAAACGCACTGCAGGTGATAGGAAATAAGGAGAGGATAAGAAAGAAGATACCGATGCACATTATTTTTTAATTTCTGTGCATTGTAATGCGTGGGGAAAATTGTGTTAAGTAAAGCATTTCACATCCGGGTTGAGCAACTTAACAATAAATCTCTGTACTTTGCCGTACAACAAATGGGGCTGAAGGGAGAACTGATGCTTCTTGCATCAGGGGTAGGGATGAAACTGGTTAATTCACTAGAACACTGTTTGTAAAAATAGCGATACAAAGAGAGAGCCATGAAACTTTACAACGATGTTAAAATTGAATCAACAATATGTCACCTATCAACTTAAATCTTCTATGATAAAAAAAGGGTGGAATTTTCTCTTGATATATCTTGGTCAATTTTAAAACGGAAATTTAATTTGCTGTTACAGAGAACACTTAAGACCACAGCGCGGTTGTGTGGCCAGCACTCACGTACGGTTCACAATCAACGCTTTCTGAGGTCAATACGGAATACCTCGAGAACTGATCACTTGTAAAAGCAGGGAAGTACAGGAGTTGTGATATTTCGGGACATGATGCTTGTAACGCCGAAATATGAGAATAACAAGAAGAGCAACTTCGTGTGATTGACGACAAAATTCCGTATACGTAGTGTATACTTTGTATTTCACCATTTTTGTCTTAAAGTCTGTTCCGAATACTCCTCAGAGCCGGTTAGTGTCCGACCGAAGCTTCGGCTTCGGCCACATTCGGCTAAAAAAACTACAATCTAAAAACTAAACCTTCAAAAATCGGCCGAAGTTTTGGCCGAAGCCGAAGGTTTAGTTTTTAGTTGTCGTGCGTGTTGGTAGGCGCTGAAAAAAAATTCAATTTCGTTTTTCGTAGAAATAAAACCGTCATGAATGCACAAGAACTGGGCAGTCACATTATAAGTGCAAAACAAGGACAACAATAGTCTAAGTGTATGGTTGTCGTGCGTCGTGGTTGTATATGGAATCTAAAGAACGGTCGCTCAAAGCCATCTATGCATCACCCGGCGCTCTAAAAATTACAGGAGAATGCAAGTACGCTGGCGGATACATAGATGGCTTTGAGCGACCGTTTTTGTTTTCGATAGTACTATAGTTTCCATTTACCTACAATGGTCGTGGTAGGTATTAAAAAAAATTTAATTTCGTTTTTCGTGGAATGTAGAACCGTTATGAAAGGGACAGATCTATGCAGACAGGCGATCCAATTTAATTGGGGAAAATTTTGAGAAGTTACTATTTTTAGCTTACAACATCATCAGACTTTTCAATTTCGATTATTGATTTCATAAATTTATTTCTTATTATTTCTATTGAATTACTTTTTTCTTTTTTGCTATTTAAGGGTTGTTTGTTCTTTTTTTTTTAATTAATTTCAATAAAATATGGATATTGTTACTAGTTGATTTGTTATTATTTTTGAAAAGTTAATTAAAAAAATCATTTTTAGTAAATCTGAAACGAAAATTCTTCAAGTTATTGAAGCTTCGGCTTCGACTTCGGCCGAAGGTTAGTGTCAAGCTTTGTATATGAAATGTATAGTACTCTCACCGGATAGCTTTTTTTGTGAACATTGTTCGTCACTAGGGTGCGCCAACATCAGCGGAGAAGTTTGCGAAAAAAAGAATGCTCATGGTGGAATGTATGATGTTAGGCGCACATTTCTTATGGGTTAGAAAGAAAAGCATATAATGATGAAATTATTTATTTACTTATGCTTCCTGCTCTTACATATATGCACTCTTGTGGAATACATTCGAACTTTTGTGGACTACTTTCGAATTCAAGTTCGACAGTGCAAAAGGGGAAAGTGATAGTACTATACATTTCATAAACAAAGTGTCAAGCCGAATAATCGGCTTCGGCTTCGGCTTCGGCTAGAAACCGACCTTCGGTCGTTCACTAGAGCCGGTCGAATATACTTGGGTCTTGCCTCAATATTTCATAATGGGGATCGCTGGTGTATTTAGAGTTTCTATGAACTCATAGATGTCGCTGATGTCTCTTTAAAGTAATTTATTTTTTTTTTTGCTAGCTAAATTCATTCCGTTGTAAAAAAGACAAGTTTTAGTGGGAGTTCCAGAAAACAAAAATATTAAACGCACTCGAGTGGTGCTGTTAAAAGAAATCTTGACGGTTGTGATTGTCTTCCGACGCATGTGTACAGGGACAACGAAATTGATCAGTTTGAGCGAATTTGTACTGAAATTCCGTTCGATTTCTGATGAGAGACTGCTAAATTTTGGTACTGATTAGGATAACTCGATAACATGAGCGGTAATACCACATTCAGTCATGAGTTAATCGATAACATGAGCCATAATTTGTCCCCTGCTTAGTAGTGACAAAATCACCTCAGGTTCGTTCGTTGAACTTTACCCAAGGTTGACCTTGCTTTCCTTAACAAGCCCTATGAGTTGTCAAAAAAGTCTTTTTCTCGAAAAACGCTTAACCACAAATCCTAGGGCGACTTGAGGGCAAAACCAGAGATCAATAAACACTCAGTTTGACATTCAGGGCAAGTTTAAGTTTTTCAAAAAATGCTTTGTGGCGAAGACAGAGCGACACCAGGGTTTCAACGAACTAACATATTGAATTGTGTTCGACATACTTTTCAAAATCAGAAATTTTGGAGTGTAGAGGTGCTCAAAGAAATCGAAGAAGAGTAGTTATCTATATGTCTGTAGACATATAACGAGGCTAGCTGGGTCAGTAAAACATAGACCAGTGTTCAACTCAACTTCATCCTCTAAAGAACAAAAGGGAATGCATGCAATTTATTTTTGCACTCCTACCTAAAATGATGTTTTTTTTTACGGTCGAATAGGCTCTGGAGAAGGTGGCTCACGGGCCTGTAGCATTCACAGCCCTTGGAACGTAGGGTTAACCTGGCACTGGGTTTGGGTAACGATAAGGAATTAAGATCCTAGTGCAAATCAACTCAAATTTTAGTATTTCTCCATAAAGTCGTAAAAAACTTAGAGTATGTCATTCTGAATAAACTGCTGCGAAATAGCTAAGACCGAGGGTAGCAGAACTTAGTCGGAGAATGTACTCTTTGACCCGGTTGCTAAGCTCATAAGGCTCAAATAACATCAAAATAGAAAAGAACAAATAAAAGTTCGTACTTGCTTCCCATTCGCCTAGAGAAATATTTAGAATTGGTTAAGAATTAAAAGAAACTATTTTTACAGTCAATTAATTCGTTACTTCTCTTTAAATCTTTTTGTACATACTACCCTCGGAAAAGTTTCAAACGACCCCAATGCAAGTAAAAATAGGACTAAGTATTTGCCGAGCAAATTGGATAGCTTAAAAAAATTACCATCAATTTTGCTAAGGAATCTACCCAACCAAAATCAAAAACAGGATGTCCAAAAACATTTCATCGGTTCCATGATGCATCCAAATTCAAACAAACTACCAATTTTGGTGCAAATCTTCACAGTTCCCAAAAGTGTTTCTTAGAAATACCTTTTTGCACCTGGAATAAGACTGGTGCACCTTAAGTGAATCCCACACCGTCACTTAAAGCAAACACCAATCTGTTTGCTTCTTGTGTCGGATGTCGGTGCGGCGACGGAGGTGGCGGCTACGACGCGATGTCCAGTTGTTAGACCAAGTAGCATCCAAAATAAATATTTGTTTTTGGATTGGATAATACCTGACAGGAAAGTGGGAGATTCAACACATCTAATTGAAGGTTTCGTCAAAAAATTGCTATAATCCGCCAAGACGTATAGCCGTTCGTATAAACCAGAGAAGTAATTGTTATTTCGCTGGCTGTGAAAGCAAAAAAAAAAAAAACAAAGAGTTCCGACACAGAATAAGGAGCTTGTTTGGATGGTTGAACTGGAATCTTTTGTGAAAGGCCGAGTTTGAGCTTAAGTTCGCGCCCCCTTATTAAATCACGCATCTTAAGGCTACTCATAGAATGAAAGATTTACAATTTAATTGCAAACGAACGGCTACTCGGTAATTTTGCAGTCGAACGTCATAACTAATTGTGCAAATTTTATTGCCAACACAACGCGTATACAACAGACGCGTCATGACTTTTATCACAAATCGGCTGACCTACCCAGTTAGTGATGGCGATTGGCGACTCGCGATTTTCTGAGGAAGCACATCCACAAATGCTCAGCTCGGGTATGGTTTTAAGGTAGCCTGCAATAATTCAGCCGCTGGCGTCTTAAGCAAATTTCGCAAAACAAAAAAGTATTAGCTCCCGTAGACGATGGCACGGACTTGGCAGAGCAGAAGCCAACGAAATGCATACACACACCTCATCTGCGGTGTAATATTTTAAGGCCTTATTAAAATTCAGACTTTATGATCCTGACTCAATGCCAACCCACTCTACTGACTGTGACTACCTAACAACAGCAATGTGACGCGATTGCTCCAAAGTTCTCGCTTTCCATATATGAGCAAGTTTCCACGAATTTTATGTGAAAGGTCGTGGGGCTATGTTTGGTAGATGAGTGCGCATTTAATCTGGTGCGCGCATCCGCGATTTTAATAACCCCTTTGAGCCAAATATTCCACATATCAGGCGTTGCTAAGTGCCAAAAACTGTTAATGATTTTGCGCGCGCTCAGTCCTTTTCAGACAATAAAAAGTGGTAGATGGAGCACATATACAAAAACAAAAAGGGAGAACGTATACATAAATGGAATTCCTCGTTAGTAGTTCTTGACTTTGATCGGTACTGATGATCATCGGTGTTTTTGTCGTCCTTTTTTCATGTAGCCCCTCGAGGAGGTAGAGTTGCAAAATGTCTAGGTCGGTGCTCGTTCGGTCCAAAAGAGGCGTGCGACTCTGGCTATAATTCGTTTCGTTTAACAAAACAAAATCGGCGATTCATAATGGCAATGATCCGTTGCCGTCTTTCCGCCGGACCTTCTATAGAACTCATCATTGGGAGGCCGAACTGTAAGGCGATTAAAATTAGAAGATATGAGAAAATATTGTGAAGTGAATTTGTGTTGGTCTTTTCTTTTTTTAACTTTGTTCGCATTGGTGCCGCTCTTCGAAGTGGCGCGGCGGCCTTCCTGCCGTCGACTCTTTCGTAGCTGCCGACTTTGATTCTTAATTCAAATGGTTTTAGTTCCTTTTTTCGTTGTTGTTGTGGTTTGGTTCCTTTATTGGAGTGTTCGTTTATTTCGATGGCATATAGTGAGGATCGGTATAGGAGGACTTGAAGAAGTTATCGATACACACGTCCGTCGCCGTCGCCGGTCGGGTTAAGCCAAACCCTCTTATTACGTCTTGGCAAATTATGATGAGCTATTTTTTAGTTGGTAAGACAGAATGCTACCTCGCCTAATCATGTCTATGAAAGTGTGTTTCTTTGGCGGTTTGAGTTGAGTATTTGGTGCGCCAGAGTTCCTTTCGAAATTCCGTCTATTGAAACAGCTAAGAAGTCACCTGTTGGCAGTGCGGTCTTTTTTCAAAGGCACCAGAACTGGCAGCAGTAAGAATTGGCGAGATTTTTTAAAAAAAAATTTACCTAGAAGTTGGTTACTGTGTCGACCAACCGTTAGTTCAGTCCTAGAAATTGAAAAAAGTAAATGGGACTGTTAATTTTAAATATAGTTACGTCCGATTGCTTATCGCCTTTCAATTTCTGATGCCGAAATCATTTCCAATTTTTTATTTTTGGAACGAACACACCTACACGTTGAACTATACACATGTGTGCATTTACTTTACATGTAGTTTTCACCTAAGCGCACTTCTCTGTTTTTGGCAATGATTTATCCTCAGTCTGCTACGCACGAAAGGCCGCTCGCGATCTTGAAAAATAATACTTTATCCTGGCCAGTGCAGAGATGTTTATCGCATTGTGAAATGTGAATGGGTTCTGCAGATATATATCTTGTAGTAAAAATATTCTCCTGCGTCTCTCTGGACGTTTACTCTCTTATAATACATGAAAAAATAACCATGGCCATCACCATCGTATAACTATCCTCCGTTCAAGTGTTATAAATAAAATATTTCAACATTAAGCCGATTAAGTAAGTTTCCATGATGATGATCGTGATACGATCAGACATGCCGCTCATATGATGATAACGATGTTCTTGTGGATCGCCAAAAAAAGGCCTCTATTGAAAAACCTACACTTGATTTTGCTTTCCTATCTCAAGATCTTTTATTCGAACGTAAACGCATTTTACGCAAACATTTGTCCTCCCTCCGAAATAAGGGTATGCTAGCGATTGTTCAATGGTTTTTAACCAAGAGACAAGTGGTAAGTGTGATAAAGTTGAGTAAAAGTACATTTTGCAAGCGTTACCTACCCAATGTTGTGCTATTGTATGTATAGTGAGTAGTGACTACATTTTTTGCTTACTCACTTGCAGAGTTACCCACTTTCTTGAGCACTCATTCATCTTAAAATGGGTTTCAAGAATTATGTGATTTGAGGGTGGAGAGGTTTAAAAGTTCATTACAAAGGCGGGAGGTGATAAAGGAACAACTTAATTTGTTTTAACAATACCAGTGGATCAAATCCTCTTAAGTTGGCAGCTCTTTTCGTTTATGTTTTGATGGGAATCGATTCGATATTTTTATTTTTGATTTCCGAGTTGGCAGCCCCTTTCGTTGACAAGAAATTCCTTGACTGGACCCATATTACGAGTTACGAAACGTGAGACATAGATACAAGACTCAGAGCAACAATAGCCAACGCATAGACCGATTTTGAATGTTACTTTCTTAGGGGGGCATTACAGTTCGGGGTGAACCTGGGCCTCAACCAGCATCCTTCTGTAACGACTTCGATTTCGGGCGAGCTCTCTCCAGTTTTGTCTTCATCCACTTGATTGCACCACCTAAGACGAGGTCTTCCCATTCCGTGATATCCCTGCAATATGCTTTCGAAAACCCGTCGAGCCGGAGAGTTTGGGTCTATCCGCTCTACATGGCCCAGCCATCGTAGCCTTGCGATGCGTACTCTTCTGGCTATGCCCATGTCGCGGTACAGCTCATACAGCTCGTTGTTGTATCTTCTTCTCCACACATTGTCTTCGCGTACGGGACCAATAATCATTTCCTTTCAAAACGACCAAGGGTTTCCTCATTCACTTTCGATAAGATCCGTGCTTCCGCGCCGTAAGGCACGACTGATGAAGGTCTTATACAAAGTTATTTTGGTTTTTCTGGAGAGGGTTTTGTTTCTCAATTGCCTTCTTAACCCAAAGAAGCAACGGTTGGCAAGAGTAATTCTCCGTTTGATCTCCGCACTGATGTGTTGTCCGTGTCTACAGCGGATCCTAGGTAGACGAAGTCCTGAACTACCTCGAAGTTATGTCTGTCTATTGTGACGTTTTATCCAATTCGTCGATGTTCTGTGTCCTTGTTTGATGACAGCATATACTTTTTTTGCTCTCATTAACCATCAAACCCATTTTTGCCGCTTCTGTTTCAATACTCGCAAAAGCACCTATGACATCACACTTATTTCTTTCCATTACGTCAATATCGTCTGCATAGGCGAGTAATTGTACAGACTTTTGAAAAATTGTTCCTCTTCTGTTGACGCTTGAGTTCCTTACAATCTTTTCAAGTATGATGTTGAAGAAATCGCATGACAGTTTGTTGCCCTGCCTAAAACCTTTTTCGACATCAAAGGTCTCGTTGAGTTCTTTACCACCCTTGACGGAGCAGCGTGAATTCTCCAAAGTCATCCTGCATAGTCGTACGAGTTTTGCAGGGATGCCAAAACTAGACATGGCTCTGTAAAGCTCGTCTCTGTAGATACTGTCATACGCGGCCTTGAAATCGATAAAAAGATGGTGAATATCGATATTATGTTCTCGGGTTTTTTCCAAGATCTGCCGTTATGTGAAAATTTGGTCAATTGTGGACTTCTCTGGTCTAAACCCAATTGATAAGGACCTATCAAGTTGTTGACGTGGGGTTTCAGACGTTCACATATTACAGCAGACAAGATCTTATAAGCGACGTTAAGTAGGCTTATCCCTCTATAATTGGCGCAATTGTGGGGGTCTCCCTTCTTTAGGATCGGGCAAACGATACTGAGGTTCCATTCATCGGGCATGCTTTCTTCCGACCATATCATGCAGATCAGCTGGTGCATGCTCCTTTCCAACTGGTCTCCAGCTGTCTTGAAAAGTTCGGCATCAAGGCCATCTGCACCTGCAGTCTTATTTGATTTAAGTTTGCTTATGGCAAGCTTAACTTCCCCTAGGTCGGGAGAACGGCATTCTTGATCATCATCCAAGCTGAATGGGACAATCTGCCTGACAGCGAAATTTGTGTTCTCATCGCCGTTAAGCAGTCTGCAGAAATGATCTTTCCAGATCCTCAGTAGCGACTGTGACTCTATAACTATGTTTCCCTGCTGAGGCTTGAGTTGGGGGTTTGCCACCCTATTTTGAATTATGAATATGAATTCATGAAAATGTCAGAAAAATAACAAAACGAATGTCAAAAGAATTCGTAAATAACAGCGAGTACCATGAAACGTAATCAAAAAGCAAGTAAATTTCTGACGAGCATCGTAGTTCGTAATAAGGCGATCAAAAATATGATTAAGGTATTTGAAAACATTCCCGGCTATCTGGCAATTCCCGTAACATAATTTTGACTTCTAGGTAAGAATGGTCGCTTGAGGTCAAGTAACATTTAAGAATAACCGTACGGGAAGGTGCATGGGAAGGGAGGATGTAATATCTCCAAAAATTGCTTTGTACAATCCTTGAATGCCACAAGCATTGAATGACTAGCAAGCTACCTCGCTTTCTAGGGTCGAGTTGCCACATCAGTGATCGAGTGAGTGAGTATCTACTATTTTTTTTTTAATTCGCTCTATATTACACAACATCAGTCTGCTCTTCATCTATCGAATTCATTTCATTCCAATACTTATGAAAGAATGCCAAATTATTGTCCTAAGGTGCTACAAGATCTATAACTCGAGAAGTACATAATTCCAAAAGCACATATTTCAGTCACGTATTACTCGATCACGTGTGATTCTCCTTTTATTTTTTACTGACTGATATACCAACTTATTTACTCACTAGCTTAATTACTCACTGACAAAATTACTAACATAATCACGTATTTACTTACTCACCTTTTGCTTACTTACTTAACTACCTACTCATTTAACTACTTACTCAATTACTCACCTACCTTTTCTTTTACTCACTTTAACTACTTGATTACTCACTTAATTACTTATTCACTAACTCCCTTACTAAATCAATCACTTATTCAACTATTAACTTACTCTTTAACTCACTTACTCACTTGCTAAATTTCTCATTTGCTCAATTTCTAGATTACTTACCTACTCACTTACTCACCTATTCAGTTATTCACCGACTCACTTACTCACCAGCTCAGTTGCGAGCTTAGAGGAATTAAGAACAAGAGGGAAAACCATTACCTCTCTTGCCCCGCAATTTCCATTTGTTTACATTGTTGTTTTTGTAACACGAGATCCATCTGTGATACACGTATTAAGTGAATTTACTAACATCACTTTATATTGGGATCCCGAAACTAAGCACCACTTTATTTTGGGATCCCGAAAACAGTTTCGGGATCCGAAAATAAAGTGGTGTTTGTGAAGTCAGTTCGAGGGCAGATGCCGTGGTGTGTGTGTGGTTTTCCCTCTTGTTCTTTATTCCTCTAAGGTTGCGAGCCTACTCACTTACTCACTTTTTCATTTATTGACTTGCTCTTTGAATGGCTAACTCCCATACTCGTCTACTCACTTACTCACTTAAAATGTTCACTCACAAAAATTTATTTTATCTTCTTTCTCATCCCAGCGCTTCCAAAAATTTGTAAAATTACTGCCAGTGATATGCAGCGCACTTCCTTCACAGACAATTCAATACCTTTTCTTCCTTCGAATAGCGTATTGTTCATGTTTATTTGTCTTCCCATAATCTCTCCCATGTTCTTTCTTTGCGTTTAAAATTAGTAGGAGCATTCACTTCTGAAAGGACCAAGAAACCTGATACTCAAAGATCGGTAATACTAATACATTACGCCTTTCGAATTAATTTCTGTGTCCTGGATAGAGGAAGGTGTGATATTTGAACCATTCGTTTGTGGTACAGATTATAACGGGAATCTTTTATTTAATTAGCAATCCTGATGGAAGCTGACGTTTTTCGAATAGTTCCTCCAAAAGCGTGCAATTTCTTTAGTCTCTCTGTGTATAAAAATACGTGAGGTATCATTTTTCTTATTCCGGTTTATGTGTGTAGAAATCGTCTTTTGTTTTGTTTTCGTTTTTTTTTTATCTCTTTCGGCTTTCCACATGAACCAAAAAACAATTAAGAAGCAACGCCTTATGCGTAAAAATTATTACACAGCATGTAGGTATGTCCGCTTGAACATCACAAGCGGCATCTCTGCATTGTACTTTTTTGGTTTCTGCAGGAAAATGCAATGCTCTGTTCAAAATCATGCTGTGTCCGGTGGCTGACAATGTGCAACATGTTGGACAAGTGCACCATAGATAGGTACGTGTCACTTAACTTAAATCCTGGAAATGCAATTTTAAGAGAAATCCAAGAAGTGGGCGAGATGTGAGAAATTTGTTACGGTAAACCCTAAGTAGATAGCACTTAGCATATCAGCCGACAATTTTGGTATTAAAGGATGGAAAGACAAAGTTGAAGAAAACGTGTGCAGATCCTTAAGTGAAAAGTGGTTGTTTTTTAAATGTGTTGTAATTGAATTTATACAGTTTGAAATTTGAAACCACTGTGCACACGCAAGGATTTTAGTCCAAGCACGTGCTTCTTAAAAAAAGATGAAAAAAAATTATATCCTCGACATTGGTACCCAAAGGACAGGTAGGTAGCTAGGATATTCTAAGACTCAGTTGGAAAGAGGAGAACATACGGTATTAAGAAATAATAATAATTCACAGCGATTGTGTGATTCAACTGTAAAAATAATTAATTCCCTCACCTGTTGTTATCCTTCGGTATCAACTTCATATTTTCTATGTTTTACCCGATTGTTGGCCGGTCTTTGATGAATGCTTCCGGTGATCGTTGTACGATTCACTTTTTAATGAATCTTCGGACAGGGGTTGATCGGAGTTTGAAGTAAATAACCCCTACTTGAATCGTAATGATTTCCTTTTCATTTTATGTGTTGTATTTCCTTTACTGACCACTTGTTGGCCTAGCATCAGGGGTTGATTCAGAAACATCCTATAGCAGAATTGGTTCCCAGGAACGGCATGAAGTCAGTGTCAAAAGAGAAACTGATAAATGATATAAGTGCCAATACTGCGGCCTATACTTATTTTTCGTGAGGTTATCATTTTGTGCCGCCACTGCGTTACGTGAGATAAACAACATATCCGGTGTAGGTGGAGATTGTTCCCATATATGAATTTTTGTAAAAAAAAATAAAAAATACGCGGAAAGCGGATGCTGCGTTCCATTTTCTGATTATCTTAATGTCATCCGGACATAGCATATCCGTAGGGGTGCGTGTTAGGGGTGGTGTAAATTAAGAGAAGTGGTTGAGCATTTCTGAGATCAAATAGGGAATAACTTTTGCCAAACGTTGCGAAGGCAGTTGAGAAACAAAACCAGAAAACCAAGGTAAACCTTTAAAGCACCTTAATCTGCTTTACGGCACGGAAGCGTGTACCTTATAAAGGGTGTTCTCTTAGAGTTAAAGAACTTCAAATTGAAATAAGACACAAGAAAATCGTTTTAGTGTCCATCAATTTGGCTATTTTGGAAGGATAATTTTATTTTAATTTTAATTTTATTTATGGCATGCAAGCCGCGGCTGGCTCGAATAAAGCCAAGTCTAGAAATCCAATTTTCAACCATTTTTTCGAGCATATGATGCCATAAGTCGACAATAACGCCACGAATGTTGGCTTCCAAGACCCTTACGTTTTTGCTTCACATATCCCCAAAGAAAATAATCCAATGGTGTCAATTCACACGATCTTGGTGGCCAATTGACAGGTCCATTCGGCTAAATTATGCGCTCATCGAATGTTTCCTTCAATATATCGATTGTGATGTGCGCTGTGCCCTGTGCGGCCTATAGTGCCGTCTTGTTAGAACCACATCTCATCTACATTCATGCCATCCAATTCGGGAACAAAGTAGTCGTTTATCATGGCTCTATACCGGTCTCCATTAACGGTAACTGGGTCACCAGCGCCATTTCGGAAGAAGTATGGCCCAATGACTCCACCAGCCCATAGAGCACACCAAAAAGTCAGTTTTCGTTAATGTAATGTCGTCTCAAGGTACTCATGTGGATTCTCTTCACTCCGAATGCGGTGAATTTGCTTGTTGACGTAACCATTCAACAACTTGTGGCTGCACCCCCATTCAACCTAACCTAACCATTCAACCAAAAATGAGCCTCTTCACTGAACAAAATTTTGCGATGAAAATCAGCTTCGCCATCAATCTCATTTTCGGCCCATACACGCATGTTATGTATAGCTCAGAAAGTGTCATCGAACCTCCAAGTTCTGATGACACTAACAGAAAAGCCACCACGAAATTTTAGACACTGTAAATTATTGATGGGAACGGAAACGAAAAGGTTCCGATTACGTACCTGTTGTTTCCGTTGCCAATAAAACTAGGAATAAGCAAATTAGGTATTAGCTACGTGTTAAGGTACATTTAAGTTATCAATAAAGTTCAGTCATTACTTGGACACCAACTTGATGGTATATTACTTTCCGTAACTTAACTCGCATTGCATGGTCTCGAGGCTTTAATTCTTAATTCTTACACAAGCTGGATCTTGTAAGGTCGTAAGCCAAGATCTTTGCGCAAAATCTTCCATAAAGTTGCGATGGCCAAAGCTCCAATTGCTATGCACAGCGGCGAATCGATTGATTCGGGTCATCTCTCCCCTTCAACACTTTGCTCTAAAGCAGCAATTGTTTCTTCGGTGCGCACTGTTCAACGTCTCTGAGGATATTTATTATCACATAAAGGAAGCGTAGTGCGAAACCGGTCCATGCTTAACCGAATTAATCGCTCGGATGGATGATTATGTCGACCATAAAAAGCACGGAGTTCGCTTAGTTTAGCGAACTGAACCATTATTTTCGGAATAAATTTGCACAATTGGCAAGTAGTGTTGTTCTTTTGTCAACCTGTCCATGATAAATTGGCAAAATAAATTGAACATAAATGATATTAGAGTTGGTCGATTTGATTACAAGATGTCAGTTTTACCGCTATTCGAAAAACCAACCTCTTAAAAGAACAGCCGATACAAAGCGGATGAGGAAACCCTTAGCCGTTTCGAAGGAAAAATACTCCGAATGATCTTCGGTACCGTATGCGAAGACAATGTGTGGAGAAGAAGATACCACAACGAGCAGTACGAACTGTACCGCGACATGGGCATTGCTAGAAGAGTACGCATCGCTAGGCTAAAATGGCTGGAGCATGAAGAGCGGATGGAAATCAATACTCCGTCTCGACGGGCTTTCGAAAGCACATTGCATATCGCGGAAGGGGAAGATCTAGTTATAGGGGTTTCAGTTAGACCTATAGTCTTAGCTGGAAAGAACTCGCCCGAAATAGAAATTGTTGGCGAAAGATGTTGGTTGAGGCTCAGGCCCGAACTGTAATGCCCACCAAAGTTAGTATTTTAGGTTGAGCATCGTAACCAACCTTGGTTGCAATTTAGTATTTATATTCTAGTAAATCAATTCACTTATTTGTCGATGTTCGAATAACGCCACCAAAGAACGCTTATAAGTCCCTGTCCAAAAATTGATAGGCCGTTGAATTTAAGCGGGCTCAACAAAGCATGGGCCTACTGTTCTCATAGTAGTGTCATTACTCTAGGAGCATTTTAAATTTTTTTGCAGTTTATAGAATTTCAAACTCCACGCAACATTCAGACATGCTCTAATTACTAAACCACGTGAACCACAGGCTTATTCCTAACCTTTCTCAAAACAATACTCATAACGAATCAAAGACATACTGATGTGATAAGTCAATCAAAACCACTTCAAGACCTAGCCCTCAACAATTTTTAATTTCAATCTCGACGAAATTGCACCCAAATTTAGTGGTGGTACTTTTAATTGGTGGTCGTTGTCAAAAGACCTCGTCAATCATCGGATTCTAAAGTGAAGTGTGCGACTTTTCTCTGTTGATTGCTTAAAAATTCGTCAGTAATTGTATTTTAATTTTCCCCATGAATAAAAATGAATGCGCATTTCGGTTTTAATTACTCCTTCGTCGGACACCGAGCGCGAGCAAACGTCAGTGCCATCAATCTACCCACCTACTACGTGTCGCACAAAGCACGAGGTTCATCATTGACGCACCTCCACCTCGTCGTGTACACCGCTTTGGTCTTTTGTCCGTTCGTCGTCGTCGGCGGTAGCGGGGCGGAATAGAAGCAAGAGTCGCACTGTTAGGTACGCTAATCTAATTTTAGAAAATGCCTCTCGGATAATATTGGATGTATTTTTGGGATTCTCATGGGCAATTTGTGTCATGAATGAAATGTATCTAGTTTAAGATTCTAAGGCATGATATATATAGATGTGCGGGGGTATTTTCGGCTCAGCATGTGAGCGGTCTTAGGGATATGAAAGTGTTGATGCTGCTGCTGCTGCTATTGCTGCTTCTGCAGGCTCATGGGGTGGTCTATTTTTGGGAGTTCGCGTAATTTCTTTCTAAAAGTGTTTATTTGTGCCTCGCATTCCGATGATGGTTAAGTTAATGACGTAGGTACATATTTGTAGATTTTGCTTGTGGGTTTTTGGAAAATTTTGTTTGTTTTCCTCTCATATATTTTTTCCGAGGAAATTCACTCCAACGCGTGAGTTAATTACTTTCTGCTTTAGAAAAAAAAAACAATCATATTATCCATCGAAAGGGACTTTGGTTTTAGGTAAACAACTTAAAGAACAGAGACAATATAAAAAATCAATATCCTTAAAACGCACATCGGTTCGCGACAAGGGGACAATGGTCATTTGCTCTAATAAATCTCAGAAATTCATCTGCAAAATGAGAGCAAATGTGAGTTGTGTTTTTTTCTTTTTGAGTTCCGTGAATTTGCAGGCAATCAGGCGAAATACGATGTCTAGGGTCGTTTCGTGATTTATATGATTTTTTTTTTTCATAAAGACTTTCTTCATGTTTTAAACAAACAAAAAAAGTTGTAAAAACACATGAAGAGCCTTGAAGAATTATTTTTTGCATCAAGAATTCTCAAGTCAAATGTTATGCACAGAAGAAAGGTGTCCAGGGTCTCTTTGATGGACAAGCACAGCATTTAAAGATCAGCATTACGTAAGTTGGAACAAAGAATTTATTGCGTGGCAATTATGCAATAATAATAATAATCATCCATCTACAAGAAAGATGAGGGTTTGGAAAACCTTAGCCGAGGCAGGTATGAATGTAAAAGAAACAAACTGCCTCGCTATTCATATTTAGAGACGCAAACAGAGATTATATTTAGCGAGTAGTAATCACTACCAAGAAATGGCAACTACCTATGTTCATAGGAACGGAAGAGTGTACGGAAATGAAAAATGAATGCAATCATATATGGGAGAGATTTTTAAACGTTTCGAATGTTCAAGGAGCATTATCCAAATAGGAGTCTATGTCAATTATGCTTTGACTTTGTTAAAGATGTGAGTCTTTCTATGGGTAAACAAAAGTACAATGTTATCTCCCAGTTGTGGGAGCCGGTTAAGAGAAAGTAATTTTTTTAAAGTTTATTATTAATCAAATGAATTTAAATAAGGAAAGAGTATACCTATAAATGCATACATATATAATACTCTCTTTAGAAATTTACTTTTTATAAAAATCGAAAACTGTTGACTGACGTAGTTTGCTTACCTTCTGCTTCATTTATTTTGAAAATGGCTTATTTCTAATTTTCGAGCTAGCTAAAGAGCTGGGGAATACCCTTTTTAACTAACAACGAAGCGTAGCCTTCTGTCAAAACCTTTCTTAATTAGTAAGAGAGAATGCCAATTAAACAACTGGGGAATACCCTTCTAAGCTTATAAAAAAAAAGGTTCCGTCCATATATTAGAGCTTTGCGTTCGGTTATTGGAGATTTTCCACTTATTTGTTTCTATATTAGTAGAAACGAAAATTAAAATGATGTTAGATGTAAGAAACAAATGTCCGTGTCCTTTTAAGAGATCGTTCGTTCATAGGAATTCTATTTATATGGAGAATTTAAATAAAAAACTGGCTCCCAAGAATGTGTCCGTTTAAAGGAATTGCCCGCTTATCGGAGCTGTCCGCAGGCAAAGCTTTCACTGTAAATCCAAAAATTATATTTATTTTTGTAAATTAACACGCGTCAGACACTTTATTCAGCAACTTATGCGAAGCAAAAAAAGGAGTTTGGTGTGGATCAGAAAGTGGAAAGCAAGAATCGACATTGCTATTTGAAAAAAAAAATTTACCGAAATTATAGGATAAGAAATACAGAGATAGAGAAGAATTAGCTGGGCTTAGGAAAAAATAGCAAAAAAAAAAGAGAACCAGAAAAAGATCGAGTTGGAAAGAGTTCAATTACAAGAAGCCGGGCACTTATACACTCACTAGCCGAAAATACCCGGCGTTGCCCGGGTTTCTTTTTGCGAAGGCTTCTTATCACAAAGCTGGAAGTATCCAAAGACGAAAAATCCAATTTTTTTTTTTTTTTTTATCTTTACCTCTTATTAACTTCTGTTTTCTGTACAATTGTTTTATTGCAATAACATCAAAATGAATTTAAAGATTTCCAGGAAGCGTCTGAAGGAAACCCAATGGAAGAAACAATAAGCAACAAATAAGAGCACCTCAGCTTAGCAAATTCGCTCATTTGTCATTTAGAGCCAGTTTTTCAGTGCAGAGTTGTCCTGTGGTGAAAATTTTCGAGTTAACCCATACGATCATGAGTTATGTCAGAGTTGACTCCTCACCATAGGATAGAAAAATATGAAAGGCAGAATGAAAAATTCTAACTCACCATGAGTGCCATTGACATTTTTCTGAATCACTTCAAATTAGCTCATTTGTCATTTAGAGCCAGTTATTCAGTGCAGAGTTGTCCTGTGGTGAGAATTTTCGAGTTAACCCATACGATCATGGGTTATGTCAGAGTTGACTCCTCACAATAGGATAGAAAAATATGAAAGACAGAATCAAAAATTTTAACTCACCATGAGTCTCAGCAATTTGCCATTGACATTTTTCTGAATTACGTCAAATTAGCTCATTTGTCATTTAGAGCCAGTTTTTCAGTGCAGAGTTGTCCTGTGGTGAGAATTTTTGAGTTATCCCATACGATCATGAGTTATGTCAGAGTTAACTTCTCACCATGGGATAGAAAAATATGAAAGGCAGAATGAAAAATTCTAACTCACCATGAGTTTCAGCAATTTGCCATTGTAATTTTTCTGAACATGTCAAATTAGCTCATCTGTCATTTAGAGCCAGTTTTTCAGAGCAGAGTTGTCCTGTGGTGAGAATTTTCGAGTTAACCCATACAATCATGAGTAATGTCAGAGTAAACTTCTCACCATAGGATAAAAAAATATGAAAGACAGAATGAAAAATTTTAACTCACCATTCAGTGTTTGCTCACCATGAGTCTCAGCAATTTGCCTTTGTCATTTTTCTGAATTATGTCAAATTAGCTCATCTGTCATTTAGAGCCAGTTTTTCAGTGCAGAGTTGTCCTGTGGTGAGAATTTTCGAATTAACCCATACGATCATGAGTTATGTCAGAACTAACTCCCTACCATAGGATAACTCTTCAATGAAAAACTGGCCCTTAGCAAATGGCAAAAGGAAACCTATCATTGCACTTACTTTCCGCGCTGATTGAAAATTATTACTCACCCCTCTATATGTGCACTCACCACAACTCTTACATTGCGATTACTTTTCGATCGCCTCTACATAACAAAACCTCTTGTGAAGTGTCAAATCCATGACCGAGTTTCAACACCACTCAAAAAATGAATTTCACCGACATGTCATTTGAAGGACATGGAATTTTTGGTCTACGTTGGACTTTCGGTAGATGTGATGCTGCTGGCTGAGACCACAGGTGAGTTTTCAAACGACTAAAAGTAGATATCTGTCAAATCATAAACAGCTGAAAAAACGGAACCAAAACAAACCAAAAGAAAATAGCATTCCACATAATTTTCTTTGAACAATTTTTTTTTTTCAAACTGCTATGTACTTTATTTCCAACAAAAACCCAACAAACTAAAGCAAAACAAAATGAGTCAACAACAAAAAATGTCACGAAAGAGATATATATCGCCTTAGATACTTTCTTGAACGCACCCATTTTTCTTTTCACTGATTATTCCTGTTTCCATGGAGTTGGCAAAGTCAACCTTGGTTCAACCCACTATGGAAACAGAGTATGGGCTGCAATTCTGATAATTATTATTATTCTAAACGTCATTTGGAATGTAAACAAAGGTTGGTAAGTACGGGAAATTTTTTAAATTGTAAGATATCAAAAATAATTGTTATTTTTTAGGTTTTCAGTATAGCCTATAACCAACCCATGGTTATAGGCTACCCAATGGATTAATTTTCAGGCCAATTAAACAGGTAAGTTAAACGTTTACCTCTTTCTTAGGAATTTTTGGCGCTTGCAAACAAAAAAGCTATTTTATATAGTAATGTAGATAGGCTTTAAAAAAGAAGCATAGGAATCTTCGAGTTGGTTTTTTTCACACAACTGGTACCGCATATGGCATCAAAACATAAATTGTGCTAAGCAATTAACACGATCAAAAGAAAGAAAACGTTACAGAAACCACACTACTAAGTAGTCTTACTTCAGGCTATTGAAAAGGTCATTTCTTAAGGGGGGAATTTTATTGCAGGAATCGTTGGCCTGATTTCAAGACTTATAAATATTAGGAACTAGTTTTTCATAGGTCTTTCTCTTGATGTAAGAAAAAAAAATAAAAAATTCTGAAAACAGTAACTCCCGTAATCTTTACTTTCTCGTTAATCTATACATCTATATATATATTTTATTACTAGCTGACCCGGCCACGCGTTGCTAACGTTTTTGTCATGATATTGTTATTAAGTAATTAATGGGAACGGTAGGAGAACATCAGACCTGGGCACCATAATGCTTTTTTAAATAGATGCTATTTGTAAAAACAAAACATAGCGGCCTTCGTTACTGATTCTCTACTACCGTTACCCCTTATTAAAGTAAAACGATTATTTATGAAAGAAGACGGAAACGTTAAAGCTGGTATAAAAATTTGCTGGTGTGGGATTTGAAGGAGAAGGACTTTTCACACAATTGATCAAAATCTTCTTACAGTCGATATAATAATATAAGGCAAGAATCAAAACAAAAGAATTAGATTTAGATTTGTTTTGCTATTTTTATTCAAGTTTGAAAGAAATGAGTGTATTACATAAATAACATGTGGCAGTTAAACTTATAAATGAGGTAGGTAGGGCTGATAGTTTAAAATCTTAAAAGATTATCTTTATTATTTTGAATTATAAATACTTTTAATTTCAATTTAATTTAACACTAATCGGTGCACAATATTTCTGGCTAACCTGTCTTTCGCTAACACAAATAGGTTCGACGGCGTTCCTACACGTGACCACGCAACATATAGCTGCCCATGAGAAAAACATGGATTTTCAAAATCTTTACCACAAATGGAAATTGTGTTTGGCCTTGAGACTAATTTATAGTCATGGCAAAAGCTAAACGAATTGGAAACTGTTACGTTCTGAAGGGTATGGTAGAATCTGATGGTATCATTGGAATTTGTGGTAACAGCACCACTTTTACTTTAAACTTTCCAATTAAAATGATTGCTTCAAGAATATTTACGGTGATCTTTTTAATGACCAAACGTGTATTGTTGCATAATTGCGGTGGATTCAAAATACGCAGGAGAATAATAGTTGGAACAATCTTTAATCGAAGATTATTTGGTGGCATTCCGGGTAAGTAAATTTAAAAACTGGAAAATTTACACTATCATTTTCATTAACAAAACAACAGTATCAATTGATTTAAAAGACATCAGATCGCCTGGTAACAGCAGTTGTATCTGGAAGTTGCCAAAACAGCCCGATGACTGAGCCTGTTATGATTCATGTAATTACTCTGTATATCCGGAAAAAGTGGCTTAGGAGTCTACACCGGACACACATACAGTATTTTACGGATATAAGAAAGTCTCATATAAGAAAAACTCGCTTATAAGATAGGCAATCGAAAGCACCGTGTCTTTTCCTTTAGTATCGCTTCAAATTCAGACGTATAAAAGAAACTCGTATATAAGAAAAACTCGGTTAAAAGAAACTTCCGCAACAGTGTCTGTCAGTACAAAAAGGATGAAAATCGACGATAAATGTCTATGTTCAAGTGACAATATATTGGTGAAATTCAAACATAGAAAGCTCTCTGATATAGCATTTCTAAGAAAACTTTCTTTTTTATGAAGCATTGCCTATACATACCTATCTGCAACCAGAAAAAAATGCCATTAAAAAAACTGACAAAACTCAAAAACTGACAAAAATTGACTTTTTTTCTGTCGGAAATTTTATTATTTTGGATAAAAAGTTGTTCTTAATAATTCGATGGGAAAATCTGCTAATCTAAAATAAATAAATAAATAGGGTGGCGCAACAGAGCGAGGAGCCCCTGGGCCTAGCGCATTTCTCACAACCAAACCTTGTGAGGGAATGGAGGGGACCTACAATTTTGGGCCGGTTCCGAACGGCTAATTGAGAAAGCGCTTTTCATGGCAGTGAATTTACTAACGGAGGACTTGCCAATTCCTCGCGAAAGGCGATACCCGTGGAAAAACATTTTTGCCTCTGCTGGGATTCGAACCTCGAACCTCTGGATTAGCAGGTGGACATACTAACCATCGCACCACGGGTACCACAAATCTGCTCTCTAAAAAAAGATCCTTGGAATTGCATCAAAATTTTCCTTCGTTCTCGAGATATAATGAAAAAACGAATGAAGATGGTTTAGAACCCATGTCTCCGATTCGAACCCTCTAATTTAATAGGACTTTCGGTTTTTTCTCTAAAATTAACCCATTAATAGATTTATGCAATAAAAGTCCATTCAATGTCGAGTTCCTTAAGAAATGACATAATCAATAGACTACTAATCAAGGCTGGCTTAATACCTAAATGGAAAAAAAGCTAGAATATTCGTTTCAAAAAACTACACGAAAAATCCCTTTCTGCAGATGAGAATGCAGCTCAAAATTTCAAGGATGTTGTCATACCCAATTTACTGTAAAATGTTCACTTGAAGACACTCATATACGAAAAAAATTTTAGGCACTTTGAGCACTTTTTATAATTGTGTTTGTATGAAATTCATAAAAAAAACTACTAAAAGTGCCCATATTAATGTTTTATTCAAACAAGCCTCAAATTGAAGAAACCATTTTTACCCATTTTGAATTTTTTTAATATCATAAAATGTATGGGCTTTTGAGTGCACTTATGTTTTTTTTTATTGCATTGTTCATCTTTAAAAAATAAAGAAACTCTTTTTTATCAGGCATTTTCTGCAGAAAAGTGACCTCAAAGTCAAAACTTTGTTTCGGGAAGAAAATTTGAACACCACTTAAAATTGAAAGCATGCAACCCTAAACCTATAAAAGCTAAACTTAAATACTATCTTAAAAGCTGTTATTTCTAGAAAAAATTAAGTCTATCATCAGTATTGACAGAGATATCGAATTTAACATAGGTTAGGGTACACCAAACCTAACCTTTTTTAAATTGTCAAAAAATGGTGTCAAAGTTGAGAAACGAGCCTTACTGTAAAACAATTTTTTTCTTAGAATATGACCAAGAATCACACCCCAAAGGATAATACACGAAGTACGGGACACCCTGTATAAGAAAGTTTTTTCTTATATCCGAGGTTTTCGTATAAGAAAAACTCGGATATAAGCAAAAAAAATTTGGCATTCTCGGAGTTTCTTATATCCGTGTTATACTGTACATACATGCATACAACCTATTTTATATATGTACATATATAGATAGATAGATAATATATCTATATTTAACTTATACTTACGTATAAGTATAGCCGGCTACGTGTTGCCGGCTATACTTACTCCGAAAATTAAAAAAGGAAAATTCACTGTACTACTTCAAAATACATTTAAATTATACTTTAGGCTTAGTAACATGGAGTGGTCGATCATAAATTGAGATGTAAGCTATCCTATCTTTTAAGTTGGATCAAACAGCACACGGTGTACAAATTTGACTAAATCGGTTAAGTAGTTAAGGAGTCCATCGCGGATAAACATTATGACACGTAATTTAGGTATATTAAGAAGAAGATTATATTATATTATATTTATATTTATATATTATATATACAGTGAAATCTCCCTTTGCGGACACCTCCTTTAGGCGGACACCTCCCTTAGACGGACAAATTTTTTTGCACGGAAATCGCTCCATATAAGTTTCATTGTTTTCAGTTTCCTTTAGACGGACACTCCCTTGGACGGACGCGGACAGAAATTTCACGTATGATAGACAAAATATTTCCTCTTAGACGTACACCAAAGCAGGATTGAACTTGGCATCAGGCTTCAGGCTGATAACTTTGGCAGCGGTATTTTTTTTTTAAGTTGCAGATTACAGTGAGCATCAAATTCTTTGAAAAATAAGTGATTTTGTTTGGACGTGAAAAATTGTCCATTTTTTTTGATTCTAGTTTATTTGCGCACAGGCAGTTTTAAATTCTTTTAATTATTTTTACCTATGTAGATTTTATAGAAACATGTTTTCAGGATGCCACCAAAAAAGAGAACTTTGATTTTAAAGGGAAAAGTATACGTAATTAGCTTAAGTCAAAAATATAAAAAAAGGCATTCGAATAAAAGCAACAGAATTTAAAATAGGAAAAACCCTAGTTGGTGATCTACTGAAAAAAAGAATGAGCTTTTGAGAGAATGGCGGTCAAACTATACAATGCAACTCATCCTAAAAGACGATTTATTTCGTCAGGCGGACTTGATAAAAATGTTTTCGATTGGTTCAATGCAAGTCGAAACAAAGGGTTTCAGATAAAGTGCAATTCGATAACAGGCAACAGAAGTTGCAACACGCTTAGGAATCACAGATTTTGAAGCATCAGCTATTTCTTTTTTTAAATTGGTGTTTTTGTTTGATTTCCTTTAAACGGACAACTCCCTTAGGCGGACAAAAGCTTCTGCACCATGGCTGTCCGCCCAAGGGAGATTTCACTATTACATATAATAAAAACGTAACAGTTTGTTTGTTTGTGCACGCTAGTCTCAGAAACGGCTTATCCTATCTAGACGGGGTTTTCAGTAATGTATTGTGGTAAGTTTCACTTAATATTTAATTTTTATTTCATGTCAATCGGTTGATGAATAAAAAAGTTATGCCAATTCTTGCGGACGAAGTCGCTGGCACACCTAGTAAATAAATAAAATACAAATAAATAGGGTTGCGTAACAGAGCGGAGTGGCCCGGGCCGTAGCGCATTTCTCACAACCATGCTTTGTGAGGCAATGGAGGGGACCTACAATTTTCTGCAGATTCCAAACGGCTCATCGAGAAAGCGCTTTTCAAGGCAATGAATTTACTAACAATGGACTTGCCAAATCCTCGTAAAAGGCGATGGCCGTGGAAAAACATTTTTGCCTCTGTTGGGATTAGAACCACGAAACTCTGGGTTAACAAGCAGATATGCTAACCATCACGCCACGGGCACCACACGTTCTCGTTAATGGCTTTCATAATTTTGACGAAACTTTATATTTATTAAGTTCTTGGTTGTTTGCATATCAACATTCAATTTGAATATTTGAAAATTTTCATTAATTTGAAAAACAAAAAAAAAAAAAACGTACCTACGTAAAAAACGGAAACCTCATGCATAACAAAAACTGAATATCGAACTGCCAGGATCAGCTCTGGATTTTCTCATCTAGATCACATCAATTCTTTGTTAATAGTCTCAAAGCAGTGCGGTGAATGTCGATTTCTTCTCTACTTGCCGTTCATCGATTTAGAAAATTGACGGTCTTAAAAAATTTTATCTGTCCTGCTTTGTACAGGAGAGATATTCCGGACAAATCGATGGCTTTACCTAAGTAATATACAACAACGTCTCAAAAAACCGTAAATAGAAAAAAGTCGTTGGGTCCTATAAACAAATCTCAAACGCCTAGGCCGCAACGCAAAAATATCGCATTGAATTACAGATGTCAAAAAGAAGAATGAACAACCAAAGCTTAAGCTCAATCTGTACCGTTCAAATATTGAATACTTCTGTATACGTCCAGCACTTTTGAAATTAGACCAAACTACATGCGTTTGCTAATAGATGTCTATAACACATACTCCGAATATTTAGTCCCAAACTACCAACCGCATATCAAATGATAAACTTCAGGCGAGAGATAATCAGAAATCTGTAGGTAAAAGCAGCGGCAGTAGAACTGATATTGACTTTGAAAGCGAAAGTGAGTAGGTAGTTCCGAATAGATATTACTAATTACACCGTTTGTGTAAACCCCAAGTAGGAAATATAATTATACAAATTTCGATCTGGGCGAATGGAACAAAAATTATGATTTGGACGCACGGTTCCATCTACCTGTTAGAATTACATATGCCCAAAATCATCTCTCATAACAGCCTGGGGAACCAGAAGACGAACCTTCACTGCGGTCTTTGCCGAACACACAAATAAAAACACCAAATTTTCACTTACTGAACAACAATGATGACACATTGCCACTTGAAGAATCGATTCTCTTCACAACTCGGCAACATTGTATCGTCCGCATATGACTTTAACGACATTCTGATCAGATATCATTCCGATTACCGGCCAGATAAACTGCGGCAGCACGTTCATAATAAAAGGATTAATAGTTAGTTTAAGCTTAGCCAAGATTTATCAACAGATTGCCGCACAAATGCGTGTACTTCCACTTAATGCTAAACTTCCCCGCCTTAGGGTCATCTTTCATCAACAACCATCTGCAGCAGTGGCACAGCGTAAACTTGTGCAGTTTTGATGAACAGTAAACAGTTCTTCTATATACGAGTAGTATAGGTATACTATAAGCCCTACACACAAAACACAATCCCCGGGAGCAATCTAGAGTCCTGTTCTCAAATTGCTACCAAATTACAGGTAAATATGTCCGCAGTAGGTAATCGCATTCTAATTACGCTTTATGACTGTGATACGAATTAATCACAAGGCCCGGCCAATTACTGTCTTTTCATGCGCGGAATATGTTTTTAAGCATCACTGTGGCGGCGCAATTAAGACCGAATGCGGTGTGATTTTTCACATCTCCACCAGATACGTGACTGTCTCCGGCTTCAATCACATTGCAGTTGAATGCATATGCAATGTGCAATAGAAGCCGGGGAGTGCCTAGAGGCAACAGTCGCAGCAACCTCACACTTGTCTCGTTAAGGCGAATAAGCAGTGAGAAAAAAAGACGATGCTACACGCGTAATAAACAAGCTCATTGGGCATTGGCAAATGATACGTGCTTGTTGAGTCCAGTCGCGTCCCAAACAAGGTGCCGAAATTCTATACACGAAATTACGCTCGCCAATCAAAATTACGTATCATTAGGACTAAATCAGGCGCAGCGAGTCTGCAATTTTCGTCTTTGTGATTATACCCACAAATATATGGAGCAGCATCAGAAGCTGGTACAGCAACTAGCCTAAATCCGAGCTACCTTCATTGTGGATGGTAGCACAATGGATATTCAGAGAAAGCCTCATGAACTCATCCTAAACTCGTTTGTATAGGTCCCTTTCGACTTCGACGGTTGTTAATTGCCTTCAACTATATCCTGCGTGCTTGACCCACCCTCAATTTAAAGCTGCAAAAAATTAATGCATAGTATATAGGTATGTATGTCTATGTATGTATATGTAATACAAATTGATGACCTCCTTCGCAATGACGGCAGGTGCATCTTGCCAATCGTAATCTCGACGTGAACTTAAGTGCGAAGAACATTAATTTCTTTTTGCGGCTCGCGGACCCATACTGTTCCCAGGAATATATATATGTATATTCGTACTTAACGGATCTCTGGCCAGTGGTCTCAAATCATCCATGTTGCACGCGAAAGGGTCGGATAATTGGGCATGCGTTCCATTTATACGTATGGCATATTGGCATCATGGGTGCATCTTTGGATAGGTACCTACCATTATGAGATCTTCGAGCAGTGTTGTTATGAATTCACTGTCATGAAAAACACGTCCTCGATTAGCCGTTCGGAATCGGCAGAAAATTGTAGGTGCCCTCCATTCCCTCAAAGTATGATTTTTAGAAATGGGCTGAGTCCCTGGGCCTTCCGCTAAAAATTAAGCACGAGTTCATCTATTGTTGATTCAATTTGGCTTGGACGAAAAAGTGAAAGAGTGGAGAATGGCCTCATTAGAGAAAATATGAAGTAATACATACTTCAAACTTGTCGTGCACTTCATTTTCCCTGTATGTCCAAAATGCACTATGCATTAAATATTTATAAAACTATAACAACACTGCTGACATGCGTCCAATTTAGCGGTGAAAACAACGCACGCCAAAGAACCTCTTCTGTAATCATTTATCGCATTTATTTTGAAGGTTAATCGCAAATGACGTGGTGGTAGCTTACGATGTTTGTGCTCGCAGGGTGTAGAGCACCATTGCCTACCACCTACCCTTCCCTGTCTTCTGCTGCTCGCACCAGGTGAATACATTTGTTCGATAAAATAAAAAAAATAAAAAACACTAAAACTGGAATCCAACAATCCAACGAATGGAATTTCACTGCGCGCTGCGGTACGCGAACCATTATACGAGCATTGTCCTTTGACGAGCTAACGATGAGCCGCGTGCTTTATGCGAAAATTTATTGTCCCATATGTGCCGATGGAAGCCGCAACTGGTTTACTCCAAGCCTGGGTGATGAGAGAGTGCTGCTGCATGCACAGGCACACAGACCCCAAAGTATATCTTGCAAGTTGTTTAAGACGACTTGAAGTGCATACATTATTGCTATGGCCAAGCAAAAGATCTTGATGGAAATTTAGTTCACAAAAACCCAGTGAGCCATAAAAAAACAACATAAAGTCAAAATGAAGGCATATGGAACATAAATTGCTCAGAGTGATCAGACATTCGGACGTAACCATGAAAAGTAACGTTCACTGACTGAAAGCAGGTTAAAATGAAATACAGAGAGGGGAAATAAATTGTACTAATCATGAGACAAAAAGCGGTTCCCGAAGCATATGGATCTTTATCAGGTGGGTGTCAATGCCGAGGAAGAACATGATTTTGGCAGGTGACACTTTCGCATCCAGGTTTAATCTGATTGTAAGATTTGTAAATTTAAGAAGCGATTTCGCAAATTATGAATTAAAATAAAAAAATTTCGATTTGGGGTTAACTTGTCGTTTTCTTAATAATGAAAGTTGGGGGCTCATGTGAATGAATGGCGTACTAGAATAAAAGAAATTGGAATTTAGACAGTTTATATCAAAAACAGAGATCCTTTTCAATACAAATTGTTGTCAAGCCTATTCTTTAGATACAGATACATAGATTCGTCGTCATGAATATTAACAATACATATCTGTAAATTAATTTTAAGATTAATTTAGCAAAGAATATTGTTTGAAAGAATCAGACTTTTGAGTCATAGCGAAAACAAGGTGTGGCTCATTAAGACCGTGGGTATTGGGCATGAAGGACCCACAGGTCTTATTTATATGACAATGTGTTGTCGTGGGACACCCGATTGCCTTTCTTGATAAAAAGAAATGTGTTTTCTTTTTATTGAGGAAAATTAATTTTTTGGAGCCGTATGATCCATACTCGTAGTTTTTAATGCCACTTTCGAATGACAATGAAAACCATCAGATTGGTTCTAATTCTTTTAATCCTTTTTTTTAGGAGGAAATACTAATCTCATTACTCCGCATCGCAAAAAGCAGTGCTGACCGAGAAGGCGAAAGAAAGCAAATCAAGTTATAAAGATCTGAAGACAGTTGACATCAAAAGGTTGCGCAATCAAAGATTATTACTATAGTCAATCTACTCAACATCAACCAAATAATCGGTCGGAATTGGTTACTATCCAAAAGCAAATCTTATTGTTTTTTTGGAAGAGTTTCGAAAAGAAATTTAAATTTTATAACACATTTCCCAAGGTAGAATGTAGTCACGCTACAATGCCAATTTTTCAAAGAACTAAGCACTGATATAACTTACTCTGCTATAATCTCAAGAACCTGAAGTTTTAGTGTAATTTTGTGATTGAATTTAAATGCATCTCACCCAGGACTTTCTAAAATTTCTTGTCTGATTCAAATTTCTTTTCGAGACTTTATTCAAGGCTTCAGAATAAATAATACATGACCGTGCATTACGACTTTTATAGTTGAATATCTCAGTTGATTGAGGTGATACAGACTTTCAGAGATTCATTAAATCAACAGAAAAGCAACTGTTTGCCTTTGGATTTAGTTTTTTTTTCACGTTAAAACTTGAGCTCAGACAAGGATAACAAAAAACTGTATTCTTTATATTTTGTATGCTTAATGTCTTGAAAATGAAAACTGTTGGGTAAATTCTAAGCTCGCATTTTAATTCAGCGAGGCAAAAAACTTAAAAAAAAAAATGCAAGTGTTATTGATTTGCTGACTATAGTCAGTGTAGGTATTAAAATAAAAGAGTGTCTCTAACAATTCAGAAGAGGCATACTGGCTCCATGGCCATAGTGGCTCGTCGAGTGGAGTTATTTATGCTACTTTGTGACTCTTCTAAACTATTTTGATGTATGAACCCACTTGTATCTTGCACTAATATATATTATTAACACTTTGCAGTCTTTTATTATAGGTTTCATGATTTTGGCAACTGAATGTAAGTAAGTTACAAGTCGTAGTTATTGTTTGATACATATAGTACGTATTCAACACGATAAGACTATATGACTTGAACATTATTTATTCATTACATACATTGAACATTATGTATATTATATATTATATAACATAAAGCATTTGGATTTCCACCAGTATTCATTGTTTGAATAAGTTCATACTTAAAAAATAGGTCTTATAACGGCAAATTTCGTAACGTTTCAATGGTCTTTCTGGCAAAAGGATTCCCGGCATTGCAAATTATTCAATATCTCAGCAATCATTACCTCAAATTTCAATTTCCGTGACTTTGGTGTTATTTTTAGAGTTAACCTCAAATTCAGTGAACACATCAACCTCATAACAAGCCAAGTATATTCAATGCCTGGGTTTATTGCGAGATTGGCAAAAGAATTTAACGACCCCATGTCATATTCGTCCCCATCTCGAGTATGCTTCTCGGTTTGGTCACCTCTATATGAGGTTCATAAATCTCGTATTGAGGCACTACAACACAGATTCAAACGTTCTCCCCTGAAAGGTCTTCCCTGGGAAGCTGCTTTAAATCTCTACCCTTATGAAAATCGTATTCGTCTTTTAATTCTTCAACCACAAGACGGGTCAACAATGATTTAGTTTTTTTTTTTTTCATCAACTTATAACAGGTTCAATTGATGCTCCTGTCCCACAAAGGATTCAACTATCGCGGAGGATCTCACAACAATGTATGTAATCCAGAGTTTTTGCATTGCTATTACCACATAAATAAGTATGGCATACATGAGCCGATAGTTCGCATGAGTAGGTTATATAATTCTAACCATTTTATTTCTGATTTTAGCCTTAGTAGTTTAAAATTAATTAATTAATGGCAGCTTCCAGAATCGAAGCGGCTATGCTCAAACCGACTAGACCACATCAATTCTTTATTTAAGAAACAAGTAAACGTTAGACATAGATACTTTTTAAAAAAAGACGTATAAGACCCGCCAGCATAACGAAGTAGAGCCCCATCTGTGCTCGCAGATTTTAAAACAAAAATGTTAGTCTAAAAATTTATAATTGTATTGTATGTATACATAACATGTAACAAATATTGTAAAACAAATGAACTTAAATTGTTGAAAAAAAAAAACAAGACATCAAACGACAATAAACTTCGAAATGGTCAAAACGTAGCCAATTAGTTTTTCCATAAGCATGATACCAATTCCATTCTTACCATGATTCGTTCCAAAGTAAGATCTATTTTAGGCAGCTCTTCTTACACTCGAAAACGGGTTTCTTGTAATCAGCCATTTCGTTTCTTCGGCACACACGAAATCTGCTCGCCTCTTTCCCATCATCTCCAGTTGCAGTTCGAAACTCCGAAGAGTCAGCCTTCCAACTGGCGAATTTTAAGCCATATCCTATTTGCCGCATTTCCGCTCCGTCAAAGATCAGTGGGATGCATAGGATGGTGGTCACTACTATTTGCAACAATTTCCATAATGCTAGAAGTTTTCCGAATTTTCGGGAAAAGTATTTTCATTTATTTTAAAACATGTACCATGTACAGTTTGATCACTTTTTTTTTACTACATCGGTGATCTTCAACCGTTGCAAGTTTTAAGATGTTAAGTGTGTTGCCACTCTCACTTTGATGTTAATTGTCTAGATGTGATCACTCATTTGTGAAGCCCCAGACAGTAGTTAGTCAATGTTATGTGAAACTGTCAGTTAATGAAACGAACTAAAGGGGACGAATATTAAAAAACCTCTTTGGTATAATGCAGAAGTATCGACTTAGTATTTCATAAAGAGCAAGCGTCTCATTAAGTTGCTCACAGAGTGCTTCTAGACAAAAAGAAGGAGAAACACGGTCCAGACATGGCTCCAAAATCCAAAATATAAAAGAACCTCGCCACCATAACCCAGATAAAAATACCGCACAATTGGAAAATGTAGATATCTAGTTTTTCAATTAGTGAAATCAAAACCCAGCTTCATTTGACATGATCTTAGTCCGAATTTTCTAATAATAGCAGAAACAGCAGTTAAAATAAATTATAGATGAATCAAAACCCTAGATCATACAGTTAACGGAAGAATATGAAAAAGATCATAACTCCACGAAGGATTATTATAATTTGTCTTTTCATTGCTTCCCTAAAGGGTGATCAGATTAAATTTTCACCTTTTGACACCAAAGGGGTGGACTTTTTCCTTAACAAGCATATAACCAAACCGCGTGCATGATTGATATCAGTCAAATCTTTCCAAATGATTGAATTTAAAATTAATTGACGAATTCTCATCGTCGTCGTGCTGCGCCGCAGGATCAAACCATTATATGATCTCTTATGCAATTACAATCCATTATCGCGATGTCATAAATGTGGCAAAACTTAATTTGCATGACAAGTCACAGCAAACAAACACAACAAAGGCGCACACAATTAAGTCCCTTCGGTACTGGTGAAATGTGATTTAAATTTGCATAAAATTGCGCCAGATCAATATCACCAGGATCGCATGTATGTAAATATTCTCACATACGCGCCCCGCCGCGATGATTAATGATAAAAATACGTCAAGTTGACACTAAAGAAGAAAGGATACGATGTGATGTGAATGCTTCGATAAATAGAAATAACTTTCTCGGCCGGTTTTTGTTCCAAAAAAAATTAACTGAAGGGAAAACTGTTTTTTTTTTTTCATTTTTAATGCTCGCGTCCAGATGGCAGAGAGCATTTCTTGATTAATCGCTTAACCTAATAATTTACATCAAGAAAATCTTGTTCGATATCTTTTTAAGTAACACAGCAGGAAATGAGATCCCAAGAAGTTCGACCAACGTAAGGTAATCGTGCGTATTTTTTTTTTTTTATCCTAACTAAAATCCACGCGGTGATTGTCGGCTGATCGGAGCGAGTCGTGTGGACTTTAGGGCGGTGGTATCTTTATTAAATTTTAATTAATATACGAACATATTTGAGGTGCAAGGTTATTAAATGTGAAGCATAATTAATGCTTTAGAGACAGAAGCATCATTTCGGGCTAAACGTGCTCAAATTTTGTAAGACCAACGTGACGTGGATGTAGTATCCCATGTCAAAAGGGCTATCTTAATGCGGTGGTTCCGTTGGACGTTAAATTCGTTTGGTTGTTTACCTTATATGCACTCAGTCAAGACATCATCGTCATGAAATTATTTTATCCTTTACTCGGTCACAAACAACAAAATAAGAATCCAAAACGTGTTTGGCTTAATTCGATATCAGTTTTTTAATACAAATGAGCAACATTTGCACGAGGCGAGGTTAAGATGGATAAGAGTTTTACTAACTTCCTTTGATTTTTCACTATTTTCTCTACAAACAGAACTGAGATTTTCTTTGTTAACATCGCGATCCTGTGTCCAAATTGAGCATCACAAATGATTCGGGAAAACAAAACTCCTGCTGCGTAACCAACAAATTGGCCACATTCATTACACAAGATAATGCCTGTGTTGAAATTCTGGTTTCAAGGTCTTTCTTGAGAATGTGCAAACCAGACAATTTTCAACGAACAATCAGCTACACCGGGCATATTTTTCATAGTCTGTTTCCTTGCCTCCATTGTGACATAGGCAAATTCTGGAAATGCCGTCAAGGATTACACGCACGAATACATACACATTGGTAGGTATATATGTATATGTATTTTATAAAACGTTGTTTGTTCAGTCACGGTGTTTAAGACAAAACCGCCACATGAAACCGATGTACGTAGTGCCAACGTAAAACCATTGAAAACCATGTCTGAGTGCATTCTTACAACTAAAATTTGATAAATTAATTTTCGAATACAAGTCGGGCGGCCACTTGGAGTAAATACTAACACACAGCCAATACAAGTCCGTGGGTAAATAGAAAGTCATTTGAGTGGTTGAGTAGCTTAAATATGAATCTTAAAAACTTGGTAGGCACTTGGTACTTGAAGAGGTCTTCTACTTCTTAGATTATTATTTTGATCTCGGTTCTCCCACTTGACAGCTTCACACTTGTGACTCTCCTTTCGGGTTATCTCAGAACGCGTCGACAAGCCTCCCGATTCCGGATTATTACGTCAGTGATGCCACCTGCTTGCGTATTTACATTTATTCGTACTAGATTCCAGAGATCTGTGGTTCTCTTCTTTGAAGTTGAAATATCAGTTGTAGCTACTAGGAGGTGTATATCAATTCACTGTAGTTGAATGGAGAGTAAAGCCGCAAGCGGAAGAACCTCACTCGGATTTCAAGGATAAATTTTGCTCCCCGGATAACAGAGGACGAGGAGGTAGAGGAGAGGTGTTGTAGAGGATTGGGTTTGTGTGGGGTTGGGACCCCCACTGAACCATTTGGAGGCAGGTTGCTGTTTTGTGAGAGGTTAGAAATGCCGCCCAGATTGTTGAAGAAGTATTCTACGAGGGCTTATTTGCTAGTGTGGGCCAAGCTAGGACACTCACAGAGGAATTGGAATGATCGCTCCTTTACCTCTTGGTCTTGGCATCCACTACATAAGTCCCATCATATGGGTACCCAATGAGCTGTGACCCGTCAGAATGGTAATCAACAGAGAGAGAGGACTGCTAAGCTGGAGCCGTTTTTTTCTTGGAAACATCTGACCATAGGTTTCTGAAAATACTGCAGTTTTTAGAAAATTTTGTTGGATTCTGTTTTTTTCTTGTTCTAGTAGCTTGAGAACAGAGTTGTTCGTTTCAATTCGAGTACCGACCCGACTTTAGCCAGCTTATGCACCTGTTAATAGCCGTTTCCTGTTATGTCACGATGTCCTAAAACCAAAATTAAATTTTCGATGTTCGTTGAGATGAGCAGTCTAAAATTGCTGCGACAGCTTCCTATACTAATTTTGATTTTGTGACAATAGATGAGAAATTAAGAGCTTACTAAGTTCTATTTTTTGTGAGCTACTCCTACTAGCTACTAGGTAATCATTCGATTCTTTTCTGAATTTAGTAGCAATTTAAAAAAAAAGAAAATGTGTACGTCTTTCATTATTTATTTCAATAATTTAATTGACTTCATGCACAATTTGTTGTATGAGATAAAAGTCAACAACAGCCATATCCACATTTCGACTATCTGCCGCCAAATAAAACAAATGTCTGCATAGTTTCTATTTTAAAGTAGGTATGTAGGTTTGTCTAAGGATTAAGTCAAGATCGCCACTTAAAATGCTACGGAAGCCCATCATCGATAGGCACATCCTTTCTGTAAATATTTATATGAGTTTCAGACTGTAACTTTTCTTCATGTGTGGTGGCTGATGGCAGCTACAACTCTGCATATTTGAAATGTCAACAAGGACGTACGCATGGTTGACCTAAGTAAACAACTTCCGAATGAACTATCGACGTCTTTATCAATTGGGAGTTATATTTTTGCAGTTTAAAGTGCTCTTGGCGTCATGTTGTCCTTGCATAGCTACACATTGTAGACATACAATTAACATCTGCCTCTAACCAAGGATGCGTGTTTATGATAAACTGTGCATGAAAGACGTTCACCACACAATCACCGCATTTTTGTTGCGTGTGAAATTGGGCAACTTTTTTGCTTTTTTATCTCCGAACAATTGATTCCCACAGATTACAATCTGAGATTAAATCACATTGTTTTCAATCTGAAACATAAAATACTTGTAAACGTCCTTGAATGCATATGGGTAGAATGCACATTCACAAAACTTTTGCTTGTTTTTACTTCCAAGCACTTGTTCAAAGAGGAATAATCATCAGCTCCTCCCATGGACCGGAGACCACATTTCGTGTGTTAACTTGGGCACTTAGTGTGCAATTGTGGTAAACTTAAGTCAATATACGGACAATCTGACATATGCTTTTATTTAAATACAGATGGCAGAAGATTATTATCATTGTAGACAACCAGATTATGCTTTGATGTAGGATCAGTGGAATGATAAATGTTTGGGATATTGGATCACTTCACTTCGGCGCGACAAGGCTGACGTACTCCACAGGTGGTTCAATAGTGTGAACGTGGAGCAGAGTGGGAGAGCTATGATCCCTTCCAAATCACGATGCTCGTAATGCCGAAAAACGGAAGAACATGTAACATGAACCAACAAGTTCTTGTAATACAACACAAATGATAATAATTTCTGTAACACAAATCTGCAAGTTTGCTTGCTCTTCTACAATTCTAGTGGGTACAATCCTACAAGTGGTTCTTGACTCTTAGACTTGTAGCTTCATTTTACAGGTCCAATGGATTGATATATGTGGATCAGTGTAAAAAATATTTCTTCTTTAATTGAGTTATGGCTGAACGATCGAACTATGTCAATTTCGCAGAACAATTAATTTGTTCAAAGAAAATCATTTAAAAGATACATAACTGAGCAAAATGCTGGATACGATTTACATGACATGCTTTTTTGCAAGTTAGAACACAATAACAGTTATAAGTGCTCTGTTTAGATGCCTAAGAGCCCTGCCCTGCTGAGTCTGTGTATCAATAACCACAGTGAACATATGAATATGTAATGTTACATATCGTAGACTTATTGTAGTGCAACACAATCATGAAAGTGTTCACAGTACTAAGCTTTGTTAAAATCATTAATACATGAACCATCGTAACATCGAAATCAAAGCGACATTGTGATACGATGTACTGACTTAATATGACTTGATTCATAAAGGACAAGCAAAACAGAAGCTAAGGCCACATCCTTATTCAGGTAACGTAACGTAACGTAACGTAACGTAACGTAACGTAACGTAACGTAACGTAATCATGTAGTTTTACCATTCACTGCAAAGTGTAACTTACTTTTTTTTCGCTATAAACACTCTGATCTCAACATATAGAGAGAAAATATTGGAATTGGTTTCATTAAGGGTCTGGGGATTAGTTACGGATATGTAACGCAAAGTTATGATGTTGGCATATGTAAGTCGGGCTTCATGAAACATTCACAGAAGAAAGTAGGTTTCTTTGGGGGTTTTTGTTTTTGAGTTTTAAGCAGTCATCGGGCCGCCGATTTTAGTTCCTTTTTCAGCGACATCTGAATGATTGATTTGATTTTTTTTCTTTAAGAATACTTCCCACTCTATGTGCCAAAAACAAATGACATGGCAACAGTACAGGACACTTTCGCGACGGTCATTCTAAGTCTATTGCTCCGGTGGGGAGAACTAAAAAAGAAAAATTCCTATTAAAGGGCTCTTTTCTGATAACACCGAGACAATGAATTGTTCATACTTCCTCGTGTGCCGGACTCTTCGAGCTTCGACATATGTCGGCATATCAGACAAAACTACAAAAGCTTTTCTTTCATCCTCAGCTTTCATTTTTCGAGGGGAGTGGGGACTTTGTTAGGACACGGGCTCTGATTCCTCATCTACCCGTCTTCTGCACTCCAACACTGCGTGGATATAGGATCTCCAATAGGATCTCCAATCAGCCTAGCAGCTCAGCGAACTATGCTTTGTGACTCTCAGCGTTCCTACCACTTCAAATGTGTAAGCGCTTTTAATTCCGTATTCGACTCTTCCACGGCGATTTCCGATTTCTTTTCTTGGATGTTTTTTTTTATTTTCGGTGCAAGCAGATTACCTGCAAATACAACAGCTACTAGCCAAGCACGCTATTCGCAAGGCACTGCACCTCTGTACCAAATCCAGCTGTTTTCAGAACTTTCTTTGTTTTGGTGCTACAGCCAAAATCTCGCTTTCAGCAGATTTGAGTGTGAATAAATCTCCATTTGCCAGCAGATGGTCTACGTACATTTGCCATAAGCCGGAATACAAGTCTTGTGATATTTGACGCGGATTCTGCGGCCTTCGTTTTCTGGTCTCAAAAGCTGAGATTCATATCGAGCCTTGTTCCCAGATATTTTACCAAGGTTTTGCTCTTTGTAAATTCGGTTTCAATCGCATCAATTGGTTCAGTTTCTTCTGCTTGCAGTAACCACCGGAGCAACGCCATGAGCGTCTTATCGGAAAACAACCTTCGAGCTCATCCATAAAGAGAAGCTCATTGCGTAGAAGATATTTAAGAGATCTGGTCCCATCATAGAATCCTTTGCTGCTCCGGTTGTGATGTCCTTCGCTCTGGGTTCTTTTTGTGAGCACTTTATTTGATTTGCTTGCTTTTTCTATTTCCTTATTCGACCTTAATTTCTACAAGGCTCCCGCCCCGACCCTTGACCATTGGTAAGCACTGGTAAACTTTTCCTCTTGTGATTCGATTCAAGAGAACGAAGGATCGCTCTGGACTTGGCTTCCTTGTTACTTTCAACCAGCTAGATTGACACCAATTCCATTACAGTTTTACTGAAGGTTATTTTACCTCAGTGACAAAAAGTGATGCCTCTCAGAAATTATGTTTGATAAATCGAAGAACTAACAAATGGCCACATCTAGAAATTTCACATTCTTTCCCCTTCCTTCCCTGACAAATTAAAAATGTTCACGGCTGGCAACTGGTGGTGTGTTTTGTTTACATTTACGAACAAATTTGCATAATCGTCAAATCACAAAATGTTAAAGGGAAACTATTGTTTGCTAAAGATCGTGTTATTCATTCATCAAATTGATGAATGACAAAAATTAAGAAGGGTGCTTCGATGTGGTGATGATTTTGAGTTTCTCTCGATTCACTACAAGGGGTAACGTAGTAACATTCAATTGTCAAGGTAGACAATCATAAACGAATGGTAAACAGTAAAACTCCACTTCAACTAAAAGCTATCAAATAAAATAGGTCAACAATGTGCTTGATACCACAATACGATTGATTTAAATGAAGACAACACTAAATAATAAAAAATAAAATAAAAAACAGATAACATCACGGTATTAGGGATTTAAACAAAGTGCCACATCAATAAAAAAAATGAGCGATTATGTGAAAGGCTTATCGTAAATTAAGCATTAAACGACGGGTAGTCTTATGCAAGGTGTATGAATTGTCAAGCATGCCAATCCCTATACCTCAGCAAAGCCATTTTACTGCAGGAACAATAGTGTGCGTTGCATATCAGCCTTGTCAAGAATATGAACAAAACAAATTCGCAATCATACAATCAATTTCCTCGCCAGTAATCCTCTTACCGATTTTATCTTCTTTTTTTTTATTTTTATGCATAATGAAAGGCATCAGCATCCAGTTCGGTCCAGCGGCGCATGGCAAATTATACCGGTCATTCAGGTCGCACTCAGAGTTTTCGAATGAGCTCTACATACATACACATTCTTTTCATTTGTCCCACAGGTTATTAACAAAAGATTTTTGTATTTTTTTTTTTACCAAAAATTATTTTCACAACATGACGTCCCTTCTATAAGATAAGTTGATCCCAGACGGATTTCATTTGTTTGCCACTTGAACCAGTTTGATGGCTACAGCTTCTAAATTGATACATCGACACAATAAGAATGACAATTTGGAGATTTTCTGTCACATTTTATTTGAAATCTATTCGATGATTTTGGTTTGTAGTTCACCCCTTTTTGAATGAAAATTAACGAAATCCTATTGTTAGAGTATTTGGTTAAGTCTTTTGAACCTCAGATCAACATATTCTGTTCTGAAGGCCACTGAAGAAAGACTTTGGTTTGAAATGTTGCAGCTGTCGTTTTGTTGAGAAATCATTGACCAAACTTAGTTTGAAGTATATGCAAATTATAAATGACGAGCCGAGGATGGAAGAGCTGTCAATGCAGATATTGCTTCAAAAAAACACACACACAAACCACAAAATAGCTTCTTCAACATTTAAATGCAAATTCTATTCCCGCTCATGAGGCGCTCATGTGTCGTGCGACAGACAAGTGTGCCTGCCACATGAAAGAAAATAAAAAGCAAATCCTTCCTTTTTTTAAGTTTACCCAAGCTCCACAAGCTATTAAGGCTTGTAGACACCATCCGACCAGCAACGAATCGCATTCAACAAAGCATTCTTCTATTGAAAAAGTGATTTTGCATTCAATTTGTGTGCCGTTGATGCCGTGTGTGCTGTTGTGTCGTTTTAAATGAATGAATGAAAGACCGCAGAGTGAAGAAGAAGAAGGTGTTTAGAATTTGGCCATAGTTACTTCCATTGGAGAATTTCCAAGAAATTTTGTGTTGTGATGTCTATATCATAACGCATGGGTTCGATCGCACCACCAGTCACTCATGGGATATATTAGCATAACAGAGCGGATGTGCATATTTGTTTAAACAAAAAAAAGAAGCAAAAAGATTTTAGCGTGAAGAACTAAAGCTGTTCAGTGTCTCCACATAAATAAGTTAGTTTAAGTAGCAACAGATTTCTTAGGAATAGGTAAGGTCTGTTCAGTGGGAAAACAAAATGCAGCGGTTGGTGCTTGTGCGACAACTCTTTTGTTTGATTCTAAAGATTTTAAAAAATACAAAAAAAATTCTTGTGTAATTATTCAAATGGGTAAAAGGGACTATCCAGAACCATATGGGCTCATTGAACCTCAATCACCACTTTTACTTTTACTCAATGTTAACAGAGCAGTGTGCTCCAAGCATCCAGACCCACAGCTATAAGCCTTAAGTAATATAAAATTATTATTAACAAGCGGGTACTTCAATTATTTTGATTGCTATAAAAAGCAATCTGTATATACAATCATACATAGAAAGGTTACGACCTTTACTTCTTTTACACGTATTGATCATAGTGCTAATGTCATTTCAAAGTAACGTTATCTCATATACTTTCTATTAACGGTCAGTTTGTCAAAACTAAGGCTAAGACCTGCAAGAGCCTAATTTAGATGTTTAGAATTTTATGGCGCCTTGATTTAATTCAGCTCTGGGCACTGACTATAGTTAAAACCTATTGTGTCAACCCATGCGTAGTTTCTTTTGCTACTGAATTTTACCAGATGTTGAAAATCTGTGAGTGAATGAGTTTGAGTTTATCCAAGGGAATAATGTCGTAATCAAGCATCCGCTTTCTAAGGCGGAGGAGTGCTGGCACGTTCTGTAATGATGTGCAGAGATGTTTCTTCACTTTCGAGGCATAGTCTGCGAATCAGGTCTACTGCCGCATTAGGTGTAGATGTTTTGCTAAAGGAAAGCAGCCGGTTACTTATTTGCTCAAACACAATTTTTCAGTGTTTTTTTAGTATTCCGATATAAGTTTTCAGAGTTTCCCTGCAGAGAGAGGAGGAAGTGAGTGAACTACTGTACTCACTTCGAACGTTTCGCTACAAGTTACATTGAGCGTGGTCACCGGGGGAAACTGCTTTTGAAGTGTTATTCTCTTCTTTGACTACGCATGTTGTAGCGGTACGTAGACGCTTCTATTTGAAGCTGTTCCTGTTCCTGAGTAAAATATTGGGAGCAAACAGTGCTCACTATATCGCTGGATGTTTTTATGGCTTTCTGGATAGGCCGTGCGATGTTGATGACGGGGTCCCATGTACGCTAATTTTATGCTGTCATCGCGATTGAAATTTTGATGGCGTTTTATTTCAATCGCTTCGCGTACAAGCCGAGGGATATAATGGAACTCGTGAGCTAAGACTTTAGCTTGATCGAAGTGAACCTGCTGTTTTTTACTGACAGCACTTATATGATCTTTTAAGCGGGTGGCAACACTTCGTTGTGTTTGTCCCACTTAAGAAGACCCGCAGCTGCACGGAACTACATAGACGTCCGGAATCTGCAATGGAAAGTGGTTCTTTGGTGATTGGAGATAGTCATACACCTTTTTTGGTGGTAAAGAGATGGACCTTACACCGTACCTCTTCAGCACTTTCCCAACTCTATCCGTTACGCCTTTTACGTAAGGAAAAAAAACTTTCTTCTCTTCTTCATCCCTTTCCCGTGGCAAACTTGGCTTCCATATTCTTTGTCTTTTGGAATACCCATTCGTTTTAAGGACGTTGTCTACGAACGTAAGTTCAGCAGTGAGGAGGTCATTATCACATATTCTATGTGGTCGCTGAAATAACGTAGACACAACAGTTAAGTTTGCCGGATGGTGATGGGAAGTAGCATGCTGGTATCTATTTGTATGGGTGCTCTTTCTATAGACTGTTTGTCCTAATGTGCCATTCATGTTCCTTGTTACTCTCACATCCAGAAATGCAATGGAATTATTGCTTTCTTTTTCCATCGTAGACTTCATTTTTGGATGTTGCGAGTTAAGATGTTCCAGGAAACTCACTACGGTGGATTAAGGATGCAAAATGTGTCATCCACATAACTCAACCACGTAAAAAGTGACTCAACATCAAAACTCACCATCACATCATGTACTTCGAGTTTTAAGCAACCTAAAAAGGACACAAAATGTGCGGAATCTTTAACGCTGTATGTCAAACTAATCAATGGTTTATAAACTTCCACCAAATGCTTTGATAACAGATAGCATGGCGCATTAATTTGGCTGACAATTGGACGCATAGGATTCCCCTCCTTGTGTATTTTGTCTGACGATTGGTACTGATTATGAAAGTTAAAAATTTCTTTTTTTTAAATTTTGATTCTGAATATAACATGCCTGACGTAATACAAAAATAAAATATACTTCTATGTTCTATCATCATTGTTCCAAGGTTATTTGTTGTATTAGAAGTCATCATTTCTTATTCTTTCTCGATAATTAAAGGCTGTTTTACTGTACGGTGATTTCGTTCAGTAATTTCAAAACTTGTTCCGTTGATAGCGTATCCTTACCGAAGAAATGCCGCCTCGAATCACGAAGAGTCAGACTACTACCCACAAAGTGAAATATGTCTTCTCGTTCTACTGTGTTACATATGTTACACAACACTCTGGAAGTTCTTTTCGGTGTGGCCCATAGTTGAGAGGAAGAAGTTCTATCCTTAGTTTGAAGTTTGAACATCATTGAAATGAATTCTACGCATAATTCGTCTCGAAAGTAGTTTGCCTGTAGTAGGTTATAGTTGAGTCTACTGTACACCGACCTGTAGGGGGATAATCTTATTCTCTTTTATACTCATTTCTGAAGTTTGTTTCTGTAGCGGAAATGATCTCATAACGTATTTGTTTCCAGTTTGAGTGAACTTCTTGTTCAAGACTTAATTTAAATCGAAGTTCGCTCCATCCACTCTTCATACAAACCAATTTCTCTGACTCACTCTTTTCATCATGACTCCCTTCAGAAGTCGACTATCATCCATGTTGAAGACCTTGATAATATAATCTGCCTGCAACCTTAGCCTTTTAATAAACAACAGTTAATCAACTCTGAAAATCCAGTCTCGAAATTCAGCGCATAGTTTGGTGTATTTGATGGTAGTCTGAAGGTGCGAACTCTATCCGTTACGCCTTTTACGTAAGGAAAAAAAACTTTCTTCTCTTCTTCATCCCTTTCCCGTGGCAAACTTGGCTTCCATATTCTTTGTCTTTTGGAATACCCATTCGTTTTAAGGACGTTGTCTACGAACGTAAGTTCAGCAGTGAGGAGGTCATTATCACATATTCTATGTGGTCGCTGAAATAACGTAGACACAACAGTTAAGTTTGCCGGATGGTGATGGGAAGTAGCATGCTGGTATCTATTTGTATGGGTGCTCTTTCTATAGACTGTTTGTCCTAATGTGCCATTCATGTTCCTTGTTACTCTCACATCCAGAAATGCAATGGAATTATTGCTTTCTTTTTCCATCGTAGACTTCATTTTTGGATGTTGCGAGTTAAGATGTTCCAGGAAACTCACTACGGTGGATTAAGGATGCAAAATGTGTCATCCACATAACTCAACCACGTAAAAAGTGACTCAACATCAAAACTCACCATCACATCATGTACTTCGAGTTTTAAGCAACCTAAAAAGGACACAAAATGTGCGGAATCTTTAACGCTGTATGTCAAACTAATCAATGGTTTATAAACTTCCACCAAATGCTTTGATAACAGATAGCATGGCGCATTAATTTGGCTGACAATTGGACGCATAGGATTCCCCTCCTTGTGTATTTTGTCTGACGATTGGTACTGATTATGAAAGTTAAAAATTTCTTTTTTTTAAATTTTGATTCTGAATATAACATGCCTGACGTAATACAAAAATAAAATATACTTCTATGTTCTATCATCATTGTTCCAAGGTTATTTGTTGTATTAGAAGTCATCATTTCTTATTCTTTCTCGATAATTAAAGGCTGTTTTACTGTACGGTGATTTCGTTCAGTAATTTCAAAACTTGTTCCGTTGATAGCGTATCCTTACCGAAGAAATGCCGCCTCGAATCACGAAGAGTCAGACTACTACCCACAAAGTGAAATATGTCTTCTCGTTCTACTGTGTTACATATGTTACACAACACTCTGGAAGTTCTTTTCGGTGTGGCCCATAGTTGAGAGGAAGAAGTTCTATCCTTAGTTTGAAGTTTGAACATCATTGAAATGAATTCTACGCATAATTCGTCTCGAAAGTAGTTTGCCTGTAGTAGGTTATAGTTGAGTCTACTGTACACCGACCTGTAGGGGGATAATCTTATTCTCTTTTATACTCATTTCTGAAGTTTGTTTCTGTAGCGGAAATGATCTCATAACGTATTTGTTTCCAGTTTGAGTGAACTTCTTGTTCAAGACTTAATTTAAATCGAAGTTCGCTCCATCCACTCTTCATACAAACCAATTTCTCTGACTCACTCTTTTCATCATGACTCCCTTCAGAAGTCGACTATCATCCATGTTGAAGACCTTGATAATATAATCTGCCTGCAACCTTAGCCTTTTAATAAACAACAGTTAATCAACTCTGAAAATCCAGTCTCGAAATTCAGCGCATAGTTTGGTGTATTTGATGGTAGTCTGAAGGTGCGTTTGCAAATGTCGAAGCACTTCTTTGACGCCGTTTACGTAGATTATAAATACGAGTGCACCCAATACCGATACTTCTGGAACTCCATCTTTTGTTTCAGCGCTCTTAGACATTATTCCATCTACTGATGTTCTTTGAGTTCTATGCGACAGATACGAGTCCAGTCATTTTTGTTCTTAGTTTTGCAAGAAGTACGTATTCCTCTATTTTTTGAAATCGAGAAAAACGGCAAAAAAGTACTTTTTTAACTATTTCTTCTTTCCAGATAATTAATACATTATTTAGGGCTGACTCACAGGCATGCTTTAATTTCGAAATACTGTCTGGTTCTCATTCAACAAATTGTTGAATTTGGAATAAGTTTTCTAGTTGAGAAGGAACTGTTTTCTCAATAACCTTTTCGTACACATGAAGAGCATTAATTGGGCAAAAGTTCTCATACTTGTCAGTACCTTTGAATTTTTCGATATGGGTGACAATTGATTCTGTCGATCTTTCGGGGAAGCATCCGTAAATCATTGAGTGATTTATCACTTTTGCAAGCATCCATCAGCATTTTCGTGTAAAAAGTTGAAATCTCTTAAATTTTTTAGTAATTTTGCTGAATCTTTTACTTCCGATAGCAGCATTAAAATCGTTCCAGCATATCAACGATGATGGCCTTCTTTAAAAAAATTAGTCTTCACTTGTGCAAAAATTAAAGATAAGTCCCAAAAATGGTTGTTTGAAATATAATACAGTGGGGATGAAAATTCTGAAACCGCTTTTCTCTTTCATTTGGAAACATTTTATGGGAAACAGTTCAAAATAGTTCCTCAAACTCTTACACCCCAAGTAAAAGATAAATTTAACAGATGTTAACCGTTTTGTGACTTAGTCTATTTGCTTTATTACTCAAGGGATAAAGTGATGAGATTCAACTAAGTGAGTTGGTCGAACACATTACATGGTTTTAGCAAATATTGCATGTTGCTATGAATGTCGTCTAATGAATGCTCTAATTTTTCTGTCATTATGTCATTTTTTACTGGTATACTTTATAATAATAGAGTATGCCAGTTAACAATAGCAGCGTAATTTTTGAACGGTTTTCAGAATCATCAACAGACAAACTGAATGAAAAGTTGAACATGTTCTTAATTAGGCAGGCCTATAGTAATTTTTCATTTACCAGCTCTCAATTAATAATCTGGTTGTGTAAATGTTGCTTCACACTTCCACGACGACGATATTCACTCAATACCTTGCTCTAGGTTGTAAAAATAGAAAACCTTCAAAAAGAAAACCTTATCCGAAACGAGAGCAAAGCTCTTAATTCACCCATACTTTATGGAGTAACCAAGACAACGGTTGCCGTTTTGGTAGGATCCTACCAAAATTGGTAGGTTTTTTCAGCTTAGGTAGGTTGGTAGGTTTCAATTCAATTTGGTAGGTTTTCTTTACTAAAACATCCTAAACAACTCTTTTACAAATAATAAATAAAAAAATTAATTTCTTAATAAAAGTACACAAATGTAACCAGTGGTCGGATACTGTAACATTTTAGACGACTATCGTCTGAATTTTAGGCAGCAAAAATACGCTCGTCTGAACTATGATTGGTTCACCTTTCGATTCTACATTTATGTAGTTAGTAGTAAAAGTAAACAGTTGTTCCCAGTTTGAAATTCAGGAATTCGATTTCCAAGTATTTTTGTACAGTAGGATTCACATAAAATTCGTTTTACTCAATTTTGATGAAAAAAGTAAAATCGTATAAAATATTAATCATATAAAATATATTTTCTTTGCTGATAAATTCACTTTCAATGTTAAAACATTAATAATAATCAATTTCAATTCAACAAGTAGATAAGTGAAAACTAGTAAAACAAAAAACTAACCCAAGAATATCGAGCAAAGTCCGATTGTGAAATATGTAGGTTGTTTTCCTTGTTTTGACAACTACAACTAAATCTTATCTTAAGAATTTTCAGACTGTTTTCTCCGTCTGAAAATCTATATTCGAAAAACTGAAAAATCTTACTGAAATTTCTGACACTTTTGACTAATCAGAGCGACGAAAACTGACAGTAGTTTTCAATTCAATTCTTAATTTACTGACCCTACCTCACACAGCAGCAGAACAGAATTTTTTTTTGTCTCTAATAAAAACCAAACTAAGAAACCAATTGGGATTTAATGTAATAAACAGTATAATGTTAGCAAAAGACTTGGCCGCTGACAACAACGGTACCTATGCCTTAAACTTAAACTTGTTTGCGTTATGAAAAATAATTGTGGTTTAATGCGAAAACAAGTTTTTTACGTTGTTTAAATATTTTTATTTTTTTTTTCGAAAAACAAACTCAAATGTAGGTTTTTTTTCTTGACAACGGCAACCGTGCAAGACTATAAGAAACGATTTTTTCATTGGTATAACATTCATTTTGTACACTTGCAAATGAGTTGTCTCAGTTTCGATCGGACGTCGGTCAATCCAAGTTATTGAAAGAATGATTGATTGAAATGACCGGGCCTTTCCACTGAACGATTGATGATTGAATCGCTCACTGGAAACAAGCGATAGACACAGCTTTTATATTCTTTCTCTCTCTCTCTCTCTCTCTTTTTTTATTTTCCTTAATTGATTTGCTGACTCCAAAAATCATCAGAAAACTGGATGGTGGGCAGCGTCCTTGCCAATCTCCCTCCCAATACATCTATATAAAATTTATACATATGTGCATCTATATCTACACAACGATTTTTGAAGTCTGATTGCCATGCCTGTTTGATGTTAGTATTAAATGAATGTCCTTTTTAAGTGTTACAAGCAAAATACCTAAACAAATTCGATGACAGAATACTCAGGGCTATAAAATTCTTGTTAAAGGACTATTTTCACTAATTCAAACCATTCTTCAGTCTTCAAGGCAACTGCTCTTATTGATCTAACTTCAAATGTTAAACCGTTTCTTCTAAAAAATTTCTCAGAATCCCTTTTTTCTCAAAGGGTTAAGAGACAAAATGTTAGTAAACAAAAAATAATCATAAAACGCAAAAATAGAAAAAAAAGAATAAATAAACAAATATCCTTTTGTAAAAATTGCTCTACTTTTTTCTGTGAATATTCACTTTCGTTGGAAGCCCTTCTTGGTCCCATAAATATTTATCATTTTACTACCGTAGTTAAATTATGAACTCGTTAACCCTTTTAATGAAATGTCACCATTCAGGGAAAGTGACACCAAAGTAGAACACGAACGCGAACGACTCAAGAAACAGTGGGCTGCTTATTAATATACCAACAAAAGGGTTAACAGTGATTTCGAGGCTATGGTTGAAAGAAAAATAAGCAGAGCAATGAAATATTTTCACACTTCAATAAAATGTTTATGTGCATTTCACTTTCCAACGCAAGGGGTAAATTTACATAAAAAAGTAAGTATGGCACAACTTTCGCCATCGCTATTCACAGGGACTGAAATAAGACGCATCCTTGGCATTAGCATAACACGTGTCCTTGTCGATTCCTTTAAGTCAAAGAGAAAGTGTTGTTGTGTTTCGTAGCAAGGATTTTCTCTTAATGGCTTTATTGCTTGTTTTCTCTAATTATGGTTAAAACTCATTGGTTGAGGAGTATTTAACTGAGAAAAGGATAACATCGAAGTATAATCCTTTGATCCATGCGGACTCATTTTTCCTCCGAAAAGGATTGCACGATCCATTTTGCAGGTATATCTGTAACAATCTACCGTCACTGGGTCGCTTCGCGCACAGTGTCATTTCCACCTAATCCTTTCCAAGGATGTATTTTTCTTGATGTGTTTACATTTGTTTGGCTTTAAGGCGTAGTGTTTATTCTAAAAATCAAAATATTGGCAATCCCCTTCTAAATCAATCGCGCACATTCTTTTGCATTTTGGCAATAAAGGATATTTGCATTGGTGCCTTGAAATAATCACACAAAAGGCCATAGCATTAGCAAATAGCAACCTTTACTCTGTGACTTTTATGACAGCGAGTTGAAAAATTCCACGGAATATTGACGAATATACTGAAGGATGCAACTATGACATGGCATTGCAAGGATAAATGCTCAAAGGAGGTAATAATGAATGTGTTTTTTCGTCCTTTTTTTAAGCGAAGTCTTGCAAAAAAGGACACGACGAATTGTATGTCCCTTTCTTTTCTTTAAGACTAGTGTACCTTTGTCCTTGTGAATCCTTTTCATAGTATGGGCTTGATTGTTTGGTGCTTAGGTCGCGCGTTCTTTAAAGGATGAGTCCTTTTTTAAGAATGGCAAAAAATTATGTTGTGGTAGCATTTTAGGGTTTTTAGTGCGTTTTTTGTTAAAACGTCGTTAGATCCTTTTGTGTTGGGTAATAAGTCAGTGGTTATATAAGTTCCGCAAATAATGAGATATTTTTTTGCCGTTCTCGGGATTCCTGGAGATGGATGGATAAGCCTTTCGTTTAACTCTTTTGATGCTGAAGGTTTTAATAATAGAAAATGAGGGTTTTGCAGTTTTTTAGGATTTCCATTGAAAAAGGGTGAAAAGGTGAGTTTTCAAATTGCTCACAAATTCGTATGTCTCAAGGACTTTTGAGCACTTTCCCACTTTTACTTATTTTCAAGGATACCCAAAATATGCGATGCGATTTTGTCGATTTCTTTGACCGACAAGCGACAAAGCCAACCACACATGAATAGGCCAAAAAATGACCCAATTATCTGACGAACGCCGTAAAAATTAGACCATCGACCTTTGGGTAGTCAAAAACACACAAAAAAACAAACAAAAAACAAATATTTGCATGGTCTTCCACAGTAGTTCAATTGTCCGGCTTGTAAAAAATAATTAGGCCAAAAAATGAGAGCACTAAATAGGTACCTATGTATACCTATCTGCATGCATATTTTGTTCTTTTTTCTTCTGTAAGCGACTTATGCAGTAAATTGAGGTTCTGAGAAGAGAGTCATGCTGTTTTTGGCGTGACGCGATTTTTTGGAAAATGCGTTTTGTTCTATTTTTTGGTTGTTCTTTTCCAGGTCAGTGTGCGGCGGCTGTTAAATATCCAAATATCGATCATAAAACGCTTCTTACGTAAGGTCTTTTACCTTGAAACCATTTTCGCAAAATCAGAACAATAAGGTCGATTGAATGTGACTTTTTGGGCACTGGGCACTCATTTGTAGGTCGGCCGCAGTTACAGTTTCAAAATATTTACGCAATAATCACGTTTCTATGGAATTCTCGTAGAAAAACAGAAAAAAATATTAAGAAGAAGAAGAACAAATCCTAAACACTGACAAAAGGACGTTTTAGTTATAATGAGTGGCGTAATAAATAATATTTCTGTTTGCGTTTTAAAAAGTGTGCCTTCATTATATGTGCAGTTGTTTTACCAAGAGGAAATGACCTTTTTTTGAATTCTCGATAAAATGCAAAATTGGTCTTCCACCGTATATGCAAGGACTCTGCTGAGGTTTTCGTTACAAATTTCCATGTGATTTTTTTTTTCTTTTATTAATGACACACCGTCACCTTAGCTGTTAACAATCGGAGAGGAAGAAAATTGAATGGTTGGGTATGCTGAATGACTGAAGAAACACCTACTTAGGTTTTTGCATAAATTTTTTCAGCCAAATTACGCTTTAAAAAAGGCGTCATTCTGTCAGTTGGCAAAGAGCCAGTTAAACTCCGAAAAAAAAGATAATTGTTAAGTGAAGCTTCTTGCCACTTGCTAATATTTAGACCGCATAATGAGGTTTCGTTAACGTGTTTCAAGGTAGTCAATTACTTGCCTTAACTTGGCTCGTTAATTTGTAATTTATTAAGAGAGAAGAGAATTTATATTCTCAAAGGTGAATGCACAAGAAGAACCCACTTTGTTGTGATGGGTGATTTGTTAAAAGTTAAGACTGTGTAATAAAAGTCGTTTAAACTGCAATTTAATTATTAATAATTTTGAGAAAACAGAAAACTGAAAACAGAAGAAATTGACCTGCAACAGAACAAGAGGAATGTACTATAACGTCATGTGACAGTTAAGCAATTAAAAAAGTTTATATTTGCTGTCCTCAGCTCTCAAGTGCAGGGCATCTTTTAAGGATTTTTCACTAGGTGGCCAAAAGAAAAATACAGCGGTGGTCCAGTATAACGAATGCCGATATAACGAATGTTCGATATTACGAACGCTTTTTTTCAAGTTCATTAGGAATTCTATATAACAAATAACGATTTTTAGACAAAATGGCATTGAAAACTCTAAAGTCATAGTTCTAAGAAGTTTACGAGAATAGCCATTCAACAATTTTATTACATTCAACGCCCAAAAAAACAAATGCATATTAACGATTTGGTTTTTTAAATTTACAAATATTTGTATGTACTATTCTACACAATTTGAAAAAAAAAAAACTAATAAGTCTAAACCTTAAATGTTTCGTTATATGTAAATGAAGATTCATCAGTTTTTTTTATTCTATTAAGTGAAGTATGTATTTATTTTTTTATGAAGTATGAAACAAAATTTAGTGAAAAATACAATCGTACGTTCTATTTACCTAAAGATTTGTATGAATGACAAAAAAAAAGTTTCGATACAACGAATTATCGATATAACGAATTTACTCTGGACATTATATCGTTCGTTATACTGAACCACCACTGTATCTCCTCAAACACTGTCAAATGTGTCCCTTTCAAAAAGTCCACTTGTTAGTGTTAATAATTTGAAGCCAAATAATAACTCAAGATATTTTCTTAGTGAGTATAATAACCAAACGAAAGCAATTTCAACTACATATTTCATTTTCGTTGATTGTTGTTTTAATAAACTCAACATTCTTTGAAGTCAAATAATTGTGGAAAAAAATGTATCCCTTTTAAAAAATATGTATCCCCGAATCCCATAGGAAAAAAAGAATCCCCCGGGATACTATTGTATCCTTGTGGTAACTCTAATGGCAAGAGGGATTACTTTTATGAGAATAAAATGATTTACTAATACAAGCAAAAGCCTTTTTACATGAGTTCTGATTTCGCTAAAAAAGCTGCCAACTACTGTATTGTATAGCATTGTGTTGCAGTTAGCTGTGAGCTGTTTACATATTTCGTTGTGTCAATTCTATTTAGTGACTTTTACTTATTGTTTACTCTCGTTTGTTAAACTTTCGTCATTCAATTACTTGCTACTTGCAAAGAAATTGTAAAACTGAGATGTCTACTCTTGATAAGTGGTTGAAGAAAGTTGATTTTAAAGACCTCGACGAATCAAGATCAAAACAATGGAAATAAAGACCTGAAGAGAGTAAGTACATATTTCACTGATAACTTTTTTCGACACCAGTAATTCACCGATAAAGCTAATTTTCTGTTCGTATGTGTTTAGGACGATTTCAAAAAATAAAGAATAACGACGAAATACCACAGCTGTGGCCAAATATTTTCGTACATTACCTTCGAAAAATAAGGAATTGCAAAAATTTTGCCCAGAATATCGTTCATTCCCAGGTTACTTTAAAGTAAGATTTGCCGAATATGTCCATAATTTGATCACTGCAGTTTTACACAATTTACCGTGATGTTTCAAATACTGTTGACTTGTCTCAAAAACTCCAGGTTCACTGATAGACAAGAATGTAGCAGTTGGGATGCTTAATACTCGGAGCAAATCGGAATTTCAACAACTTCTCCAAACATGCTTGATGGCAGATGTTTTATTGATCATAAAAGATTTGCGAAAAAATCTCCAGAAAGGGCGTTTGATTCTGCTTGATGTTTTAACTTTGAAACAAAGCGCTCTCAGAAAGTTGAAACTCATGCTCCAGGGACCATATCCAGGCGGACAGGAAGAGAAGTTTCCTTTACACCAAAAAAATGTTCAAGGCAGCACTGACAATAAAGAAGACGATAGGAAAAGACGCAAAGTATCGCATTCTCTCGTCACAACAGGCACCCGATCATGGACGGCACTCCGAATCGAAATGATGTCAGCGTTCATCAATTTTCTTGACATCCGGCTCAACATTGAAGGAAGTGAGCTGATCAAAAGATTTTCAACATTTCTAATGGCGAAAACCACAGCCGAAATGATTCAAGAGGGTCGATTCTTGGTTGAAACCATTTTTGGCGAAGAAAACGTTTTCGACTTTTCATCAAATGTTTGCGATTGTTGGCCAGCAAATCAAGAAATCAGAGATCTCGACACTTCTGCAAAAATGTCGCAAAAGCTGCTTCGACTGATACCAGTGACATGTGGGATTTTGCAGAGACTGTTGTGCTCTTTACTAGTCACTTCGCCTCACTCCATGATTGTTGAGAAAGTGATTTCTCATTATAATCAAATTAAATCAAACCACCGACTGTCAGCTTCAGATGAGACCATGAACTGGAGATTGTTTGTGGCCCTGAATGGAGTAGGTACAGCTTTATATGATCCGAGGCCAGCTGTAGCAGAGTTCCTTCGCAAGAAAGAGAGGCGTTACCGCGAACCTGATCTGACCTTGTACTCCGACAGAGATTTCGTTCGGAAGTTTTTTCGTAAAGATGGCGGTTTGTGATCTTATACTCATATCTATTTAATAGACGAATTGTGATCGAAGGGTTGTGACTCACTCATACCGAAACATTTGAAATAAAAAAAGTAGTCCCCGAAATTTGTTGTTATTTTTCATATCCAACTTATTATATGTATACTTGCCCATAAATTTTTAATTATATGCTGAGAAAAATCCTCGAGCACGTGCAGAATTTATAGAATTTATATATCTAACGGAAGTCGTGAGTATGTTTTTTCCATATATATATCATCATTGACAGTATATTTGATGAACTTTCATTCATTCGTTGACAAAATTATTCGATTAGCACCTACAAACTTCATTAGGCCTCGGCCACGCAGTAAGCGGCAGAGCAGCAGAGCGGCAAAAAAAAATTAAAACATATGAATTCACACAGGAGTGGCCACGCAATGAGCGGGCGGCAAAACAAAATTCTGAGCGGAAAAGCGGCGCCGCTCAGCAATCAAACATGTTTTAATTTTCTGAGCGGCAAACAGCATTTTATATTTATATCAGTGACGAAGCGTCCATATATTGAGTGGAATGAGTGCTTCCGTTAACGAATTTAAAAAGATCTTAGGTAATGGAAAAACAATTATAATGGCAAATTCAAAAATAAATGATTAAATTCACCAAATTCCGATCTTAATTGGTTAATCGGATGAACACCAAATCGTCTTCTTTTTTGTATACGTTCAAGTAATTTGTACACATACAAACGATTTTCCGACAATAAAATACGGCGAACTGTTCTTGACAACGGCATTTTAACTACTAATCGCTCAAAAGCAATCTCTCTCAGTGCCTGGCCATACGTCGCTTAGAGTTGCCGCTCAGCCGCTCGCCGCTCAGCCGCTTAGCCGCTCTGCCGCTTACTGCGTGGCCGAGGCCTTAGAATTAGCAAGTTACATATATATTTTTTGACATTTTTGAGAAATCATGTATGTTCAGAAAATTTCTGACATTATTTCAGTTATGTGTTGTTCACGCATTTTCGAAAATTGGTTGTGGCCAGATTATGATTACTACGTGGCCACGGCGGACTACTACGTGGCCATTTGGCCACGTTCATGTTACTTAAAAGATGCCCTGCTCAAGTGTGTATTGAAAAGGGTTCTAAGACCTTTGGTAAATTATGAATTGTCTTGAGTGAAGCAAAACGCACGAAAAAAATAAGCAAAAACTGAGTGTTCAAAGCACAATTGGTAGTTGGCTTGGCTAGTTGGTGTTGGTTTGTATCTCAATTACGGGAAGTCAAATCCTATTCTTCTCCATTTCTTTTGATGCCGCTATCATCATTGTGATCTCAAACGGGTTACAGCTCTCTAGATCGTGACGAGATAATTGAATCTGGCCCTTGCCTATCCTCAAAACTACATTGGAACAACAGTTACAGAGAGATTTTTCAACAAAATCTAAGAGGACAGATTAAAACGCGGTTAGTTTCGGAAGATTCAGGGAATCCTGACCTGGACACTCTCATATCCTTCGTCAAAAACGCTTCTTTTTCTTCTTCTTCTTTTCCATTTCCGGCGTTACGAGTAGTGATATTGAAGCGATCACAACTCTCCCACTTTTCTGCTTCACACTAGTGATCCGCCTATGGGGTACGCCGCGTTGACCTCAGAAAGCGTCGGCAAGCCTCCCGGTTTTGGATTGTTCCATGTCTGAGGCCAACCAAATGCTGCTGTTTTTGCATTTGCTTGTACCAGGAGTGTTTTGGCCTGCCTTTTCTTTTTCGTCGCGAATTTGTTGAAACGTTGTACGATATTGCCTTTTGGACGGGGTTCTGCGGATCTCTCCTTTGAACATGACAATACCACCTGAGCCGGTCGTGCTGAATTTTGTCCAAGATGTTACTTTTGACATGAAGGCTTTCACGGATCTTAGTACTTCTAATTCGATCAACCTTTGTTACTCCTGCTGTCAAAAACGCTGCTTGTCAAAATATGCCGAGAAAGAAAAACAACGCAAATAAGCAAAAATGGTTTGACAATGAGTGTTTGGCAGCAAGAAATCTATCCTTTGCATAATTGAGTTTACTCAGAACGTCAAACAACATACACTTCAAAGTCCTCTATGCATCTGAAAACAAGAACTACAAAGATCTTTGTAAGGTTAAAAAGCGAAACTTTGACCTCAGAAGCATTGAGATAATAAACAAAACTAAAAACTGAACAGATTTTTGGAAAGCAGTAAGGCAGTAAGTAAGAGTGAGAAAACAATTTCAACTTCTGCTGTTCTACTCATAAGATCACCTTAAATCTCATTTTATGTCTCTCCTAAACGCATGTGAAATATCGCCTCCATTACAGTATGCAGCTCCATTAATAATTGATGAAGTTCTTGATGTACAAATTTCTCTTGACGAAGTGGAAACAGTCATACAAAGCTCTAAGGATGGCAAAGCTCCTGGTGAGGACAGAATACCCTTTGAATTTTTCAAACATCTTACCCCTGAATAAGTACGTCTCCTTACTGTCGAATTTAACAGAATTTTCGAAACAACAGACGTTCCTGAGAGTTTTCGATCAGCGATCATCTTAACTATACATAAAAAAAGGCAACCTTGATGACCCAACAAACTACGGGGGCATTTCTTTTTTTAAATACTGTGACAAAGCTCTTTAGTACGGTATTATATAATAGACTTTATGACTGGATTGAACACAAGGAGATTTAGATTTTGAAGGAACTCCAAGCAGGGTTCAGGAAAAAATATTCAACGGTCGATCAAATTTGTTCCTTAATAAATATCGCCGAAATCTACAAAAAGAAGGGAAAAAACTGTATGCCTTCTTTGTCGACTATCAGTCAGCGTTTGACTCCATTCCACGGGAAGCTCTCTTTTACAAGCTCTACGAATATGGAATTTCAACTCAAATCATTTCAGTATTTCAAGCTATGTATAAGAAAAAAACGTCGCACGAGTGTGGGATGGAAAACAGCTTTTGGAAGAATTTAATACTTCGGTGGGAGTTAAGCAAGGATGCGTCCTAAGCACTCTTCTCTTCATTTTGTATATAAATGACATTATCGAGTCAGTGAAAGGTGGTATAGTGCTGAGTGAAAAACCCATTCCATGTCTTATGTATTCGGACGATATGGTCTTCCTAGCCGAATCTATAGACGGGATGCAACTGATGATCAATAGGCTGCAACGCTATTGCAAAACCTGGAACCTATCGGTTAACCTTTCGAAATCCAAAATAATGATATTTAGAAGTGGTGGAGGAAGATACTCTAGAACGGAAAGGTGGACATTCCAAGAGGAAATAGTAAAGGAGTACAAGTATCTGGGAGTCTTGATTATTCCAAACCGAGCAAAAGTAGCGGAAGCTAAGCGTGCAATGTGTACTGTGTAGAGAAGCTATTATTTGAGAAATAACGTTTCGCATACAGCTAAATTCAAAGTTTTCCGAGCCACCGCAATCGCTCTTCTTTTTTTGGAACTCAAGTATGGGGATACCTTCCCTTTGATGCCGTGGAAAAGTTGCTCCGTTTCTTCATTAAAAGCACTTTTAAGTTGCCGAATGCATCGAAGTGCATACTGCACTTGGAAACAGGAATAGCACCTCTATATTTGGACACTCAAAAACTGCACATCAACTATGTGACAAAAGTTATGTCAATGGGAGAAAATAGGATTCCAAAACTAGTGCTTCGAGACCTCATTAATTCAGGAGGAGCGTGCGTAAGAGAGTGGTACAATCTAGAGAACGATTGCTCAATGGCTTTAACAGTATCAGCCCAAGAAAACGTTTCATCCCATAAGGAGAAGTTGGACGAATTGTTGATGAAAACCGGAAAAATAATGTACATAAGTATGCTGAGGAAGCTGAATCATCAATGTATAGAGTATACTACAGTGAAGTAAACCACTACTTAGATAATAAAACTTACTTTATGGCCGATAACACCACAAGCAAAATAAGCATGATTTTTAAGATAAGAAGAGAACTCATCGTCTTGAATTTCATTCCTCATCGCCCTGATCTTCCAATATTGTGTGGTTTATGCAATCGCAGAGAGCGTGAAGATGTGTTCCATTTTTTGGGAATCTGTCCAATCCTGAAAGAATTTCGGAAGCGATACTTTGGTGTGGAAGTATTTAGTATAGAGGAAACTATAAACAATAAACCTGTTGAATCGAGGACGAGGATGGGACCTTTATATCAATATTGTCTGTACGCCTTACGACACAGGTCTTGTATTGTTCATGAATCCTTTTAAAGATGCAAAAGCACAGAAAGCAAAATGTTAAATTTATTTCTAAAAGTCCAACATAAACTTTTCTTTATTTTTATTACTTTTATAATACAAAGATTGCCAAAAGTAATAGCATTACATACTATTGCAAGGAAGAGTTTATGGTTTGAAAAGCTTAAAGAACTTGCGGACTACTGTGGCCTACACTTCGAGCTCAGCATACAGGAAACTAATGGAAGAAATATTAAAGAAGCGCTTTATAACCTTGTCGCAAAGGTGGATGAAAAATTTAGATTAGATTGTATCAATGAGGCTACTTCTTCTGTACATAGAGCAACCTACAGTATCTTACAACACAATCTATGCGAAAGAAACTATTTCCAATCGAAATTTAGCCAAAAGTTGATTTCAGTGATATTCAAAATGCGATGAGAGCTGGTAAGGCTAAACTACATCCCTCATCGTGACGATCTGCCTATTATTTGCAGTCTTTGTAACCTATCCGTAAGAGAAGATATCGTCCATTTCATCGGAATATGTCCAATCCTGAAGGAAGTAAGAAGGATCTTTCTTGGCAGCGATGTAAAAGACGAATTGCAAGTAATAGCGATGCTGAACTGCGAAGGCGATATAAACAAGTTGTTTAACTTTTACGAAAAAGCAATTCTGTATAGGAGTAAAATCATGAATGAAGCCTTTTAAAAATAAATGTATAAAACTCCATTATATAAATGAAGTAATTTTTTTTTTTTATGATCAATTTTCACTTTATTGAATTTTTTATTTGTTATTAAAAACTACTATTTACTTTGTAAACCTTTATATGTCAATCAGGCAGACGGCAATAGCCAAGCTTTAACGATTTTATGAAAAAAAGCTATGTAAATTGTATTTGAGAAAAACAATAAAATCAACTATCTATCTATCTATCTATCTATCTATCTAATACAAATGTCAGTCTGGTAGACGGCCACTGTCCAAACCATTCAAAGACTTAAGATAAACTTTAATAGAAAAATGTGAGTTATTTATATTAAAATTTGAAGTCAATAAAATGAAAAATAATAAATAAAAATACAGCTCTCCCTCTCTGAAAGTGGTCCCTATAAAAAGGTCCATTTTGAAAATAGGTTACGTCGATGAGGAATTAATGCCTCAATCGCAATGCTGCTTAAGCATTGGTTTTGACTGATATTGACTTAAATCATAGGATAGGGGTACATCCTACCAGAATGTCGATACAAATCAGCGTAACGTGAATCCAACTCAAAGCAAAAAGTTCGGTTTACTGCATGAACACAATGGCTGCAGAGCCGCTGCCGCAAGAAATGTCAGAACATTAAATATAAGTGAATACAACAACAATGCAAGACGGAGCCGCACAAGTTAACTTGATTTTGACTCTTGCGGCTCCGGCTCCGTCTGCGTTTGCAGTTCATAGTGTTCACGCAGTTAGTTGAACTTTAGCTTTGACAGTAAAACACAGTTACAAAATCGTAATGCCAATTCCAAGTGAACGCAAAGCGTTGGCACATTACGGGGTTGAAACCGAAGCCCGAGCGTGATTTTGATTCACGCATAATTCCATAATTCAACACCATTTTAATGACTGGAATTTTCCCAAACCAATGGAAAATTGCGAAAATTATTCCGATTCCTAAGACGCGTTTAGGTAACGAGTTCAGACCCATCGCCATTCTTCCTTTCATGTCCAAAGTTTTCGAAAGAGTTGTACAAAAACAGATAGGAGCACACCTTAGAGTACATAAGATTTTGTCTCCAATGCAGTCTGGCTTCCGTTTAAAGCATAGCTGCACCACTGCCATAATAAACATTGTTGACGATATGAGACACGCGTTGGATGAAGACCAGGTAACTTTTCTAGTTCTTTGGGATTTCTCTAAGGCTTTTGACACCATCGACCATTCTATCCTGTATACCAAACTTTCGAGGCTTTATAAATTTTCTTCCTCTGCAGTAAATCTTTTATCGTCCTATCTTAGTGAAAGAAGACAAGCAGTTGTTAACGGTAGTTCTACTTCCTGTCTCTTACCCACTGTAAGAGGAGTTCCACAAGGATCAATATTAGGACCCCAACTTTTTTCTCTTTACATAAACGAGCCCTTGCCTTATCTCATCATCATCAATTCAAATGTACGCAGATGATGTTCAATTGCTTAAAAGTTGTTCATTAGGACTCATCGAGGATTGTGCTAATACTATCAACATGGATCTGGAAAAGATCTCACTTTGGTCGAAAAGAAATGGACTGGTTTTGAATCCAATGAAGTCCAAATGTCTTGTAGTCAGCAGAACCCCCTTGAGCCTTTCTTATTTTCCAGTCATTAAACTCAACGACTCTGCAATTGAATACGATGATTCTGCTAAGAATTTGGGAATGCTATTCAATAGAACCTTAACTTGGGATAAACACATCAATGCGGCAGTGGGGAGATCCTATGGTGTGCTTCGTATGTTATGGGCCTCTCAATTTTTCACACCTTTAAGAATTCGCCTAATGCTGGCTAAAACACTGGTTCTACCAATCTTTACATTTGGGTGCGAGATCTGTTGTGACTGCGATGCGGTCAGTAGGAGGAAGCTAAATGTCGGATATAATAACACTGCCAGATACATATATGGACTTAGAAGATACAACCCTGTTTCTCATTTTTCAAGGCAAATTTGTACAATTTCTCTCGACCATCTATTACGCTATAGAACTCTTATATTGCTCTTCAACGTTATCCAGACACATCAACCTCAGTATCTATTTGATAGATAAAGGTTTGGTTCCTCAAGCAGAGCACTAACACTGATTCTTCCTCGGTTTAATTATTTAACCTCTAGCCGTCAGTTTTTCGTTAATGCCACTCGACTATGGAATGCTCTACCTCGGCACCTCAAGACTCTGAGGACCGAAGTAAGGTTTCGTAAAGAATTACTCAACCATTTCCAGCCTAGCTAAATCATTATAAATACATGAAGACCATATAAATTTCCTTCTTCTGTAAACTATTAATTCGTTCAATTCAATCATTCCAAAAATGTATTTTTTTTAATGTAGCTTTCTTCTTACTTTTTTCTTACAAACTTATGAAGCTGTAAACTAACTAATAAGATATTGTATCTTACTGTTTAAGCATGATTATTGAATAAAATAAATAAAAATATAAAATAATTAACTCTATCAAATTGTTGTTTCTCGCTGGTGGCATTACAATTACATACTTTTGTGTGTTATTGGCGTTTAAATTTGTTTCTTATATCTGAATGTTTCCTGTAAAAACAATTTGTTGTCCCACTGTTTTTTCTTTTTAATTTTTATCCTGCGAAATCGGCCTGTATTAATATATCAAACCACGGCTTGTAGGCATTGCTGTCACTGGTCTTCAATTGCTTTTTTGCCAGTTTTGCGTTAGAACCTACAATAATGATTTTCACGTCATTTCTACGGAATCACTCAAATGTTTCTTCGAGAAGTTCGTAGACAGTTTTTGAAATTATTCTTCTGCAAGGTGTGGACGCATACTGTGCTTACAAATTTAGATTTTCATAAGAGATTGAAGCGAGCATAGCCTCTACAAATATGTATCTAATAAAAAAATTTCGATTCCGGGCGAACTCTCTTCAGTTTTGCACTCTGAGTAGGTCGAGGACTTCTTCCACTTGATTGCACAATCTAAGACGAGGTCTTTCCCTTCCGAAATCTGCCTGCACTAGGCTTTCGAAAGTCCGAAGAGCCGGATCGTTGGTGTCCATCCGTTTTCGATGTCGAAAGCGGATCCTGTGTTGACGATGTCCTGTACTACCACAATGTTATGTCTGTCTGAAATCAGATACTACTTTTTAATTTCATTAACCATCAAACTCATATTTGCCGGTCCAAATTCAATTCTGGCAAAAGCACCTTTGCCATCACGCTTCATTGTTCCCATTACGTCGATATCGTCTGCGTAAGCGAGTAATTGTACAAGCTTTTGAAAGATGGTTCCTCTGGTGTTGACGTTTGAGTTTTGTACAATCTTTTCAAATAGGATGTCAAAGAAATCGCATGACAGCTTGTCGCCTTGTCGAAAGCCTTTTTTGACATCAAAGATCTCGGTGAGTTCTTTACCGACCTTGACGGAGCAGCGTGAATACTCCAAAGTCATCCTGCAAAGTCGTACGAGCTTCGCAGGGATGCCGAAACTAGACATGGCTCTGTACAGCTCGTCTCTGTAAATACTGTCTTACGTGGCCTTGTAATCGATAAAAAGATGGTGTATGTATATCGATATTGTTTATACTCTCGGGTTTTCTCCAAGATCTGCCGTAATGTGAAAATTTGGTCTATTGTGGACTTCTCTGGTCTAAAACCACATTGATAAGGACCTATCAAGTTGTAAACGTGGGGTTTCAGACGTTCACATATTACAGCAGACAAGATCTTATAAGCGACGTTAAGGAGGTTTATCCCTCTATAATTGGCGCAATTGTGAGGGTCTCCTTTCTTTAGGATCGGGCATACGATACTGATGTTCCATCCATCGGGCATGCTTTCTTCCGACCATATCATTCAGATCAGCTGGTGCATGCTCCTTTCCAACTGGTCTCCAGCTGTCTTGAAAAGTTCGGCATCAAGGCCATCTGCACCTACAGTCTTATTTGATTTAAGTTTCCATATGGCAAGCTTAACTTCTTCTCAGTAGCGACTGTGACTCTACAACTATGTTTGTCTGCTGGTCTTTACAGGCTTGTGTTCGGAGCTTGCCACCCTGGCATGATCTTTTCAGACCTTTTGGTAAAACTTCCGAATCTCTCAAACGGGCGCTTCTCATGCGAGGTAGTATACAGGACAACAACATCAGTGCGGAGATCAAACGGAGAATAACTCTTGCCAACCGTTGCTTCTTTGAGTTAAGAAAGCATAATTGAGAAACAAAACCCTCTCCAGAAAAACCAAGGTAACCTTGTATAAAACCTTAATCATCCCAGTTCTGCTTTACGGCGCGGAAGCATGGACCTTATCGAAAGCGGATGAGGAAACCCTTGGTCGTTTTGAAAGAAAAATTCCCCGAAAGATCTTTTGTTCGGTATACGAAGACAATGTGTGGAGAAGAAGATACAACAACGAGCTGTATGAGCTGTGCCGCGACATGGGTATAGCCAGAAGAGTACGCATCGCGAGGCTACGATGGTTGGGCCATGTAGAGCGGATGGACCCAAACGCTCCGGCTCGACGGGTTTTCAAAAGCACATTGCAGGGAAATCGCGGAAGGGGAAGACCTCGTCTTAGGTGGCGCAATCAAGTGGATGAAGACCTCAACCGACTTGGAGTGCAAAACAGGAGAGAGCTCGCCTGAAATCGAAGTCGTTATAGAAGGATGTTGGTTGAGGCCCAGGTTCACCCCGAACTGTAATGCCCACCTAAGTAAGTAAATAAGATACGGAAATAATTTCTTTGATGAAGTTCGTGCAACATGACCGTCCAAATGATCATCTAAATAAAAGAGCTATTTGTTCTATGTAGTATTTGTGTAGTTAGCCTTGTGGTGTATCAGCAAAATGGTCTTTGTTGCCCGGATGGAAACCCCCTATTCCGTAGATTTATGTGCGGAATAGGTTTGATGCTTTCGCTTCTATTACTCATATCTTCAATATTATTCCAATCGAGTGAAACATCCCCTCATTACACTCTATTAAAGAGTCCTAGACTAATGATGATGACACTGAATATCCCCCATAGACAAGCTGCCTAAATGATACAGCCTTGATTTACATACAAGTTTCACATAGGTACTTGCAGGAGGTAACCAAGTCGAACAATTATGTCTCTTGGTTCATTTAGCTCAAACAGAATCGTGACCATGGTGTGTTGAACTTCAACGCTAATCGAAATATATGACTATGCAGTTCAAGCTATCCTTACGTTCCTCAAGACAATGCGACAGACGTATATAACCATGATATAATTTGGTCCTGATAATCTTGGATAAACCAATCATTCCATTCTATATTAACGCAATTCTCTCCTGCTTCAAGCTGTCGCGGACTAGACAGACACAAAAAAAGTAAAGAAACACAGGAGGAACAACAAGATCCTCGAGAATGGTTGCATAAATTATCCACATCGTCTCAGTAGTCATATAGGCAGCCTTGTAGCGTAGCATGCTTTTCTCTTACAATGCAACGAGTATCTTTGTGGCCGCTGGCACGCTTATTTTGACTCGGATCGATGTCAGTCGTGAGATGGCCTGATCATCGTCACTTTGGATTATACTTTTGGTTTTGTTTCTTTTTTTTCTTCCTTGCACTGTGTTTCCTTTTAATTTCTCACAGACAACCAGATATTGGCTGATGTTTTTGTCCTCTTCTTTTTTTTGTGGGTCACGATTATTTTAGCACAGGACAGGCGGGTTGGTGTAAGATAACACTACACGATTGAGCCCAAGAGTGGTCATCCGACATCCGACGACCGAATCCAAAGCAGCAAGTCGCTTGTTTAGTTATATCATGGTAGTGCGAGCTAATGGCGTGTTATGTCTGTCAATAGTGGAATGGAAGCGCTTCGTGATATCTGGCAGAAAACAAAACTGAACAGGAAATCATGAGCGAAATCAGTACACGACTTTTCCTTGAAGAAATTCTTCAAATGCTTTAATAGTGTGTGTGTGTTTAGAGTAAGGAGTTCCATGTTTTTGTCTTCCCTTTTCGAGTTCGAGGTTACTTACTAACCATAGGTCAACTGACCAGACCTTAAAATCTTCAGACACTGCATTTTTTTTCTTGTCTTGGTTAGACGTACATGGTCAGTTCTTTTGATGCAACAACTTATGCGAGTCCTCTTGTTAAACATCTCAAATAAACTTCAAAGGCTTTGACATTGCCTAACGCAGAAGAGCCAACTCCAGCTTCTTAACCATCAGAGCTCAGCTTATAAGTTAAACAGACATAGACGACCTGCTAAACTTCACCGATACATCTGAGACAGATATAAATCCACTAACGAACTCAAAAAAATCTAAAAAAGTATTTAGATACCACAGTTCCACAGGGAGGAAAAACAGAAAAATTTCCCACTGAAACTCACAGCTCCCTCTGGCTGAAAACCAGTCAAGCTTTAACAAGATTTTGGGCATCTTATTCAAAGCGAAAATGTCACTAAAAATACATAATGAGCATGTCCTTTTCCCCTTCTTATGACATCCTCTACCTACATTGCAATTCGTACGTAAACCATGTACTTTTGTATCCTTTTTTGCAACAAACTCTTAATCCTAACACTGCCGCTGAAGAGTTGCAACTAGACAAATTATCCGACACAGCCCTTCTTTGATGGTTTGCTACATCTTATTCATGCGTCTGCGTTAACTGTAAAGCAATAAAAACATCAAGTCTCTACAAACACAGCACACGTTTACCATTTATAGGTAGGTATGAGTCTTTCTTTACCTGGATTCACCTTGACGCACATCAAACCTCTTTCATCACTCACAGAAAACCGAACTCTTTCTATATAACTCTACCCGAGGAATAGAGGTAGCTGTCATATAACCAAGCCGTGTTAACCCTTAATAAAACCATAAAATCCTTCAATTTTAACTCCCTAAAGGATAAGCATAACACAGTCAAAGGCTACAAATTCTATTGACTGGCTTTCTTAAATGTATTGCTTGGAAACTTGCGTTGTTTCACTCATTAAGGCAATTTGGTGCTGCGAATTTGTGTAGTTTATCATTTTATGACAATTCGGCAAAGTACAGATTTTTTGCATGCCTTTTGCTTCTCACTCTTTTCAGTGCGAATTTACCATTTTGGATCTACGTGTACGTATTGTCTTGCCAAGGATATTGCGTTTACCCGTTAGAAATTAAATGAGTACTGTTCGAGTTGTACCTTCTCATTGTTTGACAACGAGTTTCTTCGAAAAACGGTTAACAGTTCGATCGTTTTTTACGTAATTTTTTACTATCTTTTGAAAATTGAACAACAAAATAAAAACGGTTCGTCAGCAAAATTGCGTAAAAAATAATTCGTTTTTAAAGATTCAAAGTTCGCCGAAAAATCCTTTCCCAAGAAAGTTCCAACCCAACATCTCGATTCTCGACGGCTACCTAGAGAACATTTTTTCGCGAATTTTTCTCGGTGGTGCGGTGTGAAGAAAGGTTTTTAAACCAACGAAGGAGTTAGCTTCATATGAAAATTTGACTGATCGTGCGCAGAACCATCGAAAAAGGGGTTACCTGAAGTCATGATGCGAGGAAGGGTTCTCCTCGACTCGGTCAGCATTCATTTTTATGGCAAGGGTTATAACACCATCAAGTGAATACAGTGTACCTGTGTGAAAGGATAATGTTTCTCTTAATCCTTTTATGACAAACAAACATAAGAGAAAAAGATGATTTTTCCCAATTTTATGGGTGTGTGGTTTTAGCCCTTTGATGCGCATGATCATCCCACTAATAAAACGAAAACCTCTTTTGTTCGGGTGTTTTGAGGTGAGGAAAAGGATTAAGTCTGACTGATTCGGATTGTGGACAAATGTCCACTACAGTTGTTCTTCTGACCAGACAGAAGCATATCTAAAACGATTAGCAGTTTGGCTATTTTTCTACTTAATTCGCAATCCTTTCGCTTTCGGCTTTCGGGATTATGTGCAGATTAAAGTGAGGTTGACCCTATACCAGTTGATTTGACGAAAATATTTGGTATTTGCAGACGCAAATGACTTTGTTTCAAGGAATTAGATATTGACCTTGAAGTTGATAAGATAAGTGGGTTGTTTAACTTTGTTTTATCAGGCTTCATTGTGACTGCAAGCTACGTCGTCGGTCGCATACGTCGCTAAGTGTGGTAGTTCCCATCATTCAAGTGGTTGGAATTGCGAAATTGAATGTAATTTATTTACCTAGTAAGCAAATATTTAACCATTGAGAGTTGTTGACTAGCTTTGGTATCTGAAAATAGGTACCTGTACATGCCTACGAATTTCAAGACATCATGTAAACTGTCTTCACAAGAAATCTTTGTTAAGCTCATGAAACATCAAAAATTGATTAAATCACCAGTATCTATAAAATTATAGCTCACCTGATCAGAGAAGTTACATAAAACCCAATACATAGTCAATGCATTGAATTGAAGTTGAAATAATCTTGTGGAAGGCTAAAACGGCTGTCGCAAATTTTTGCTGCCATGTCTCTGGAATCGATTTTATAAAAAATAAAGTCGTTCTCTGCAATGGTGTTCCACAGATATATTTTCTCAGAACTGGAGCCGAACTATCGCACACGTGATCGAATAATATGTGACTGAATTATTTGTTTTTGGCATTACTTCTCACGTTATCGAGCACTTTAGTACTTCAAGCAGACATTATTTCATCGGAACGAATTGAAGTCGATAAATTGAAAACAAACTGATGTTGTGTAATACAGAGAGATTTTTGAAAGAAAAACAATACTCACTCACTCGATCATTGATGCGGTAATTCGACCCCTGTTTCAGCTCCATAACTATAGGGCCTTGTAGTTTGTCTATACGAATGTCGCCTGCCCGCTTGTTTCAGGCACCGAAAAAAAGAATTTAGATAGTTGTTATGTATATTGAAAATGCGCGTATTAAAATAGAGTTACAAGAACCACATTAATTAAGGACGTCTAACTTTAGGTGAGTGGGCATTTCCATCGACACTGATGGTGGATCTGAGCACCATGAGAGCTTGGTGAGGATCAATCGTTAGTATTGTAAATTAAAGACATGGAAGTGAACAGTGATCGATAAAGTGGAGAGTGGACAATACGTTAGAGTGAATAGGTATAATGGCTGTCCACAAGGTTGCGTTATACCTCCCCTTCTGCGGTACATGGTGATTTACTCTCCACTTGAAATGCTGAATGGATCTATCGTACACGCCCAATTATATGCCAATGGCAATCGTCGCGTCGCCGTGCTGTCGCACACACTTGCATGCTTTCTATTTCCTCTGAATCCATGTGTAATCCATTGCCATCTACAACATCGCCTAAAAACTTCAGAGATGGCCTACAACAATGACATTTGTCACAACCAAATCTTAAACCTGCTTTAATAAGTCTTTTCATAAATTTTCAAATGTATCTGTGATGATGATGATATCATCCAGATACACAAAAACATATGGCTCAAACTCTGGACCTAACACGTTATCTTTAAACCGTTGCCAAGTTGTGGGAGCATTATACAACCCGAAAGGCATTCTCAAAATTTGAAACAGACCACGGCCAGGTACCTTAAAGGCAGTTTACTTTCTTGACTCTTTTTCTATCGGAATCTGCTAAAAGGCCGATTTGACGTCCAAGGACTACAAGAATTTATCGTTGTTCAGCTTCTCCAGGATAGTTGTCATTTAGGGGAGGAGGTACGCGTCCCTATCTGTAAGTCTACACAAAATCTATAGGTACCTTCTTAATAATGACAATTGGTGAAGCCTACGGACTGTCAGATTCTTCTATCACTCCCTCTGCTAACATTTCTTCTGATTCCTTATCTATGGAAGTCTGAATGGCAGGGAATACCGGATAATATCTCTGCTTAATGGGTTTAGCTTTTGTCCTTATCTTGTGCTCCACCATTTGTGGTGCACCCTTATCCTTCAGGCATTTCTGATTCGAAAATTCACATTTCCCTGATTGTAAATGCGGGACTATTCCCGCTAAGGCCCGAAAATCGGCTACTGGAAGCCGAAGCAGAGTGTGAAGAAGGTTAGGCATAACCAAACACCCTACTAAAACTATACCTTTCCTTTTACTATAATTCCGCCTACACTAAACTTGATTGACATCTGTGGCCGAATTACCGCATCAATAATCAAGTGAGTGAGTGGCACTTTTGTTTCGAGATTCGCTTCAAATTGTAGATTTTCAGTAAATCTGTTTATTTATCGAGTTCAATTCGTTCAAATATCTGACATTTTTTTATCAGTATTTGAACGAATTGAGCTCGATAAATGAATAGAAATCTGCAGTATGCTCGATAACGTGAAGAGTAATGCCACACTCAAATAATTCAGTCACGTATCAGTCGATCACGGGTGTGGTGATTCGGACCCTGGGGTGTAGGACACGGTCTCTTCGTCAATTTTCTTCAGACCGATATTGTTTTCGTCACGGGACGCAGGAAATCGAATGGTATGACCCAACCTACACTAAAAGTCGTCAACACTCCCTTCTCAAGCATCTTAAAGTAATCCTAGATAACAAGACGTGCCGAAAAGTGAAAAGTCACTGTTAATCTCCTGGCAATGTTAGAGTGCCTATATGACAAGAAATGGGGACTGTCACCGAAAAGGGTCCTTTAGATCTATTTTAAGATCTATGATAAGGCCAATTATTACCCCCAATTACCAAATTTTATAGAACAATATGTCTTTACTCTACTGTGGTACCTTCGCCAGCACTCCTTTTTAAACAGATGTGGTCTCTGGTAAAATTCACAGTGGAGATTTGGGGGGCTCGCAAGTAGTACATCTTTTGGTTCACGTCTAAAGGGTGCCGTCCGGTACAATGATCCCTGAAGCTGTGCCAAAAATAGAAGGTCAACTTTCCGTCGGTTCAGGACTGGTTCACTCTAGAACCTGAACCAGGAAATGATTGCTATTGGATCATAGATGATTCCAAAATCGATTATTGAATCTAAAGTTGGTGCTTTTGTTGAGAACACGCCTCATAAAGCAAATACGCATGTACGCTATTTAAATAGTTATAAACGATGTTATAAGGAATGGCTGGATAGGGACAAGTATTTGTATCTGTTGCGACACCCGCCAAGACTCTACTCAACCCCTTTACTATTTCGAAAGTGGCCCAAGGACTAAAGACCTCTCTGAATGCAGTCAGACGAGTAATTTTTTGAATCCATTATTAGTTTTAGATCATTTCGTCGTGACATAGCAAGGATCTCACACAGTTTTATCAAGACGTAAGCCAACGCTTGGTCTGTCGGGGTCCTCCAGTGAGGGTTTCAATCAACGATTCGATCTGTCATGATCGCAACCGTAGATGACATGCCTCTACGCCTCTCCATGGACGGACAAACAAATAAGAAAACTGTGACATATCTGATATTTCGTAGTAGAGAAGACTGTAGAAAGTTTATTGGCGTTGCAACGAAGCTCGGCTCGGCATTGAAACTTCAAGGAACAAGGTCCGAAGCTTCGGTAAATATCAAAACTGTACAACGTTTTTATTTCTTAAGCATTTTTATAGTCAACACAAATCAGCAATTGATTGATTTTCGGCCATATCAAGCCATTTATTAGTATGTAAGAGAGAGAGAGAGAGAGATAAGGGGCTAAACGAAAACACTAAGTTCAAATAGCTGCGGTCAACCTTAGCTCAAGCGTGTAAATACCACCCGTTGGCAGTTTTTGGTGAACATTTGTGATAGTCTTGAGTGGTTTGGTTGAAGTTTGTAGTCTTCAAATCGTGCTTTTGAATACTCGACGGCAATTCTAGTTCATTGTAAAACAAGAAACATAAAACGAGAAATGTACGAAAACAAATAATGAACTTAACTACATACCTCTTATCGTGTACTAACTGACCTTTCTGCATTCTAAAGTCACACTGAACTACGCTCCACGATGCCATAGACTGATAAAAAGCACTTAGGGCTCCATGTCATTCTATACTATATTGTTTATCGCTCGTTGATGTTTATCTAGTATACGTCACGTCAGACTAATTGAAACAAAGGCCGCACACTCGCAGTAACCAGAACATTCTTGTTCCAAAACGACATTCATATAGTCTCGTCGCAATCGTAAAAGTATTGCGCAACACCTTGAAAAATTGCAGCGATAGCCGAAGAAAATTATCTATTTTATTTGATCGTCATTCGTCACCGTCACTCCAGAAACTAAAAAGGCACTACTACTACGAGTACCTATTTCTGAGTCGCTACTATAGCAAAGTGACTCATGTGATTCACACCAATAGGGAAATGTCAACGCTCACCGACTTGCAAGCAACGCCATGTGATTCAGAGTGACTAAGCTCTCAGGAGGTATTTCTCTTTGGAGGGTGATCTCTCGTTTTGTTTTTCTATGGAGCTGCTGCCGGATTATTGGAGTCCGGATCTTGGACAAAAACTTATCAAAACCACTACGTCTGTGACTCACGGGGGGCAAACCGAAACCGGTTGCCTCCTCGGTCGGATACTAGACGCGACATACGATATTATGATGATTGCTCTCGTAGTAACGATCGATGACTATAAACTCTTGTTCATTGAACACAAAGCGATATTTTTGGCAAAAGTAATCGTGTAATGCTTATTTTTAGCATTACCACCAAAGGACTCCACTTGCGTCTGACTCTATTTTAAATCATCACCGTTGGCGTCGTTGCCACCACCACCGCACCGCATTCCTGAACCAAAGCCACACAAAAACAAAATAACAAACAAAATACCTAATCACGAGAATCGCAGCGTTGTTCATGATAAACAACGACCGCGAATGTGATGCGATTAAAAATATCTCATTGAAGTGGGCTCACACCATCCACTAGCCACCTCTCTGCGCACCCAGATAGTTCCACCTCGCCATAAGGTGCTCCTTCCCTGAAACGAGCAATCAAATTGCGCGCCGCATACACTATTTTGGCCACAACTTGGGCCACAATCTTTAAACGTGCGCTAAAAATAAGTTTTTCGAAAATAATTATATCGCCTGTGTGTAAAACGCTCAACTGATGGTGGTGCTGGTGCGCTGGTGGTTCTAATCGCCATATCGCAACAAACGCTGCTCCCATGTTATGGTTGATGAGCGCGGTGGCACCATCCAGGTAACTCTATCATAGAGATGGCAATGAATTGGCCACGATAAACGGGCAGATGGCCCGAACGCGAAGGTGTAAATGGAAAACAAGTGTACAAGCAAAAGCATCAGCAAGTGCCAAAAGAACACAGCTCTGCCGCTGCCCTGTGGTATTTATAGACTCAGCCATAGCTCTGCCAAAAGGTAAATCGTTACAAAGAGAGAAGTGCCGCTCAAGCTGCTAGCTGATTGTGTGTTTAAGTGTGATTCGTTTGGCGGCTGTCCAAAATGCTTCCACTGTTGCTGGTGCTGCCGATGTGATGCCCACGTGAGAAATATTTTTATTGTTATTATACCTTGAATTGTTGCCTCAATTTCTCACATTCGACGCCGTAGCTGCTGCCGCCATCGCCACCACAATGCCTACCTATATCCTAAAAATAAGCCATACCGCTTTACGTCCACCTTCATTTTGCCGTTCGGCAGTCGGTTCGTCGCGTCGACGGACGTCTTTTTCGCTTCGGTCGTCGAGATTCTTTGAAGAAAAATATTTTCTCACGAAAAACACCAAGGCATGATGTGATGATTCACAGTCACACTGATGCCTTCGGAGAAGGAAGGGGTGATCTAAATTTGACTAAATGCCTCCACACGCGACTCGAAAGTGGAGAACATAAAGCAATTTGAAAATTTTCTCGATTTTTGCTCAAGGAATGTGTTTTTTTGAACAAAACAAAAGTCAAGACGGGTAAGTAAGGTGGGTTGAATGATTGTGTGGATGTTTTTTTTATTTTTTGGAAATTTTGGTTTTGTTTTTGGGGAAAAGTAAAGTCAATGGAGGCGGAAGTCAACATGTGATGGTGTTATTTACGGTGCTGTCGTGTAGGTGTACTCTCAGTTTTTAAGGAATTTTGTGTTTTTTTCTTATTTTTTTCATCAGAAAATCGGAAGATTCTGCAGCTGCCCCTTGTGACCTTCAATTGCCATTTGTATTTATTTTTGTTGAACAAAATTGAAAACAAGTTCGTTTTTGGGAAAGGCTTATGAAATTAATAAAAAAAATCATATTTTGCGTGAGAAGTTCCACGAAGAGGTTTACAGAATTTTCGGAATAGGGTAAGGTCGCCTAAATTCGAACACTCCCAGCTGTCGAACACTTTTTGAAAAACATCGCTCAAACTGCATTATTTCTAATTTTTTTAATTTCTTTTAATGCGAAATTGTAAAGGGTGTTATACTCTTTAACCCTCAGAAACAACTCACAAGTACAACCAATGTAAACGTTTAAAAAATAGTAGTTTGTGACTAGCTTTCAAAGATTAGGGCAATTGTTGGTTTCCATATAAGAAGTAGACTGTTGCAAGTGTCGTGAGAAACTATAATTTTAAGGGGCAATTGAAGCTAAATATTTATGTTGTAAGGTTTTTTCGTTATATAATGCTTATTTTAGTTCATTTACGTTAAAATTTTATCTTAAAAGTTAATAGTTTTACTAGATTTTAGCTGTTCGATCAAAGGAAACCAAATTGTTGTGAGTTTCCTGTTCGAACACTAGTGTTCGAATATAGGCAACTTCATCAAAATAGTTTTTTTAAGCTCAGGCCTTACATGTTATAAGAAACTAAATAATTTTTACGTCATTCTATCAATAAAAGTAGCAAAACCTTTGGGGCCAGTATTCGAACACCTTTTTTCAGTGTTCGAATAAAGGAAACTCAGTACAATTTTAGGTTTCCTTTGTTCGAACAGCTAACAATTTCAATTATGACTTAGGTGTCTCATAACTTCTTGCCAAAGAAGATGGATTAAGAAATATAGGTTGTCACCATTTAGCATAACCATTTAACGTACACCCAACTTTGTGCTCAAAATAAAGACTTTGTGTGCAACTCTTCAAATCTTTTCTGATTTATGTGGTTCAATAAAATTGAGAAAATATAAATATAAAAAAAATATAAAAATAATAAAAAAATAAATTAAAATGTTTGGATAATTTAAAATAGAGAAAACTTTAAAAATGTCTGTTTTGTGTAGTAATTAAATGTTAGTCTTAACCCAAAACACCATGTTCGAAATAAGGAAACTTAATGTTCGGCTTTAGGAAACAAGTGTTCGATTACTGGGGAATTGGACTGTTTTCCAGTTTATATTGTTTTATAAAAAAACGGTTAAAGTTACAGAATTAAATTTAAGTTTGTTAAATAAAGTTTGAGTTTGAGAATCTAATTAATTTAACTTCGTATATTGAATATCGAAGGTTGTCTGGCAGTGAGCGATTACTTTATTGCAAGTCACTAAGTGTTCGACAACTGGGGACATGACCCTATGGCGCTTTACCATTTAAGGGTAGGTAATTTGTTCTTCATGATTCGCTCAAAACAAGCAAAAGTCTGCTTTGTCTCATGCGTTTAAATGTTCTGGTGTTGTGTTATCTTAACGAGCTAGTCCCACACTTTGGATTCAAAAGCTGGAAGTTACAACCTAAACGATCATATTTGATATCCGAATAGCTCGCCATGAATCTTCGCATTATGTATCTTTAAAAATTTAATTTAATTCGGCGACTAAAAGGCCAAAACATTGCCTTTAAGTTTTTGCATGCTTTAAAAGATGTTAGTTGATGTAAAGCTGCAGTGTTGGCTATGATTCCTTCGAGGTCTCGGACGAACGTAGATCCAAAGAAATTTAAGAGAAAAAAATGATGCAGGGGCATGTTTAGGTTTAGATTTTTAAAATTAATCTTGTTGCAAATTTGAGTCTTGATCTTATGAGCATTATAACTTTATAGATATGGCTGCGAATGAGCTCCTAGCGAATTAAAAAAGGACAGGGTCTGTACGTATGTAGAACGTAAGATTCCTGAACAGCAGAAGAAGAGAAGAAAACATTCGGCTGCTGCAGAGCAGACATAACCGCCAGAAGTGCGATGGAGTGCCCCGGCTATAAGGAATATGAAAAACTGTGACATTTGCTATGGCGAAAGCTTCAGACGACAGAAACATTGCTTGTTTTGGTGCGGGTTTGTAGTTAGAGATTTAATCATTGGTAAGGCTATCAGCAAAGGTCTACTTAATGAGCGTATACTATACAATCCACGTTAGAGCTAAACTATTCAACATTAGCCTGATTTGAGCCCATGCCTTCAGCCTCCACAGAAGAGAAGGACGATAGTTCCAGAGTAAGTTTAAACCAGTTGCTTTAAAAAAATGTCTTAGACTTTACGTGAAAGTCGTCTTGGTGATTTTAAGTCAAAACATAGCCTGCATGACATCGTATTCAAATCCTACGTATTCTTCGTACTTACAAAACGACTTTGATGCGCTTCTGAAATAGACTGCGATTAATAAATTATCAGTGAATAATTCAAAGTGCAAGATTATGACTTTCTCTCGTAAGTCTTTGGATCACCAAGTGGATTTTGTATTGGACGGGCAGTTACTAGAACGATGCGGAAAGTTCAAAGATCTCGGAGTGCTCTTTGATCGAAAGCTTACTTTCAATGACCATATTGACTACGTAGTCAACAAAGCATAATCAAGACTGGGAATGATTAAGCGTTGGTCGAAAGAAGGTTATTGTTATTACAAATGAATACTCTAGAAGACAGGACGAAGGTTTTCAATTGCTTAACAACGTTAAAAATCTTCAATGGAGAAATATCGTCACCATATTTACTTTCCTTAATCAAATTTAACGTACATATCTACCTGCCCGTCGGACTCGAAACTATACACCTTTACACGTCAGCTTCCAAGGATATAATTATTTAGCCAACGAGCCTCTGACAAGATGCTGCAAAACTTTTAATGACTACTACTCTGTTTGTTAACATTTACATTTGTTAAATTATTTCAAATTGAATTTCATTTAGTTAGTCTAAGTTTAACCATGACTGTTAGTTTTTTAAACTGTAGTTAATACAAAATAAATAAATAAATAAATAAAATAAATAAGGCATGGTTGTGAGAAATGCGCTAGGCCCATGGGTTCCTCCCTCTGTTGCGCCACCCTATTTATTTTTTTTACCCCCATGGGTTTTTCCCATTTCAAGATTTTGATCGGTTCAGTTGCTGCTTCATTTTCTGCATTAACTAGGTAGGTAAGTGAATCTCCTTATTAGTTGCTTCCTTATTGATCCCGTATAATTTGTTAAGCTATGTAATCTAGGCAGTGTCTAATGTCTTCAGGCAAGTTTTGATATGGTTGTGTAAGGGTTTAATTAATTAATACTGATTTACTTTCAGTAGTCATTTTTCAATCATCTTGTAATTCCTTTCTAAGTCGTCTACATATGTATTTGCATTCAAATATAAAACTGTTTAAACTTAACTTTTTGTTTCCGCTTCCCGAGGATTGTAATAGAGAAGGTACCTATCTTCTTGAAACAACCTCTTGGTTGGCTGTAGTACACTTTCCATTTCTTTAAGCAAAACTTATGAAAGCTGCCTTTGAAGAATTTATCTAAGAAGCAATGTAGACAAGTAGGTACCTAGTAGGTAAGTACCTACTTTCTATGATTGTTTACAGCAGTGCCTTTATAAGTAAGCATTCATTTTAGCTGTTGCATAGTTGGTACGTAGTCTTATCAAACATCAATTAAACCTACTTTGCCTCGAAAACTTTTTCTTCTTCCTTTTCCGGTGTGATCTCCTTCGAGGAATTGTGATCTCTAAGGGATCACAGCTCTCCCCATTACCCACCACACTAGTGACACGTTCGTGGCGTAGGTATACACCTCACTTCTTCGTATTTGAAGGAAACTAAGCGATGTGTGATAAGGATTTCAATTGTTGGAAGAAAACTGCAGCATATAGGCAGGTACATATGTATGTAGGTATTCACCCATAATGACACGCGAATAATTCATTTCCGCTACTCATTGTAGGAAACCCATTTTCTCTCAAAGAACGAAATGCTTACTCAAGCCTTCCTCTCAGTCGATTCCAAAAATCATGTTTCCAAGCCTGAGGTTATAAAAGTGAATAACCATATCCACCACTGTAGTCTACGTAAGTATACCTACTTCCTTTTCCACATTCTAATTTTTACACAAACCGCGTCGCGGCGCTCAATCACCTAATTACTATGCAAGCTAAAATGCCACACTCCATCGTCGTCGCATGCGAAACGATAAGCGAACCTCACTCAAAGTCGCGTCAAGCGCTTAGAAATAGACGAGTCTAATAATTCTCATTAGCATTGCAAAAAAAGAAACGCCGACACCTCTGACGACCAACGACCGACGACGCTTATGTATGACTTGGTTTTCAATATGACGGTGACTGCATATGTCTAGTTTTAAGCCTTCTAGCTAAATGCCTACCTACCCACAACTTCATATTTGGCTTCATGAATCGATTCATTCATTGAAAAATATTCAAAATGATATCATAAAGAAAAAATATAGATTCATACCCAGCTAGATACTTACCTACCTAGGTATACAGAATCAAAATAATCAAACGACCTTCATCTATATCTGAGAATTTATATGGATCATCAAAACGGCACACAAAGGCACCACAAAAAATAGACCATCCGAAGACCGAAGAGTCAAAACAAAGCAACAAACAGAAAACCACACCAGGATCCAGGAATGGGGAATGGAGCAGAATAAAAGAACATTTTCTAAAGGCTAAGGGGGATTTTTTCGCCTCACTCTCACTCACTCTCTTTGTCTCCCAGTCATACGTATACGTATACCTATATCTAAACCTTACCTACTACACTAGCCACTGCTCAGATCATGACGAAATGTAGGTAGAGGTGAGGTACCTACCTGTTCCAGCAATATCCCATCCCAAACAACTATGCAGACAAGAGTTCCCCTACCTGGTAGAGAGATGATAATGATCATTAAGCCCATCCCCACTCCAACACATAATTTTTTCATCAGAAAAATCAAAATTACTGCCGCACACGACACGATCGCTATGCGAAACGATCGTCGGCAATCCGAACAAAATCTGTGCTGTGTGCTTGCAAAGCGAATCGTCTTCCCCTTCGCACCCTGTTTTGTCATCGCTTCGGCTGCCGATGCCGTTCGGCACAAAAACCCAATACCCAACCACCCTTACGAAACACACACGCATATGTTTCCATACACATACACACAATCGAGACGAACAACCTTGCCCTGTGTAGTGTCTTGTATATAAATCCACTTGCCAATGCTGTTCTCATGTCCTCATACAGTCACGTAGTGTTTCCATGAATCACGCTTCACCAGCGGCAGCGTCGCGACGACGATGAGACGATGACCGACCGACAATAAGCCGCGGGTAAAGTGTTTATCAACAACAAAATGCTTGTTGTCTAAGTATAATAGAAAGAGACAGCAGGACTTGCAAGCAAAACATAAAACGTCTACCTGCGCATGTAGTTGTGTGCAACAGCTGATTACAGAAGAATTCGCCGCAAAAAGTAGATTGGTCGTGTGGCGTGTGGCCTGTTGAATCTTGAATGTACTTCTCGGCTCTTCGATCAACAACATTCAGTCGTTTTCTGAACTTCAAACGGTAAAGAGCTAAATTCAAATAAAGAAAACCACACCGAGTTAGTTACTAACTCAGAGGCAAAGCGTACGTACTTATCGCGTAGGTGAAGATACTTTCGCCGGCTAAAAATAAAATTAAATACTTTTAACATTCAGTTCATACTGAAGAGCTCTCATTCGCTTATCGGACGTCGACAGATTCACACGTCCTTCCGGATTAAACAAAATTTTCTAACTTTTGATAATCGTGTTGAAAATTGTTTCCGCTTTTTGAAAAATTTCTAACTGAAAAAAAAAAATTCTAACTGAAAGTGAAAAAGAAAATACAAGAAGTGTATTCTTGAGTGAAAAAAAAAACAAACAGTTTTGTGAATAAAAAATAAAAATCTAAGTTTTGATAAAACAAATCCCAATGGTTACTGGAGTAAACGCACCAACTGCAACAATGACCGCTAACGTAATCGGATCTCAACCAACAATCAAGGATGCACCAGCCAAAAGTGATCGTCGGGTATGTACCTATTTGAACTGAAAAAGCAAAATCTAAACCGAAACCACCTACCCTTGCTTACAACTCCATATCCGTTCGTGTTCGCCAAATCGCATCGCCACCGCGCCGCGACTTTCGATATTTTATTTTATTTTTTTCGCAAATGCGTCGGTGGAGCATGTGCAACCAAATACGATCAACACAGAGCCCACATTGATGAGTTAAGATCGCTATGTCAACCTACAAATTTTTACAAATACAGCCGGGCGCCCCTAAAATGGCAAAATAACGTAGAAACAGTCAGACGTCGTCACTTAATATTATTATGAACCGCCAACAGCTTAGTAGATCGCCCGACCCGACCATAAGTGATCGACGCGCGTGGATACTTCACATTGTCTAATTAAACCAATTTGGCACGATCGGTTGTTGTTTTTAGTTTTTATTTTCAAGTTGAATACAACTCAATGTGGATACCCCGCATTAGACTTATGTATGCAAGACGCGGAGGTGCGAGGCAAGTTGTTGTATATCTCTAAATAGCCGCCTCGCTGCTGGTCGTCGCCGTCGTCGTCGTCTATGTCACCATTTAAGCTAAATTGCGCTTTTACCTGACGTGATCACCACTCATGTGGGTAATTTTTTGGCGACGGCAAAAGTGAGGGCGTTTTTTACGTAGGTAACCCCACTGTATTTGGATTGCAACTTTCCGGTGCGTGCATGTGGGTTGCCTCTTGCCTGTTTCAACTCCCTTTTTAATCACGGGACGGGACGGGTCACTGGCATTCTTATTGAGTTCTTACCTTACTGTTTCGCGGTCACTTTTGTGATATCTACACATACAATTTCGTTTTCATGACCTTGTCCCAAACACAAAAAAATTCCTAACGCTTAACGCGATGTTGATTTGCTCTAATTTTAGAAAATCGTGCAGCTATTTTTGGGAAAACTGTTTCTACGATGCGAATGTAGGTATTTTTAGAACTTCGTCGGCTTGTGTGATTTTTTTTTTTAAATTTCTCAATTTTATTTTTAAACCATTGAAAGCAAATTTGCGAGTAAATAAATTTGTCTGTTGTCGCAGCGAATTAAGAGGGGGTTGCGTTCCTTGTCAGATTTTATTATTCTTTTTTATGATTCTGTGTCAAAGAGTCCAATAAACTAATAGAAGCATTTTCTTTCTTTTTATTTACAGTCCAATAAGCCGATCATGGAGAAAAGAAGACGTGCAAGAATAAATAATTGTCTCAATGAGTTGAAGACTCTCATTCTCGACGCTACAAAAAAAGACGTAAGTATTTTTCACACAAGAAAAATGATTGCCTATTTTCTCCCATTCCATTATCCCTTTCTTCCATTCAAGAACAGACCCTTTATGAAGATCATTTCGTCATAAAGGTTCTAACCTTAAGTGGTCGATTCGTTTACTCATCACACTTGAATCAAAAATATCATTTTTTGTGGTAAGAAAGCCATACTCACCTTTGCTCTCTCTCTTCTTCTTTACTTACAGCCAGCGCGTCATTCTAAATTGGAAAAGGCTGATATTCTGGAAAAGACCGTGAAGCATTTACAAGAACTGCAACGTCAACAGGCTGCCCTCGCGCAAGCGGCTGATCCCAAAGTGATAAACAAATTCAAAGCCGGATTCACCGACTGTGCCAATGAAGTGAGTCGTTTCCCCGGATTAGATCCAGTAGTCAAACGTCGTCTACTGCAGCACCTCAGTAATTGCATCAATGGCGTCAAATCTGAATTACATCATCATCACCGACAGCAGCAGTCGACAGTGGTGCAACAACCTCAATCTCACATGTTGCCATCGCCACCCAGCTCGCCCGAACAACAAGACCAGCCAATGCATTCGCCAAATCCACCACAAATCATACACTCCATTAATGGTGGTTACTTCCTACCCAATGGCCTCCAAGTTATTCCAACTAAACTACCAAACGGCAGTATTGCCCTTGTCCTCCCGCAAACAATGCCACAAAACAATCAGCCACCGATGTTGGTGCCCATTCCATCGCGCACGGCATCAACTGGATCGGCTTCGTCGCATGCGTCATCGAGCTATGAGCGAACAATCTCGCCACCCACTAACATTCACTATGCGCCACCAAGTCCGGCGAATTCATATGAAGCAATGGACTGCAAGCCATCTGTCATTCATCACGGTGCTGTTGCGGCTGCACATGCGCACCGACAACAACAACAATATCAACAAGCCGCCCAGCATTACAATCCAGAAGCAGCTCCCCTATCGTTGGTTGTGAAGAAAATCAAAGAAGAAGAACAGCCATGGAGGCCGTGGTGAACAGAGTCACACCACAGAGGTCAGGCATTCAGCAAAAAACGCAAACCAAATACGGTGGAAAAGATGCACAAAGCAAACACACAATTCACACACACACACAAGCACGTACACACAAAAAACAAATATATAAGACTGAAACCGAAGCGTCGTCGCGCAGCGCTCATTTGAAATTTGAATACCAAATTGAGTTGGTGGCGTATCAAATAAGGCGCTTGATTGGCACTCGCTAAGTATTCGGAATAAGAGGAGGAGACAGAAGGCAAAAACACAACATTTCAAATCACAGTTCCCCGGATGCTGACATGATCATATGAGTCGGGAGAATTCAACGGGGCTGAGACTTCCGCGGAAAGAAACAAAAAATACCTACACCGGACCGTTGTACCTCTGTGCTTAATTAGGCTTAAAAAAATAAGAAACAAATTTTCTGACGTTTTTTTTTTCGAACAAAATGTTTTCATGAAAAGTCCATTCTTCATTTTCAATCTCATCATCTTTCTTATGTTTTCAAAATCATTCTTAATTCGAAAACGTAAACAAAGACATCCCTCGTCCCCCCACACATCATTGGAATTTAAAAAAGGGTCTCAGTTCTCAACTCATTATCATAAATAATCTCAATGAAACTCGAGTCTCTCTCAAATACCCAAAACAAATCACTCATTGTTCATTTAAACTCAAAAAGAACTGTTCAGAAAAAACAAGGATCATTCTACCTCACACAAGAATAACAAAACAAATACAAGTTCTGTGAAATAAGTATGTAGGTACAAATTGCTGTGAATGTATTATGCAATTTAAAATTGAATTAATGCACAAGTCATGTAAATATATAATTAAAATAAGGGATAGTAATTATAACGAAGAAAACTCCCTGCTAAGTTAAAACTAAAAAAAAATAATAATCAACTCATTGCAATGAGAAAAACTGACAATAAGATCCAAAAAGTCTTCCACTAGCACTTAAAAGAAGAAGAAAAAAATTGATATAAATCATATTGATAGCCTCAATCAATAATTTAAATTGTAAATTATTTTAAGTAAAAAAGAACACTATGTAAACATTTAAGGTTATTTAATGAAAAAATAATGAAAACTAAAATAATAAAAACCAAAAATGGTTTACAAACTTATAAAACTTGGTTCTTTCATTTTCGGGGTTTTCTGTTTGCGATGTTTTTCTGCTGATTTTATCGCTTGCGATAAGTTTGACAAGACGCGATGGAACGCTGATTAGCATGGGGAAACATGGCGTGGAAACAAACGTAAATAATCGTTTCGTTCGTACGTGACTTGTGTTCGCTTTATTTTTGGAGCACGTGTTTTGCTTTGGATTCACTACAAGTTGAAGGCTGGTGTAGGTTTTTGTTTTGTTTGTCAAAGTCTGCTGAGTTCATTTTGATGGTCAGTGGTGTTTAGAATATTTTGTTTATTGTGATCTAGATTCACGTAACATCGATGACCTTACATCGCATTTCCAATGTCTATCCATACCCAGTTTTCGACTGGCTCGGTTTATTTTACAACAATTCACGAGGTCGTTGTTATACGTTATCTATTTGAAAACAACAAGAAATATTAATGTAGGAGTTTTATGTACATATTTATTGCACACTGTGAGTTTTGTTCTAAATATGGCTGACGGTCGGCAGTAAAAAAAAATAACGTGGAAAAAAAGATCTGATAAGATACAGAGCAAGGGGTGACCAAATACCTGGTGTTACTATCCGCCGACTGAGTTTTTGTGTAGTCCAGACGTCAGAGCTTTTGTTTTTTTTTTTTTTATTTTCAATGTTCAGGGTTCAATTAGACGGAAAGTTTTTTATTTTAATAAAAACAAACTATTTTTAGATAATTAAATTTATCGGAATTTATTTTTAATTATCCGAGTCAACAACAGTTTCTTTTTTTATGTCTTTTGGATTATGATCAATTTATAAGCGTCACTAGGCCATGGTGCAAAGATAAGAATGGTGCACGTGCTGAGTGAAGCGTTGCTAGCATTGGGTTTCTTGCAATTAGTCATTATAACGTTGTAGAGAATTGATTTATTGGCAATTAGTTTCTGAACTCATTTTAGAATGTGCAACGCCGAAAAATAAGTTTCTAGAGAAATGTTTCTGGCTTGTTAATGATGAGTTTCATAAGAACTACCAAAGCATTACCAATGGTTTCTAGGGTCGCAGAGGCAACGGAAAGGATATGTGAAGTAGCCTTACGCACCACATTAAAAAGTTTCCTTGTCTTAAAATGTAACTCGCGTATTCTTTGATAGCTTAGCAGATGGTTAAAAAACGGTTAAATTTTGTGTGGGAACTATTTAACACAGATTTGGTAAGACAGAGTCATGAATTCAATGTGTAAACAGACACAAGCGTTCATACACATCTACATTCTACATCAACAAAACCGTGTAAAATTTCATCATTGAGTTTGTATACGAACCACGCTAGCTTGCGTTAAGACGTCGCGTCGGTAGATGTCACCAAATGAATAAAATCGACATTTTAAATTTTTGGGGGAATGCTCTCCACAGAAATTTGACTTAAAAAAAGGCAGCAGAAAAGGGAAACAGGAAAAACGTCAGGGGTATGGAGAAATGTACAAGAAAACTGTTGCTTTGAAATTTCAAATGTCGATTTATTTACTTGGTGACATCTATCGACGTCTTAACGCAAGCTAGCGTGGTTCCTCTATGTATACAAACTCAAAGATTTCATGCATCTTCCACAGAAGTCATGATGGACATTGAGACCAGCGGCATGTCGGCCTATAAGGGAGTAGCCGGTTATATTAACGCTGACGGAGCAATTCAGAGCACTCAGACCTAAATACCGGTCCATTGTACTACCAGATAGCAACCTTCTATTTGTTATAGCTTTCCAGATGTTCGTAGAAAAGCCAAAAGACGCTACCATGATAAGGAGCCTAAGTTACCAGCTCTCACCATGTCTGCGCTGAGTCTCTGTAACCTCGTACGAGAAAAAGCAGGACATTCACAGAGGAAGTGCTCCGCGGTGACCTCGCATCTTCTTCACAAGATTCACATTGTATGGTATCACTTGAGCCTAACGCGTTTAAGTGTTTGGCAAAAGAGACCTGCTCAGTTGCAACGGCGCGGCAGTAAGCTTTCTAAATTTTTTTTTCTGCTACGAGATAGCAAAATGTTGCGGTCTTCTTGTCAACGTTGGGGAGCATACGTTTGGTCTGTGTGCATCCAATGTAGGCATACCATCTATACGGTTGTGTTCTTGACAGATCCAATTGTTGATTGAACCAATTACTGAGGATCTAATCAGACCAAGTGACGGTTCAGGACTTGAAATAGCTGTCTGAGAACCTTGCCTCGCAAGTTCATCGGCGATCTCATTTCCAGTTATGCCGCAATAGCCTGGAGCCCAAATTTGACTCAAAGAATTTAGTCTTCCGAGTTCCGACCGCATTCAGAGAACTCTTGCACTCCTCGTTCACTTTTGATTAGAGGGTTGAGAAGGGCCACTAGCATAGCCGAGTTTGGTTATCGCACAACAGATATCTGGTCAGTAACGCAAAACTACAAGTTCTTCCAATATAAATGATTTGTGACAAGTGTAAAAAATTTCTATTACACTACTAGTGGTTAAATAAAATAAAAAATAAAACAGATGGCACAGCAATGCGAGGAGCAACAGGGCTTAGCGCATTTTTCACAACAATGGCTTGCCAGGGAATGGAGGGGACATACAATTTTTTGCCGGTTCAGAACGGCTAATCAAAAAAGAGCTTTTCATGGCAATGAATTTAGTAACGGAGAACTTGCCAATTCCTCGCGACAGGTGATATCCGTGGAAAAATATTTTTGCCTCTGCTGGGATTCCAACAACGAACCTCTGGTATAGCAGGCGGACATGGCAACCATCACGCCACGGGTACCACCAGTGGTTATTGACTTGTAAGCTTCTAGCAGGTGAGCTTTGGATATAAGATTGGCCATTTTATTAGCCCAACAGGTGGCGAAGTTCATTTGCATAGTGTTTGTTATCTCCAGAGTAACCTGCTTGAGCATGAGTTTCCACTTGGAATCTCAGCCAGCCAATCTCCAGTCTTCATCCACTCCTGAAGCTACAAGGGGACGTTGCAAGGAAGCTCAATAACCACCAAACAACAGTTGGATGTTTTTTGGACGTCGAAAAGGCATTCGATTGTGTCAGGATAAACGGACTTATCCGTAAACTAAAAAGTTTACGTTTTCCAGGTAGTATATAACACTACGTCATCAATCAAGCCCATCCGAGTAGGGGTTGTTCAAGGATCGAAGCTACAACTTTTCCTGTAGGTATAGCCACCAACCTTCTCTTTGCGGATGATTCCTTGGCCGCGCACTCACTGTCACCTGTGATTGCAGCTCGTAGAGTTGAAGCCCACATGTTCTTCGATTACTACCAACGATTGGGAATCAAAATTAACTTCGCAACGTCTGAACTAATTTGCATACGAAGACCGACACAAGGACGAAGACGTTCGCGATCAGCCACAAACTGCATCCTGACGAAATAAAACTCAGGCCAAAGAAGAGAGACCCAATTCAACTTCATTGCGTCACCAAAAACAAGATTCCCTTTTTTTTTTGAATTCTCTGGAGTAAGCTTTCGCAAATTCGTCGAACCTGAACCTTACATATCGATCGTAATATCCCCATTCGTACTCTACTAGTATGTTCATTTTGGTATTTGGTCTTGGTCTCTGCAAAATGTGCTCAGAGATAGATAAAACCTAAGATCAATCAATGTCATTTTCTTTTCAAACAATCCAGTAGCTTCTGAACTCACTTTACATTAAGTCTATGCTCTTATATCCCAACAGAGGCGAAAATGTTTTTCCACGAGAATCGCCTTTCACGAGCATTGGCAAGTCTTCCGTTAGTAAATTCATTGCCTTGAAAAGCGCTTTCTCAATTCAAAAACCGCAAAAAAATGTAGGTCCCCTCCATTCTCCCCATACAACGTTTGGTTTTGAGAAATACGCTAAGCCTTTCCTCGCTCTGTTGCGCCACCCTATTTATTTATTTATTTTTTATGCTTAGAAAGCAGGATCTGTGGATATTTGAAAAGTATAGTTTTCTACTCTTATGAGAGCATAGGCCTCAGTAAATGACGTCCTCTAATACCTCGAAATTATGATTCTACTTGCTTGATGTCAGCATCTAACTATTGAACTCGTTGTTTTTGTCTATTTTTGCAAGCTCACATGGGACATCACGCTTGTTTCTTTCCACTACCATTTCAGAAATGGGCTTTTGAGTTCAACGAAATCCTTTGAAGTATTGCTTTGAATAAGCCTCATGACACAGGTCAGTGAATCGTGTTGTCCTTTTCAGCTGATCTCTAGCTGTTTTTAAAGGGTTATATGTAGCTGTACCCATTAGATCAAGCTTGCGGAAGGTTTTGCTTCTCAAATTCGGTGGCGTTAGTGATGATTACGCCCTAAGTTGAATAAGGAGCAGTCTGCCTGACTACAGAGTGAACATATTATCTTGTCGTTAACAGATCCTCTTCTATTAGATCTCCTCGATGGTTTTTGCAGACGAGGTGTGCCCTTTGCCACCCTAGAATGATATTTTTACTACTTGGTATAACCTCCCAATTTCATTTCTATAGTAGCATCTCTCAATCTCTACAAATTGTTCTTCTTTCTCTTATCTACTATCAGTATCTTAAAAATAGTAAGTAGGTACTATCTACTCAAAAATTGCTTTCAAGTGCACACCCATACCAATATCCTAAGTAAAATCTCTTAATTAAAGATGATGTACCTAAAAACCTCTACATTCTATGCAATCAGTTGCCTGGAGATTATCCCAACCAAAAATATCACATTACGTTGGTATTTGATTTATTTCGAACTCAAATTGTGATCAAACAACAACAAGATACCCAATACACGACAAATCTCACGTACACCACTGACTTTTCTTGTCTTGTCGTCTGTAAACACCTGTTTTTATTTGTTTAAGAAAAGTAACATACTATGCCTATTAGCTTAGTAGATATACGTTTGACAATTAATTTCACGTTTTCGTTAGCAATAATTGGCTTGATCTTCTATGTCAACAATAACAACTACAAATTTCACCTCAAATATTGGCAGCTATTTCATCATTAGGTAGAAGCAATAAGTTTTGTAGTGCTCTTTTCACTTTGCCATCAGATCAATGGTTAATGTAGTGCTAAAGTTCTAAACGATCTCCAACTCATATGACCTCTTAGATATCCTAAAAGTTGTATAAGAATTAGAACAATGCAAGATGACTAAGGCTTCCCACAAATAACAGATAAGAAGTGTTATTTTAGACTGCCGCGGCCAGTTCCTCGCTAACAACAGCGTGTAATTTATTTCGGTTTTCCTTTCAGGGAACCGATGAATAGATAAATTGTTGGTTCCAGAACTAACGCCTTGCTTCACATCCTTGGACGGAAGAACAAGTCGACCATTTCTCCAACTCAGATTCCGTAAGTGTTGTAAATCGTGAAAAAGCAACATGAAACAGCAGCAGACAGCAGACAGCAATCATCTATCACACCTTGTGTGATAAAGGCAGTGGGAGTAGTCAAAAAACACTTCGGTAAGTCAGCTGATTCATCAACCGTTCGCACTAAAACGCCAACAAATATGATAAGGTAGCATATAAAGTACTATATGACCATAAAAGCCAAATTATTTTATTTCATTCAATGGAACACCCAAGTGGTAGTAACTTGAATCAGAATTACGAAATTCTGACGCACGACATGGCAAAGGGTTCAAATTCCAAATCAATTGATTCAGAAAATCAGAAACAAAAAATCACCAACCAAGTAACTCATGTCAACCTTTTGGTGTTCGCTTAGTTGGGGATTTACCAAAAACAGAAAAATAATTTAATTATTTTAGATATAAGGACGATGTAAAAATTATGTGCTTTTTTCGAGCTGCACATTAATTTAACTGCTTTTTCTGTTGATGAAAAACTTTATTGTGGTAGACAGTTAAAGCTTTCAACTAATGCTTAGACTGTGTACGCGCACCTGTTCAAAAAAGTACTATATCTACGTCTGAGGGGTATTCAATATTGATTCACTTATTTAGTAAAAGAATTAATGTTTTAACTATTTCAATTTATAATTTCTTTGTTTTTCAATTTCAGTGTACTATTTTAACTTGTACTTTTAATTTCAGTCTTGCAAAACAATTTTTACTTTCATCTATCTTATGACTCTAATGACTCTATGGTGAGGATGGATATAGATACTCCTTTACCTAGCGTTTCCAAAAAAAGATTACTATATTGCTCGGATGTCGGCCAATTTTTTCTGGGTGTTAATTTGTCCTCTAAAACCTCTTCAGATATAGTTTAATGCCGTTCGATGACCCCAACAAAAAATGATTTGGGTAAGGGCCTCGTCGTTGTCAGTATCTATGGGTACATATATAAGTAAGTGGGTGGTTGAGAATTTACAATGAACTCAACCTTCGCCATTAACGTGATCAAAACTGCGTCTTTCGGATTACGACCGATATGCAGTTGAGTCAGGGTTTGCTTTACTGATCGTATAAGTCGCTCCTAACAACCCCCCATGTGAGGTGCAGAGGGAGGCATAAACCTCCATTCAATTTTATCAACTGCTAATTTTTTTGAAATTTCTTCTCGAAAAAGTTTTCAGTTCCTGACTTGCCCCTCGGAAATTTGTCCCGTTATCATTTCAAAACTCCTTCGGTTTTCCTCTTCTGGCACAAAAACGTTTAATCGCCAAGACGCACGAATCACTTCACTGTAAGGCGTGTAAACAAGACACCCCACCGTTTTTCAGTACGTCTTCCAACAGTCACCAGCATTGGACCGAAGTAGTCTAAGCCAACGTATGAGAATGGTTGTATAAAGGCTTTCAGACGAGCTCTGGGAGTTCGGCCATAATTGGAGCAACGGGCAAGATTATTGGTCTTTTGGTGTTAAATGAGACATCGTCTGAGGCGTCTATGCTTCACTCGAATTACTTCTTCTGGGTCCAAATAGGGATTGGCTTTGTATTTATAGATTTGGTATAGAAGAATTTATAACATATAATTTCATCTTTTACTGCAAAATTTGTGGCACGAGGTTTTTCTGTGACTAGTAGTACGATAGTAGTCATAGTGTAGGCACACAGCCAATGCCAGTCAACATTAACACTTCTACTTCAAGTTCTGTTCAACTTCTCATTATCTACCGAAGTATTCCTTCATGAGTGGAAACATTCGTTCTTAATTCCAGTTTACAAAGCTGGACGATAAAAATTGTTGAAAATTACAAGAAAACTACATTTTCAAAGTCATTTGAACTGATTGTTGAAGATCACTTGTATTTTCACAACAAAGAACGGACTTGTGATGAACGACATGGGTTTTTGGCTGGCAGATCCAATACAACAAACCTCATGATCTATTCCAGAGTTGTAACAAATGTCCATTAGTAAAAGTATCAAGTTGATGCAATCTATACAGATTTTATAAAGGCATTTGATTGTATCTGCCATTCTATGTATATGTATAACTATCTAAGCTACAATCTTTTGGAATTCATAGTCACTGACAGAGCATAGAGTATAAAACTGGGTAGCAAAACTTTCAAAGCTGTAAAAATTCTTTCAGGAGTACCGCAAGGGAGCCACTTAGGTCCACTCCTAGTTTACGTCCTTGTTAACAAAATACAATTTCTACTTAAAACTGCTTCTTACTAATTTAATCTGATGATATATAATTGCTTAAAAACGTTTCTACGCTTCATGAAGTTAGGTCGCTCTGACACTCATGGCCGCAATTCATAATCATGTTGGAAAATTGTTCTGATTTGAGGTGATTATTACAACGATTGTTCTTAGAGCAAAATGAATACAAACTGATATTTTTGATAACGCGTTTCTTTGTCGTTATTGCAAGGAATTATTTAAGAAAAAGATTTACAAAGCTTGATCGTATTAGAAGTGCTAAGATCCATTGAAGCCTTCCCGTAAGTAATACCATCACAATGCTCTCAACGGCAAAACGTAAGAACACTAAGAAGGATTCCAGAAAAGATTAGTCTTCTTGTGGAAGTAATAAAAGAGTGAATGCCATAGTTGACTTCGTATGAATGAGGAGTAAGGCTAAAAAAAAAACTTGAAAAAATATTGCGAAACATACAAAAATAAGCAAAATAAACTTTTTAAGGCAGGTTTGACTGGTAGACGACTAACCGTTCAAACGAAAACTCGAACGCTTTTATAGTGCAGAAGTGCGACCGCCATACTCATCCGGTAAAAATTTGATGCTCATAGTTTTGCCTTCAGTTGTTTCGATGAGTCTCTTCTTCGTTATATTAGAAACTACCTTTCCAATCGTTCAAGTCCGATACCCACTTCATAAATGCTGGTGTGCCCCAGGGCTCCGTTTTGTCACCGACTCTCTTCCTCATTTTCATAAATGATCTCTTATCTGAAACTTCTAATCCACTTAACTGTTTTGCTGACGACTCGACCCTCAGCTTTTTATACTCGTTTCCAAATTCACGTCCATGCTCTTCGGATGTGCAACTGGAACGGCTGCGTATGATAAGCTCATTGAATTCTGACCTTGACAGCATTGTTACATGGGGCTATAAGAACCGAGTAGAATTCAATGCTTCGAAAACTCAATGCTGTCTCTTGTCGTTGAAGCTTAACATTCTCTCATTGCCATTATCCATGAATGGTACCTGCATCCAAGAACCGAAAAACTGACAGTACTTGGTATGTGTGTAAACGATGATCTTTGTTGGAACGACCACATATTTGAAATCGCCAAAAACGCTGCTAAATTCTTAGGCTTCTTGAGACGATGCAGGAAGTTCTTCGCCCTTTCTGATCTGGCTACGATTTATAAGGCCTTCATTCGCTCAAAGTGCCAAAAAAGTGCTTCTCAAACATCTTTGCGCCTACTTGATGGGGTACAAAACAGAGCGTTAATATAGGTGATAGTTCAATCGTAGAATCTATTAATTCTCTTGAAAATCGTCGAAACGTTACCTGTCTCAGTCTCTTTTATCGTTTTTTTCACAAACAGTGCTCTAGTGAAGTAGCCAGTTGCAATCATCCCCTGAAACAATTTAGTAGCAACACCCGCCTCGCTGGGAATGCTCATCAGTTTTACCTTGAGCCCAACTTCGGGCGTACAGTGAAGTACAGAGATTCGTATTTTAGTCGCACCACCCGAATGTGGAAAACTATACCTGACCTTGTTTTTACCCTGCATTACGATTCGCAAAAGTTCAAAAGCAACGTGCATCGGTGTTTCCTTTCAAATCCTCGCCTATTTTCCTAAATGCTCGCACTGTGTTTTTATAACATTACTAGCAGACCCGCCCGGCGTAGCTCGGGTCCTTAGTGGACCTAGTGTATCGCATAGTCTCTATTTGAAAAAAAGCATTTTATCTTATGTTGAAAGAATTCAGGAAATCTGTTCAGCAGTTTTTAATTTCCACTCTACGTTCCCGTTCGCAGTGAATAATTAGCTTTAAATTATCCGAAGAGCTGCGTTAAATTTTTTGTTTAAAGCTTCGTTTATATAAGTTGTGGCTTTTCAGTGCGGTCTGTAGTTCGATAATTAAGCCTATTTTTAGCGTTGGATTATGGATTTATGTTTGTTTGCCCTCAACGATAGCTGATCTGCGTACTGCGTCTGAAATAAAATATATCTGTAAGCATTGTAAATTTTGGCCTGATGGTGGTAAAAGGCTACGAATAAGATGATATACCCGTTGGCATAAAATTACCTTCTCTTATTTTTTTTGGCGTTAAACAAAGTCATTTGAAAAAGGCTATTGTATTTACGGATGTTGGTTAGGAAATGTCTAGATAGCGAATGATTACTAATTTGTCAAAAGATTATTGGCTGTGGAGCTCTTGAATTCTGTTGTCGTTCTCTCTGGTCTTGAAGGCGTTGGAAACGCTCAGAGCTTGATTCTCTAGTGCGGGATTGTATATTTCTTGAATTTTGCTCTTCAAGCCGCTGCAAACGCTCAGTAGGTACTTGGCTCTCACGCGCGGACTCGAGAATTTCTCACATATTGTTTAGCGAGGTGTTGCGACTGGACTCTTGCGCGCGTCCTTGAGAGTTTCTCATGTTTCGTTCACCGAGCCGTTGCGAACTCTCGGTACTCGACTCTCTGGCACGCGATTGCGCCAAATATTCTCTCTGACTTAAAAGACGATTTTCGGATAATGATTCCTTATTCTGACCTATTTTTTTTTGGCCTTGGCCTTGTAATTCTTTCTAGATAGTTGAGATCTTGATCTTTTGGGTATTTTAAAATTATAGAACAACAAAACAGAACAAAACTCAAATTTTTTTTTTTTTTTTTTTTTCTTAAACTAAACATAGCCTATGTCACTCAGGGATAGAGTAGCTTTCCAACGGTGAAAGAATTTTTCAAATCGATGCAGTAGCTTCGGAGCCTATTCGAGACAAACAATCAAACAATCAAACCTTTCCTCTTTATAATATTATATATATATTATTATATTATTATTAATTATTAATTATTAATTATTAATTATTAATTATTAATTATTAATTATTATTATTATTATTATTATATTATTATTATTATTATTATTATTATTATTATATTACTAGCTGAGCCGCCCGGCGTTGCTCGGATGTGTAGTTTTAAGGTTCTAGTTCTCGTTCTTCGCTTCCGTGAGAATATGGGGATGAAATATAATCTTTTTTAGTGTGGGATTATGAGGCATCCTAACGCCGAAAGAATTTTTTAAAACTGTTCAGTAGCTTCTAAGTTTCCATTTGCTACACCGTTCCTGTGGGAATCTTCCGTTCCCGTGGAAATATGTGAATGAAATATAGGTCTATGTCACTGAGGGATGATGTTACATCCTAAAGTGGAAGGAATTTTTGAAATCGGCCAAGTAACTTTAATGTTCCCGTTCAAGTTCCCGTTTCTGTTCCCATGAGATTATAGAAATTAAATATAGTCTAAGTTACTGATGGAGGAGGATAATGTAGCACCCCTATTGCTGAAAGAATTTTTGAAATCTCTGTTCCGCTTTAAAGGCAATAAATAAGCAGATTTTTGAATTTATTAAGTTTTTTTTTATTAGAAAAATACAAAAAAAAAAAATAAGTATGTACTTACATTAATCATTCGTTATTATTTCTGTATTTTAGTACATAGGTTGCCCTTCAATTAAGTAACTTGTGATACACGACATTTTTTGTTTTATTATGGCGCAAAAACAAACAACGCAGATGGTCTTCCGACCCGTGAACATGCCACATATAATTGACCATGGGAAAAACGTGGATGTTCTAGATTCAAACCACAAACTTTTAAGGATTGGCCTTGTGATTTGTAGATGGTCATGACAAATGCAAGACGGATCGGAAATTAAGGTTTTTAAATTCAAACGGCATATCGGTTGAGATCATCGGGATCTTTGGAATGAGAATAACTTCCTCACCTTTGAATTTTCCTTTCAGCGTCGTCGCGTAAATTGCATTGTTCATAAATTTTCTAACCACCAAACGCGTTCCGTTGCACAGTTTTGGTTGGTTTATGTTTCGAAGCATGAGTACTACGGAGCCAACCTTTAGGGGAACCACAATACTCGCAAGCAACGTGCATTTGCCCAATGCAAACGCTAGGATGCAAGCTGTAATCATTGCTGCTATCGTATCGAAACGCTGCTTGATTCAAATCAGCACTTGATAAATATCCTGTTCTGCGTCGCAAATTACCTATTTGTAGAACTCTGTTGTTCGCTCGACGATTTTGCATTGCCAACAAAGCCGTTTCAGGCTGCCTCACTTTGCTCTAGTGATTGAGAAGCACAAAGTCAAGCCATGTCTAACGCGGCGCTGTTCACGTGCAATTTCTTCAGTCCTTTCATTTGCAGTTTTTAGTATTCTTCTTACATTACGGCTTTGTCGGGAAAGATTCGATCGTCTTGGTGGCGGCATTGTTAATCAAACTTCACTTCACTTCAATTCACCTAAAAATTTATTTATTTTAAAACTCAAATTTTGAACCATTCATTCATAGACAAAATTACTTAGCTGCTCGAGATGCGCGTTTTGTTATTACAACTCTGATGCATTTTAGATTTACCACCTCTTATAGTTCACTTCACTTTATTTAATAGGCAATGGCTTTATTTAATAGATTATATTATATTTATTTAATATTGATTGATTTCATACAAAAATCAAATTTATTTCTCACTATAAGTCAATTTATGTTTTTTTTTTTTTTAAAGAACAGTGTTTTGTATGTAACGAAAGCTAACGCATTGCATTGATGTCGTTCTCATAGGAATATAGGAATAAAAAGTATCCTATGTCCGTTTCCTGGTCCTAAGCTCCCTCCCCACTAATTTTCAGACAAATCGGTTCAGCCGTTCTTGAGTTATGAATAGTGTAACTAACACGACTTTCTTTTATATATATAGATACTAGCTGACCCGCCCGGCGTTGCTCGGATCTAAATTATTTAAAAAATTGTCAGGAACACCCGCTGGACTAAGCTGAAAATAGCCGGAAAGTTTCTAGTTTCCGTGTGAATATGGTCATGACATAAAGTCTATGTAAGGGATACCTAATACCAAAAGAATTTTTAATATCGGCTCAGAATTTTTCGAGTTTTCGTTCCCGTTCCGATTCCCTTTCCCCGTTGCCGTGGAAAAACTGGTATGAAAAAAAAATTGTAAGTCTATTCTTGGAGCCACAAAATACATAATTTAAAAATTTCATCGAAGTCGGTCAAGCTTTTCGTGAAATAACGCCATCTGCTGAACCGACATTTACGGGTATGAGGTATGACAAATAGATAGTAACCGATTCTCAGTAAAATTAGATCCATTAGAATCGGTTGAAAATTACGGGCGTTAGAAGGAAACAAAATTTTAAGCTTAAGAATAATTTATACTTTCAACACAATACCTAGCCGTTGTTTGCGGGAGCTAGTGGCACGTTTTGAGTAATTTTGAGGTTGTGTATAAAAAAAACATTTACTCCCCATCTTTGTGCTTAGCTACTGATTAACTTACTAAATCTTCTGAAACTAAGCAAATGCTAAGGAAATTTCTGAGCCTCAATATCGAGCTCAACGCTGCTGCAACATACATTAAAATTAAATTTATAGGGGAAAACATGCATAATCCAAAAATCTTTAATACCGATAATTACAATCAGGGCGAAAGTTGCCAATCAGTACTAAGTCCAACAGCTTATATGTTAAATATAATCTTAAATAGTTAATAGTTAATTAATTTAAACCACTAAATTGATAAAACTCAATTCGATTTAAATAAAAATAAAGAAGAAAACTTACACTGTTATCGCAATGAATTCTCTGAGCAAAAATTATGATTAATTTTATTTATTTAAAAGCAAATTTATTTTGAAGCAAATTAAATTGATAAATATGACATTTACACTGAGACTGTAGAATATAATATATAAAATTCTCGTGTCACAGTGTAAATTAAAGAAACAATGTTAAGGGTAGATGGCCCTTATCACTTAGGGGTATGGAAAATAATTAGTAGCCGATTCTCAGACCTACTGAATACGCATATAAAATTTGGTAAAAATCGGCAAAGCCGTTTCGGAGGAGTACGGTAACTAACATTGTGACATGGAAATTTTATATATATAAGGATATAGTAAGATAAGATAAGAAGTAAGATAAGGGTAGTCATAAGTCATAGCCCCTTGATGTGCGCGTTAATTATAAAAAAAAATGAGTGAAGTTCGTATCATATGCTTAATTGAGATAGTTTCTTAGAGGTATACTGATACTGAATCATTATCACAGTATTAGTTTTAGAGGGTGGCAGTGGTAAAGTGTTTAGTGGATAGATCAGACACTAGGGTTTGAATCTTGCGTCGGGCGCCTACTTTTCTTTCGACTTCCCAGTTAAATCTGAACGCCGGAAAAAAGAGAAGGTTGTTCGCCTGGTACAACAATGGACCAACAATTGGTCGGAGTCTCTCAACTTTGCAATAGCCTGCTCTTTTTTAAATAAAAAAAATTGTATTGGCTGTAAATAAGAGATGTTCTTATGCGATTTAAGTTTGCAAACGATTTCGGGCATATCGGCCTCACCGCTCCCAAGAATGAAGATTAATTTTTGACCTCTTTTACCAGCAACTGGGGCCCTATATCGGCAATAGCAGCTTGCCATCAGCGATATTCCGAAGTGATTCTATTCATATAATGAAATGGTGAAAAGTACTAAAAACAAAAATGCTGCTATTTAACAACCTCCAGGTACAGTGTTGCTTTCTTAAAATCAAAGCCTCTAAAACACACTTTTTTTGGCATAGATTCAATACTGTCGATAAAAGCTTATATTAAAGAAATGCAAGGGCATAAAAAGAAAGGTCGCCAATGTTGTTGGCAGATTGGCGTTGGCGCATAATATAGGCTGCTTATTAAAAGAAACCGATCGACATAAAATATATATCAGGCAAATCGATCCTGCCCTACTCTGATCATATCAACCTTTCGATGCCTGACTTGTTTAGGAAGAAAAACACGGGAAATATTCATTTGCTTGCAGTGATCGTGGATCGTTATATTGGGTCTCATTTAAATTTGGGGCGTGAAAACGTTGACGCAGCGTTTAAGCGTTCGTCGAATTTTCTATATTTAAGAAAAAAAACCTTAACAATCAATTATTCATTTCATCACAACATACGCTTTTTTGTTTGGTGTTTTAAGTACCTATACCAACTATGGAACACTCAGACCTAGATAAGGGTGTAAACCTTATTTTAAAACCGTTTCAACGATAATCTTCTTCTTTTTTTCTTTTCTGATGCTATACGAGCATCGTGATTCGTGACCTCGGAGATATCACAGTTCTCTCTCGCGGGATACTTGGCCGTTTCCTCGATCTTCGAAGAAAGTCTCCTATGATAAGTAGCATATGCTCTAGGTTCTTACTTTGTCAATACGAAAGCCAAGTGACTTCACTCATGAGATAAATAGACAAATGAGCAGATGAAGGTGGGTTTCAATGTTTTTAACACATAACACACAAAAGCCTGTTTTAAAAAACTGACAATGGATTTTTTTTTTTTCAACTTTTGTAAAATCTTAAACATAGGTAGGTACTCATTTTATTAACAGTCTCTGAAATTTTCTTAAAAAAATATTCAAAACTCCGCCTCTGCGGCATCAATGACGGCAACAACTCAGAAAAATGTTGCGTCCGCGTGCGGACTTCATCTGAAGTGAACAAAAAAAATCTGTTTTAATTAAGATCATCAACTAGAACTTGAACTAAGGAAAAATAAAACAAATTAGTTAAATTTTTGGCAAAACTAAAATATTGGTCAAATTATCTTCATTCTTTTTTTTTTTTTTTTTGTTAAAAAAAAAATTTGTAATCGCAAAACGAAAACTCCATTGTTCTGGTACAAGTGAATTGTATTTCGAAGACAAATTTCACCAGGTTCGGTTGAGTAGTCTACTGATTTTAAAAACAAAGTTTCGATAAAATCGTGTTTAAGGTTTTGAGGCTAGCTGAACTCGAGTGTGTGACTTCTCAAGGCTATATCTAGAGGTCAAGCATAATATTCTTGAAGAAGTCGTGAAACTAACCTTACCCATGAAGTGAGCTGCAGAGTCCCCAATCCCCATCCATTACACACCCCACATGGCCACGGGGAGGTCTTTCACTTAAATTGGGGGCATTAAAATGCTTGGCAATGAAGAAATTTCCTGAAAACATGACCTCGTCAGCCATTCCTGTTACCTGTTTATGAAATGGAGAGATTATAAGGCAAGTAAAACATATTCTACTAATGAAGTCGTCAAAAATACAGTGCGAGTTATGCCAATGACCTCAAAACCAGTTTTCGAGAAAAGCTCATGCGAGGAAAGCTCAGCATTAGTAGTGCATCAAAACTCTAAATGAGTATACCCAGTTGTGTTGTGCAAGGCCCCAACACTTCAAGCAAAAAAAGTAGGTTGTTAGAATTGAAGAGCTTTTGTCTTCAAAAATTCAGCTCATACTGCATCCATGAGGGACGCTCTTTGAAGAAAGCTGCAGAACTCTTAACACGTTGACTGCCACGCCAATTTTCAGTATGTTTCACTGGGTGCCAACAACGTTTTTTGCTATATTCAAAATTTTTACTATATAAATATATATTTTGATATGAATTTATATGTTTGTGTTGTCCTGGGAAACCTTGTGAGGGATTTTTGCCTGGCAATCAAAGATGATAGCCATGGCACAGCACAATAAGTTAGACTTCTGTCTTTCCGTAGGAGGCCATTGCTATTTTATGTGATATTCAGTTTGCTCAAACCATGTTTACCTAGCACATCACAGGGTGCCAGAGCTATCAATTTGTATGGAGATTTCTCCCTAGTAGCTACCATTTTTGGTACTCCTATCATTTTGTGAAAGCATACCTACCTGGCTATCATATTTGATAGCCACGGCACCACTGAAAACATAACTGGCTATCAAATATGATGGCCATGGCAGTCAATGTGTTAAGGTGAGGTGTTTCTGAGTTTGAATAGAAAATTGCAGAAATATACCTACCTACTAAGTGTTTTGAATAATAAGCAATTTGGAAAACTCACAGGTGACTAAGGCTACCGACAAATAACAAACAACAATCGATCTTTTAAGGAGGTCGAACCTTTCTGAGTTAACAACAGCGCTTATGAAATCAAATATTTAACTTGACACTCATAGGCAGCTCAAGCGATAGTGAAGATTTCGAAAAACAAATCCTAATAAGGGCAAGGCGCCATGGCGCACTTCAATCAAATCTACAACACGAAGTAAAAGCGTGGAAGGTAACCTCAGTAAAATAATTCATGAGAATCCATTAAACGTTCTAATCCCCGAATACTTGCAAAAAAAATATCACTCAAAGCAAACATTATCTCGGATTATCTCACGTCACTCTTATATCCCCGAACGGCTTACCCCCACTTACACTTCATTGCGCGTTTCATATTTGCAACTCAAATTACTGTCGCCAGACAATATTTTAATCCTTGCTCATCACTGTATCAAGATAAGAAGGGACTTTTTCTCGGATTTCTAAAAACAAAATACATATACCCACAGGTAGGAAGAATACCTTACATCTTTCCTCACTCAAATCTCAAATTAAGTCAACATTACGGAACTAAATGCTCTCTCTAGAATAAAATTTGAATACTCTTTAGCCATTGACGTCGAAAATTCCATCGGTGATTAAAAAAAGAAGCCACTTAGCCACACACGCCAAAGTAAAACAACAAGAAACATCAGACAATAGCTACCTTCCAAGCAAAAAAAAAAAAGCAGACGAATAATTCATTCAAAAGAGACAGGCGAGCACCAAAACTTGCACGCGTCAGATCAAAAATGTCAAAAATTTGTTGTTGTTGTCGTTGTTATGATGGCCGATAATCGATCAGTAAATGCAATGATACTAAGCCATGTCCGCTTTGCTACTTATCTTACGTGTCGCGGCGCAATTTGCAACGCCACGCCGACGGTGACATTGACATCTCCATATTGCAATTAGTCTGACTGGTATGGCAAGGATTTGAAAGGAATGGCACGTTTAGGAGGAGACACCTCCGAGGTATCGATTCCGGAATTAAGGAATGTGTGCTATTGAGCCTCATAATTCGAAACATCAATAACAAAAACAAATGAGTAACCACGCGCCGACAACGGGTTTTGAGAAATTGTTTAAACATTTACTTTTTTGTGTTCCATTTTGTTTTTGGTTTTATTTTTATATTTTCGTTGAAATAATGGCTTCGAGGTGATCAGATGACAAACAGGCACTTGGGGAATTCCAAGCCGGCATTGACATTAGCATAGCTAATAGCGTATGGCAGGCTGCTGTCGAAAAGCTAATTTAAAATTGAAATTTGGCTTTGGATCAGACTTGAAAGTTATTTATTCTCAGAAGCCGTGATGGTTGGTCTTAAGCGCCAAGCGCCAACTAACTCAAATGTTTCGTTTGCGGAACGTGACACCCATAGAGCTTTTTGACCTTGAGCTTGGTTCACACTTGACGTTTTGGCGTTTGCCTTGTGCAACTCAGTTCCGGCTGACACTTGGCGAACTCTTGTCCATAACCGGCTGACTGTGCCAATGATCCAGTATACGGGTCGTTGGACCCGCCTGAATCCAGTCGAATCAGTAACCTTATTACTCTATACCCGTTGATTGTTCGATTTAATTATCAATTTGTATACGTTCAATGTCCGCTCAAGTCTATAGTGGAAAGAAAACTCGTCTCTCTTGATTGTTTCTATTTAGCAGTCACACACTGACCAGCAGAAAAGCTACATACATAAAAATCAAGACGATCTTGAATGTTCTATGGAACAAGGGTATGTTTTCGATCTCGAAGTTCGTTTGCGGGCTTGCGGAAATGTCTTATCAAAGAGGTTTGGTTTTTTTTTAACGGAAATGATTAGAATATAAATTATTGATCGATACCTGGTTTGAAGAAGCTCCTAAGTGAACCCGTTTTACTATTACAAACATATGTTGGCGAATTAATTAGGTTCACAAGGTAAACCGTTAGGAATAAAACACATATCCATATTTGCCCCTGCTCACCTATACCTACACACAGAAGAACCTTCCTGATTACGGTTGTCATATCCGTATCAGTGCCTATCAAAAGTCTCTAGGTCGTTTCGAGTCTTGCAAAACAGGAAAAAAATATTTTACTCGTCGTTGTTGTTAACGTTGGTGTTGACGTTTCGGCGCGCTCTTACCTTGATAACATGCGGGTTGCTAACTTCTGTGTTTCTTCTTGCATATACAGAACACAGTAAATGTGTGACAGCACCACTCGACAGTTCATACTGCACAGACATACGTCTGACAGCCACAGCCGCAGCCCCATCCCGTTTAACGATTACGTATTAGTTTAGTCTAATTACTTTATGATAACGTAAACTGTAAAGTGAGGCAGTGGCAAATGATTTGACAAAGCTCACGTACGCACGCCACCATACACCCATCACCCGCTTGGTGATTGTTTTGTCGTACACCTACATATATACAAAATCAATATTACCATGTGATTTTGTGGCATAAATGAATTTGTTTACACAGAATGTTTTGATGGACAGTGCGCTGCAATCTCATTATGAGGTCATTAGGGGCCGCTTATCAGCGCCGAGGGAGCTTGTGGGTATAGCAGAAAGTCTATGATTTACACTTGTTTGGTATTTTTTTTTTTTTTCGTTAATTTTTGTATTTTTCCATAAGCGAGAGTTATTGAAGCAGCGCGGTACGGTATGTGTATATTCAAGTGGGGTTGGTGCGGAAAAATAAATATCTCTGAAATGACAATAAAAACAAACAAAATTCTCGCGACAGGCGGCAACAACAGCATTCAATCTTTTGACTGATAAGATGCTTAGCAGTTCTTCCGAGCAAACATTTATAGAAAAGCAAATAGATTTACATGAGGTATGTGTCGTGGAATATTTTGTTGAAAAAACGGCATACGCCATGGCACACGCACGTAAGCGATCTTGAGATAATGATGGGGTTTGAAGATGTATAGGCATTTTGTATGAAGTCTTGCCCTCTTGAACCTTGACTGTGAAGTCATTCCCTATTTTAGTGAAACAAGATGCGTTAGTCATATCAGCTTAGCTAAAATGCTGTGAAGTCTCCAAGATGTTGCGTAAGACATTTGGAAATTTTTCATGGAAAGTTCTGGCAATATTAAGACAAATCCACCTTCTTGTAATTACTTCCTTGTTTATGACTTACTTGCTTAGGTGGGCATAACAGTTCGAGGTGAACCTGGGAATCAACCCCATCTTTCGAAAACAATCTCGATTTCGAGCACTCTCCACTTTTGCTCTCTAAGTCAGATGAGGTCTTCTTCCATTTGACAGCACCACCTAAGACGATCTGAAAGAGCTGTTTTTTCAGATAGTATTTTTATCAGTAGGTCATGTCGACAGATCTTCCAAGGCCGAGTATGACAGTATTTACAGAGACGAGCTGTATAGACCCTAGTGTCTAGTTTTAGCATCCTTGCAAAACTCGTACAGCTATGCAAAATGACTTTGGCTAACTCACGCTGCTCCGTCAAGGTCGGTAGAGACCTAAGCCTTTGATGTCGAAAATAGAAAGTCCACAAACTCATGCGATTTCTTTCACATTATATTTGAAATTGAAAAGATTGTACAAAACTCAAATGCCAATATCAGAGAAATAATCTTTCCAAAGTTTGTACATTTACTCGCCTACGCAGATTAAATTGAAGTAATGGGTCAAAGTCAAAGTCATCTCTTTTAGGCAAATCGGTCCATTTTTTCATACTCGCTCTCGTTTGCGAGAGTTCTGAAAGACCTAAATATACAGATGGTATCTCCGCCGTTATTTTGAAGAGGAAAAGCCACTGCGTAGACTTTTTTATCTTTCCTATTCTTCTGGGCTCTTTCCGAGCAGACGGAAAACTGCATTTGTCCAGCCCGTTCCTAAATAAGGCGAATATTCTTCCAATTACTGTCCAATTGCACCTACGTCCCTGCTTTCCAAGTTCATGCAAACGTAAATCGTAAAACTTATGAAATTTCTTTAAGAACGAAAGCCGACCGACACTACGGCTTTCATAGCAAACGGATCACTGCACTGGTGATTTGATGTTATATATCCCCAAAAAGTGGAACCAATTTTTACACTATTTTGGAGAAAGTAAGATAATTCCGTTTGATGTTTCTAAAGCATTTGATAGAGTTTGGCTTTAAGCTCTCTTATCGAAAATTCTTGCTTTTGGTATTGATGAGTCTCTTCTTTGTTGGATAAGAAATTGCCTTTTCAACAGGTCAATACAAGTTGGGTTGGATGGTCTCCAGTCTGATACACACCTTAACCTTAAAAATACTGGTATACCCCAGGGCTCCGTTCCGTCTCCGACTCTCTTCGTTACCTTCATTAATGATCTCTGAAACTTCTAATCCTCTTGACTGTTTTGCTAACGACTCATATTCATTTCCAAATTCACGTCCTGCTCTTCGGATGTGATCCTATAATGTCTCCATTTGATTAGCTCATTGAATTGACAGCGTTGTTACATGGGGTAGTAAAAACCGAGTAGAATTCAATGCTTTAAAAACTCAATGATATCATTTGTTCTTAAAGATTAATATTCCCCCACAGCCACTATCCGTGAATGGTGCCTGCATCCAAGAAACTAAAAAGCTTTCAGTACTTGACGATGATCTTAGCTAGAATGAACACATATTTGAAGTTGCCAAAAATGTTGTCAAATCCTAAGACGATACAAGAAGTTTTTCACCCTTCTGGTCTGGGTACAATTTTAGGGTACAGTACAGAGCGTTAAGATTGATAGGTAATAAGTTCAATCGTTGAAACGATCGATTCTCTCGAACATCGTCGATACCTGTCTCACTCTCTTTTATCGCTTTCGAAATAGCATTCATCAGTCGAAACAGTTAAGCCGTAACATCGCCTCGCAAAAAATGCTTATCAGTTTCACCTTGAGAGAGATTCATTTTTTAGTAGCACTACTCCTATGTGGAATGCTTTACCTGACTCTGTTTTTCCCTGATATGACGACTCACTAAAGTTACTGGTTTGAAACTTTTGTGCCTTGGAGATACCGCCCTAGTTAATCTCTTCTCCTATTTCCCTAAATGCTAGCACTTCGTTTTATAACATTATAATGTGCGCGTTTATTGTGAAAAAAATCGTGATGTCATAAGCGCTTTTGCGAGCATCGAAATAGAAGCGGTAAAAATGGGTTCCATGGTTGGTTGGAGGTCAAAACCAGGTATATACTCTCATTAAAAAAAGTAAAAAAACACGGACGTATGTCTAGGATCCGCTATAGACACGGAAAATAACTTCGTTGCCAACCATTGCTTCTTTGGGATAAGAAGGCAATTGAGATACCAAACCCTCTCCAGAGAAACTAAGGTAACTTTCTATAGGACCTTAATCTTTTCAATTCTGTGAGGAAAACCTTGGTTGTTTCGAAAGAAGAAAGCTTGGAATGATATTTGTTACCGTACTTGAAGACAATGTATGGAGAAAAAGACTCAACAACGAACTGTACGAGCTATTCCGTGACATGGGCAAAGTTAAAAGAGTAGGAACAATCGCGAGACTACGATGGCTGCGGCATATAAAGTGGATGGACATTAAAGCTACGGCTCGAGGAGTTTTGGCACATATTACAGGCAAATCGTAAACAAAAGGAAGAACACCTCAACCGACAAGACTCTAGAGATAGCTTTTCCGAAATCGAAATTATTTTCGAAAGATGTTATAGCTGGAGCCCAGAATCACCCCAAGCTGTAGCGGTCACCTAAGTTAGTAAAAATTTGGAAATCCATCATTTTTGAAGTTCAAATCAATCAAGTATCGGTTAAAACTTAAAACTCGCTAGAATTTGGCAATGAGATCTTCAGCTCAAAACACTGCAATAGGCTCACTTTAGATTGACCAATAGGAAACCTTTTTCATTCGAAATGACATAAAAAACCATTTCTCGTTTTAAGCGATGTGGTCTCTGGCACAATTCGCTTTGCTTTGAGGAGCTCGCAAGCAGCATATCTTTTGACTCACGTCTAATGGATATGCCGTCTGACACGATGTTCCCAAGGCTCAACCTGCGTCAAAATTCTCAGTCAGCTTTCCTTCGGTTCAGGACTGGTTCGCTCCAGAATCTAAGCCTGGAAAGAACTGTTATCGTATCTTCACAGATGGCTCCGAAACCGACGAGGGTGCTGGTGCTGGTGCCTTTGTTGAGAACGACGACATACGACTGCACTCATCTTTAGGATCATACGCATCCGTTTTCCAAGCGAAGGCTTATGCTATCCTAATGGCCTTGAACCACGTAACGAACAATGGATGGACGGGGAAAAGTATCTTTGTTTGCAGCAACAGCCAAAAGCTGTGCTTAAGGCCCTTCTCAACCCTCTAAACACTTCGAAAGTGATCCAGGAATGCAAGAGCTCTCTGAATGCGGTCGGAAGATTAAATTCCTTGAGTCTCATTTAGGTTCCGGGCCATCACGGCATAACTGGAAATGAGATCGCCGATGAGCTTGCTAGGCAGGGATCTCACACAGCTTTCTCCGAACCTAAACCGTCGCTAGGTCTACCAGCGCCCTCAGTGAGGTCTTCAATCAACGATGGGGTCTGTGAAGAGCACAACCGTAGATTGGATGCCTCCATTGGATGCAGACAAACCAAGCTTATGCTCCCAACGTTGGTAAGAAGACTGCAACATTTTTGCTAACTCGTAGCAGAAAAGACTGTAGAAAGCTTATTGGGGTTGCCAGCGGGCACTTCTCTTTTGCCAAGCATTTAAATGTGTTAGGCTTAAGTGATACCACACTCTGTGAATCTTGTGGAGAAGATGAGGACACCTCAGAGCACTTCCTCTGTAAATGTCCTGCTTTCTCTCGCATGTGGTTACAGATACTCGTTGCAGACATGGTGAGAGCTGGTAACTTAGGCTCCTTATCATGGCAGCGTCTTTTGGCTTTTCTCCGAACATCTGGAAAGCTATAACAAGTAGAAGGTTACTAACTGGTAGTACAATGCACCGGTATTTAGGTCTGAGTGTTCCAGGTGTTATTTAACCTCCAACAGGAAAAGAAAATCCACACTCCGAGGTTTTTCAACTCATACAACTGCAGTAAGCTCATTTCAGATTGATCAATAGAAACTTATTCTTATGAATAGCATTTACTTTTTCATCAGAAGTGACAGAGTGGTTTCGTTTCAAACGAACGAACACGAGTCGCACGCTCTGTTTTTTTTTTTTACTCAAATCAATGACTAGTTTAAGCTGGTGTTGGGTGCACTTAGACAAATCCAAGTTCTGTCCGAATTTATTCCAATTAATTAAAACAATTAAAACAACAAAAAAAAAATGATTAAAACAATTTCGCAGTGACGCAAAAAGAGTTGTAATTGTTCGTGAAGCAACTAAGGTGAATGATGAGCGAAAATTGTTGATAATTGAAAGAAGTACTAAGCAGGACTTAGCAATTGCCCACGGCCCAATGGAATATGCTAAAAGTTTCATTTAACTTTTGAAGAAAACGGGATGATGCCATGTAGTCATGGAGTATCGTGTCTACTCAAAGAGTCTGACTATTGCAAATACGAACAAACCTTCCTCTGAAACATGACGCTCGTTTTTCTGTTCAAACACTCTGCCTCTGTTATTTTTTAGCATTCAAGTAATTTACGACTTATATGTACATACCTTTAGTCCACAGTCACATTACATATTTCTTTATTATTGAAAATATTTGAATATATTGCGCAGTCCCTGTACACAAGATTAAACAAAAGCTGACGACGAAGTACGAAACAAAAAAGGCCATTCATCAACTTCTTGTTTTGACCATTGTCGCATGTTGATCACACTTAATTGAGTATTCAAACTTTGCTCATCGTCAGGTTTTCTTTTCGACAAGGTTGGCAGTAAGTACAATTGGGACATGGCGGGGTGTAATGTGGTATATTTATGCGATCACCACCGACTTGCTTATAGCACGGGGCTATTTCCGTTTTGCTTCTTTTTTTTTTGGTGTACATTCATACGAAAATATTTCCGATGGTATACGATGGCTGGTGTCATGTGGCCCACATTCTTACCACTTGGCGTGTGTGCCAAACTGAGATTGTGAAAAATAACAAAAAAAAAAAAAAAAAACTGTCACTAGGCATAAGATATGAAATCAAAAGGAAAAAGAAGAAAATATTTCAAATACAGGTGAGATTGTTTGTTAATAAAATATTTGTTTTTCCCTCCTGATCATTGTGTCAGCTTGATTTTTTCTTTTTTAATTTTTTTAACTCATATATATTTTGCTTTGTTTTGAAATAAAATGATTATACCAAATGCGCATTTTCTTACTGCTCCCCTAAAAATAAATAATTTACTATAGGCGCATTGGGGAAAAACGCTACTCGCTTGATATAATCCAACCAACTGCCAACTGTGATAAAAAAATACTAATGATAAAAGTTGGTAGTAATTTTTCTTTTTTTTCAGGTAGGTAGGTACCTAATTGTATTTTTTTTTTGTGGTGAAGTAGAAGATAGGATCGAATAACAATAGATGGTAGGTAGGCACAGGCAGGTAGATATAAGAAGCATGGCGACGTATTTTATTTGATAAGCACGCGATCTTAAGTTGGTTCGTGAATTTGTGAATTTCGCTGAATGCGATTAAACGTTGGTATCACGATTTTATTTCATTTTGAATGTCAAATAAGCTCAATTTATTGTTTACGGCTTAACAGTTTACATTGAAAAACAATGACTGTACAGGTACGCTAGCAAAAGCAAGCGTAAAGCAGCGTTTGCAATTTAAATGAGAAGATAAAATATTCACGCAATGTGTGAAAAACACGTAGGTTTTGCTATTCAAAAAATCGCTATTACTCATTTCATTGCGGCAAACGTAAGTTTAACCCTTAATTTGTATTTTTGCCAAGGCCAAGAAACGTAAACAAACATAACGCAAATTAAGTACTTTGAAAATACTCGTCCCGAAGACGAATTGGCATTGTGTCGAATCAGTAGTAGACCATACGCACGTGGCATTGAGTATGAAAAACTTCTCAGGCGAACTATTTTCTAGACTCTTACCAATTAGATAAGAAATAACATTTCTACATCCCGTCCCTAAAAAAGGTGAATCTTCTTACCATTCTAATTACCGCCCGATTTCATTTACGTCCCATCCTTTCAAGGTCATGGTGATTTGATGTAACTATCCCTATCGCAGATTCCATCGTAGAAAACTTCCACACGAAAAGCTAAGTTACGATCTACAAAAATTTGTGATCACAAAATCCGAATGGAATCGAAGAAAGCATTTCCAGTTGCCACACTAAAAACCGCCATGCTGGTTATCGGAATCAGCTGTTTTACGCCAAATGTGCAAGATCATTCAAATTTTACTGCAAAAAACTACTTTTTTTGTATATAAAGACGACGATTTTACATTCCACTTGGATTTGGTGATACCGAATCTACGAATTTCCAAATTCGTTCCACTCCGAATGGATTATGTGATAGTTACATCGGGAAAATTAGACTTTTTCGATTACGATGGAGTCTGTGATAGGGTTGAGTATCTCACTGACAAGCGGACCCAATCTTTACAATATTTTGGAGAAAGTAAAATTAATATTATCGATATTTCTCATTTGATAGAGTTTGGCAACTCTCTTATCAAAAATGTGTGCTTTTGGTATCGATGAGTCTCTTCTTTTTTGGGTTAGAAACAAATTTCCCTCCCGCTCAATACAAGTTGTATAGGATGGCTCCAAGACTGATACCCACTTTATTAATGCTGGTGTGCCCAGGGCTCTGTTTAGTTTCCGGTTTTCTTCCTCATTTTCATATATGATCTCTTGTATTGAGCTTCTTATTCTCTTGATTGTTTTGCTAACAACTCAACTCTCGCCTTTTCATATTGATTTTGAAAATCATATATTGCTCCTCGTATATGTGGAACTATAATGGGTGCATATGATGATGATGGAGCAATAAAAAGAATTCAATGCTTCAAAAACTCAACGCTGTCTCTTGTCGTTAAAGCTTAACATTCCTTCATAGCCATTATCCATGATTGGCACACATTCTAATAAAATCATGCAAGAAAATTTTCATCCCTTTCGATCTGGCTGTCTGGGGACTCTTGGCTGGAATTTAATTCAACCAGCGGCGGTGGCCCCTTTTGTCCAAAATCATTTTAAAAATACATTGACAAACAATTATGTTTATAATATAGCTTAATTTGTGGCCCTAAAATTAAATTAATCCAATAATGCCACCACTCCACCATCCGCATCAAACTGTCATTCTTTGCGGATACATTGGTTTTTCGAAAACAGCTTGTATGTTTTCCGAGCCTCAAATGCGAGATCTTCGTTTGCTAAGCCACCAAGGTGAGAATCCATTCCGTCAGATCGTCAAAAAGATGATATTTCGGCAAAATCGTCGTCCGATTCAAACTGCTCAAGGGCTTATACTATGAACTATGAAGCGAATCCAAAACATGTTCGAAAAAGATTTTTTTTCTGTTTGAGGTTTTTAAAATACCAGCTGGAGCACTCAGACCTCAGAAAAAGCAGGACATTCACAGAGGTGTCCTCATCTTCTCCATAAGATTCACAGAGTGTGGTATCACTTAAGCCTAACGCATTTAAATGCTTTGCAAAAGAGAAGTGCCCGCTGGCAACCCCAATTAGCTTTCTACAGTCTTTTCTGTTACGAGCTAGCAAAAATGTTGCAGTCTTCTCAATAATGTTGGGGACCATACGTTTGGGTTGTCTGCATCCAATGGAGGCATGCCATCTACGGTGGTGCTCTTCACAGATCTAATCGTTGATTGAAGCCCTCACTGAGGACGCTGGCAGACCTAGCGACGGTTCAGGTCCTGAGAAAGCTATCTGAGATCCCTGCCTAGCAAGTTCATCGGCGATCTCATTTCCAGTTATGCCGTGATGGCCCGGAACCCAAATGAGACTCAAGGAATTTAATCTTCTGACCGCATTCAGAGAGCTCTTGCATTCCTGGATCACTTTAAGTGGGTTGAGAAGGGCCTTAAGCACATTTTGGCTGTCGCTGCAAACAAAGATACTTCTTCCCGTCCATCCATTGTTCGTTACGTGGCTCAAGGTGATTAGGACAGCATAAGCCTCCGCTTGAAAAACGGATGCGTATGATCCCAAAGATTACGTGTTTTTCAGTGTGAATTGTGCCAGAGACCACATCGCTTTAAACGAGAAAAGGTCTTAAGAGTACACACCATGATGTAGGTATCAAGGGGAGGAAGACTCAGCAGTGCGTCGAGAGCAGCTCGCGGAGAAGATGGTCGCACACGTTGAATTGTTAAGTCAATTGGACCCTCTGAAGGATTAATCCAGAATTCTACTTAGTTTGGGCAAGTATTTGAAATGTTGAGCTATTGAGTTTGATGACGAATTGAAATTCGTAGATTTAGTGGAGGACCGTAAGCTTTTTACCTAGGAATTCAGGGCCAGTCAATGGATTTTCATGAAATTTCCGGAAATGTGTTTTGAATAGCGTATAGAAAAAAGTCCGGAAAGAAAAATTACCGCTCTCAATTTTTCAATTATTTTTAAAATTAAGGATGTATAGGTTTGGTCAAGACAAAAAAAAATTTGCCTTGACCAAACCTCTTGAGGCCCCTCCGTGTAGGCGCGAGGGGCAATTTTATATGATATTTACTAATTTTTTTAAGAAATTATTAAAAATCAACTAAGCCACTTTATTTCTTATACTTTAGTCTTTTTGAAAGCTATTGCTTTGTTTTTTTACAAAAATTTTAATTTGAGTTCACTAAATAAAAAGTTTTTGAGAAATCAAGCTTCAAAGTTAAAATTTTGAAAAAAAAAAATATTTCTTTTCTTAATTAATTTTTTTTTACATAGTATTGCAAAATGCATCGATTCTTATTTAAAAGAAAGAACACTACATCAGGATGCTCTCCACCTAAAAAAAAAAACTTCGAGTCGTTAATTCAACTGATTTAGATCTCTTTGACTGGTTGAAAATTGTAAATTTGGCAAGTCAGTTTTTTGTGAAAAATGAGACCTAGATATTTAGCATAATTTGACATTGTGAGAGTTACCCCATTAATATTGGGGGGTCTGAAGTCCGGAATTTTGTATTTCCTCGTAAAGAGAACTAATTTCGTTTTGTGTGGATTGATGTTCAGATCACAATCTACAGCCCAATTGTTAAGCTTGTTAAGTGCTGTTTGTAGCAGCTAAGCTAGGGTTTGTGGTTGCTTGCTGAAACCCCAATTGCTACATCATGTGCAAGGGCTATGGTTGAAACCTTCGTCCTCTAAGTCGATTAATAATTTGTTAACGATCAGGTTCCACAGTAGAGGAGATAGAACTTTCCCTGCGTGGTTCCTCTATTGGCGATTCTGCTTGTTTTGTAGTTCTCTAATTCGGAACTAATGATTCTGCTGCTGAGCATTGATGTTATCATGTTCTTGATGTGTTCTTCTATGAGCAGCCCATCAAGAGCATTAGTAATTGCTGTATTGTTAATACATAATGTTAAATGCCTTAAGATATAGCTTGGGTCAGATTGACCTGGGGCTGTTCGCTCTGTGGCGTCATCCTATTTGTTTAATTATTTATTCATTTAGAATGTCTAATTTATAAGATCTTTTAATAAAAGAGATCTTTTCCACAGCTTAAAATAAATCGTCTAATCTCCTCGAGTAGTATATCCGAAGAAACATTTGTCCCTCCGCAAAGTAACCCCAATTTCCTCCTCTTCCAATATCCTTAAAATAGAACTAACGCCAATTCTGTCAAGTCAATAAACCGCAATCTAATGAAATATCTTAAGGAACGGAAGTCTCTAAATAACCGACGGGACGGCTGTCATAGCGAAAGATCCACTGCTGATTTGACGTCTTATCAAAGACGAAAGGCAAATTAATTTTGAAATTGATTTGGAGAAATCAAGATTATTGCTGTTGATATTTCAAATGCATTTTTTATAAATTGGCGTCAGGCTTTCTTATCGAATGGGCGTGGTTTTGCTATCGATGATTGTTGTCTTCGTTTGGTTTGAAATTACCTTTCTGATCATTCAATGTATCTATATAAGTCGTGTTGTAGGGTGTTAAGTCCGATAAATGTCCTCATTTTGCGTAGTTGGAGAGTTTAAGTTGGTCACAAAGGTGCCAAATTTTATTTTTCATCACAATCTACAATTTTTCGCTAAAACCACACTTGTGGCCCATCAAAGCTTGACCTTATCGTCTCAACTAAAAACAAACAACGCACAAAGTCGTAGGGATTCGGAAAAAAGATTTAAAATTGATTCTCAGTTCTTAAGTAGAACATCTCACTTAGGGCTGAAACTCTTGGGATCTAATGATCGGTTATCACTTTGCAAATCTCAGTCATTGCCCAGAGAAGACGCAAGAAATCTTTTATTGCTGCGCTCGCTGCCTCAGCTCTGACCACCCGACATGGATTAATTGTTTGTATCCTCTCACATGTAAATTGTATCTACCACCGGCGAACATTTAAAATTAAAACCACGAATACCAGGCATCATGTCTCAGCTCGTCGTCTTCGTTGCCGATGTTGTTGTAGCCATGCTTAAATCCACATGTTCCATCCGAGCGACCCATTCTTTAATAACCAGGGATAAATACTCTCTTCTAGAAGCAACACACTGAAAACAAATATTGACGAAAAATTAAGAAAAACAGAAGAAAAAAGACTATAAGATCTGCGTCGACAACAAAGCCAAAACGACACGACGACGACGACGACGACATACAACGACGACGCATGGATCCTTAATTAGTCTGGGTGCGCTGCTGCGGCTGCTGTTTCGAGAGGAGGCGGCGGGCGGAAGGGGTGTAGATACCACACCACTTCACTCTCCATATGCCGAAATTGAGCAATTTGAAATTCAATCAGTAGCCCCTCCAATAAGGGCAAATTATAGCAATTCACTTGGCCACCAACCGCACAGCAAGAACGGATATCGTCGAGCTTGGTAGCCGTATATATGTATAGTCTCGGCGCAGGCCGGCTGACTGGCCGGCCATTCGTCCTATACGTTTGTTGATAAGAGGGTTTGTCTGTCGGCTGGCCGACTGCAAAATGGAAATCACAACCCACCACGCCTGGGTAGATCATTCAAGAGGTCCTCCTCGGTGGTCTGTTCTCGAGAGATGTATGGTGGTCGTGATGGTGTATCTGGTAGGTTAGGTACAATAAAATGATTAATAGTTGGTTCTAAAAAATTTGTAATTTTGGGGGTCCCGGATACAGACATGCATGGGTATGGGCATGCATATTGCATATACGCGTGTAAATTTCGCCACAAGCCTTTTGGTTAAAATTCGCGCAATCGAGACAGATTTACATTTTACTTAGTGACGGTGGAAATGCAATGCCCTTAGACGCATTGCCAGGCTATATACTTGTGGTCTGCAAGCAGCACTTTCGTGGTGGTCACCACAGGAACGGATCCTCCTCAGCCTCACTGTGTATGTTTGTAGTTTGGATAGCGTGAAAGCTTTACGTTGATGTCATTGCAATGTTTAGCCGTAGGGCTACAAGCGGTGATGGCAAATCAGAAACAGGCATCATCGACCCGGTGAAACTGATTGTTTTCCTTACCATCTGTAAACTGTAATATAAGGTCAGCCATACAGCAATATCAATTAAGACATCAAAAGCGATTGATTGTTGGTAATTTTCGTACACAATTAAACGGACAGTAGTCGGACAGGGAGTGTTTTGTGGGTTACATTCATATAATAATGGACATGGAAAACATGCAAAAACATTTTTTCACGCATTCGATTCGACAATATGATTAAACAACAATGGACATATGCTTGAAAAACTTACTCCTGGAGCCGAAAAAACTAAATTATGGAAGCGGAAATTGTCACAAAATTTTTTTAAAAAAGTCTAAAAGGAGTAGACCGGGAGTGAATAACTGACAAGTTATCATTTTAATGTTCCAAAAGGCAGGATTTTTAAAAGAACTTAAACTATGGTCCCAAAAATGTAAATGTAGGTACCGGTAAGTGGCATTCCTTCGTTGAATTTTGTCGTACAAAACGAATGATCCAAAATATTCGTTAGTCTGTAAACAGAAGAAGGCGAACATGAGGATACCACTCACTTCCTTTGTCACTGTCCAGTAACCTGCTACAGCAGGAGAAAATAACTCAGAAGGTACTTCTTCAAAGAGCTATAGAATACATTCGATACTTATTAAGGCCATAAAATGGTTAAAAATTTACCGAATATAGACTTATTGCCTTTCACCTCTATAAGACGTTAGAACACTAGGTTTACAGAAAGCGTGTTATTTTGAGCAACATTGTAAGTTAATGTGTTGTATGTTGTGGAATAATATTTTCATTTAAAATTCAAGTGGCAGTATTTTTTCGTAAAAAAAAAAAAATAAATAGGGTGGCGCAACAGAGCGAGGAGCCCCTGGGCCTAGCGCATCTCTCACAACCATGCCTTGTGAGGGAATGAAAGGGACCTACAATTTTCTGCCGGTACCGAACGGCTAATCGAGAAAGCGCTTTTCATGACAATGAATACTAATGGAGGACTTGCCAATTCCTCACGAAAGGCGATACCCGTGGTAAAAACATTTTTGCCTCTGTTGGAATGGAGTGAAAAAAGCCATAGAAAACTAGTGGGGTCTTCAACCTCGCATCACACATTGGCTTTACATCTCGGTCATCAGACATATCCTCACTAATGGTGTTACAGTATGGTGGCTTGCACTAGATAAAGCAATTTATTGAGACAGGCTCAGCATAGTCCAACGTACAGCATACAAATGTATGAGCGGTGCCTTACGCATGCACTACTCCTTCAGCGGCACTGGACATTATGTTTCACCGAGTCCCACTTGACAGCTACAGTAAACAAACAGCTGCGAGTTTGGCTATTTAATTCAAAGAAGTCTCACAATGGACCAACAACATTATTGGTCATGATGATATTCTGAACAAATTCGGAATCCCCTAGCTAAAAACAGACTGCAACACACCTAAACCCGAATTTGGTACAAGTTTCCGAGTGACCATTCCATCCAGGCCAGATTAAGAGGAGTAAATATTCTTGGAAAACGTATTATATGTACGTCCATTTTTACACGAACGATTCGAAAAGTAGTAGGTTATGGTGTCTATTCGGATCAAATGAAATTAAGCATTTTGTTCGTCTTACAGATCATTGTTGCGGGTTCCAAGTGGAGGTGATAGCAATTAGCGAAGCTCTATCTTGGCTCAAAAAAAACATCATATCCTTCTTCTTTTCTTCTTTTTCATTTCCGGCGTTACGAGTAGTGATCTGGAAGCGATCACAACTCTCCCACTTTTCCGCTTCACACTAGTGATCCGCCTGTGGGGTACGCCGCGTTGACCTCAGAAAGCGTCGGCAAGCCTCCCGGTTTTGGATTGTTCCATGTCTGAGGCCAACCAAATGCTGCTGTTTTTGCATTTGCTTGTACCAGGAGTGTTTTGGCCTGCCTTTTCTTTTTCGTCGCGAATTTGTTGAAACGTTGTACGATATTGCCTTTTGGACGGGGTTCTGCGGATCTCTCCTTTGAACATGACAATACCAACTGAGCCGGTCGTGCTGAATTTTGTCCAAGATGGTACTTTTGACATGAAAGCTTCCACGGATCTTAGTACTGCTAATTCGATCAAGCTTTGTTACTCCTGCTGTCATCCGAAGCATCTTCATTTCGGCTGCCGTCAATTTGCTCTCATACTTTTTGTACATTGTCCAACATTGTGAACCGTATGTCAGAGCTGGACGGACAACTGCTGTGTAGAGTCTTCCCTTCAACTTAGGGGGCATTTTTCGATCACAGAAGATAGCGGAGTTTTCACAAGTTGCTTCACTGTTGATCATAGATCCCAGATATTCAAACTTTTTACACTTGGGAAGCACATTTCCATTCAAATAAATGTCTGGAATAGGCTTGTCTGGATCAGAAAAAGGGCAGCACAGGTATTATGTCTTTTTACCGCTAATACGGTACCCATTTCCTTCCAGAACATCAATCCAAACGTCAAGTGCTCGTTGCAGGGATGTAGGATCCTCGCTTATGATGGCTCCATCGTCAGCAAAGAATAATTGTTGTACTTTGTTGCACTTTTTTCCCGACGAACCGAATCCAAACGAAACAAAAACGAATCCACAACTTGGATTATATTATTCAAATACTTTGATTAATCGTACGTATGATTAATTAGTGATCTTAAGACGAATGTTTAACAAATATGCACACCGATGTGCCGCGGCGATGTTGATCGGATTTTAATTTTATGATGAACTGTCAAATGACAGCTGGTTGGATTTCAATGGGAAAAGAATGCAACAGGTAGCAATATTATATGCTGCCAATGCCAGCTGCTCAGCAAGGGGTGGTCCGTAGGTAGTTTTATAGGTAAATACTGAGGAATTAAAGGTAGATAAGAAATGAATAATATTCAAACAAAACACAAGCAGGGTGTTTCACAAAATAAAGGGCGCCAGGAAATTTTTGTTTGGAATTTCTAAACCAACTTTAGCACTGAAAATGATCTTCAAATGGAATAATAACAACGCGATTGATTTCCAAAAGGAATAAAATATGTTTTATTCAGGAAACCTTTACGGGTAGGTATAGGTAGAAAACCTGAAATTTTTTCATAAACAAATTGGTGTACAAAGTATGTAAAAAGTATGTAAAGTATGTAAAATGGCAAAGAGCCAGTTAACAAGTTAAATGGTATGATATTTAGTGATCGAAGATGGGTTTTACCCAGATTAAAATGCAAACAATAAAGTATGTGCACAATGCACCCGCAAACAAACGACTCTTTGGGAATTTTCCCGAACAGACAAAAAGGTTAAATGGAGGTCGCGCGTCCTGCAATCTCAGGATTAATTACGAAAGCGAAGGGTTACCGAAACTACAATATGACTCAATAATCAAGGCCAAAACAAACGTATAACTAACACTTTTCCACTTTTATAGGAAATTAAAAACACTAAGGTATAAAAATACTTAGCTTTCTTTTGACGAATCCTACCTGAGTTCTCTTGCCCGTACTGGCACTAACTCCTCCGAATTCCTGCCTGCTTGGAGCTTTCCTGCACAGATTCAAAACAGTGTTGAACTTGGCCTTTCTGCCAAAGTGCAAACACAAGTCTATCAAAATTACAAATTTGCGCTACTTGCAAAATTTTAGCACTCGATTATAAAATTTCCGAATAATTTCTCAATTCTCAAAATTCTTTGGCACAGTGTCCTTTTTAGAGGTCAACCAAGAAGTGCCATCTTCTTGGCGGTCTCTTCGTTCATCGGCGCATTCAGCAAATTCCACTCACTTTCTCCAGAACCTTCCTGGTTCTTATTGTCGCTGCTGCTTGAGTCTCCAGCCGTCCACTGGCTCAATGAACGGGTACCTATTTGGGTTGCTTTTCCAAAATGCTTTGAAGTACACCACTAGCTGATGGACTACGGTTGCTTTGTACTCTGCCAGCACCACAACAAAAGGAGGGGTGAAAATGGGAGGAGGAAGAAAAGTAGAGGTCTAACTTGTTGTGGTAAAATATACCGCAACAACTTTATTGTCCGTTACTTATCCTTCGAGCAAATAATCCAGAACAGCAATAAAGAGCAGTGGACTCAAGACACTTCCCTGATGTACACCTACTGTTATTTGGAATTCTTCGGTGACTCTAGCTGGGCATCTCACTTTTGTAACTGCTCCCTCGTACATGTCCATAATTATTCGCACATAGGCTTCAGGAACTCCTCGGTGTCTGAGGGCCACCCATATCAGATCTCGTGGTTGTCGATCGAATGCTTTTTCGAAGTCAACCAACACAATATGCAAATCCTCTAAGGCATCTCGGTGTTTTTCCATAATGATCCTTATGCTTTGGATTGCGTCTGTAGTTGGCTTACCCGCGACAAACCCGCATTGGTGTGGGACATCAACTTGATCGAACGATAGTTGTCACAGCTTCTGGTATCTCCCTTTCCCTTGTACATTGGAAGAAGAAAACTTTCCCTCCATTGATTAGGCAAACTGTCACCTCTTACAAGTTTGGTTTGGAGATGAGAATCGTGAGCCATCTTAACCCGATGTCTCCCATATTTTTCCAAAACTCATATGGTACCTCGTCTGGCCCAATCGTTTTGCCTTTTTTGGAGTTCTTAACTGCCTCCCTCACTTCTTCGACTGTGACGTCGGATACTTCCGTAAAGTTAGGTGCAGCTGTTGGAAAGTGGCGCCGAGGAAACTATTCATTCAATCAATCATCACAATACTGTCGCCACCTCTGCAGAATTTTGTCGTCATCCACAAGTAGCACTCCTTGAGCATCATTGATGAACTTCGGCGAACGAATCTCCTGCGCATTTCTCCTTCTCTGAGCGGCTATTTTGAAAATGGTTGCTCCCTTATTCAAGTTGCTTTGTCTTAGCTCTTGGATTGCCTGATTTGCTTCAGCAGCTGGGGCAGAAATCTCTTCCAGCTCTCGATACAGGCCCTCCGTGCTTTTTGCTTGAAGTTGGGCGCACTTTTTCTTCGCTTCATTATATCCAAAAAGGATATATGCATCTTCTAAGACAGTCTGGTGGCCATTGAATTCCCGGCATCAAATTCCTTCAACTATATTCTAGCCCTTAACTGCTGATCAACTCTTAGGGAGATGTCAGACCAGTTTAACAATCACTGTGCGGGGCATAGAGACATTCCATAGCAGATAAACTCCCCAGAAATGCAGAACACTTCTTCCCTTCTCACCGATAACGGAGAGTATCGGCATACCAATTGCTACATACAAACGTGTAACGCAACGCAACAGATCTGGCCTAAGCTAGATCTTAAGCGGTCAAACGGCTTGATCTCTCTCAACAGGCGATTGGTGTCATCACAGGACACTGACTTATTGGAAGACATGCTACAAGGGTAGGAGTTGCCTCAAACGATTTTTGCTCACCTTCTCTGTTCATGCCACGCTTTAGCTTACAAGATAATAGATTTCACTAATACTCGTTTTAACCTCGGATTAGTTAAAACGAGTTGAAGCACTTGCACTGCCTTTAAGCCACGTCGAACTAATTCTTATTTATAAAGCATTTTCCAATCCGTTTTAGTCTACCCTGTTTATGTCACCTTGACCCATCCAAAGCTCTGGTTACTACAAACGTAAACAAATCCCAGCTGATTTCATTTTGATTTATTTTTTGTTGTGATTGGCGGAAATTATTCTACAATGAATATTAACGAAAAAAAGGTTTGAAAATTGGGATACTTCTCAAAAGGTAAGGCAGTATATTTAGTTTCCGCATTGCTGAAGATAAAAATAAATAGACTTGTTTTCATTTATACCTACATAGATACTACTTCGCCAGCTATTTGAAGAAAAAATTTAAATAGTGGAAAACGAAAGTGTGTGTCTGTGATGTCTGAATTTTGTGATATTTTTAAGTAGTTTTTTTTTTTTTTAATTTTGTGTTGTGTTAGGTTATGGATTTTATATTTAAGTTTCATTGAAAAAAATAAATAATTTGAAAATCAAACTTATTTGTGTGAGCTTGTATAACATTGTCTATATTTCTTTTACACTCACGCCGGCCGGCTCTAATACTCCTATGAACCAGTGTTAGATTACTGCGCCTCTAAAACTGGTGTATTTTTTATAAATAAGGTTTGCAGTATTAAAGGCGTTTCAAAGTCGGTTTAACTTTACTCCGTCGATAATACGAGTTTATAATTATGGCTGTAACTGTGGTATGCGAGACTACACTTGGTTTCAAGAAGTTAGAAGAAGAAGTTGGAAGAATCTTACCTTAAATTTCGTACCTACTTTATTAACATAATTTTGTTGCAACCCTTTAGTTTGACTATTTATACCACCTGACTCTAATACTTATACAGGGTGTCCAGTACTTCGTGTACCAAACCTTTAGGGTGTGATTCTTGGTCATATTCTAAGAAAAAAAATGTATGACAGTAAAGCTCAATTCTCAACTTTGACATCACTTTTTGACAATTTAAGAAAAGGCTAACTTTGGTGTACCCTGACCTATGTTAAATTCAATATCTCTCTCAATACTGGTGATAGAGACCTAATCTTAGACTTAATTTTTTGTAGAAATAACAGTTTTTAAGACTGTATTTAAGTTTAGCTTCCAAAGGTTAAGGGTTGCCAGATTTTCAATTATAAGTGCTGTTCAAATTTTCTTCCCGAAACAAAGTTTTGACTTTGAGGTCATTTTTTTGCAGAAAATGCCTGATAAACATGGAGTTTCTTTATTTTTTTACAGATGAACTAAACAATAATAAAAAAAAACTTATAAATAAGTGCACTCTAAAACCCATAGATTTTATGATATTTGAAAAAATACAAAATGGGAAAAATTAAAAAAAAAAAAAAAAGATTTTTAAATTTGAGGTTTCTTTGAATAAAACAACAATATGGGCGCTTTTAGTAGTTTTTTATGTATTTTATACAAATACAGTTATAACAAGTGCTCAAAGTGCCTACGCAGACATTTTTTTCTTATATGAGTTTTACAATGGAAATTCAAGAAGAGCACAACGAATATACCAGGAACTTTATCCTTACTGAACATCTGGCAACCCTAAGCCTATAGGAATCTAATTTAAATACAGTTTCAAAGATTACAAGACTACAAGTAAGACAAGAGTTATCGAGAGCAAACACCTACAATGAAATTCAAAAACGGGCTTTGGCATGCATTCAAAACGAAATAGGGCACTTTGAGCACTTGTTATAACTGTATTTGTATAAAATACATAAAAAACTACTAAAAGCGCCCATATTGTTGTTTTATTCAAAGAAACCTCAAATTTAAAAATCTTTTTTTTTTTAATTTTTCCCATTTTGTATTTTTTCAAATATCATAAAATCTATGGGTTTTAGAGTGCACTTATTTATAAGTTTTTTTTTATTATTGTTTAGTTCATCTGTAAAAAAATAAAGAAACTCCATGTTTATCAGGCATTTTCTGCAAAAAAATGACCTCAAAGTCAAAACTTTGTTTCGGGAAGAAAATTTGAACAGCACTTAAAATTGAAAATCTGGCAACCCTTAACCTTTGGAAGCTAAACTTAAATACAGTCTTAAAAGCTGTTATTTCTACAAAAAATTAAGTCTAAGATTAGGTCTCTATCACCAGTATTGAGAGAGATATTGAATTTAACATAGGTCAGGGTACACCAAAGTTAGCCTTTTCTTAAATTGTCAAAAAGTGATGTCAAAGTTGAGAATTGAGCTTTACTGTCATACATTTTTTTTCTTAGAATATGACCAAGAATCACACCCTAAAGGATGGTACACGAAGTACGGGACACCCTGTATATTGTTTGATAAATTCCTTTTTTGCTGCAGCTGAAGCGGTTCGGCGCATAGAATGTTCCCTCTGCAGGAACTTTAATGTTATATAGTTGAGTTTTAGTAATGATCGATTTTGTAGTACTTTTTGTTGTTTTGAAGAACTGAAATCTGGAAATGTTGATAACAGAATTAGCCAGGTTAGTCTCAGGACAGGGAGCAGCAGGCGTAGATCAAAACGCACAGGATTTAGCTTTGCTCCCGGAAACATTCAATAAAAAGAAAGTCTTACCACCATCCACTCTGTTGAGGTAAATAAAATAAGATAAATAAATCTGGAAAAGAGTTTTTGTGACGATCTTCTTTACTGAAATAATCAAAATGAAATAAATTGAGTAGCGCAATAGGCTTCGGGAATCTCGGAGCTTAATGCACCTACAATTTAATGCCGATTCAAAAGATCTAAGTAAGAAAAACTTTTGATGGGAGTGTTATTACTTTCGGAGTATACTTGCTAATCCTCGGAAAAGGCGATAAAGGAAAATAGTTTCGTGTTTTCGAATTCGAACCTCAAATGCCTAACAGGCAGACATGCTAATGGCTACACCATGGGCACCTAATTAAATCTGTTTCCTAACTCATCCACGGGAACCCGAAACATCCCAAAAAGTGTTTCTTTGCTTTTTTCTGGCGAAAATAAGGCAAAGCTTTCGAGTTTGTTTTTCGTTTTTTCACTTCCCCCCTTGCAAGAATTTACCCAAACAGTTTACAATTTATTTTTGATTAGCTGATTGAAAAGTGTTCAAAGTTGAAGTTTGTTCAGATCCTGATCATCCAAGCCCACCCATAAGACAAAGGTGCATGAACGTGAAAACTCTCGGTCGATTTGAAATAAAAATACCCCAATTGTTTTGGGGTGTAACAACCGGATATGAGTGAAATTCATTCTCAAAATCTCTACTGGTAATTCGAACAGGAATAAAGCAAAGAGTCAAGGTTTGTACGTACCACATTTTCATTAAATCAAAACCCATTTCAAGTTCCAAAAAAAATTGCCCACTTTGATGTTGCGCAACAGATACCGCACTTCTTCGAGTTATCTTACTTTTAAATCACAAACCCATGTGGGACCACTTGAGGTACGTGCTAATGTTTGCCAATAAGGATCGGATCAGGGTGACACTATTGAGCAACTTCCTTCTAGGACATGAGCATTTTAACAATTTTCTTCCAACACTATAGTTTTTGCTTTCTTCTTTCTCTGTTAACTACTAATATACGTAGTGATGAACCGGAAATATTTACAAGATAACGCATGAGAATGGAATTTTTTATTGACGTTGTTTTGCGTGTGCCTGCGATTATATCAGATTCGTTAATAAATAAACATAGCAATAGCAACTCAAGTGTTTTCCATGTTTTTTCTCTTTTTTATCAGTGAGAGTATATTCGAAATTGAAAACAAGTGCTTGTTGGTTAGTATTTTTTTTTTTTATTATTATTATTTTCAAAGAAACGAGGTTGTTTCCAATGATATCACACTTAAGTCGAATTCGTTGAACTTTATTAAGCCGAAATTATAGACAGTTCTAGTAAAATTTGTATCAGTTAGAACCTTGAAATCATTATCAGACTTATATTTATGTTTTCGAAAACAAAAATACTTATTGATAGTGTATCGGGTAAATGCTATAGGAAGAATCACACGAATAGCCTTCGTTTTATGATGGAAATTTTTTAAAAAACTTTTTTTTTTTATTATTAAAGGGCATTTGTTGTAAATAAATTTGGTTTACAAGGACATGTAAGAGTCTACCATACCAATAATAATGTCAGAGGAACACAAATCGAACGCAGTGCGGAAATCGTGCTATGAATTTTGGACTTTTTTAATAATGAACTGTTTTTGTTTATTATGCTGTCACATTGATGTTGAGGTTTCAATTGATAATAATAGAAAATATATAGTTTTTCATTTAGTTTTATAAATATTAAGTAGAAGATAAAATGATATAACGCATTTTTATTTCAGACAGCAAGATTATTAAGCGAGATATTAATTGAATTGAGTTCTTTTAAGTAAAATTTTTGCCGATCATTGTTTAAACTTATTTAAATCTTGTTTTCTTTCATATTAGCAATTTGGCTCTAAGAACTTTTTTGTAGGAAATTATTATCGACAAGTTTGTATAAGATAAATGCGAAAAAACGCGAATTTTAAGGAAAAATCAGGTTAAGTGGAACGATGTGAGCTATGACTTTGCCGCAGGGGGCTCCTTTGTAGAACATTCAATTTTGAGAAAAAACTATCTTCGGTAAAAGCGGTCCCATGGAATGCCGCTGAGCTATAGAAATTTTAAAATAAAAATCAGAGTTTCAATGTATTTTCGATACGGAATCTTCACACCTCTTGGTCGAGCACTAAAAATTAATATTAAGCGCTCAAACTTTTAGGGAATTTTGGTATTTTCAATAAAATTTCACGATAGGACAAAAAAAAACAAAACTAAAAAAAAACCAGTTTAATACATATATAAAAAAAAAATATGTTCTAATTTTCGCTAATTTTGTGGAATAATCAAAAAATGTTATAATTTTATGATACGCTCAGGCTCATTTGGCTCCATAGTGCGACGTAAAGTTATTGCAACTGATATTGTACGTTAATTGTGCTCACTACACCTCCGAGTAATGACTGACTGACTCTGACTGACGAGTAATGACTGACTGCCTGACTCTGCGAGTAATGACTGACTGCCCAAATCTCAGTCAAAAAGAAGGAACCTTTTTATAATTTTTTACCACAAAATAGAACGCCCTTCGTTTCTGAACACCCCGTTTAAGTGGGTAAGGTTTAATAATTTGTTTTTGCCTCTTTTTAATGATTGCATAATGTTTCAGAAATATTGTCTCAAAATTTCAAGACAATGGAAGCAAACATGATAACTTTGTGAATATTTTTATACCCCTTCGAACTGAGCGCGCTATTGTTACCTGGCATGTGAAGGGCTCAAAATTTTTTAGATAAATTGGTTCATTAACATGTCTCTAATACGCAAGTAAAGTGAATTTTAAAAACCCCTATAGTCGTTTTCAAGATACAGCATTTAGAAAAGAAGCTGTTGGGAGCTGTTTTAATCGGAGTTAAGACTTTAAACGCGTTCTTCAAACTTTACTCCATCGTATCTCAAAAACGGCTTGACCGAATGACTAGACATTAGTAGGGTACACTCAGCACATGTAAACGCTAGAATGGACTAAATAAATAAACAATATAAATCGGGTGGTGCAACAGAGCGACGTGCCCCAGTTGCTAGCGCATTTCTCTCAACCATGCCTTGTGTGGGAATGGAGGAGACTCACTACTTTCTTTTTTTGTTTCTAACCATAGCTAATCAGCCGGAATCGTGGAGGAACTGTCAGCGGAATTTTTTCTAGACAGGGTTGTTCAGAACACTGTAGCTCATGTTCTACAAAATATTTTTATCTTAAAATTTATATTAATATGTACTGTCAAAATATATTTTAACTAGCTGTGCCCGAGCAGCATTTTTGATTTTTAGGCTAAATATTTTTCAAATAAAACACGTTCATGCACTAAAGTAACTTATCATTATATTATTTTATTTAAGTTCATTTTAACACACGATGACGTTCTTACTTTTTCCATCTTTTGCCAAATAAAAAGGTTTAGCGGGTTTGATACATGTGACCGTGCCACATAGAGCAGCCATGGATTTTTTTTTTAAACGAACACCTGCAACTTTAAACTCTGAGCTTTATTTGTACTAATATCAAAAACTGGTTTCAGAGGAAACTGCTAAATGACAAGTCAGTGGGAATTAAAAGAATACGGAGAGTCAAAACGTGTTCTTTTGCATTCCAGTCATTATTAAAACTTTCATAGTGCCGCGTCCCAGATGTGTAATTTGTAGCTGTGCACAATTCTAGATTTCTCATTATTGGCACTGGAACACCAACTTGCAGCCTCAACTTATTGGAAAGTATTTGTGTCCATAATATTGGTTTCTGATAGACACTCGACAACATCCCCCACCACGTCAAAGGGTCAAACACAATTTATTAGTTTATATGAGTAAATATCTCATTAGTCGTCGCCGAAATCGACCTTTCCCAAGGCCATTCCCCATTGCCAATATTCATTTGAAAATCAATAAAGACACCTCTTTTCAGGTCAACTCTGTTTTAGAAAGTTCGACAGAAATCACCTCACGGTTAAGGAACTTTTGCAATCGATCCAGTAGTTTCTCGTTTATGTTGCCGTTCCTGTAAAAGTATAGGGATTACATATATAACCCATTCTCTTCCTCAGGCTCTAGGCAATCTCTGAACGAAATTTCAATTAAATCGGAACAGTGGTTTGGGCGAGAGCTGGTAACAAAGAAACACGTACAAACAGAGTTTATTTCGGTTTATAATCTACATAAGTAAGGACTCACGTTTCCGTGGGAATATGGTGACCGTTCCCATATGTAATGGGGAAGAATCAAAGTTTATGTTACACGTTGATAGAGTAGCATTCTAACGGTAGAAGAATTTTTTTAAAATCGGTGATGTAGTTTCTAAGTTCCCGTTTACTTTCCCGTCCCCGTGAGAATAGTGGAATGGTTAGGTTAGATTAGGTAGAATGGGCTGACGGTTGATCTTATTTCCGCCACACTTAGATCAATGTAGATCCATTGTGATACCCTGAAGTATTGTAACGTCCTAGAAACCTATGAGTTTTATGTTTGGTCAGTATTTAACCATTTTGTGGCCTTTGTGAAGTTTAACAGGCTGCTTCTTGAAGTGTTTGATAATTCTTCTAGTTCATTGAAGAAGTAATTGCCTAGAAAGTTTTTCCTAAATTGCCAGATTGCTGGGCATTGACAAAGGAAGTGAGTGGTGTCCTCATGTTCATTTTCGTCAATGCATCCTCTGCACAGGTCATATCGGTATAAAGACCCATTTTCTTTTTGTGGTAACCTAGTAGGTTGTGTCCAGTTATGATACTGATAAGCATTCTTAATGAAGGTCTATTCAATGATAACAGCTTTTCAGATCCTTTCTTGTCATATTTCGGCCATAGTTTCTTGGAAGTAACAAAGGAATCTATGCATTCCCATCTTTCATTGGATTTTCGCATTATTTTGTTACCAATGATCTGTTTAATTTCACAGGGTATTGGGATAAAATATATAGACTATTTCCTTCCTCAGGTTCTAGAATATCTCGGCACACAATTTCATTTTAATCGGTTCAATAGTGTGGGCAGGAGACTGTGCATAGAAAGACGGACAGACAGAGTTACTTTCACATTTATAAATTATAATATTAGTTAGGATAAATGGTAGTAAGCTTAAAGCTCTATCTATTTACTGGTCGAAGAAATAAATCTTTAAAATCACATGGGGTGACCCCTTCAAAATGTTTTGCCCACATCTCACGTTTTCAATATCGGTGCTGCTCATAACTTCAAAAGTACTGCATGGATCCTTATGAAATCCTCAACAGAATTTGTATTCATGATCTACGAAGTAAAGCTGGACAGTTTTTAGATTTGTTACTGTTTTTAATTCGGCAATAATAAATGCGAAGAATTTTTCTCAATAAATCGTATTTTTCCCTCCAAACCTTTCCCAGAAAGTAAAAGTTTTAAATTGTGGAAAACTCCTAGAGAAAACAATTACGTAGCGAAATAACTTTGATTTTGTGATTTAAGATAATCCAGTACCGACTTATAAAGGACACAGCTCCTGTACTTTGTTGAAGATGATTTGCAGAACGAGATTTAATTCCTATGTTTCTACTGAAGCCTAGACTACCTCCAAATCATACTTGCCTCCCTATTGTGAAGTTTTCGAAAATTCATCGTTGCATCTTGCAACTTCTTACAGTTATGTACTTGATTCTCCTCACAACCTTACCTACATTCCCCAAACTTTTGAACCTTTGTTACTCGAATCACCCTGTTTATCGAAAATTTAATGGCAACTAAAAACAACAACTGATCATCTGAATGTATCTACGTCAACATCATCCTTGACTTCTTTCTTGTTTGATTTGCATTTTGCTTTGAGAATCTACTTAATTATTATTTTCTTTTTTTAAATATATATAAGTATACATCACTCTAATAGATTTATTGAAGGGATAGAACATGGTGGTTAGAATTCGTACTTAAAGAAGGCCTTAGCTATTTAACTGCTGTCTATTGTGGCCAACATACGAATAACACTCGAGTGACGCAAATGTGTTAGCTGTCAAAGCCAAAAAAATAAAGTCGAATCACTTTTTTTAAAGCGAAATCGAAAACATCTTCACAAAATAATCAGTCGGAACAAAACAATTTTCAAAGTCTTTGTCTCCATTAACACAAAAGAAGCTTCCACAAGCTATCAGGTGTATACCTACAAAAGAAACTCTCTTATTAATAATTGAGTCTATTTTTAACCCCCCGAAGGAAAAAATACCTACATCTGGTGAATTCCGTCCGGTAGACCTGGTCTATTTGACTCACCAGATTAATTAGTGATGAAATAATCATAACGTCACTCTTTGACGTTTACCCTAATCAATGATGAAATCATCATTACGGCTTACTAATAATGACGTCTACTCGCCTATAACAAAAAAAAACTACCTCGGGGTTTCAAAAGCCATCGCTAAGCTAGTTGACTATGACTCAACCATTTCCTTAGCTGCAGCTAATTAAGAAAGAGCCGCACCAGACTCACATTAGAAGCCACTAAGTTATTATCGCCGCCGTGTTGACCCTCGTGTACCCCACGTTTTGAAGAACGGCGTTGTTTTGCTTTCCGACACTCGCAGTCGGGTGATATAGCAAATGATAATGATCTTGTGCGTCAGAGAACTTTCTGGACTTTGGGTTCATCTCACCCTATTGCCCTTTCTCATTATTGAGAGTAGGGAGCTAGAATCTCTAGCTTATCGGTGCGGCGTTGCAACACCTGACATGATCTATCGGCTGTTCGAGGAAATGTCTGGAAGAATCATTTTTACAGTCCTGATAAGATACCTAAGAAGTAAGGCCTATTTGCAAGGTGGCACGTGCTTCAAGTCTCCCATAGCTGTTCTATTTTAAGACTTCACCGATAAGATAAAGTTCATTGGAGCCCAATGTAGATACAAGAGATAAGATTACATGCTACCTGTTTATATTCGATTGAAATAGTAACGCGGCCAGGCCAGCAATCGAGGAACATCAAAACAAGTCTATCTGAAGCTATAAATCCAATTAACGTGCGGCACAGGGGCAGCCCGCCAAAGCAATGTTCTTTACAAACTAAGCCAGTGACAACATACATATGCATTTACTATATACCTACTTTTTGTTTGTTATTTTTGATTTGACGTCAAGAGCAGCCAGCAGCAGCTCGTGCGATTTATTGGCATGATAATGAGCAGAGCTGACTGATAGCTCGATCCGTCCGATCCGAGCAATACTATAGCCAACCGTCCGCCTTGTGGTCTATTTTTATACAGCGTCGGGCACGAGGAGGCAAAAAATTTTTTGCAAAAAATTTCCATTCGATTAGATTGCCGTCACCGTCACGTATCACGTTGTTGGTGGTGCTGTTGCGGCTTCATGTCTGAGTAGTGATCGATGTTTGTCCGATTAATTAGAGATCGATTCAAGCCTCCTTTCCTGTACTAAGATGTACCAAACACGCGCCCGACGAAGATGAATGGAAATTTTTCCACAACCCATCGACTATAAATTAATTTCGTTTCATTAGCACTTTTTTTCTTTGTAGAGTGTCAAGCCAGTCAGCTAAATGGCACTGGCCGCGGCCTCCCGCTGCCACAACATTAGCAGCGCACGTAAGAATGCTTTAATCGTTTTGAAAACCACTCGACTTAGGTCTCTAGCGGTGTATTCGTTATGCCTTTTGGATGTGCTTGCGCGTTGCGCCGTTTGTTGTTGCTCACTGCTAGATATGAATGTTTTTGTATTTGATTTTCATTAACATTTTAATTGCATTTATATGGTTTTATTTTATTGTTGTTGTTGATTGTTTCATAAAGCAGAGCGCACTATCACGTGTACAGTAGAGTACGTTCATCAGCAAAAATATATTTTAATTTGATCAAAATTGACTTGGCTTGAATAGTCAAGTTAGAAATGATGCCTTATCTAAGGTTAGATAGTGTAGGCTCAATACTGAACTACTAACAGCACGAAACTAAATTAATGTTAGCCTAGGACATGTGACTCTGATGACTATAAGGGTTTTAATGCAATTGTGATTCAAACAAGTGCTTATCGTTTCCAAGACACGAAATTACCATTGTCAATTTGACCAAAAGAAACAGAAGTTACAACCACAAATTTTACGTTCAGTTTACAATAACAACTAATTGTAACCTATAGTTTTCGTTCTAAAATTTTAGTTTTTAGTTCCCAAATTTATGATCAAGACGGCCAAAATTGAAGAAAAAAATGTTTTAGACCACAAGAGTTCAAAATTACTCTGTTGCACTGGGATCAAGAACAACTTGTAGGTAATTTACAACTGCCTTGTGGCAATATTGTCACAATATACAAAACAGTGATAATGATCTTTATAGTTGCTATCGCTGCTTCGTCTCAAAACCTTTTTTGGTATAAAAGAAAACAGAAAATTACAAATGAGTTTGCAAAATATTCTCACTTATAAAATATTCTCATTAAATGAACTGTTATTTACTAAAGCTTAAGACTTGTTAGATAAATAAATAAATTAATTCTTGTTAACCCTAGATGGGCACACGGGGTCAAAATGACCCCACCCCTTTTTAGAAGTCAATTTTTTATGTTGCTCTCCAAATTGGGCTCTGTAGCGCCACCTAGGGCTGGTTGGAGGATGAAACTAAAGGCTTCGACCCATAGAATCCATTGCGTCCGTTCGCTGCCGGATTTTTCTGACAGCTTAATTAAATACACACGATCTTATAAGAGATGACCCATAAGCATCGGATGCAACGCACGCAACGGAAAAAGTAGCTCAACTTTTAAAGTCCCCGGCCCATAGAACGCGGAGCGTGCGTGCGGCACCGACCGCTTCCAACTGACATCTCGATTAAATACACACGTTCTTATGAGAGGTGACCCATAAACACCGCGAGCAACGCGCCGAACGCGCCGAGTAGCCGAACTTCTATTTTGCCGCGGCTCTCACGCGGTGACAGAAGAGAGACATGCACAGTCACAACCAATTTGAAGTTTTCTCTTATATGGAAAAAGTGACAATGGGCGCGTTCAAGAACCTATCGGATAGCCTATCTCGGAAAGCCGTATCTTAGATACCTTTTTGAACGATCGACAACAGACAACAGCTGTGAAATATTAAAATTCGACTTTGAAAACAGAAAAACATTCAAAATATCATTGCTAGACGATTATAACTTATTTTTTTCGATTTCCCACACGTAAACAACAACAACAAGCTATCCGGATACGATTCTTGAACGCCCCCATTTTGACTAAATTTATCTGTCAAAACACCTCAACGGATTCTATGGGTCACCCCCTATCAGTTGCGCGCGGCAAAACCCACCGCATCAGTTGCCGCACCGCTTCTACCGCACGCACCGCGTTCTATGGGCCGGGGCCTTAACTTTTGCGTCCGCAGAACTGATGACATGCGCATAGTCAAAACCAATTTGAAGTTTTCTCTTCACACCGCAACGGATTCTATTTGTCACCCCAATCCGTTGTGTCCGGTAAAACTCACTGCTGTCAATTGAATCCGGCAGCAACGGACTCAACGGATTCTATGGGTCGGGGCCTTAAAGGTAAGTGTGCAGTAGAGGCGCCAGTAAAGCGTTATTTGTGCTGCAGACCAGAGCTGAACGCTGGGGTCAGACTGACCTCGTGTTACCATAGCGTCGTTTTTTCAAAAATATTTTAAACATTAGTTATCTTTTTTTGTGAAAAGTGCGTAAGTATATGTGTGTAAAATGAAAATTTTTTAAATTGCACATAAGTACATAAATACACCATTATACGTACTTTACGAGCTTTGCGGTGGCGCGGCGTGCTCAAGGAGTGGCTACAGGAGGACGACGAAGAAGATGCGGAAGACGTAGATTCTTCGGAAGAGGAAGATCATGTATCTGAGGAAGAAGAGGACGAGTATGAACCGCCGTCCTAAAGCTCCGAAGAATTGAGCGAGGATCAAAATGCCTCGCTCGAGGAACGACTTTTGGAAGTTTGAGTTCGTCTTGGAGAAAACGGAGAAAATGGGTCACGACTTCACGAGCTCAGGATAAAAAACAAAAGTGAAATGCCTCTCTTTTGTTCGTCCGATGTGCGACGATCACCGTGTGTGTCTGTGCAATGAATGTGCGAGAGCAGAGTAAAGTGCGCTTGCATAACGAGACAGTTAGAATGTGTTGAAACACTTGCTAAGTTTATACTTGCGACCAAAATTTCGAAGTAATCGAGTTTCGATATTATTGTCTAAAGAAAATATGTTTCAATAAATTATTATTCTTCTGTTTATTCTATTCAATTCCAGACGTTTCATTTTACTTTGCTAAAAGAATGTAATAAAAATGTTTGATTTTAAGGTATCTTTGTGATAAACGTTGTTTAGATAATTTACGACATTTCTTATAAATAATTTTATAATGATAAATAATAATAAAACGCATTGAATGGAGCTTTTTTTTCTCATTTGTCTCCCTGTGGCCCTCAGAATAAAAACCTTTTTTTAAAGATAGCTTAAAAACATATTTTTTCCTTAAAGTACACACTTCGAGAAGTACTCACCTAAAATTTTGGTCAAAAAAAACGTAAAAGTTTCAATAATTATGAATTTTTGAGTGAAATCTTCCGATTTTCCAATTTTTCCCCATATTTACATTTTTTTCGATATAATAAACATTGAAATATGTTACAATTACTATAGCAAAATTAAATTTTGGCATTCAGGAATGTATAACAAAAAATTTAGAGTCATTTTGAGAATTAAAAAAGTTATTAACGTTTTTATACGCTGGGGTCAAAATGACCCCGTGTGACCATTGTGTGATTATTTTGACGTGTGACCATCAAGGCTAACCAAAATGTGAAATTTGTATGGGCTCGAGATTGTTTGGCATTATAGATGGTATTAGTCATTTGTGGTCACTATGACTCCTCATTACTAGGGTAGGGTATTGAAATAAAGATGGCGGCAGGTGAACCCATGGAGAATCAAGCTTTGCATCCTAAATGGATTCCAAAAGTACCAGGTCCTTAAGGTTGGGGGTTGTGCGTGGGGTTAACTCCCCAATCATGTAAATATTTTACGGTTTAGGAACAGCCAAAGCTTCTGGATCTGCAAATGTTACTTAGAATCAGAGTCGACGGAGGCCCTTAACTGCCGCAAAGCTGATATGCCGTCCTTCCAATAAAAGGGTGTACAGAATTATAAACCAACGCTCATTAAGGTGCGGATTTGTTGTTAGAGGTGGACTCAGACTATCAGCCAAAATATGATTAATAACCGGATTATGATAATCCGCGCAAGAGTCAACATTAGCCTAATATGCACGCCCCCACAAAAGAGGAAGACGATAACTCCAAAGACTGTTTCTACGAGCTTCTTGAAAAATAGGTATGCAATGCCCTAGACACGACGTGAGTTTTCTAATCAAACAAAACACTAATCAAATGAAACTGCAGGTGCAAATGGCCTTAATGCCGATCTCCCAAAGCAACATTGGCGAGAGCTCACCCAAAATCGAAATTATTTTTCGCAAGATGTTGGGAGATATTCAGGTTCAAACCCTTACAGTGGTGCCCACCTAATTAAATAAGTAGTCATTGGATTGAAGCACCTCTACAAACTTTCTTCATCATTACAGATTCGAGAAACACAAATACATCGGTGTGAACACAAAAAATCCGGCCCCAGAGTTGCTGCAAAAGCTTTGTTTTGCCTCTGCAGCTTTATATTTCACTGCAGCTCATTGTTTTGACCGAGTTATACGAACACAATTTTACTACTTTTGATCACTATTTACATCACACAGTAGGTAGTTGTATTCTGCTCCATCGCAGATCCTTAAACTATAAAACGCAGTTTGAATTTTAGAACACATTTATATTTCTGTGTGGTTTTGCCAGTGTAAATAAATAATGAAGTACTAAAACAACATTTCGTATTAGATAGCAGATGTAATTAAATTATTCCCGCTTGAGATTTGCGAATATAAACACAGACACAGTATTCATATATGCTTCTTTCACTTTCAAACGCTGTGATAATTTAATTACCGCCGCTGCTGCTGTCTGCCATTATTTGTTTTTCGTATTTTTATTTTATCATTTTTATAAGCGTACAAAACAAAACACCTATTAATTGAGCACAGTTAAAGTGTGCCTACATATTTTACAAAAAAATATTCCTTCATATCGGAACCATTTCAAGGCATAACATTTCATGTTTCATGGTGCTTATAGCGCAATACTGACTTAAAGTGATTACCAAGTCTTGCTTCTTTGAAAAATACCCAGTCAAATCATAAAAAGCCTTCGGGTTTAGATGGCATTCTAGCTAAGCTTTATATAAATACCAGCTTACAACGAAACAAGACCAAATACCAAAACCAGAAGTTAAACTTGGTTTCATTTCAGTATGATTTGAGTTAACTTAGTATTGTTTCCATCTGAAAAAACAAGTTGTGAACGTCACCCACGTTTGAGAGACTACCGTCTCTCTCAGCTCACTTCCAGTCTTCTAAACGATAAATTCACTGGGGAATTAGAAATAGTGCGTTCACATGAAATTTGTTGAAGTCTAGTAATTGATACTGTCCGACCGAAGCTTCGGCTTCGTCTTCGGCTAAAAAAACTACAATCGGCTTAACCTTCGGCTTCGGCCAAAATGGGCCGAAGTTTTGGCCGAAGGTTTAGTCTTTGGCTGTCGTGCGTTGTGGTAGGGGCTGAAAAAAATTCAATTTCGTTTTTCGTCGAACGTAGAACCATGTTGAGTTATTTGTTGTTCTTTTCCTTAATTTCAATAAAATATTAATACTAATTCAATTTGTTATTACTTTTGAAACATCAATTTAATTTATCCCATTAATTTGGTTACTACATGCATACATAAGATTCGTTTTGAGCTTTACCCAGAGTTGATCCAGGTTTTTTTGAGAACTCTATGAGTGCTCAAAAAACACTAAACCACAAAATCATCACACATTCCTGTCAACTTGTTGATGAGCCCACTCGGGTTCCAGATATTGAAGGCCATGCGGCCAACACTCTTCACATTTTTCGCACTTCTCATCCCAAAAAATACAGGGTTATAGTATCATATCCTCTAGGCAAATCGGGCCATTGTGTCATATCGGTAGATTTTTCGTTTTCCGTCAAGGTAAAAAAAGATAAAGTCCCTAAAAAAACTGTTTGGCAATACGAGAAAGCCAATTAAGACGGCCTTAACAATTTCTTTCGAAATTTTAATTTTTCATTCTGCTTTCTCGACGGAAACGTTGATGCATCAGCTGATATGATATCTAACGTAATTCTCAACGGCATGAGAAATTTTGTTCCTCACGGAACAAAAAGTATCATCCCCAAAGAGAATTCGTGGTTTGATTCAAGCTGTAAAGAGGCGAGATAGGTTAGGTTAGGTTAGGAATACGAAACAATTTACTAATTTTCAATATCTCCCATAGTTCCGTTAAAACCAAACATTTTTAAAACGCACTACTTTCGTAAAAACGCGTTTAGAGTTAAATGATTAATATAAAAGATATATGGGCAGGGCTGGATAAGGAGGTCCGTTGTATTTATACCAGAATGTTTTCGAATAAATCCTTAAAAGGTATTTTCCTTATAGTGTAAAAATTCGAAATAATCAAAAAAAATCGATTTTTTGAAGCCGCGAATGTAGATGGCCCTCTTATTTTATTTTCAAAATTTATTTTTAATGTTAAAAAAAGCTTAGCTGCACTTATTCAATTTCAAATGTTTGAGTGTTTTTAAAGTTTGTTTGTTAACACTCTCAATATTATCATCAATTTCAGGTAGAACAGACATACAGACAGATTTTAGGCGGTGCTTGTAAATATCTTAATATACCTAATGCTTGTGCTTTGTGTTTTTGTGTTTGTACTTAGCTGACCCGCCCGGCGGCGGCGTAGCTCAGGCCCTACGTTAATCGAATTGAGTAAGTTTAGTTGAGTAGTTTCTAAGTTTCCATTCTAGTGGGAGAATAGTAATAAAATATAGTTTTTGTTACTCAGCAACAGTTAAGCATTCTAACGATGACTTAGTTTTTGGAATCGGCCCAGTACTGTAAAAGTGAAATACGCATTGAAATCGGTACAGTTGGTTTTTTTTTAGTTCTTCTTGTCTACATAATAACCAATCGTTATTTGCATTCGAACCCAATATCCCTTCGAGATCCTTATCTCTACCAAAGGCCTGGAAGACGCTGTCATAGCTTAGGTCAAAGTGTATGGGATCACTTTAAATCAATTCCTTTTGTTTTGCGAATCAAGTTCAATGTGCGGTTATTTCATATGAAAAAAACGCTTGGATTATTGTAAAAGTAACTCTTTAAATAAAAAAAAAATTATTCTTTATTCTTACCAGTCGAAAATCAAAAGAGTTCCGAAAAATAAACAATCCAATAATCTTACTACATATTTGTTATTTAATTAGCTGAGCCGCTCGGCGTTGCTGGGGTCTGTAGTTTTAAAGCTCCCGTTCTAATTCCTGTTTCTATTCCCGCGGGATTGTATATATACGCCAGGGCATCTTTTAAGTAATACGAACGTGGCCAAATGGCCACGTAGTAATCATAATCTGGCCACAACCAATTTTCGAAAATGCGTGAATAACACCTAGCTGAAATAATATCAGAAATTTTTTGAACATATTCATGATTTCCCCAAAATGTCAAAAAATATATAACTGGCAAATTCTAATGAAGTTCTTAGGTGCTAATCGAAGAAATTTATTAACGAATGAATGACAGCTCATCAAATATACTGTCAATGAGGATTTATATATGGAAAAAAATATACTTACGACTTCCGTTAGATATATAAATTCTATAAATTCTGGACGTGCTCGAGGATTTTTGTCAGCATATAATTAAAAATTTGTGGGCAAATATATAATAAGTTGGATATGAAAAATAACTATTTCTGGGATTACTTTTTTTACTGCAAATGTTTTGGTATGAGTGAGTCACAACCCGTCGATCACAATTCGTCTATTGAAGAGATATGATTATAAAATCACAAACCGCCGCGCCATCTTGACGAAAAAACTTCAGAACGAAATCTCTGTCAGAGTACAAGGTGATATTAGGTTCTCGGTAACGCCTCTCTTTCTTGTGAAGGAACTCTGCTACAGCTGGCCTCGGATCATATAAAGCTGTACCTACTCCATTCAGTGCCACAAACATTCTTGAGTTCATGGTCTCATCTGAAGTTGACAGTCAGTGGTTTGATTTAATTTGATTATAATGAGAAATCACTTTCTCAACAATCATGGAGTGAGGTGAAGTGACAAGTAAAGACCACAACAGTTTCTGCAAAATCCCACATGTCACTGGTATCAGTCGAAGCAGCTTATGCGACGTTTTTGCACCTTCGTCTGAAGTGTCGAGATCTCTGATTTCTTGGATTGCTGGCCAACAATCGCAAACATTTGATGAAAAGTCGGAAACTTTTTCTTCGCCAAAAATGGTTTCAACCAAGAATCGACCCTCTTGAATCATTTCTCCTGTGGTTTTCGCCATTAGAAATGGAGAAAATCTTTTGATCAGCTCATTTTCTTCAATGTTGAACCGGATATCAAGAAAATTGATGAACGCTGATATCATTTCGATTCGGAGTGCCGTCCATGATCGGGTGCCTGTTGTGACGAGAGAATGCGATACTTTGCGTCTTTTTCTGTCGTTTTCTCTATTGTAAGTAAGTGTTGTCTTGAAAATTTTTTTGGTGTAAAGGAAACTTCTCTCCCTGTCCACCTGGATATGGTGTTTCAAAGTTAAAACATCAGACAGAATCAAATGCCCTTTCTGGAGATTTTTTTGCAAATCTTTCATGATCAATAAAACATCTGCCATCATGCATTTTTGGAGAAGTTGTTGAAATTCCGATTTGCTCCAAGTATTAAGCATCCCAACTGCTATATTCTTGTCTATCAGTGAACCTGGAGTTTTTGAGACATGTCGCCAGTATTTGAAACATCCCGGTAAATTGTATAATACTGCAGTGATCAAATTATTGACATGTTCTTTATAAGATAAAAATTGGCAGTTTCACTAACTTCTTATCATAACACCTGTTTCAAAACACTAAAAACTATTACCAATGATTTTATAAGATGCGCCTAATATCTATCTACTATTTCCTTTTTATTTCATGAAAAAATATTAATAAACGACAAAGTTATTACCATAAGAGTATGCTGAAAACTGAAAAATTACAACAATTTGATGAAGGTCTTTTTCATATAAGGAGACAAAATTAAAAAAAAAAAAAAAAAAAGCTCGGAGGCTAGTTGCATATATATTTTCTAGTTATAAAACGAAAAAGAAAAAAATAAAGAGTTCATAAATACGGATGCCCCTACCAAAATAGTGAACAAATCGAAATTTTCAATAAAAAAAACAGCTTTCGGTCCTTATAAAAACCGTTACGGAACAACTTTCAGCGTTTGAATGATACACAAATGTTTGTGTGCTTATTATCTTCAAAAAACATTTTGTTCCATCAAATTATCAAGAAAATTGCAAAAGTTATGAAGCAATAAGCCAACGAACCTTTTATATTGTATATATTGTTTGAGGAGATATTTTTCTTTTGGCCACCTAGTGAAAAATCCTTAAAAAATGCCCTGATATACGCTATATTATATAGATTATACGCTAAGCTACTGAGAGACTATGTGGCATCCCAGTGCCGATAGAATTTTTGAAATCTGTTCAGTAGTTTCTAAGTTTCCATTTCCAACCCCGTTCCTGAGGGAATCTTCCGTTCCCGTGGAAATATGTTAATGAAATATAAGTCTATGTCACTGAGGTTTAATGTTACATCCTAGAGTTGAAAGAATGTTTGGAATCTGTCAAGTGACTCAAACGTAGATACCTGTTCTCGTTCCTGTTTCTGTTCCCGTGGGATCTTTATAAATTGTAGCCTGTGTGTTATTCTGATGTATAAGCTATATTATTGGAAAGTTTAATTGAAATCCATTCAGTAGTTTTTGCGTGAAAGAGTAACAAACATCCATCCACACATACAAACTTTCACGTTTATAATATTAGTAGGATTTAATTTACAAAATTCAACCACAAAATTGTCTTCAAAATCTATATAAGCGATAATTATAGACAGTTAAGTTACATTTAGTAAATCTCTCTTACGTACACCGCCGCCGGCCGTGCGTCATTAAATGCAGCAACTTTGTTAACATGATGTCTTTCTTTATTTTCATCGATACGCTGCAATCGTTAGCAACAGTGGTGAGAAAACCTACCAAATTCTGGGGAAATTATTTCAAGGCAAACTTGGGGAAATACCTCTCCTTTGAGTGTTTGAATTTACCCAAGCCTCAGTCGAATCAACCCACACCCAACGAACCGAGGATACTGAATCTTGCGATAGTCACTTCCGGTCTGGCATATTTGCAATATGAAACTCTTCCGAGAAGAGTCTGCGAGTTTTACTTGATTGTGATTCTAAAAAGTTTAGATGACTTGCTTAAAATCAAACATCCAGTTCAGATGAAAATCATTTTAACAGTGAAAGTGACATCGACAAAAACGCTTTGAGCGACTAGCCTGTAATATACAAGTACCTTCGTCATGTCGAGATAACTATACGCATTGAGTCCTACATTTGATATAAGTTCTGATATATGGAGGTATAAATTTGAACTTAATTATTTACGACATTGGAAACGCCTCTCACACACGGTATCTTAATATCCTCAGACTTTAAAAGGGCGGCCAATTGATATAATCAATGGAAGGCCAAAATTGCAAAGATAATAAATATCATCGTGATTTAATTGAATTTCTCGAATGAAATATTCAAGTAATTGCTATAAATTGAAATTCATTATCGATCTTAAAAGACAGCCAAAAGTAATTACGAGATGGCCATCTCTCACCTGGATGCGGAGAGGGGATAATTGAATTTTTTTTTTCGTCGTAAATCAGCTTCAATTTCATGAAGAATGAATGGTGATCAAACCAAAGTGCGTCATCAGGGCCGCCTGTAATCTTCAATTATCACTACTCAGACCTTAATCAGGTTCTACGATGCACTTGGCCTGCCTTTAAGTTGCTACATGGAGATTCAAGTGGCTGGCATATCAACAAGAAGCAGCGTATAGTAGCGACAACGAACGCGTGCGGCGCTAAATTAAAATCTCATTTCATTAATGATTTTTTTTTCTTCATCAGCTGCTATGTTACCATGTAAAGTCATGTAACGATGTAACGTGAGTGCAATGAGTCGGCGCTCGACGGGCGATTGGCGTAGTCACGGTAACAAACAAAAAACTAACGACGAGCAACGAGTTTAAGTGCAGTTAAAGAGGTTAGCCGTCATGTAGGTACATGTGTGCGTAAATGGGTGTTAAGTACATTTTGATAAGAGAAGCACTTAAGCGGCACCACTTGAACATTGACACTTGTGAAGTCAATTGAATTGACTACATATTTGTTATGATTAAGTTTGTATAAAAATTATATTGTAAGCTTAAAAGAGAAGGCAATGTTCAAAGGTACATACTAACAGAGATGACATGCGAACTTAAAGCCGCAAGTAGTTTTTTGTCACACCTAAGTGGGAGTTTAACCAAACAAACGACTTGCATTTGTCCGGAAATGCTTTTGCTTTATAAGATGACAATAAGTCTAGTTGGTTGATTGTATGTGATTGTAATAATGTAGGTACCCTAATAAGAAAATCAGCACATCATCAAAGTTAATTTATAATTTCATTTTCAGGTCCGGGTTTTTTTAGATTGATATCATTCTTAACTTAACCCAATTAATTCTTGTGTATTCACATGTTCTCTTGTAATTTGAGTTCTGGGGGATTCAAGCCCCTTTTCCTTCAACTTTTTCAAGCTAGTTCTTAGTTCAAACAAAAACAAACAAAAACAATCCTTATGAATTATGATATGGAGTTTTAGGCAAGAGGCAAGGATTACCATCGTTTGACAGATGATATATAGGATATAGCAATGCCTTCACTCGACCTCTGATGTTGCAACTTATGCGTAGTACACGTCAATTTACTTGTGCTTTCTACGCGGTGTAGACTCGGAAATTATTTTTTGCTTCTCATGGCCTCGCCGTATTATGTTCGAAATGATATTGCTTACCAGCTTCTACCACAATACGGCCGGCCTCTGTTCTAATACGAACTCTAATTTCATTTGGTTAAAATTCACCGTCCGTAAGCACACCATTCATTATTGTTTTATCTATAGAAGTCTCAATTTTGATAGCAATTCAACCTCTAACGAGTTTGATGCGCTATCTGACTCCATAATAAGAATTGTTTCCCTTTATCCTCACACTGAAATTGCAATTGCGGGCGATTTCAATGTACACAGTTCTGGTTGGCTTCGACATTCTGACCAGACAACACCCGAAGGAAAATGTGTTGAGATCTTTGCTGAGCTTAACCAATTAACTCAACTTGTTGATGAGCCCACTCAGGATCCAGATATTAAAGGCCATGTGGCCAACACTTTTGACCTATTTCTCACTTCTCATCCCGAAAAATACAGGGTTATAGTATCATCTCCTCTAGGCAAATCGGACCATTGTGTCATATCGGAAGATTTTCCGTTTTCCGTCACGGTAAAAAAAGATAAAGTCCCCTAAAAGGCAATACGAGAAAGCAAATTGGGACGGCCTGAATAATCTCTTTCGAAATTTTAATTGGTCATTATCCTTTCTCGATGGAAACGTTGATGCATCAGCTGATATGATATCTAACGTAATTCTCAACGGCATGAGAAATTTTGTTCCTCACAGAACAAAAAGTATCATCCCCAAAGATATTTCGTGGTTCGATTCAAGCTGTAAAGAGGCGATAAGGGATAGAGAAAGAAGTTTTCTAAAATTCAAAGACAGCCCTACTGTAGAAAACCGAAATTTGTTGAAACGGGCTAGAAATATTTTTAATGCTCAAATACAAAAGGCTAAGTTTTTGCATGACCAAAAAGTAAGGCAAAAAATACTGTTGTGTCTAAAAGGAAGTAAAAACTTTTGGTCTTTTGTCAAGAACATTAAGAACTCGACCACGTCATCGGTCCCAACGCTCGTCTTCAATGACTCTCCATATGTCAGCTCCATCGACAAAGCCAATTTGCTGGCAGCTCAATATGCTGCCAACTCGACACTTCCTGATAGCATATTGGCTCCACCTGAACTCGAGTCTGCAAATTCCGTGATGAAGCAGATATTTTTTCTCGGTTACGAGAGTCCTCAAAGATCTCAATATACATAAATCCGCTGGTCCAGATGGTATCCCCATCGTTATTCTGAATAGGTGTTCTTCTACGCTGGCAAAACCAATGCGTAAACTTTTTCATCTTTCCTATTCTGCTGGGATTTTTCCGAGCAGATGGTAAACTGCATTTGTCCAGCCGGTCCCTAAAAAAGGCGAATCTTCCTCCCCTTCCAATTACCGTCCAATTGCACTAACGTCCCTTCTTTCCAAGGTCATGGAAACGTTGATAAACCGTCAACTTCGAAATATCTTGAAGAGCGAAAACTTCTTAATGACCGTCAGCACGGCTTTCGTAGCAAACAGTCCACTGGAGATTTGATGGCTTATTTCACCGAAAAGTGGAACCAATCTTTACATTGTTCTGGAGAAAGTAAGATTATTGCGCTTGATATTTCTAAAGCATTAGATAGAGTTTGGCATCAGGCTCTTTTATCGAAAATGCGTGCTTTTGGTATCGATGAGCCTCTTCTTCGTTGGATTAGAAATTACCTTTCCGACTGTTCAATACAAGTTTTATTGGATGGCTTCAAGTCTGATACCGACTTCATATATGTTGGTGTGCCCCAGGGCTCCATTTTGTCTCCGACTCTCTTCCTCAATTTTAATAAATGATCTTTTGTTTGAAACTTCTAACCCACTCAACTGTCTGATGACTGTTGACTCGCTGATGACTCGCCCCTCAGCTTTTCATATTCGTTTCCAAATTCACGTCCATGCTCTTCGGATCTGGAACTGGAGCTGTTACGTATGATAAGCTCATTGAATTCTGATTTTGACAGAATTGTTACATGAGGTCATAAAAAACGAGTAGAATTCAATCCTTCGAAAACTCAATGCTGTCTCTTGTCGTTGAAGCTTAACATTCCCCCATTGCCATTATCCATGAATGGTACCTGCATCCAAGAAACCAAAAAGTTGTCAGTGGGTATGTGTGTAAACGATGATCTTCGTTGGAATGACCACATATTCGAAGTCGCCAAAAACGCTGCTAAATGCTTAGGTTTCTTAAGACGATGCAGGAAGCAGTTCTTCACCCCTTCTGATCTGGCTACAATTTATAAGGCCTTCACCCGCTCAAAACTGGAGTATAACTCCCATATCTGGTCAGGTGCTTCATCTTTGCGCCTACTTGATAGGGTACAAAATAGAACGTTGAGATTGATAGGCGATCGTTCAATCGTAGAATCGATTGATTCTCTTGAACATCGTCGAAACGTTACCTTACTCAGTCTCTGTTATCGCTTTTTTTACAAACAGTGCTCTAGTGAAATAGCCAGTTGCATTCTTCCCCTGAAACAATTTAACCGCAACACCCGCCTCGCTAGGAATGCTCATCAGTTTTACCTTGAGCCCAACTTCGGACGTACATTCAAGTATAGAGATTCTTATTTAAGTCGCACCACCTGAATGTGAAATGCTCTATCTGACGCTGTTCTTTGTAAATCGTAATGTAGGGGAACTACATTACGATTTACAAAGATTCAAAAGCAACGTGCATCGGTGTCTCCTTTCAAATCCTCTCCTATTTTCCTAAATGGTCGCACTCTGTTTTATAACATAATAAGGGTAGTCATAACCCCTTGATGTGTGCGCTAATTATATAAAAAAAAAATCCGTAAAAATCCCTCTGTATGCAGGTGTACATCAGGGAAGTGTCTTGAGTCCACTGCTCTTTATTGCTGTTCTGGATTATTTGCTCGAAGGAAAAGTAACGGACAATAAAGTACAACAATTATTCTTTGCTGACGATGGAGCCATCATAAGCGAGGATCCTACATCCCTGCAACGAGCACTTGACGTTTGGATTGATGTTCTGGAAGGAAATGGGTACCGTATTAGCGCTAAAAAGACGGAATACCTGTGCTGCCCTTTTTCAGATCCAGACAAGCCTATTCCAGACATTTATTTGAATGGAAATGTGCTTCCCAATTGTGAAAAGTTTATTATCTGGGATCTATGATTAATAGTGAAGCAACTTGTGATGAAGACATCAATCATCGAGTAAGCGTAGGGTGGATGAAGTGGCGAGAAAACTCCGCTATCTTCTGTGATCGAAAAATGCCCCCTAAGTTGAAGGGAAGACTCTACACAGCAGTTGTCCGTCTAGCTCTGACATACGGTTCACAATGTTGGACAATGTACAAAAAGTGTGAGAGCAAATTGACGGCAGCCGAAATGAAGATGCTTCGGATGACAGCAGGAGTAACAAAGCTTGATCGAATTAGAAGTACTAAGATCCGTGGAAGCTTTCATGTCAAAAGTACCATCTTGGACAAAATTCAGCACGACCGGCTCAGTTGGATTTGTCATGCTCAAAGGAGAGATCCGCAGAACCCCGTCCAAAAGGCAATATCGTACAACGTTTCAACAAATTCGCGACGAAAAAGAAAAGGCAGGCCAAAACACTCCTGGTACAAGCAAATGCAAAAACAGCAGCATTTGGTTGGCCTCAGACATGGAACAATCCAAAACCGGGAGGCTTGCCGACGCTTTCTGAGGTCAACGCGGCGTACCCCACAGGCGGATCACTAGTGTGAAGCGGAAAAGTGGGAGAGTTGTGATCGGTTCAAGATCACTACTCGTACGCCGGAAATGAAAAGAAGAAGAAGATGCAAATTTGGAAGAAAATCGGTCTAGTCATTCCGGCTGTAGATCTACATGTGTAAAAACAGACAGACAGAAATATTTGTAGTGTTCCTTATCATAATAATGTATGTAATGCTTTGTTGTTATCTCTGCACGATTTCAAAACTCTCCTTATAGCACCTATAATCGTAAGTAATATTATATTAAAGGGATAGGTTTTATATGTGAAAGCCAAGGGACCCTCATTCCATAAACGACACCTCATGTCTTCTGTTTTTTCGAAATCATGTGAACAAGTAAATTATGATTAAATCCCCCAACCACGAATAATCTCATTTCCGAAGGAATTTCTATTATTCGTCCAAAACACAAACCTATATCTATAAAACTCATATCCACCCAGATAAATGCCCATTTACGTGCGTCATTGCCAGATATTTTTAATTACTATTCCCACGAAAATATTTACAACTCAATTGCATGCTAGACAGCGACGAACGTCAAGTCAACTTCCGTCAAAAGCTCGTGACATTTTAAAATTAGATCAATAAGTTAAGGTCAAAAGTTTCCACGAAACTTTGTTTCTATTATCACTATCACTTATCTGCTTTTTCTATTTGGTGTGTTAAGTGGATAGGGTTATCAATTGAATTACAAATATGTGTTTTATTCACTATCTACCATCTGCGGGACATACATAAACATATATAAAATGTGAAATACGATCCATGCTTGCGTATCGCACGTCGCACCTCGCTCCTTCTTCGCTCTGAATCAGCAGCATTGGTGTCAGATCAGATCATTTGGAATGTAAGCAAATACGTACTGTCACTGTCACATTCTCACACATCATCAGGCACTTGTTGGTTGTCAACACGCGACCTTCTACGATTACGAATTTCACGTGAAGTACATCACACTCAGGGCAGCCAAAGAGCGCGATCCAGCAGTTATATTCCCCCTTTCTTTATTATGCCACCACAGCACTAATGCTGGTTTTATCTTTTCGTTTATTTGTTGTTGCTACTAGAGTTGTCTCTTATGTTCTTTTTATTCTGCTTTTGCTGGTGTGATTGTCGTTTTACTTTGTATCTCTCAAGTATACTTAATATTATTCACCAAAGTAAACAAAAACGTGCTCAAACGGCACCACGTCGATCCCCACCTTTCAGCTTTTGGTGTGAACGGGTGGCTTGGCTATGGGAGTCACATGCCCCAGCGGCGCGTCGCGTAACCACCAGCACGGCATTGATGATAAGATGCGCCGCGCCGCGGCCCATTAAACAACAGCGCTAACAATGTACTTGGTTGTTGTTTTTTTCGTTATTGTTATTCGTTTATTTTTATCGTAGTAAAGGCACTAATCAGCAATGGAAGATTCCCAGCAGCAGTGCTTTAGTAATTTTCAATTCACTGCAAGTTCCAAAACTGGTTCAATTAGAGTTTGAGTGTAGATTGTGGAAGTGGTAGTAGGTAATAGCAACGGCTTTGAATGAAGCGCTTGAAGCAGTCTCATGCGAACGTGGGTGAAAAAAAGATTTGACTGCTGCTGCCGGAAAGGTTTGAACCGTAGATTGTTGATCTTAGGTGGGTTGGTCTCTTGGTCTTGGTTGTTGAGTGAATCAAATCAGCTCTCTTGTAGGTGACAGCTGTCACAGACGGAGGCTAATAGGCTAAAACAATTTATGACATGATTCAATGAACTTTTAGAGGCTATAAAAGTTGAGCGTCGCATTAAGTTTGCAAATTTGAGATTTAATGATGCAGAATATGTTTATTTTTTTAGGTTAAGATTTTTTTTGATTTTGTCTTTGTTTTACTATATTCGTATGATCAATTTTAATCGAATTCATTCCTACGTTTTGTACAACATCTCGATGATGTTTGTTCTATGTTTTTTAGCAGCTTTGAAAATCAAATGCAATCAGTCCACTTTTAGACTAAATAAAATAAGTCAGCTGAAAAGTCTGTCTGTTGATGGTGGGTCGTTACCTAGCGTTTGATTCCTATTTATACTTAGCGATGAGATATTCATCTTAACTTCTAAATTTTCATTCATTAAAAGAAGTTGAGTTTTTCAGTGTACGATTTTTTTCTTGTGATTGAAGAAGCAGCATTTGATGCTGAGGTTCTTTACGTCGGACCTACTTTCGTTCAACCAAATTTTGAAAACAGGAAAGAAGCAAGCTGATGTCCCATACTTTGAAGATCGTTGAGCGGGTATTGGGAAAATATGAAAATAATGGAGCTTATACCCAATGTCCGTCGCGTGCAAGTCAACAACAAATGCAATCCAAAGAATAAGTATCCCAATGGAAAAACATAGTGATTCCTTAAAAGCTATCCATGAGATCTGAGGAAGGATTTTTGAATTTTATTTCGACATTTTTAGGAGTGCGTTTGATAGGGGGTTAAAGCTATGATTCTGAATGTGGCCTCAATTCAGATTTCAACCAAGCGCTCGTATAAGTTATGGAACCTCTGAGTTAGGTAAAATTTAAATGGCTGTCAGGAAAAGAACTGATACGCTTAGACCATTATTAAGTACGTTGTGATACCATGGAAGGCCGAGATTCAATACTGATTTTTTTTTCTCTTATCCTAATACCATGTAGGTTAGGTAAGGTTAGGTCTGCGATTCCACAGAAAAATTTGAGGAATTGTCTCTTATGTCAACTATTTTGGTCGTAGAATGCTTTCTTTTTCTTCCTCGCACACGAAACCTTCCAAAGAAGCCTAGCGACATTTCTACCTATGAGGCGGTGTCCGGTTACAACCCCGATTACGGAGCTAAGACGCAATCAACGCATATGGATAACGAACTTGTGATACTTTTCAGATCAAAGTTTGACCAGATCTGTCAATGTCACAGTTGGCTCCGTTTCTTTTTAACTCCTATCCACCTTATATCATCTTTCTGATCTATCCAGCTTAGGTGTTTCGTCAACAGTGAACTTTTGAACTTTTACTTTCTACAAGAGTGTGGGGGCAATCACAACATGAGTCCTCTTTATTTGCCGCATTTGCTCAATTAGAAGTTTTTCAATTTGAATCAGTCGTGTATGATGTTGCATGCTAAGTTTGTTTTATTTGATCTGTATTTGCTTTTTATTCGACCTCCTTGCCAAAAAACAGTTAGTAAATTTTTGCAGATTCTTCAAGTATGGTCACGATTGCCAGTTTGGTCATTTATGACCAAAATTGGGACCGAAATACAGCACACGTTATCGAGTAATACGTGACGGAATCAAGGGAATATATGCAATTCCATAATTTAATACTCTCCCATCATCAACTGATTGGACGCAGCCGACCGATATTGTGTAATTTAGCACGAATTTCAAAGGAACAATATCAGACACTCACTCGATCACTGATGTCGTGATTCAGATGCTCATAATTTTTCTATTGGTCACAATAAGAAATGTATTCCATTTGGTAATTGATTGTAAAGTTTGTACATAAACCATTGTCCTATCGCATGGTATAAAAAGTGCATTGAGAATTTCGTTCATTCCAGCCCAAGGATTGCTCTGAGGTAGCCACGATATGTTTTTTGATGAAGCTCAACCTAAATATCACACTGAGTGCTTTTTGAATTCTTGGTTTGCCATCAACTCGCCCTGGAGTAGAAATAGGTTCAGTTAACAAACAGAAATGTCAAATAACACGTATTTTTCTTCAAATGACCCGCATGTAGGGTGATTTCGCGGTTAAACCGTTTTTAATAACCGAAAACCTAGGTTTTATGATAAGTGATAACTCGTGAGGTTGTCAATGAAACCTGGTTCAGCTTTTCGCAAATTTGAAAATTTTTGGGAGTACGAGCAAATCTACTCATTTTATTGAATTAAATGCAGTACCCTTGCACTAAACTAAATGCACAAAAAAAACTTTAATACGTATTTTAAATCTACCCTCATAACCATTAGACCCATTTTCTCTTTCGATACTCCCAAAAGCACGTATGACACCACTCTCACTTCTTCCCATTAATATTGTCTGCGTAAAGGCGAATAACTAACTGTGCTGACTTTTGAAAGGCTATGCTTCTGGTGTTGAAGTTTGAGCTTTGTACAATCTTTTCAAGTATGATAGTGCTTCGCCTTGTCGTAAGACTTCTTCGACATCAAAAGTCTCAGTGAAATGTTTACCAAGCTTGACTGAGCCGCATAAGCTCTCGATAGTCATTCTGCACGAGTTTTGCAAGGATGCTAATGTGGCTTTCCATTGTTTTCAGTCGAGGAACCACTCACTTAAAATCCAATGGAACACCTAAAATTATTTCTGTTCTGGTTAACGTTATTGCCTTTGTGTTAGTGAATCACCTATGGCTCACATGGCAACATTCCCGAAGTAATTTTTTTTTTCACATATGAGTTATATGTGGATTCAGTGGATTCTCACTTCAAATCGAGAAGTGGCTGTCACTTCCAAAAGTCATGAGAAGCGATATTTTTGCACTAATGGAACGGTTTGCGAATGCTCCTGGACGTCCCCAATCGGTCAATTTCTTCCAACGGAAAGTGACATGAAGCACGATATGGCTCTGTACAGCTTGCTTCTGTAAAAGCTTAAGTGAGTTTTTTCCAATAACTCCCGTGCTGAAAGAATTTGTTGACGCGGAGAGGTTTTCGACGTTCACATAGACAAAACAAGAGATATAGTAAGGATTTTGTCTCCATGTTGTGTGTGTTTAATATGAAATAAAAATGAAATTTCCAATTATTGAAATAATGAAAACACTTTTTGTTAGTTTTTGTTATTTATTAACAGTGCCACTTGTCAAAAGATGAAAATAAAAAAAAACTGAGTTTTTGTAATAGGTAGCCCGATGATGGAATGAAATTTTCCGAAACGCATAGCTTCTATATAATTAATGTTGTGTTAATACTGTTAATAAATAACAAAAACTAACAAAAAGTGTTTTCATTATTTCAATAATTGGAAATTTCATTTTTATTTCATATAAAACAAGAGATGCAGAATTAAGGAGGCTTGGTGGTCTTTACGGGCTTGGTTGGAGGTTTTCCACCTTTTGGTAGAAACTCTCATACCAATCATGACATCTCTCTTAGTGTTCTTCCTTTCTCTCTCTTTCTTAATAAAACAACCATTATTTTTGTCGTTTAATTTTTATTTTCATCTTTTGACAAGTGGCAACAGTGAGTATGATGCAACTTTGATCCACAAGCTCGTGATTTCTTTTTTTCTCAGCGGGGAGATAACGATATCATTTACTACTTGCGAATTTCATCACTTTCTTTCAATGAGACATTCTCAACACAGCTTTGAGTGCGCAAAACGCAAAACCGTCTATGACTGCTGACAACTATTAGCATAACAAGAGTCTTGCGTACAAACCTAACATCCGGTTGGAAGCAGAATCCTTTGCATGTGTTTATTTTAATTCATTTTTTTTTTTTTTTTTTTTTTTCAACACATAATCACATAAGCAAACCCGCATCGTACACAAATAAATTAACGTCGCGCCTCAAAAAATTTCGATCGTTGGACCGTCAATCACGGATGGATAATTTCAATTCTGCCAACAACATTAAATTCGCAGATAAGAAAACATGAATCCAACGAAAACAGCAGCCTGTGACGCACGATCGAAAGTCCACAAATGAAATTGAATACCTACACACTTACATGTACCTGCTTCAAATCGAAAGAAAAAACTAAAAAAATAACACACGAACTTAAGTGAAGACTAATTATTCCTGGGCAGAGCGAATTTGCCACCTCAAAAATGCATGTGGCGCAGCGATTAATTACAACTGACGGTGGCATGCTTTTCGACCAATGCCTCCATTATTTGCAATCACCACACGCCACGCACCGATCGGTAGAACGACCCAAAGACGGACCATGCTATACATACAGAGTGGAGGCCAAAACGATCTTATTAAAGGCGACAGCACGCTAAGCTACGTGTTGCAAAAATGGTGTAGTGTGTAGATCGTAAACTGCATTCGCAATGTCCTTCGATTTCACGATCGTATCTCTCTTTGAGATACTTTCTGATATAATTTTTATTTCATGCAAGATTTAGGAGCAATTTTTCGCACTTAAATTGTTTTTTTCGTTTTTTGTTCAATGTCTGTCCCTGTGTGTGAACATGGTTGATAATAACTCAACCTGGAGGTCTATCATACTCTGCCAGGCCTTTACTTCTGGACGAATCTTAATTTGATGGACAAAAGCTGACCTGATATTCTTACCCGTTGCTGACCTAGATTTACAGGCCAAGCAATGGAGACTGAAGCGGCGGTGTGGCAAGTGGTAGAAGCGAATGCATAATAAATATTCTTCCGGCAGAAAGTAATGATTTGAGATAATATTTGGTGTGACCATCCTCGGGCTTGAGTGATCTGATATTTCTTGGAAACCATCCGCACACAAATCTTGTGTTGTTTATTCAACTTCTGACTGGCGGCGGCGAAAGCCAAAAAAAAGGAAGCCGTCCATCCGCCTGCGTGCAAATAGTGATTTCATGAGAAAAGTAAACAAAGCCTCGCTCGGCCCAACTGATGAACTACCTACTCGTACATATGCACACACTTTACTCGGGGCTCGGTGGCTCCTTGTAAACGTTGTAATGTAAACTGCAACAGCCGATTCAGTCTTATTACTCGTACCATTTTGCCGGGAGATGTGTGACTCAAACTCTAATTTGGTGAGTTTTGTTAACAAAAGAATTTAATTTTGTTTATTTAACAAATTAGGGGTAAAGGGAGAACGACGACAGTGTGGCCATGTCCAAGCATACAATCCGCTGATGAGTTGCCTTCGGGAAAGGACTGTCAAGTGCCGCACGCCACGATTTGTACACACACCGTTTGCGTTTGCGTTTGCGTTCGTCTGTAAACAATTACAGGTTTTATGTGGACAGAATGCATTCATATTTGAACGTTATTTGCTTTGTGCACACAGGCTATACAGGAACCCACGTTGAAGGATTAAAGTCAGTGACTGGTTAGGTTTTATCAGTTTACATTAGTCTGGCTAAAACATTTTTTTTACTTTGTTAACCATCAGAAGCAACGAGCTGTGGTCTTGGGTTTATATTGTTTCATTTCTTGGTTCGGATTACATATATTGGAGAATAACGACCAAACTGAGAATGTACCTACTTCTCTTTATACAAAAAAGTGGGTACAAGTTGCAGTGAGACACAGAAACTCTGCCTTAACCAGCAGGAAACAGTGAAAAATAAAGGATGAATTCCTCGTAGAAATCATGTGACACTTGAATTGAGTCAGCGTGGTAATGAAAATTCATGCAATGGGTCTAGTGGAATCTTGGGGTTTGTTTTCCGAAGAAAGAAAAGAAAATAGGTATACAGTGTAACACGGATATAAGAAACTCCGAAAATGCCAAATTTTTTTTGCTTATATCCGAGTTTTTCTTATACGAAAACCTCGGATATAAGAAAAAACTTTCTTATACAGGGTGTCCCGTACTTCGTGTATTATCCTTTGGGGTGTGATTCTTGGTCATATTCTAAGAAAAAAATTGTTATAAAGTAAGGCTCGTTTCTCAACTTTGACACCACTTTTTGACAATTTAAAAAAATGCTTGGTTTGGTTTACCCTGACCTATGTTAAATTCGATATCTCTGTCAATACTGATTATAGAGACCTAATCTTAGACTTCATTTTTTTGTAGAAATAACAACTTTTAAGATTTTATTTAAATTTAGCTTTCATAGGTTTAGGGTTGCCAGATTTTCAATTTTAAGTGGTGTTCAAATTTTCTTCCCGAAACAAAGTTTTGACTTTGAGGTAACTTTTCTACCGAAAATGCCTGCTAAACATAGAGTTTCTTTATTTTCTTACAGATGAACAAAACAATAAAAAAAAAACTCAGTTATAAGTGCACTCAAAAACCCATACATTTTATGATATTTAAAAAAAATTCAAAATGGTTAAAATAAAAAAAAAAAAAGGTTTCTTCAATTTGAGGTTTGTTTGAATAAAACAATAATGTGGGCGCTTTTAGTAGTTTTTTATGTATTTCATACAAACACAATTATAACAAGTGCTCAAAGTGCCTACACAGACATTTTTTTCATATACGAGTGTCTTCAAGTGAATATTTTAGTAAATTGGGTACCTATGACAATATCCTTGAAATTTTGAGCTGCTTCCCATCTGCAGAAAGGGATTCTTCGTGTAGTTTTTTGAAACGAATATTCTGGCTTTTTTTCCATCTATTAAGCCAGCCTTGATTAGTAGTCAATTGATTATGTCATTTCTTAAGGAACTCGACATTGAATGGACTTTTATTGCATAAATCGATTAATGGGTTAATTTTAGAGAAAAAACCGAAAGTGCTTTTAAATTAGAAGGTGCGATTCGGAGACATGGGTTCTAAACCATCTTCATTCGTTTTTTCATTATATCTCGAGAACGAAGCAAAATTTTGGTGCAATTCCAAGGATCTTTTTTTAGAGAACAGATTTTCCCATCGAAAGGCATCTTTTTCAAAATTATAAAGAACAACTTTTTATCCAAAATAATTAAATTCCCGACAGAAAAAAAGTCAATTTTTGCCGGTTTTTGAGTTTTGTCAGTTTTTTTAACGGCATTTCTTTCTGGTTGCAGATAGGTATAGGCAATGCTTCATAAAAAAGACAGTAAATAAAATTTTCTTAGAAATGCTATATCAGAGAACTTTCTATGTTTGGATTTCACCGAAATATTGTCACTTGAACATAGACATTTATCGTCGATTTTCATGAAGTTTCATATATGCGTGTTCTTTTATTCTAAAATTTCCAAGGAGTGCATTAAAATGAGTTTCTTTTAACCGAGCTTTTCTTATATGCGAGTTTCTTTTATACGTCTGAATTTGAAGAGATACTAAAGGAAAATACACGGTGCTTTCGATTGCCTTTCTTATAAGCGAGTTTTTCTTATATGAGACTTTCTTATATCCGTAAAATACTGTATATGTTGCATTACAATATCCGTTTTGATATCATAAACGCGATTGAGGTATGGATAGAAAAAAGAGAATATTTCCAGGGGCATAGTGATTTCAATAAAATTTATTCATCACCAAGGTGTGTAGGTTCTCCCTTCCAATGACAAGCTTGTGTTAAAAACATCATAGGGCTCAGTAGAAAATTCATGGGAGTACGTTTTGCTAAGAAAGAAAAATTTTACTTGGTAGTTCAAGCATAAAACAAAAGAGTTGTAGGTCCCTTCCATTCCCTTCCAAGACATGGTTGTGAGAAATGCGCTAGACCCGAAGCTCCCAGCTCTGCTGCGCTGTGTTTCTCAACTGGTTTCAAAAGCTTGGACTATGAGGTTTTGCCGTCCTACAGTATAATATTTTTACCTTTTAGTGAAACTCACTCGAATTTTAGTCTTATCTTGGCATCTCTTAATTTTCTCAAACAACGAGTTCTTTCTATGCTCGTTGGTTATGGCTTTTTCTCTTTGAGAATATGTTGTGTTTCCTTTTTCTTTTGTTCCTGGTGTTTTTCATGATATTGGTCGAAAGCAACTCTGGTTTACTTTTGTGTCAACATTGGTCGTGTTTTTTTGTAGCTGCTTTTGTCTAATTGGTAATTGCATACTTTTTTAATCACCTAGAATCTCAGAAGCTCCGGTTCTCATGGCTTGTTGACATTGCTCCCAAAAGGATATAGTTGTTATTTTCATTTCAATACCTAGTCCAAGTACCAATTGAAATACCCTGGAAGACCTTTAAACCAAATATTTCGGAGCAGCTCATTCAGTGGTTTCCGTTTTCTTGGCTGCTGAAGTCCGCCGTTAATCGAATGAATTCACTGACTGTCACATTTGACATACCCAACCCTAGAAAAATCTATCGATAACAAATGAGTATGCGAGTAGGACTAAGAAACTTTGTCTGCACCAAAAATGCAAGAAAATACAAATATGCGTGGATGGATTGTGATAAAACTAATTAATCAATCATTATCTTAACTTTTTATGAAAAATAGTAAGCACCAAGCTATTAAAATTTGAAATGCTGGTCAATTGCATGACAATTCATCGGGACTTATCCGAGGAGCATCTAAGAACCCCTTACTTACTTACATAAGATGGCGCTACAGCCCAGATCGGACTAGGGCCTCAACCAACATGCTCTCCTGCCAGTTCGATCCATAGCTAGCTGCCTCCAGTTTTGCACGCCAAGTTGGTTGAGGTCCTCTTCTACTTGCGTACGCCACCTGAGTCGCGGTCTTCCTCTACTGCGCCGTCCCTCGAGATTGGATTCGAAGACTTTCCGGGCCGGAGCATTGGTGTCCATTCGCTCTACATGACCCAACCCACTAACCCAGCCATCTAAGTCGGTGGACCTTGACTCGTTTGACAAGGTCAGTGTCGTTGTAGTGTACAGCCCGTACAGTTCGTCGTTTAATCTTCTTCTCCACTCTCCATCTATCCGCACGGGACCAAAAATAAACCGAAGAATTTTTCTCTCGAGGCATCCTAAAGCGTTCTCGTCTGCCTTTGACAAGGTCCATGCCTCTGCGCCATATATAAGAACCGGGATAATAAGTGTCTTATACAGAGACACTTTAGTTGCTTGAGAGAGGACTTTACTATACTCAATTGCATTCTTAGTCCAAAGAAACAGCGATTGGCAAGAGTTATTCATCGTTTGATTTCAGCGCTAGTGTTGTTGTCTGAATTAATAGCGGCGCCTAGGTACGAGTAGACAAAGTCCTTAACTACTTCAAAGTTATAGCTGTCTATCGTGACGTTCTGTCGAAGACGTTGGTGTTGGGTGTCCTTTCTTGATGACAGCATATACTTGGTCTTGCTTTCATGGACCACTAAACCCATCTTCTTTGCTTCGCCTCAATGCTCATAAACGCGCCATTGACATCACGCTGCGTTCTTCCAATTATGTCAATGCCGTCGGCATATCCGAGCAATTGGACGGATCTTTGAAAGATTGTGCCTCTTGTGTTGACGCGGGAGTTTTGCACTATTCTTTCAAGAACGATGTTGAAGAAGTCGCATGACAGTGCATCGCCTTGCCTTAAACCTTTTTTGACATCGAATGTATCGGTGAGATCTTTTCCGACCCTGATGGAGCAGCGTGCGTTCTCCATCGTCATGCTACACAATCAGACAAGTTTGGTAGGGATGCCAAAACTAGACATGGCTCTATATGTATAACTCCTCTCTATAGATTATATCATACGCAGCCTTAAAATCGATAAAAAGGTGGTAGGTATCGATTTGAAGTTCCTGGGTTTTTTTTCCAAGATCTGGTCTATTGTGGACTTTCCTGGTCTAAAGTCGCACTGAAGGCTTCAGACGCTCACACAATACGGCAGAAAGGATCTTGTATGCGATGTTAAGAAGACTGATACCTACCTCTGTAGTTGACGCGGTTCAGAGGGTCTCCTTTCTTGAGGACCGGGGAAACAACACTGAGGTTCCATTCATCAGGCATGCTTTCTTCCGACCATATTTTTCAAATGAGCTGGTGCATACTCCCGACCACGTCATCTCCTGCCGCTTTGAACAATTCGGCAGTGAGGCCATCAGCTCCAGCAGCTTTATTGGAATTAAGCTTGGATACTGTTATCTTCACTTCCTTCAGGTTGGCGGAATTATTGGTCTACGTCGCGCGTCGCCTAAATCGAATGGTTCTCGCTCTATAACCGCGCAATTGGGTTCATCACAGCCGTTATAGAGCTTGGAGAAGTGGTTGTTCCATATCTTCAGCTTTGACTGCGGTTCCACCACGATGTTCCCTTGATCGTCTTTGATCGGCTCGGGGCTTATAGCCCGAGCTCTTCTGTTTGTAGAGCTCGCAAGCAGTTCAAGTTTTTTTGTGCAGCGCGCGCCGCTTCGTATGCTTACTGTTTAGCTGTATGTGCTTGCTGGCATTCGTCGTCAAACCAGGGGTTTCGTTGTGGTGGCCGTATGAAAACCAGCATTTCAGAGGCGGTATCTCTGATCAACCACGAAACGTGATCTTTGTAAATTATTCTACAATATTTCCTTTTTAACCGATAGGCAGGATACCTATATGTTCCTGTCTTGCGAGATGTCAACGAAAACTTGTTGGCAGTGTTTCAAAAATGCTACTTAATATGTCTGCACCAAGATTCCGCTACTTTTCAAACGATTAATTTTCAATCGTCTATTAGAGTGCATCTCCAAAAGATTGTTTCATACAATCTTGCTTTCAGTGGTTGGTGAAAAGCTATTTTACTACCGCCCTAAAAAATTTTGGCATCTTTTTCAGGGTCGTTAAAACGTTTTTTAGTACCTAAAATTCAGACAAAATTCGTCTAAAACGTTACAGAATTCCATCCCTGATTTTTATTCCTTTCCTTAGGTACCTACCTACTCAATTGTAATAACGCATCAAAACATTTAAAACTATACTTACTTCTTAAATAAGATACATTTACAATTGAGGAGTCTTTTCCAGATGTCTATAGCTAACTTAAGTGTGTTTTAATCTTCATTTCAAATTTGGATGATCCTCATCGCGCATTAAATCATCCAACTCGAACGTACGATACATACTTTATAATTTTCGGCATAGAGATAAACTCTCTGAATTGCCAGTACTCAAATAAATGACAACGCCTTAAGCAAAACGAACACAATATTTTTATTACCATCGCGATATAAACCGAGCAGTAGGTAGGTAGACATCAATGTATGAATTCGAGACCCAAAAAGACCACCCATGTCGGACATTCGTCCCAAAGATGTTTCTGACATTAATTTAAGAAGTCATTTGGCACGTGATGCCTTCGTTTTCGCTTAGCTGTCAAGCAGCGATGTTTTCTTTTTGTTTTATGAGACTTCGATGCACACACTTCTCTTGGGATTTTACGATATTATGTTGATGAATGTTCACATATCACAATATCCAGCACTCTCACAGAGAGTGTGGCAATGGTGATATGCTATCAGTAAAACCCTCCTGCGTCTGGTCTTGTAACGACTTCACTGACCCATTTGTCAGAGAGCCGAAGACGTTTCTCTGTACACACGCGAACTGCAACACTCGACGCTAATGGGTCAAAATGTAGTTCCGCCCACGGAACACTCTCTGTTGTATAGTAAGACGTGGCATCCTTTTATTAATTAATTAAGCCTGCGAGAGTACTGCTTTTCATGATTAATACGTTACTCGACGTGTGAGTTCCAGAGCAGAGTCGTCCAACATTAATGACAAAGAACCCAGCATCCTCGCAGATACAGATACTATAAGGACGGGACCCCAGAGTGCACTGCTCGACCTACCTGAAGCCAGTTCTACGTCAAGACATGATGAAGTGTTATTGATTGCGAAGTTTCCTGATTGATATATGTGCAGAACGTGAGAACTGGCGCGGACGACGCGAAGGCGTCAAAAGGGTTTTTTTTTTTTTAATTCTTGCCATCCGCAAAATGTGACCACAGGTATGCAGATTATGACGCTAATAGCTTTCTGTGGCCAACGTTGGGATGGCACTTTGCGGTGTCGGCCGTAAGAAGGCACCGCAAGAAGGTCATGCAGCCAAACCGAAGGAAAAGCAAAAAAAAATTAAATTGTACAATTAAAAGAATTTATTTGGTGGCCGTAGTGGCGTAGTCATCTACCGACACGAAAGTATATGGGGTGATAAAGGGCGTAGCACCCTAGCACTGCAAGTCTCTAGACCTTAATTCCTTTTTACGGTCATTTTAGTATCCATCATCGCGGATCAGTGAATCGGTTCTTCTCAGTGAACGATTTTGTTTCTATTCAGCGGAAAGTACCGACAAAATACAAAAAACAAAAAAACACTAAAAATGAAAAGGAGAATATTCTCGTGATAAATAAACGCACCCATAGTTGCGATCGCGAATCGTTCAGTCTGGTTGGCCACAGGCCACATTACGGACGGACGCGGACGGTGCGGCACGATGTTGTAGTGTATTAGTGTGGTCAGCAGTGCATGAAGGACGACTCCAAATGAAACCGAAAGATAAGTTCACCGCGCACCGCATATTATGTTTTTTTTTTTTATATATAATTTTATTTTTTGTCTGTTTTCCTCAATGAAAGCACCGATTCAGTTTTTGAATTTCAGTTTTGAATTTTTTTATTTTTATATTTTGTAACCAGGTTTGTGTGGTGGAACAAGTTGGCTGGATATGGATGCACAATCTCGACTCTGACCCCTGCTATTATACAAATTGTTTTACAAAATAGGATGAGAGTGCGATTTTTATACTTGCATTAACAAAGACAGAATTAATATACACTGGGATCATTGAACCTTAAGCCAGTGCATTAAATTCAGGTCTTAATTTCGAGTAGGTGTTGCCAAAGACTTCTTTAGTAAAATACGTACGATCTTGAAAATGTTCCGAATTTTTGAATTACTTTCTCAATTGTGGTCTTTAATGGCAGTTAGGTATCATAAATAGAGAAAAAATGGTTTGGCTACGAAAAGTTCGTTACAAACTCTCGAATCTGGTAGAAACGCGCATTAAGCCCTTGCAATCCCCTAGCTGTTGTTCCGAAAAAAAAACATTTTTATTTGTTTGAAATGTAGACAACAGGAGCCTATTTTAAGAGAGACATTTTTGTAAAGATTTCGTGACGTGAAGGGTGATATCGCAGTCATTGGGGCTTTCCAATAGTGAATTGAGTCTAATTTATGAACAAGTAAGTAAGTAAGTAAGTAACAAATTCATTTATCTATCCATTATTTCATCTAGTTAACATAATACATGAATTTTTTTAGCTATGGCTTAGCCGTCAGCCTGGTTAGCAAACATAATTTTTATAAAGGTACAATTACTATTGACTGTTCAATTGTAAATAATATAATATAATAAATAAACTTGCAATTAAACGTATTCGGTTACCAGTAACATTCTATACTTGGAGATTACTTCTAAAAATTTGCTTAGTGTTTTCCAGTCGCACTCGTTGAGTATTTTACGGGTATCTTGCATTGATAGACTATGTTTCCCTAAGAAGAAAAGTCTGTGTGGCTTAAATATTGGGCAAATACTAATAAAATGGAAGCAATCCTCCTTTGCCTTAAGGTTGCAAATTGTACAAAACTGATTGAAGCTCCCGTTATAAGGACATCCGTTTAAGCTGAGTAGTTCACATCTTGCTTTAAAAATAATAGAAATTTCTCGGTAGGTTAGCGAATCGTGGAAGTAGTTTCTCTTATTCAGGTTGTAATTAAGTTGTGAGTATAATAATCTACTGTTGGATTCACGTGCGCTTAGGATAAAGCCTTCTCGCATCGAGTCTTCATTTTTTTGTATTATACGGTACAGCTGCTCTTTTATGTTATTAGGGTTTGTTGCGTTAAAAACTAGTGTTTCACCACAAGCAATGCCAAGGCTTTCCCACTTAGCAGTCAACCAGTCTTTGTTCCTTAACTCGTATAATTAATGAACACATCCTTTTAATTAATGAATTTATGAACACATCCTTTCACTAATCAGCAAACTGTCATTATTAATTCGTTCAGTAAACTCAACATTTTATCATCGTAAAGGACACAAACGAGCAACGTCTGAAAGTTAAATAAATTTTCTACTTGAAGTCAGTGACCACAACTTGAAAGAGCGTTAGCTCCAACTTTGGAAATTCTCAACCTAGTAGACAGGCAGTAGCAAAAATTTGAGTCTACATAGGTATACGGTAGGTATCGGTAATACCAGGAGATGGTCGAAGTGTCGAAGATTTCGCTGCCGTGCAGGGGCCAAAAAACACAAAACTACAAGTATTTGTACTACAAGTCCATTATGACAAGTGTAAAAAATTTCTGTGTCACAGAGCAACAAATTCGCCTGATCTTCTACAAGTGTTATGGACATAATCCTTAAGATGCATATTGACTTCTAGATTTGTAGGTCTGTGTTGCAGGCCCCAAGATTCATGCGATCCAAACCAGTCAATTTCCCGGAGGGTGTTCTCGAAAATCCAACAACAATTTGCATAAGACTTTCAGGAATGATAGCTACTTTGGAAAAGAAATTGCCATGGTAAGAATGCATTCAGGCAAATGCAGCCAACCAAAAAGCACGACAAATGCTGATGCAAAAACGAACAAGGGCTGCTTACCATCAGTATAACGAGATCTACAAGAAATGAAGGGAAGAACACCGACTTCTCAAAAAGAAAAAGAAGCAGCATGAGAAGCGCTCGTTTGAGGAAATAGAGAGGTGCCATGACAGGAGTCTTACCAAAAGGTAAAAAGATCCTGCCAGGGTGGCAAACCCCCAACGCAAGCCTGTAAAGACCAGCAGGGAAACATAGTTGTAGAGTCACAGTCGCTCCTGAGGATCTGAAAAGATCATTTCTGCAGACTGCTTAACGGCGATGAGGACACAAATTCCGCTGTCAGGCAGATTGCCCCATTCAGCTTGGACGATGATTAAGAATGCCGTCCTCCCTACCAAGAGGAAGTTAAGCTTGCCATATGCAAACTTAAATCAAATAAGACTGCAGGTGCAGATGGCCTTGATGCCGAACTTTTCCAGGCAGCTGGAGACCAGTTGGAAAGGAGCATGCACCAGCTGATCTGCATGATATGGTCGGAAGAAAGCATGCCCGATGAATGGAACCTCAGTATCGTATGCCCGATCCTAAAGAAGGGAGGCCCTCACAATTGCGCCAATTACAGAGGGATAAGCCTTCTTAACGTCGCCTGTAAGATCTTGTCTGCTGTAATATGTGACCAGCTGAAACTCCACGTCACCAACTTGATAGGTCCTTATCAATGTGGTTTTAGACCAGAGAAGTCCACAATAAACCAAATTTTCACATTACGGCAGATCTTGGAAAAAACCCGAGAACGTAATATCGATATTCACCATCTTTTTATCGATTTCAATGCCGCGTATGACAGTATCTATCATGTCTAGTTTCGGCATCCCTGCAAAACTCGTACGACTATGCAGGATGACTTTGGAGAACTCACGCTGCTCCGTCAAGGTCGGTCGCAAAGAATTCACCGAGACCTTTGATGTCGAAAAAGGCTTAAGGCAAGGCGACAAGCTGTCATGCGATTTCTTCAACATCATACTTGAAAAGATTGTAAGAAACTCAAACGTCAGCACCAGAGGAACAATCTCTCAAAAGTCTGTACAATTACTCGCCTATGCAGGTGTTTTTGCGAGTATTGAAACAGAAGCGGCAAAAATGGGTTTGATGGTTAATGAGGGTAAAACGAAGTATATGTTGTCATCAAACAAGGGCACAGAACATCGACGAACTGGACAAAACGTCACAATAGACAGACATAACTTCGAGGTAGTAAAGAACTTCGTCTACCAAGGATCCGCTGTAGACACGGACAACAACATAAGTGCGGAGATCAAACGGCTAATAACTCTTGCCAACCGTTGCTTCTTTGGGTTAACAAAGCAGCTGAGAAACAAAATCCTCTCCAGAAAAACCAAGGTAACCTTGTATAAGACATTGACCATCCCAGTCCTACTTTACAGCGTGGAAGCTTAGACCTTATCGAATGCGGATGAGGAAACCCTTGGTCGTTTCGAAAGAAAAATTCTCCGAATGATTTTTGGTCCCTTATGCGAAGACAATGTGTGGAGAAGAAGATACAACAACGAGCTGTATGAGCTGTACTGCGACATGGGCATAGCCAGAAGAGTATACGCATTGCGAGGCTACGATGGTTGGGTCATGTAGAGCGGATGGACCCAAACGCTGCGTCTCGACGGGCTTTCGAAGGCACATTACAGGGAAATCACGGAAGGGGAAGACCTCGTCTTAGGTGGCGCAATCAAGTGGATAAAGACCTCAACCGACTTAGAGTGCGAAACTGGAGAGAGCTCGCCCAAAATCGAATTCGTTATAGAAGGACATTGGTTGAGGCCCAGGTTCACCTCGAACTGTAATACCTACCTAAGTAAGTAAGTAAGTAAGTTCTAGTGTTTCTACTTCAAGAAAACGACCGGAGCGTAGCTTTCTTTTTTAAAACCTACACTACAACTTTCCAAAACTGCGTACTGAGCTTTACATTGTGCTGCCGCGGTTCACTAAAATTGTTTCTTGTTGAATTTAACCGCAGCGCTGTTTCGTATTGTTTAACATCCTTAACAAGCAAGAAACAAGACAAAAAACAATCACATGCAAAGGTGCTGTGCGTTCACACTATGCCGACCGGCATACGGATCCATTTCATTCTGGTCGAATTCGAATCGGCTTTCGGTAAGGTGGAATTCCGATCCACACTAAGTCTGGATTGACGATCGGCACTTTGCGATTGATAATTTGACTTTGGCTGTCTATACTTTGGTATAAAAACACAAGTTTCGACTCAAATCCTGTACTGTAGAAATACAAATCAGCAAATCGAAATTAGGACTTTGGAAAATCGATTTCCACCCTGGCTTCACAGAATGGCGTTATTAAATCATCGGGCCAAAGTTACCGATTACTTTCGGCCCGAATTGAAAGATATGCACTTAGACGAAATGTGGTTTCAACAGGATGGTGCAACAAGCCACACGGCACACGTTACGATCGATTTATCGAAGTGTACCTAAATTTGATAAGCGTGTTATTTTAAGAAAGAGCCAGTTCGTGCGATTTCACGTCTATAGACTACTTTCTCTGGAACTACGTTAAGTCTTTGGCTTATGCCAACGAACTGAAGACATTAAAAGAGTTCAGAGCCAACATTGAACACGAAATAGCGTCCGATTCGGCCGAAATGTGTGGCCGTCGGCCGAGTCATTGAAAATTGGGTTCAACGAATTTACAGCTGCAGACGTGATTGCTCTTGCCATATGAACGAGTTCCATTCGTAAAAGTTTTGATTGCACTTCAAACCAAATAAATTTGTTGAAATATCTCAAATTGCTTGCTTTTTATTTAAAAAATTGTTACAAGTTATTGGAAACATCGATATAAAGTGTTTTTTTTTTATTATAGAATTCTAATAAGTCATGCATGCAAATCATGCAGTTATCAATCTGTGTTGATTCTAAAACCTTTCAAGAGCGTTACACAAGTCTTATACAAGGCATCGCGACTACTCTTCAATTGCCCTCTTAAATAGCAGAGCTTCTTTTTAGTTTTGAATACCAATTGAACTAAAGTGTACCTCTCCAAAATTCACCGTCTTCAATACCACCCACATTTACCAATACATGCAAAAGGCAAATAAAAATCTTTCCGCTTCAAGAAGTTATAAAAATCTTTAAGAAAAAGAAATAAAAATAATTAAGATCACCAAAGAACTTAAGTCCCGTCGAGCACGTGCTAATTGAAGGGTAAAAAAGGGATCCACATGTTCAACATTTTTTAAGAGAATATTCTACACTGTAAGTTGATACAGCCGCAGGCCAACCCAAAAAGGATAACTGTAACAGAGTAACGGAGACAATACTGGCATAAACTAATTCGGTAGCAGTTACGTCGATTAGTATTAGCAGCAATTAGCCGAGATTTGGGGAAAAGAACCCATGCTGATCGACTCTTTCTTTGGCCTTATGCCACATTCACCTCAGTTCTTGCTTTTATTTTTTTCTTCCTTCAGTTTGTATTAAATGGAGTAAGCCAATAGGTGTCAAGGTGGATCATATGACATCGCATTGAATTTTTCCATTTCGCTGTCCACAAGAAAGAGAGTCCCGTAAACGGTTCTTTGTTAATCATATTAAGACAGAAGACACACACTTTAACGTATGCGATGCCTTCTTTATGGTCTGGGGTTTTTGGACTCTTATTTTTGTTTGCTGTTGCGGATGGCATGGGTAATTAAACTCTTCCAAATGTTGTCGGCCGCCCGCCCGTTCCTCTTGGTTTTGACTATATTATGGTCCTTATGTAAAAAAAAGTATCGAGTTTGGGGCTTTGTGTCTGAATTGGAGTAATTTGAGTCGGGATTTGTCAAATCATCGGTTCAACGAATCTTTCATCAGATGGTTTTAAAATGTGAGTGAGGTCCGTTTGCTTGTTAGTGTATCTGAAATGGATTTGGATGAACATTTCGTTTTGAAACGCGTCAAAAGGCAGTTGACTATAATAACGGTAAAGAGTCTTTTAGGCAGGTCATATGTTCGAATTATGTTTGTTAGAGGTTTAGATTTCGTTGGTTAGTGACATTAATGGTCATTTATGTCGGCTCCTTGAGAAGCTTAAAGGATCTGTACGGATCAATATTTTTCGTAGCGCATCGTGAAAAGGTTTTCATTTCTTTTCTTCAGGATCACCTGTATACAATCGTTTTGCAGAATACCAAAAACAATGCGTGTTCGGGTTTTGTGCTCTTCAAAAATATTATCCGAGATTTTTGTCGTGAACGATTTCGCGGATATTGGTACTTCTAACACGATCAAGATTGTTTGCTCCTTCTGTTATACGATGCTTTTTCATCTCAGTAGTCATCAACTAACTCTCGTACTTTTTGTACATTGTCCAACATTGTGAATCGTATGTGAGTGCAACAACTTCATTGTACATTATACCCTTAAGCTTCCCTCCCCTATATAACCGAAGAATGCGAAGATTCCTCTTGACGATTCATCCTCGCTACGACATTGATAAAGCCGTCATCACAAGGTTCTTCATTATTGATCATAGATCTCAGATATTTAAAAAAATCTGGACCTTGCAAGAGTGAAGGATCGTCTCTTATCCTCGTCTCTCATCCATTATTAGAAGAGAATATTTGATGTACTTTTGGTGTTCTGTACTTCTTTCTTCTAGCGGGAAATCAAGAACTGTAATAAACAGAACAGGGCTCAAGACCACCTACTGTTATTTGGAGTTATTCGGTGTTAAGTCGAGGAAGTCTAGCAGAAGTTTCTTGCAGAAGCGTTTGCATTTCTATATGAATTCTAGTCATTTCTTCTGCAATAAATGTCTTGCAAGAAGCTCGCGCATCATACTATCGCAATTTATTGCAGAGGTATCATCACTGGAGAGTCATTAATATCGTAAGAAATTTGGTAGTTTATTTGAAATTGTGAAGTCATGTCGAGAATACGTCAAAGTTTAAGAGGTTCAATTACAATTTTATAGATAAAAAACAAAAAGCGATCAACTTAGGTGCGCATTTGGATTTTGAGAAGACGGCAGTTTGCCGTGCCTTCTGTAATTTACTAAACGAATTAAACATAGAAGACGCTCATCAATATTTTAATCTCACTTTGATGACCCCAGCTTATTTGGAAGTTTTGTTATTAAAAGCGGGCCCTATTTTAAGAAATCAGGACACTCGATTCCGTGATTCAATATCAACGAAGGATAGACTCCGCTTGACGCTGAGACTTTTAACATCCATAAACAATCCATAAATACGGATTGCACTCGTAACGAGACATTTCACATACTCACTTTAGACCAACTAGCCGCTAGCGGGATATATGTATACGAAACTGTTTCGGTAAGCAGCAAGAACTGTCGCGAGTCAATGGAAATCTGTTTCAACCTGCAATTTATTGCACTCGCAAATACTCGCAAGAAGTTATGCAAGGACTGTCGCGATCCAACTTGCTATACAGTTTCCACTTACAAATCACTAACGGATAGACTGTCAGACATTTCTCTAATTATTTCGTATTGTATCTCGTCTGGTTCATTACATTGCACTTTTTAACAGCTTAACTTACTTCTTCGACTGTGATGTCGGGTATTTCCGTTAGTTTAGGTTTAGGTTCTAAAAAGTGGGTTCGAAAAAACTATTCTCTATAGGCCATTGACCATCACAATCCTGGTGCCACCTGTACAGATTTTTGACTAAAATTTTTCACGGGACGAATGCAACGGGCTAGATATTTCACTACAGCACTGTGTGTTAAAAAAGCGATAAAAATGAGATAGGCATGAAACATTACGAGGATGTTTCAGAAAATCAATTGAACCTTCAGTTGAACCATTATTACCTTTCGATTTAAATTTTTTATTTTGAACCCTGCCAAGCAAGCAGTGATGTATTAGGAGCACCTGCCCTACAGTGGAATTATACTCTATTTTGAGACCACTGTAACTGTACCCAGATCTGGTTTTTGGCAACTTCAAATGTGTGTTTGTTTGATTTCATTCAACGCTCCCATTAAATACTCTGTCAGTAGAAGTCTAGTTGCCAAGTGACAGATTTACCCAATATGATTTTGCAGTCTTTCACCCAAGGCCTTGTAAATGTGACTATCGTAATCAATTTGGGTCTCATGTTCTCTACCAGGGAGTCTATCTTCTTTGATGAAAATAGGAATATGTATTCAGATACGTTCATGTGACTTCCGCAAACTTGCGATGTCTAAAACAGGAGGGTTCCTAGCATCGAGTCCCATACCTCTCGGGCAGTCTCCATAACCTTCGTTTGTCTTCCCATTCTACTCTCCACCAACAAACAAAAACTCCTCTCCACAATTTCTCTAAAGTATAGAAAAAATCTATCCAAAATGCATCTTTCTCCATTTGCTCATTACCAATTTGGAGAGCACTGACAAAATTCCATAACCTTTTTCGCATCACCAAGTTAAGAATCGTCAAACGGTCGCCGGTCTTTGAAATTGCTCAACACGCTGCCAAATAGCTTTTCTGCAATGATGATATCAAGGATGATACCGATTCATACTTCAACCAAACCCATTTCATTGTTTAACATCTTGTAAGCTTTACATCCGAAATTCGGATTCTGTTTCCTGTATTCCGCCACTTTGGTTTTGGACACTCAAGACGTCTACTCACCTCCATTGCATCATCTCTTCCAGTTTTGACGTAAGGTTAATTAAATAAACTTGCTCATTTTCAAGCTAATGTTTTCTCAGATATTTTTTCCCACTTTTTGACTTGCCACGCTTCTATTCGTTTCGTTAAACACAGTATGCAATGAGAAAGAGCTTGCTGTCAAAATATTTATATTTACTTAACAGTTCTTCCATCTTCCCTGGTAAATTGAGCTGATTTTAGTATTTTCTAAATCCGCACAGAAGCTTTTTTATTTCAAATTTTGGCAACACTGCTTCGTAGTTGTATTAGCACTTAGCGTGAAAACCTTCACTTCATTGATTTATGCAGTCGCTTGATAAATATTTCATTGGCTCGCGCTCACAGCAGGTCAGAGCTCTTGCGGCAGTCAACAATCAACATGATTAATACATCAATTTCATGTTGTCGTTTTTATTTTGTGTTTGTTAAAAATTCTTTGTTCACGTGAAAAAAGGCGATTTGCGCAGCTCTGAGTGCTAATTGCTGCCTTAAGTTTCCCACTGAATGATCATGAACTCACAAAACAAAAAACCAAAAAAAAAAAAACAAAAGTATGCTGTGTAGCCTTCAGAAGTTGTGCTATTAATGAAACTAATTGGGCGACCGATGGACGGCAAGAAAAGCATCGAATTTCACACTTAGGCTCATCCTTAAGAACCTAAAAATCGTCCGTTCGAACTATGTACGAGTTTTATACAAATTCAACCAAACTGCTTGGTGCGCAATTATGTGTGAAATATTACGAACAAGTGTTAATGAGACATGGAATGCTGTAATGTAGCGCTCCTTAAGCCTGTCATGAGAAATCCCTTTGCTTCGGAACCCAGACATAGTTGCAGAATGACGGGTAATTTTACACTTCTGCGTAACAGAAGTCAGTGATATGACACGCTTGGCCTATACGAGGCTATTCAAATGCAAGAAAATCAGCCAAACAAAAATTACTTAATAAGGCACATACGGTGGCGGCAGCAATGGCACTATGGCCAATGAGCCAGCCCTTGGTCTGCCACTGTAGTCGAACAGATTCAGCCAGGCGAGCTACCACACGAATCTTTGATTTGCAAAATGCCGATCTACACAAAAAAAAAATATTATAAAATGCAATTTACTTTCGCAACTGCATCTGGGAGCTTGTCGATGGTACATTGAAAGTGTGCATCAGCGTGAACCAGGCAAACCACGTCAAAGGCTGCCGCTTTACGCTTGATATATGATGCGGGCTCCATTATGAAGCTGTATTTATGTATTGACTTTTTTTGTGTTATTCATGAAAAAGTAAATATGTGTATTTTTTCTCTCGTTCAACCACAGAAATTATAAAATTAAGACCTTTTCGTATCAGTCTTTATAGCAAGGAAGAAGTACAGTAAAAGTTGTGTTCAGTAGTTCCGTGTCGCAGGCTTTTGAGCGCTATGTGCATCTCTCGCAATTTCGTTTAAAAACAAAAAACGTAAAAAGGTGCTGGTACGGTAAGTGAGGACCAATTCTTTTCGTGATAAATATTTCTTGGTGTAATAATTTTTAACTAGCTTGAAAGTTAACAACCAGTAACTTTGATGCTGGCATCATCAGCTCAAGCTGTCAATCAACACAATAATCATGGCGAAAAACAAGCCTCCTTAACGACGCATACAAGATCTTGTCAGCTGTTATATGTGAAAGTCTGAAACTTCACCCTAACAATTTGGTAGATCCAATCAAAAACCAGAAAAGTAAACAACTGACCAAACTTTCACACTACTATTCATTTTGGAACACAAAATCGATATACACTATCTTTTTATCGATTTCAATATCGCGTATGACAGTATGGGCAGAGACGAACTGTACAGAGTTATGTCTGTCTTGTAAAACTCATAAGACTATGCACGATGACTTTGGAGAATTCATTCCGTCACAAGGTCCTTTGATGTCGAAAAAGGCTTTCGATAAGTCGACACAAAATTATAGGAAAATTATAAAATCCTTATACCTATGTGCATTAATTTGAAATTATAATTAATATTTTAAAATTGTTCTTCAATTATGGAATTTCTATAACGTAGTGCAGTTATAACATACTATTTAGTACATCCATCCCATCCTTTCTCTCCGTTTAATTTATTGGTCAATTCCCCATCATTCAGACAGCTCTTCTTAAAATACCTAATCCGAAACTCCTTCAACACAGGGCATATTGCAATGAAATGATATGTATCTTCTCGCGTTTTCATGTTATAGAGACTGCAAAGTATTCTAAGATCAGATCGGTGCGGCTTGTAGTAGAGAAAATAAATCGCCAGGAATTGTCGGAGTAAGAATAGCTGGTATGAGATAACGCATAGAAATGTTTGCTCCAATACTATGTAAACTCATCAATTTAAGCCTGACTCAGTCTAAAATACCGTCAGCAATGAAAATAGCTGTTGTAAGGCCAATATATAAAGGTGGAGCTAGTAGTCAGCTCAGTAATTACAGACCGATTTCGATACTTCTTGTAATTGAAAAGTGTCTAGAAGCAGTTATATCGGCAAGACTACAGAGTTTCATTGACAAACACTCCCTTATAAATAAAAGCCAATACGGATTTCAAAAAAACAAAAACACTGGAAAGCTACTAGGCGAATTTGTTAATTTTGTAAATGAAAGTCTAAATAAAAGCCACCATGTCTTGGTAATTTTTATGGATTTTAGTAAAGCTTGAATCATACAAAGCTGATACAAGCACTAAACAGGATTGGAATAAGAGGAGTAATGGCTGATTGGATCGTGGACTATTAGCACAACAGGTTGTTTGTGGTAAAGATTAGAGACGTGACGAGTGAAAGAGAGAATGTGCAATATGGTGTTCCTCAGGGATCTAAGCTTGGTCCCATCCTATTTATTCTTTACACTAACGAATTACTTCGCGTTTTTAAGAAGGGCATTCCATTCGCTTTTGCTGATGACACAGCGATTGTGGTCCGTCACCGATCTTTGGACATGGCGACAATGATAATGCAGGAGGAGTTCAATGCTGCTGTTAATTGGTGTCACGACAATGGCTTGGTCATCAACGCCTCTAAAACTAAGATGATGCATATCCGCAGCCCATAATTCAAATCTACACAAAGTATAATAGAAGTAAGAAATGATGCCTGTCCCAACACCCCAATCGAAACTGTAGAAATTGTAGAAACCTACAAATATCTTGGAGTGATCATCGACTGTCATTTTCTATGGAGCCAACACATCGACAACCTGCGCATGGATCTCAAAAAGACCTTATATGCGCTGTTCCATTTGCGGTACTATACTACAGTTCCTGTGCTGAAGCAAGTGTACTATGCGTTAGTGGAGTCCAAGCTTCGGTATGGCATACTTGCTTGGGGGAATGCTGCAACAACGCATATTAAAAAAATACAAAAACTTCAAAGCTCAGCTTTAAAACTAATCAATAATGGAAATACGCGAAACAGTGATAGCACATTTAAAACTCTCAACGTTGAGCAAATTTTTAGGATGACCCTTATACTGGAGTACTACGATGACAACCGATTCATTCGACTAATTGACCGTATGATCAACACCAGAAGACGCGCTCAAGGAATGCTTAAATTGTCCACCAACTACAATCTATACGGAAGACGTCAACTCCTTTACAGCGTTCCTGCAACCATCAACGAATTACCTCGATATTTAGTTAACATTGATAATTTCAAAACTAGAAAAACACAAATTAAAAATTTCTTTCTAAACTCACATGAGTAAAATCATAATTATTTTTTGTGTAATTATGTAAAATCACGTAAAACTTGCTTTAAATTTAATTTTTCTTTGAAACACAATCTCCTGCAGACAAGCCAAAAGGCTTCGCGGGAACTTATAATTTTGTTAAAACTTTTTCATACATAAATGAATTAAAGTCTAAAAAAAAAAGTCTTCTTCTTCTTCTTCTTCTTCTTCTTCTTCTTCTTCTTCTTCTTCTTCTTCTTCTTCTTCTTCTTCTTCTTCTTCTTCTTCTTCTTCTTCTTCTTCTTCTTCTTCTTCTTCTTCTTCTTCTTCTTCTTCTTCTTCTTCTTCTTCTTCTTCTTCTTCTTCTTCTTCTTCTTCTTCTTCTTCTTCTTCTTCTTCTTCTTCTTCTTCTTCTTCTTCTTCTTCTTCTTCTTCTTCTTCTTCTTCTTCTTCTTCTTCTTCTTCTTTTTCTTTCCTTTCTTTTTCTACTTTCCTTTCTTTTTCTACTTTTCTTTCTTTTTCTACTTTTCCTTCTTCTTCAAATTATGAGTATTTTCTTCATCATCAGACGGAACACAGCTCGGGTCAAATATCTAGGAGTCCACTTCAACGAGCTGATACGCTTGAACCCTCACGCCACTGAGTTGTTAGGAAAGCTAACTATGGTTTCCATTGCGTCCGTCCGCAAGAAGTGGACTATGATATGCTTCATAGAACGTTAGCATTTTCACCGGCTATTTAATTTTTTCCCTTCACCATTCTATAGCGTACGCCGACGAATAATTGCGTACAGAACATGACCAAAAATCGAAGTCATCAGAATACATTGCAGCGTGACTTCAATAAGAATCAGCAATATTGCGATGACTGGAAGATGAAAATCAGAGTCCAGAAACCGGAAACAATTTTGTTTAGAACCTCGTTGGCTCGGGCCTCAAGGGATCTTCTTCGTTTTCATTTCCGGCGTTACGAGTAGTGATCTTGAAGCGATCACAACTCTCCCACTTTTCTGCTTCACACTAGTGATCCGCCTGTGGGGTACGCCACGTTGACCTCAGAAATCGTCGGCAAGCCTCCCAGTTTTGGATTGTTCCATGTCTGAGGCCAACCAAATGCTGCTGTTTTTGCATTTGCTTGGACCAGTAGTGTTTTGGCTTGCTTTTTCTAACAACTGCTGTGTAGAGTCTTCCCTTCAGCTTAGGGGGCATTTTTCGATCACAGAAGATAGCGGAGTTTTCTCGCCACTTCATCAACCCTACGCTTACTCGATAATTGATGTCGTCATCACAAGATGCTTCACTATTGATCATAGATCCTAGATATTTAAACTTTTCACACTTAGGAAGCACATTTCCATTCAAATAAATGTCTGGAATAGGCTTGTCTGGATCAGAAAAAGGGCAGCGTCTTTTTAGCGCTAATACGGTACCCATTTCCTTCCACAACATCAATCCAAACGTCAAGTGCTCGTTGCAGTGATGTAGGATCCTCGCTTATGATGGCTCCATCGTCAGCAAAGAATAATTGTTGTACTTTATTGTCCGTTACTTTTCCTTCGAGCAAATAATCCAGAACAGCAATAAAGAGCAGTGGACTCAAAACACTTCCCTGGTGTACACCTACTGTTATTTGGAATTCTTCGATGACTCCAGCTGGGCATCTCACTTTTGTAACTGCTCCTTCGTACATGTCCATAATTATTCGGGCCTCAAGGGATACGAAAAATAACTGATGGCGAAAGCTTGTGATCGTTGATCTACATGGGCACCCACTGCCAAGCAAGGTAGTAGTGGATGCGGTTCTGGCCAGGAGTGGAGGAGTTTTTGCTCTGACTAGGCTACATGACCCTCATATGATTGTCTATGGCTGCCCTGTGTGGTTCAATGTTACAGCGTCTCAGGCAGAAAAGATTCGGGTGTTTGAGAGACAGTGTCGGCGTACCTGTCTTGGATTGCACAGAACACCAGAGTCGGAGTACAGAAAATATTATTCTAAAGGGGTCCTTTACAACGGGGCTCAAATAAACAGAATCGACAACGTCATGATAGAACTGACTCGGGGTTACACTGCAAGAACGATATCTTCGAACAATGGCCTGATTTTTGTGGCTTACTACCCCAACATAGAATATATGGAGAGAACACGTTTCAGTGGATTTGTCCCACAGGAGGCTTTCCTCTATTTTGACATGACCGGTTTGATTCAGGGTAGGCTGGTGGTTCCGCTAATCTATCACGCCTGCCGTAAGTCCGTGGAACGACGCGACGTTTCTTTACAACCGAGACGTCACCGTAGTAGGCGGACGGTTCAGTAGAGCGGTCTCAGATCGCGATCGACGGGACGTTATTAAAACGTCAAAATTGTTCTGGTGGTTGTCAGTCGCAACAACAAATTGAAAATGATACTGATAGTGAGCTGCCAATAGCTGGCTTACAAAGGTTAAGAGTGTAAGCCTTAGGCTATAGGGAGGAGCCCACCACAAACAAACAAAAATTAAAAATATACAAACAAAAGAGTAAAATACACAAAAATAAGAAAAAACTATGTGGCATCGAAAATTAAAAAAATAATAAAGTTTAACAAAGTCCAAAAAAAAAATTAAAAACATCAAAATCAAAAATCAAAAATCGTAACAATACAAAAAACAATAAACAAAAAGAATTTAAAAGAAAGCTACTGTGTCGCTCTAGTTTAAAGTTGTTTTAAGAAAAAAAAAATGCTCAAAAAACCTAAGTTTTTTCGATTTTCCTAGTTTTAAAGTTAGTTCTAGTTTGAAATATATATTGTATCCTTAGGCTGAAAGGCAATAGCGAGCTTCTGAATAATTTATTAGAGTACCAGCCTATAGGGACAGTAAGTTAATTGAGTTATTATATAAGCTTGTTTAAACATTTTTGCTATAATGTAAGTAGTTATCAAGTTAAAGAAAATAATAAAATGAATTTAAAAATTGAAAAAATAAGAAGTGGACTTCGAAAGTGAAAAACGAAATTACTGCTGTACAAGCAGCTAATAAAGCCTGTCGTTCAGCAAACTCTATGAAGAAGCTAGGATCATTCATATAGTGATGCAATCTGGAAGACACCTACTGAAAAACCTTGCCAACCATCCAAACCCCTAACAAAGAAGGATGGCGAAGACGGGAACCCGGACCCAAGATGCATCGATGCGATGATCCTAATAGACGACGACACAATCAACAACGATGAAGCAATGATCTTCGACGCTGCGGCAACACCATCCCACCACCGCGACTATAGTGTATATATCATAAGACTCGTTATGTGCCAACACAGCAAAACTATCATGTATAACTAAGCAATTAATAAAAAAGCTACCCAAACCAGCTATAGGTACGGTCTCTAACGTGTGACATCAGCTAAAATTTCTTTCCACCAAATACATGGAATTGGGAATTCGCATTCGCATTCAGTGTCCATTTTTTCGACAGAAATTATTATTTATTTACCACATATCATCGGATCTCGACATGTGTATCAAATTACAAATAATTCGAGTATCTGGAAATAAATGCAAATTGAATCGAAAAAATTTAATGAAATGTAATGAAATGCAATCGCTACTACGAGACCCGATCAGAAAATAGCACCTGCAATCGCTCACGGTCTGAGGTAATATTTCCAAAGTATGCACGCCTCAAAAACAAATTACAATACTCATTTTTATATATCTTCGGTCTTCTTTGTGGGCTGCACAACTACCCTATTTTACTAAATGAATACCACAAGACTCAAATTGAAAAGAAAAATTCCTACATTCCTGACAAAGAATCTCAGATAAGGGTTTGCATTGCATCGTGTTGTTTGAAAAAATTTCATGTCACTTGATAACCTACCTACCTACTAATATCTTCAGAGGTTTGAAGAATACAGAACATTGAGTTGTCCCTTTAATTTTTACTTTTTCGTCATAAAGAACTTTAGAGGGCAGATCAATGATGTAACTTAGATAATGAAAAAAAAATCGGGAACGAAGCAGGCATGATCCTTTTTTTTGTTGTCGAAAAAATGTATTGGCCTCGTGGTGGTCTTACTCAACGATGACCAACCATTCGACCACAAAATGATGACAGACTATTTAATGGGCCTACCACGCACAACGCAATGCACACTGCATGCGCTACGCACCAGAACCAGACATCACCACTAATTCTTGTTTATCTAGGGTCCATCACATTCTGGTTTGTAAAGCATTTTCGTCTGTTTGATTTATTATGTGTTTTCAACGTTCCCTGTTATACACACAATCTGACGCTCATAAATTGGTCTGTCAAATAATTTTTCTTTATCTTCTTTGGGTGTGGACAGAATCATCACAAAATATGAAACGATCTACTAGATTCAAATGGATTTTTTTTCTGTCGATAATCTCAAGTCTTCCAGCCGCTTCCGATTTAGCAACAACATTTCCCAAAAATTTTGATAATCGTCTATTTTATATGGCAGCAATTTAACGCCGGCCGCCCGCGTCCGCACCGTGTTTTTTGTTCAATTGGCAATTCAAGTTGATCCAAAGGCAACATCATGCAAGAGTGTGTGCCATTTACAAAACATCGCTGATGCGAAAGATTAAACATACCTACAGCACGGCAGCTCAGTAAACCGAGACCAATACTGGGTGAATCACCATCATGAGACCCATCTCCGACTATTCCACATCTATACGTATGATCCGTCCAATTTTAGAAGGTTTTTTTTGGGCCGGGAGGCGGGAGGCAAAGAAGAAGAGGACTAATAAGATGGCTTAATGTAATGTAACTTGCGATCGCTGAGTTGAAAAAGCCGGTTACACACTCTGCCGAATTTGTTGTGTAGCAGTGCTTGTGCTACACGCGCGGTCAGTCGAGTGCGGTGTGAGGCAACCGAATGTATCCGAATGCAACCGACCGATATCTTTTATTAATAGTTTTCTAGTAGATATTCTAATTTCCATTTGGCTTTGGCGCTTCATAAAGTGAAGCGTGCCGGTTGCATGAACCTGTAGAGATCGACGTGTGTTATGTTTGTTGTTGTTAGTAGTTTAAATATATAGTTACATATGTTTACGAGTGCATGCAGCGATAATACATACAATGCTATAGATCTTGCAGCACTTTGTGATCAGTGATGCCATTTGAGTGATTTTCATCTTTAATCGTTGAGAGATTTATAAATTGGGCGCTGCGCTGTGCTGTTCGTCGTTTTGGTTTTGTAGTTTTTGAACTGATCCATGCGGAGATACCTACTGTTCACAAAAAAAAATTCGCAGATATTTAAATGAAAGAATAGAAGCAATGAACATTGCTCAAGTGGGTAGGTATATCTATCTATTCATAAATATAAAAAGGAATTTATGTTTGTTTGTCCGGTATAGACCCCTAAACCACCCAACGGATCTTCATGAAATTTCTAGGGTAGATATATTTTAGTGCAGGGATGATTTCCATCATGGTTTGATCCCCATATTCCCACGGGAACGAGCAGATTTAAAAAAAATTCTATCACCACTAGGATGCTACATTATCTCTCAGTAACTGAGACTATATTTCATCACTTTATTTCAACGGAAATTGAAGAGCCAGAACGGGAAACTTAAAAAAACGGACCCGAGCAACGCCGGGCGACTCAGCTGGTATTTATATACATATGTAAGTAGATACATAAATATAATCGTTATCTATCGAGTCATGTTTGGTATTCCAATCTTTTTAAAATATCAAAGTTAAGTAAGTTTTTTTTCCATTAAGGGGATATCTTACCCTTGAAATAGTGGAACTTTTGGTGGTAATTAACAGTTTCCACTTTAGATGGCCACCAACAGTTTTTAAATGAAAGAGAAATTATCAGAGAACGTTGGGGGAAGGTTAGGTTGAGTTAAATGTGGCTGCCAGACTGGCAGTGCCAGTATACGGAGACCGACACACTTAGACCACAGCGGGTCCATTGTGATACCACTGATACCAGAATTTTGTTCACCCTCTGGTCCGCATCTAGGTGATTAGAGAGTTGAATCACCCTCTAATCGAACCTGGACTAACGAGTTAGTCTCTAGTTAGTCAAACCATTCAGAACTTTGTATGAAAAGGGAGATACTTTTAGGGTCTATGTTAGCTAGATCGCTGGTGTGTCGTCAAAAAAGTATTCAGCTAGGTGAGTTTTCCTTCTTTTGGCGAGCGCAGGGCATGAAAAAAAGATATGTTGGACTGTTTTATCCTCCCCCAAGTTCATGCAGCTTTTACAGAAGTCACTGGAATAGAATCCAAGTCTTTTATCTTGTCTACCTATTAGGCAGTGTCCAAGTCTTGCATCGTGTCTACCTATTAGGCAGTGTAGTGTTAGGAAAAAGTATGGTGGAGCTTATATGTAGACTCAATAAGCTTCTTGAACGTTTCGAGTCTGCACATGGTCAAAATCGTTCAGTCATGTATTACTCTGCGTCTATCTAGTGCTTATCTTCTCAGAAGCGTCTTGCTTTAGGAAAAGTTTACACTTAGCGATAGGTATAACTATATTGTTCCTTTTTGATCGAAGAGAAGAAGTCGTTCCATTTTTGGCGAGTTCGTCTGTCATGCAGTTGCCTGGTATGTCTCTGTGACACGGCAACCATGAAAGGTGGATGTTGAACTGTTCCGACATCTCCTTTGGAGACTTGCGACAGCTTTGGACCGTAGTAGATTTCGAAGAGACAGAGGAAAAAGCTTTCAGAGCAGCCTGACTGTCCGAGAAGATACGAACACCGGTGGAGTTTTAATGATTCTTCAATTCATATAAAGGGTCCGGTAAACAACACTTTATTTTTCAAAAACAGGGTGCAAAACATCGAGTTTAGTTTCGGCTGTGTGGCACGTAGCGCCGTCCTGTTGAAACCAAATGTTGCCAATATCCTCATGTTCAATTTTTGTGAACAAAAATTCATTCAACATGGCCCGATAACGATCGCCATTGATTGTAACTGCCACTCCTTGCTCATTTTCGAAGAATGCCTCTTGACCCCTTAGCTTCCGACCAGGTTACAGTGAAGAAGAAGGAGTTGTGTTAGAGGCTTATTATGCCCTACGATATCGAAGCCAAAGCCAAAGCAGGGGTTGAATTACCGCACACGTGATCGAGTAATACGTGACTGAATTATGTGTCTCACGTTATCGAGCACTGATGTTCAAGATATCATCACGTTACAGCAGATCTTTTAAAATAGAATATCTATATCCACTATCGACTTCGTATTCAGTATTTACAGAGTTGAGCTCTACAGTCCATGTCTAGTTGTGGCATCTCTGCCAAACTCTAACGTCAACCTCAGACGCATAACCTTTCAAAAGACTGTACCTGCAATCACTCGCCTACGCAGACGATAAGTTTCATACGATACATTTGCCCCATGGTCGCAACAAATCGTATTTATTTTGAAAAACCTAAACTCCTGAATGTCAGACCAAGTGTTTTTTGCGTCCTGGGTTGGCCCTCAACTCGCCCTGAAGTAACCTTAGGTTCTTGCTGAGGCGAATTCAGTTAACGAACACGACCAGCGCTGTCAAATGGCATTATTGTTTATCAAATGACAGTGATGTTTGGTGAATTGGTGGCTTAGCGTTTTCTGAAATCCCAAAACCCATGGCTTTTGAAGACAATTCATGGGACTGTCAAGGAAACCGAGGTCAGCCCTGGGTAAAGTTAAACGACCGCATCTGTTATTGACATAGTGGGAAGAAGTAAGCGTAAAGTCATAGGTCCTGTTGCGAACTTTGAAACCGAAGCGACAGAAATGGGTTTAATGGTCACTGAAGGCAAGATAAGTACATGCCGTCATGAAGCAAGGAAAGATAATATTGTAACGTGCGCTTAGTTCGCAAAATAAAACTCTACTTTTCAATTTAATTCTACCACTTTATTTACTTTCGATATACACTTTATTGAACTCAACTCGACTTTTGGACTATCACTTGTATTTACTCTTAACTTTATCACTCTATAAACAAAACTGACTTCTGGTTGCCTCGGGCGGGCTATTTATATCGAATGACACGCCATCTAGAACTCTCCAGTAACTTCTACATTGTCTCCACATTTGCTGTCTACTCTCTGTCTGTCTGTCTCTCTACACTCACACACACTGGCTTACAAGCAGCGCCTGTCATTTATACCATTCCATTATAGTGTTGCCAGTTGTGTTTTCGGTTGAACGTTTTTCGATTAGGAAATTGGTATAAAATGTTGGGTTCACGTTACACTGCCCCCTCCTTAGGATTGTTCGTCCCGAATAATTCCATTTGCAGCCTCGCCACTATATCGATGCAGCCGGTCACAATGAACTACTTTTAACTTGCCTCTTAGTCCTCTTTGGATGCGGTAAACCACGTCGTTAATCCTCGTGACAACAGTATAAGGACCTTCCCAGTTTTGCTGAAGTTTCGGTGACAATCCCTTTTGACGATGAGGATTATAAAGCCACACACGTTCTCCTGCTTGGAATCCTGCCGTTCTCGCTTTTGTGTCATACCGAGTCTTCATCCGGTCGCCATACACTGTGGCCCATGTCCCTGTTCTATTAGGTCTATCTGTCAGCCTACCCACCTCTATGTTTGAATCACAGACATAACAATTTCGGAACCACTTCTCCACGTCACCTCTAACATGCAGCCAGTAAAAGCGTTTTCGCACATTCTCCAGCGTCTTGTTGACTCCCAGGTGGCTTCCTGTAGGGCTTCTATGCATCTTTTGTAAAACCTCTTTGATTTTCGATTGAGGAACAATAAGCTGCATTACAAAGGATTTACCGTCAGGAGATTCCCATTTGCGCTGCAGTACGCCTTCTTGCACGCGAAGCGAGTCCCACTGTGCCTAATAGGCTTTGACAACAGGGCTTTGGTCAGAAATGTCGTTCCAGTCAGGTTTCGTGTTGTTCTCTTTCCATTTGAGAATCGGTCCGATGTCTGGATCCTTCTTTTGAGCAGACCTCAATTCTTCCTTGTTCCATCCGAATATGGGTTCCACTCTCATCCGCTGAGTCTTGGTCTCTACTTTCCGCCAGCAATTCCATTGGGGGTTTTCTACCTGATGTTCAATTCGGTATTGATAAGTCTGCGGTCTTACTCTACAGCTCGCGGATTGATTTTCTTGGACTTCACAACGTCGACAAGCAGTTTCAGTTTTAATTGGTGGCAACCGGCATTGTCGCTGTAAGTGCCCCGTCTTATTACAATTCCAACATCTGGCAAGTCCGTTCCGCTGGTTCCTTTGTAGCTTAATTCCTGGGCATGATCCAGCCTCGAATATGGCTTCTCTTTGACAATGTACCATTTGAGAAGCTTGCTCAGATGCTTCCATCATTAATGCAAACTCTAGAGTCTCAGAAAGAGTTCGTGTTCTAGCAGTTCGCACAGATCTCTGAAGATGTTTGTCAGAAATGGCACGAACGAAGGACTCAACAGCCAGATGGTTGATGATTTCTTCTCCAGCATCCGGGTATGCCAGGTGAGCCAGTCTTTCGACGTCTGCTTGGAGCTGCTGTAGACTTTCACCCCTTTTCTGGACTCTGCTATTGAGTTGGACTCGGAAGACCTCTTTCAAGTGGCTATCACCAAACCGTTTATCTATAGCTGCCACGAGAGAACTGAAATCGTAGCTCTTACCAGCTGGAACAGTTTGAAGTAATTCAGCTGCTGGTCCTCTAAGAGCAAGAGTCAGTGCTATGTATTTGTCTTCGTCATCCCAGCCATTTGCTGTCGCAGCTGCCTCGAATTGTCTCCTGTAAACTGACCAAGACGACTGTCCGTCGAATGTTGGTGGTTGTACTTCTCTTTGCTTTAGACAATCTCCACAAGTTTTCCGTAGCTCCATTTTCCGCATCTGGTCTAGTTCTTTAGCCATGTTTTCGATTCGTTTCTCCAAAGTGGCAAGCTGACTTTCGCATTGACTCTCAAGCTTGGAAAATCGTTTCTCAACACATTCAATGCGTTTTTCTAGGCCACAAACATTTTTCTCAATGTTACCCAATTTACCTTCAAGAATGTTTTTCTGACCTTCCAAAACATTCTGTTGCGCCTCAAGTCTTTCGAGAATATTCTGTTGTTCCTTCTTTTGCTCGTTTCGTTGCTCTTCAATCAGCTTCTTTTGTTCGTTTCGTTGTGCTTCCAGTTGTTCGAGAACATTCTGCTGTTCCTTCTTTTGCTCGTTTCGTTGTGCTTCAAGTTGTTCCAAAACATTCTGCTGTTCCTTCTTTTGCTCATTTCGTTGCTCTTCCAGCTTCTTTTGTTGTACTTCGAGTCGTTCGAGAACATTCTGCTGTTCTTTCTTTTGCTCGTTTCGTTGTTCTAACAAAAGTTTCATCATACTAGAAAAATCTACACTTTCACTTACTTCCTCTTCTTCCACTTCTGTTTCAAAAACAAAAGTGTTTACGTCTTCCCCTTGCTGTTCCAAATAGTTACGCAAGCGCAGGACGAGCTCATTTTTCGATCCCGCTCTAGAAAGATTTCGCTTACCTAACTCACTTTTAAGCTCAATGCAGTTGAGCTCTTCTAACAACTTACCCATTTTCACTGTATATAATTATTATTATTATTTTTCTTTTTTACTTTTTTTTTTTTTTTTTTACACTTTATTAGTCAAATAAGTTTTATTTACACTTCTGACACCAATGTAACGTGCGCTTAGTTCGCAAAATAAAACTCTACTTTTCAATTTAATTCTACCACTTTATTTACTTTCGATATACACTTTATTGAACTCAACTCGACTTTTGGACTATCACTTGTATTTACTCTTAACTTTATCACTCTATAAACAAAACTGACTTCTGGTTGCCTCGGGCGGGCTATTTATATCGAATGACACGCCATCTAGAACTCTCCAGTAACTTCTACATTGTCTCCACATTTGCTGTCTACTCTCTGTCTGTCTGTCTCTCTACACTCACACACACTGGCTTACAAGCAGCGCCTGTCATTTATACCATTCCATTATAGTGTTGCCAGTTGTGTTTTCGGTTGAACGTTTTTCGATTAGGAAATTGGTATAAAATGTTGGGTTCACGTTACAATATCAAATCGTCACAATAGACAGACATAACATCGATGTAATAGAGAAGAGAAGATCCTGATAATTTTCTGTTTTTTGTTTTGCAACTTTGCTTAAAAACGCTTTGAATAAGTTAAACGTGAGCAACGTCGGTCGGGCTAGGAAAGTATATATGCAAATATTATGTATTATCCCGCAACTTCCTTCATCGAAGTACTTTATTCGGATTTCTACCAAAGCTCTTTTCAAATGGGAATTTCGGAACAGTTATGTTATACCAGATACATTTAACTTCTTGAACACGTTCTTAGAGTTCCCCCTCTGCATATCTTCATACAAAAAGGTATGAAAAGTGCATGAATTCGAACAAGTCTCAATTTCAAAAGTCGTAAAGAAAAATACAAAACTATATTCCCATTTGTTCCCGAAATTCATTTGCGTCCAAACAAATGGACATTCAAATCACGCCAAAGGATGGTGCCAAATAATCACGGTAAGTCATGAAACGAATTGCGTTACTTTTTTTCCTTTTCTTAATCATGACCCAATGCAAATCGGTAATGTGGTTCTTAAAAAACAAAATCAAAAAAGAAAACGAATGAAAAAACTCAGAAGTTTCTCTCGGAGTAGATGAATGGTTGTGTATGTGCACATTCGGTTATCTTCGATCGAAAACGGATTAAAATTACGACACGACCATACGCCACTGATGCGTAAATTCAGCGAAAATGTAAAAAAAAAACAAAAACAACATTGAAACCCAACCAAGATGCACGAAATGAAATTCCGAAATTATACATGAATCCACTAGTGAACACCGAATCTCTGAGGAAATAGCATTACACCACTTGACGGCGGCGGCGGCGGCTGCCACTGGCGATCGCGAATGCATCTTTCTGCTGCAATTTTTTACGTCCAATTACAAACGCAGGAAAAAAGGTTTCGTTAATTCCTGCTGGTCCATTGGAGGAGAGTGTAAAATCAAGATATTCCCAAGCAGGTCAGATTTAATGGCATCACTGTGGATGTGGAATATTCGTTCATGGAAGGGTGCGGCAGCCAAGGTGGAAATTTATAAGCATATATACTGTCCTGGAAGCTGCTGCGAATAACTCTTGGGCAGTGTGTTCTGTGTTCCAATTTGATGTTACACAAGCCGCCCGTCATGTTGTGCCCCACCTGAGGCTCGCCTCTGTTTTTTTTTTTGCGTCACCGGTGCACTTTCCACCTATGATCTCTGCTGTTGTTGCTCTTACTGTTTTGGTTGGCGCAATTGGTATTTCTAATTGAATTTCTCTGGGGGCGACAGTCCGTGCTCATACAACACAAGTGATCATTTGATCTTCCCTTACTTGAAAAATGAATACAGGCTTGAGACTTGAATATAAACCGAAGCTGACCCTTTTTTTCTGTAAGGAAACAACTGTATGCAAGAGTATTAAATTTTTAATGTTGGCCGATGCCAATAATGCGGTGCCAACATTACCTGAAATTGTATCTTTGGCTTAACAGGGTGTGGCTGAAGATTTCTTCAGGAGCACCTGAAGGTATTGGCGCGAGACCTCATCATCGTCACAGTGAAACGGATTTTTGGTAAAAAGGGTAAACAGGTAAGACTTTTTTTTATATATGAAGCTCATAAACACTATAATAATGAATGAGCACATGCTGCATACATTTCATTCTCAGTACCAACGCAGTACCTATACGTTTATTTTTTTGAAGCCAACCAGGAAGCAAAATAAGAACAGCGGAAGATATTTTATTGCGCAAGGCTTCTCAGAAAATAAATAAAGAAATGCACAGATATTCTTAATATAATGCTATTGCAAAAACATGTCCTATTTCATTTCCGCTAAAAATGTGGGTCAAATGTGAAACAAAAACAGAGTAGATGGAGCTTTTTTTGTGGCCTTGTATAAGGCGAATAAGCACTGAAAATCGTCTTGCCTCAGAAGAGATTTGTCCGATGTTTATGTCTAATCTCAAACCTAGCCACAGCCCAATCAGATACTCTAAAAAATAAATTTTTCGTAATTACACGTCAATTTTATTTACACATGTATTTAAAATTTGTACTTCTACACGTGTAAATAGATTTTTGATACTCGTATACACGTAATTACAATCTGTACAACATCAAATTACGCTACCTCAACATACGCGAATTCGGAGTTACAGAATTTTTTAAATTTTCAAGGCGCGTTTGTTTTTGACTCCCCACTCCCGCACTAGTATTCGTTTTGTTTTTTTTTCCCCTGTTGGAAGTTCTCAAAATTCTAGCTGGAGCACTCAGACCTAAATACCGGTCCAATGTACTTACAGATAACAACCTTTTTTTTGTTATAGCTTTCCAGATGTTCGTAGAAAAGCCAAAAAACGCTGCTATGATAAGGAGAATAAGTTACCAGCTCTCAACATGTCTGCGCCGAGTATCTGTAACCTGATACGAGAAAATGCAGGACAGAGAAAGTGCTCCGTGGTGTCATGATCTTCTCCTCAGGATTCAGCTTAGGTATCACTTATGCCTAACACGTTTAAATGCTTGGCAAAAAAGAAGTTTCCCGTGGCAACACCAACAAGCTTTCTGCATTCTTTTCTGATACGAGATAGTAAAAATGTTGTAGTCTTCTTATCAACGTTGGGGAACATACGTTTGGTCTGTTTGCACCCCCTGGAGGCATGCCATCTATGATTGTGCTCTTGACAGATCCAGTCGTTGATTGAAGCAGACCCAGGCAGACCAAGTGACGGTTCAGGTCTGCAAATACGAATACTTCTCCCCATCCAGCCATTGTTCGATAGCATACGCCTCCACTTGAGAACCCTCTCCACAAAAGGCACCAACCCCAGATCCATCCTCGGGCTTGGGACCATCTGTGGAGATTCGATTACTATCCTTTCCTGGTTCAGATTTTGGAATCTAGAGTGGACCAGTCCTGAGCCGAAGGAAAATTGAGTTGGTTTTTTTGACGCAGTTTGAGCCTTGGGGTCATCGTGTCATATATGACATAATGTATATTAGAAGTGAGCCAAAAGATATGGTGCTTGCGAGTTCCTCAAAACTCAAGTGCGAATTGCGCAAGAGACTACATCGCTTTAAGCGAGAGATGGTCTTGAGAGTACACTGCATAGGTATCAAGGGGAGGAAGATTCAGCAGTGCGTCGAGAGGAGCACTGGGAGTGCTGGGTATGGCCGCTTTAAGTGTATAAGTTGGGTCAGATCAGTCTATTTCCTTCCTACGTCTCATAAAAGGACAACCTCTGTTTTAAGAGGATTGACGGAGAGACCATTCCCTGCACACCAGGTATCAATAAGATATAGCGCAGCCTGAGCTCTGGAACAGACAGCTTGGAGGCTGGAGCCAATCGAGAGCACGGCGACATCGTCTGCACATGCTTGGGGGTGTACGTTTGATTCATTACAAGTAAAGAGTCGATCAACATACACCACAGAGGAGGAGATAGAGCGCCATCTTGTGGACAGCCCTTATTCACTTATGTTGCAACATATTCTCCATACTCTGATTTAATGATCACGTTTCTATTCACCATGCTCTTTTGCAACATTGCACATTTCATCAAAGTTAGCATTGTCAAAAGCACACTCTATGTCGATGAAAACGGCCACCACAAAATCTTTCTTGTCAACACCGCATTCCGCATGCAACTAGATTTTGAACAGATTTTGATAAACATGTTGCATCTGAGACAAAAGGGTGTTTTTCAACGTCGGCAGCTAGAAGGTTTATACTTTCCTGCAACATGGCTGGATAAGCAATCTCAGGGCCAGAAAATTTGAAGCTTTCAAGTGTGCCTCAGCATATTTGATGGCACCTAACTATAACATGTACCACCTGCGTCGATTAGTTTTATCGTTTTGATCGGTACAGGTTAAACTGGGCCTCTATGATTTGGTCTTAAAAAGTATTCAAAAGACTACTTCACAACGGAACCGTATAGGATTCGTCCAGCTAGACCAATATCTAATGGGCAACAGGTCTTATTGGACATGCAAGCTCAAATCTCCTTGACAGATATAGTAGTAGAAACAAGATTGGAATGTCATAAAACTAAACACTCATGCTAGATTGGCTCATACCGAACTCAGGCCTTAAAAAGAGCATCAGTTAAGCATAATTGGTGGTACCCCTGGTGTGATTGGATAGCATGTCCGCCTGTTAATCCAGAGGTTCGAGCTCGAATCCCAACAGAGGCAAAAATGTTTTTTCCACGGGCATCGCCTTTCGCGAGGAATTGGCAAGTCCTCCGTTAGTATTCATTGCCATGAAAAGCGCTTTCTCGATTAGCCGTTCGGAACCGGCAGAAAATTGTAGGTCCCTTCCATTCCCTCACAAGGCATGGTTGTGGGAAATGCGCTAGGCCCAGGGGCTCCTCGCTCTGTTGCGCCACCCTATTTATTTTTTATATTTAGTTAAGCATAATTAATATCATCGCAGTTGTTATAGGACATCTGGAAACACCACTTCTGCAGGCTACTAAACGAAGATGATGACTTACATATCGCTAACAGACTGAATTTTCTTTTTGATGGATTGGATATGGTGATCAAAAAATCTAATTCAACATATTGTTCATGAAAATAGATGATTAAAACCACTGGGTGGTGCCCGTGGCGTAATGGTCAACATGTCGGCCTACGATACAGGGGAGCCCCGTGATTTGGATCCCAGTTGAAACAAAAAAAATATTTTTCCATGGGCATCACCTTTCGCGAGGAATTGGCAAGCCCTCCGATTGAAAATTCATTGTCATGAAAATCGAAAATCAAAAAATTGTAGGTTCAGTCCATTCCCTCACAAGGCATTGTTGTGAGAAATGCGCTCGGCCCCAGAGCTGCCCTTGCGCCACTTATTGTAAAGTCACCGTCAGTGCAAACTAAATTAATAGGAATATCAATATTATACATTCCTTAGAAATAACAAGGAACTTTTGTTCACTCTTCTGGTTGTGAGCTGTTTTTTTGTTCAACTCTCATCAATGCACACTCTAATCGTAAATTAATGTTTTTGTATACATATCACCTCTTCCTTTTGACCATCTGAATGTCTTATAGTCGTATTTTTTACAATCATTCTACGATCCGATGGATGCATCCGTTCTTTACAAAAATACATAATGATTCATCAAATTGAGAGAACAATCAAAAAACGTAGCAATTCCAATTCCAGACCATAGTACGAATGTGCAGGTAAAGTTCTTCCCACGAATAAGCGTCGCGGAAGCGTACTTATAAGGAATGCGTAAACCGAGACTCGAGTGGGTATTATAAACGCTAGCCAAGGCATTTAACCATCTATAGATGTGAGCAGAAATTGTAGAATCGCGGGAATTAAAGCAGAATGAAATCACTGTTTGCCATCTATGATGTCAACCGACACCCTCTCTCACTTATGTTATGTCCACTCAAAGTGTGGCATCTTCGTGTGTTTGGATAGGCACAAGAATGCAACACACCTCTGTGGATTCTCAGTTGTCATCGCTTAAAGTTCCAGGTAGAATCATGTTTTCAGTTTATAAATGTGATATTATTCATAATAAGTTATGTGATATCATGTCTTTAGGACTTTGATCAAAGAAAGATTGCTCAAGGTTGCGCAATGTGAACATCTGAACATTTCTTTTAAGATTCGTCTTCGCTGAGATTATTGCTTATTGCAAATTCATATAATAAATAGGTGAATTCTGGACTTGAAACTTGTGTTGAAAATTCTGAAGAGATTTGTCGTTAGGTACATTAGGAAAACTTTTGAACTTCGCCATGAACTTGAGCAAATTTTAATTGAAGGATATTTAGTTCAAAACAATTATTTAATATTTTCTATCTGATCTACCATTTATCTATAATTACTTCGATAACTATATGACAAAGGTTCCTCTCGATAAATGTATAATAATTCACCTTTCGGAAAAGACCAAAGCGAAAATAATTCTTAGAAATTCATTTCACCGTATGTCCTAGAAATCGAAGCAAGGGTTTTCTCCTTAACAATAACTTTGACCATGCCGCCACGAACAAGCTTTCATATCAAACATCTGCCCTTTTTTCGTGGACACAACCCCAAATCAATTAGCATCATTGACTTAGTGTTTTGTTTCATAATTTCCTTCAACATAAGGCACGCAGCGTTTAGTTAACGGCGGCGGTGGAGATCCAAATTTATAGATCTCTTCGTCTATTTGGATTTGTAACCGGTGCCGCGCTGTCAAAAGAAACGTGAAAAAAAACTTGACTGAACTTTGATACTTTCAAACCTATACCTGTGATATCAATGATCATCTGCAACGATGGAATGGAGCTATAACGAAACTGATATTCAAAAGGAGGCTGAGTTTGGCTTTCATTTTTATCCACGTGCTCAATTTATAATTTGTTTCGATGCGATTTTAAGGTACAAGTGGAGGCAGCGTTGCCAGAAGCTCAAATTTATCGGCACTTTAAGGAATTTTCATTCATTCGCACATTTATTCTTCTTTTAACTGATTTCTCAACCATTTGTCAGCACTCTACAGTATACTGCTCTGTCCTTTTTATCTAAAAAGGGTTTATTAACAAGCTTCTTTGTTATCAGTAAAAGTACACATATTTTATATGAAATTGAATAGGGTGGCGCAACAGAGTGAGCAGCTTCGAGGCCTTGAGCACTTCTTACAACCATTACCTTTGTGAGAGAATGGAGGGGACCTGCGATCTTCTGCTGGCTCCGAACGTCTAAGTGAAAAAATGCTTTTCATGTCGATGAATTTACTATCGAAGGTAGTGTCAATATAATCCAATCAGTTCAAAACAATAAAACAAAATTTTCCTGCCGCGCCTTTCCGTGTGATATTTAAATCACTTCTGTGAATTAAAGATCTCAATATACCTACATAAATCCGGTGGTACAGATGGTATCCCCGCCGTTATTCTGAAGAGGTGTTCTTCTACGCTGGCAAAACCACTGCGTAAACTCTTCCATCTTTCCTATTCTGCTGGGATTTTTCCGAGCAGATGGTAAACTGCATTTGTCCAGCCGGTCCCTAAAAAAGGCGAATCTTCCTCCCCTTCCAATTACCGTCCAATTGCACTAACGTCCCTTCTTTCCAAGGTCATGGAAACGTTGATAAACCGTCAACTTATGAAATATCTTGAAAAACGAAAGCTTTTTAATGACCGTCAGTACGGCTTTCGTAGCAAACGGTCCACTGGTGATTTGATGGCTTATCTCACCGAAAAGTGGAACCAATCTTTACATTGTTTTGGAGAAAGTAAGATTATTGCGCTTGATACTTCTAAAGAATTTGATAGAGCTTGGCATCAGGCTCTTTTATCGAAAATGCGTGCTTTTGGTATCGATGAGTCTCTTCTTCGTTGGATTAGAAACTGCCTTTCCGACCGTTCAATACAAGTTGTATTGGTAGCGTCAAGTCTGATACTCACTTCATAAATGCTGCTGTGCCCCAGGACTCCGTTTTATCTTCGACTCTCTTTCTCATTTCCATAAATGATCTCTTGTCTGAAACTTCTAATCCACTTAACTGTTTTGCTGAAAATTCGACCCTCAGCTTTTCATATTCGCTTCCAAATTCACGTCCCTGCTTTTCGGATCTGGAACTGGAACGGTTGCGTATGATAAGCTCATTGAAATCTGACCTTGACAGCATTGTTACATGGGGTCATAAGAACCGAGTAGAATTCAATGCTTCGAAAGCTCAATGCTGTCTCTTGTCGTTGAAGCTTAACATTCCCCTATTGCCATTATCCATGAATGGTACCTGCATCCAAGAAACCGAAAAGCTGTCAGTACTTGGTATATGTGTAAACGATGATCTTCGTTGGAATGACCCCATATTTGAAGTCGCCAAAAACGCTGCTAAATGCTTAGGCTTCTTGAGACGATGCAGGAAGTTCTTCACCCCTTCTGATCTGGCTACAATTTATAAGGCCTTCATCCGCCCCAAACTGGAGTATAGCTCCCATATCTGGCCAGGTGCTTCTCAAACATCTTTACACCTACTTAATAGGGTACAAAATAGAGCGTTGAGATTGATAGGTGATCGTTCAATCGTAGAATCGATTGATTCTCTTGAACATCGTCGAAACGTTACCTGTCTATCTCTTGCATTGATATTCAATTTGCATTCCTCCCCTGAAACAATTAAGCTGCAACACCCGCCTCGCTAGGAATGCTCATCAGTTTTACCTTGAGCCCAACTTCGGGAGTATAGTCAAGTATAGAGATTCTTATTTCAGTCGCAAAACCCGAATGTGGAATGCTTTACCTGGCTCTGTATTTCCCTTGCATTACGATTCACAGAAATTCAAAAGCAACGTGCATCGGTGTCTCCTACTAAAACCTCTCCTACTTTCCTAAATGCTCGCACTGTGTTTCATAACATTATAAAAGTAGTCTTAATCTCTTGATGTGCGCGTTAATTATAAAAAAAAAAAAACATTGTTTAATGGTTTCGGCCTTAAGGGAGAGGATTCGGGTTTATACTTTCGAAAATTGAGTTTTTCTGATTTTTCACATGACCGATTTATCTTAAACTTTGCATACAATGGACGGCCAGGTCCTTTTGGTATCCCCTTGGACATAAAGGGCCGAATAACTCGCAGGCGGTACCCTGCTGCAAGGGTATGAGAGCTGTTATTGGCTCGCCAGGAGGTCATCCGCCACCATCTCTACTCCAATACACTGTCCTAGTATTGAAAGACCCTGAAAGACCATTAAACCAAATATGCCGGAGTAGCTCATTCATCAATCGCGTTATAGCCATTAACGAGAAAGTCGGATTTGAAAAAACGTTACAGGGGTACCGTTTTTAGACTTTTCCCAAAAAAAATTTGGAGACTACCAAGAAATAATGCCTCACACGAAACTCATTAGAAACTGTTATAGTCGTTTTCTAGCAAAATTAGTTAAGGTTGTATGCCATGTATTGTATACCTTTATTTCAAGAACTATAGAGACTCAATTTCGAACAGATTTGTTCTTTTGGCTACCCCAGAAAGTATCTGGAAATTTTAACTGCAAAATTTTAATGAATATCCATCAAACGGTTCAGGCCTTTTAGTACCTATAATCACAGATAAGAAACTCGGTCAAATGATGCCACTACTCCACAAACCGCCTGAAACTGTTAATCTCTGCAGACACAATGGTTTTTCGCCAATAACGCACGGATATTCCCATATTTGTGAATTAACGTAGCCGCGGAGATGAAAACGCTCTTCGTTAGAAAAGATAATTTCTCGCCCAAATTTGTTTTCCAATTCAAGCTGCTCTCAGGCCCAAACTGCAGAGTGAATGGGTGTGTGTTTTCAATTATTTCGAGCTAAATCTGAGACCTTTGTCTGGAATATCCCACTATCTTCAAATCTTCAGCTGTTAAGATCGATGCAAAATTGATGTTCGTGGATTGAGTCTCTCACTTTCTGCTTCAGCAGCCACATTCTCTTTTGTCCGCAACTATCTGCGATCAGCATTCACATATACGATTCTCAATGTTGTACAATGCGCAAAAAAAGAGAGTGTAAGTTGACGACAACTGAGATAATAATTAACCAGCTGTTATAGCTGGAGTAGCAAAGCTTGATCGAATTAGAAGTACCAAAATCCTTTCACATCAAAAATACTTCGTAGCAAAAAGTACACCACGACTTCTAAATTTTTCTTTTGTTCTTTAGTTCATAAAAGTCTAGTATTTTTTATCATGGCAAAGTATTTTTTCTCGGTTTTTTTTATTTTATCTTAGGAGACTCTTTTGACATTTTTGGTGCGATACTACAAATGTAACAAATCTCAAACCCCCACCTTCTTCTACATGTATTCCATATGGACGAATCTATCAGCCCAATCTTTGACAAACATGGTATGAGCGATTATGCTAACGGTATCGTCATATTATGCTCATCTTGTTCTTACTATTTTTCTATTTATTGAAATCAGCATTACAGTTTTTTTTTTTTCATCATAATTGCAGATTTCTCAAAATATTTCTTATGGTAACACTGGGTATATGTATGGGGGAAGTTGGGGAGATATGTTTGCAAACACAGACAGATAAATTTCCTAATATCTATTTAGTATCCCATACGGTGAGGTTTCTATGGATTTTAAAATATTGTTGGCCAAGTGTTCCTTCCATATGCTGGTTGGGTCGTCAACTTATTTGTTTTGCCATGTTCTATAATAAGATCTTTTCGTGGGTGAGGTATGTGAATATCGAATATTCCTATCTTGCGGTAGGTGATGTTATATGAATTTAGCCATGATCACCATATCAAACTTTGGCTTTAGTGTTCAAGCTGGGTGGCCACTCGGTATTTAATTGAATTGTCTGATATTCATGGTTCGGTCAATGTGAGATGTTTATGTTTCCATGAATGTTTCCGTTTCATTTATTCAATATTTCAAAACCAATATAGTGATCATCTTCAAATTAGAACTTAACAATAAAATTTAATTTCACAAAAGAATTGTTATTGAAAAGAAAAATGAAAAATGATAAAAAATATAATAACATCCAACAAACAAATTTAATTTAAAAAAAAAGGAGTTTATGTTTTAAAGAAAATATCATAAGTTAGAAAAGAAGAAAAATTAGTAACATATCTATACATAAAAAGGAAAATTCAATTAATATTAAAAAGGTGCATTAATATTTTTGTCTTAGGGGCTGTATGTGAGATAGTGCTGTCTGCTGTGCAACTCGTTTAGAATTGAGTTCCATAAACAAATTACAGATAAATAAAAGGAGCGTTCACCAATGCTGCGCGAAAAACCAGGTGGAACAAGCTTCAATAATCTTTGCAATTGCAAAAAGTTGAGTGGTTGGGTTAGGAACATAGGGCATCTACGATGCATGACACTGTAGAGCTTCAAAAGCAGTCTATAATTGAGATACTTATCCAGACTCAGACCAAATACATCATTACGTAAATTTGAAACACCAATGTATCTAAGGATAGAATAGACATATCGGGCGCAATCATTAAGAGCAACATTGCGTTGATTTCTACAGATAGATACCTACTATCTGGACTCTAAAGATAGTTAAACAGACGAGTTGTATGTAAAGTAAGGCAGAATAAGAGATTTAACAAGCTGTTCTCTTAAGTTTGGTAGCAGAAGGTCAGAAGAAGTTCGCAGACAAAGCATCCAGAGTCAATTTTCTTGATGGTGTCAGAAGTTGCCTTGTATCAAGTTAAACTGCAGTTTATTGTAACCTAAGTTAGTAACATCTTTTTAACAAATGAAATGACTTCAATGTTCCAAGTAACCGAACGAAAGTCTTCCGGGTTAAGCTCATGTCTAGCACATAACATCGCAACGGATGGGTGTTAAATTATATTACTGCTTGACCTTTCGAAGATAAAGTCTAAGTCATCATTCCAGCAAAGCAGTCATCCATCGAACCAATTGGACGAAATATACAAAGGGCAAGATGAACTTGGCAATTGGAAATGATATCCGGAAGGTTATTTATGAACGAAGAGAATAACAGGAGACCCAAGACCGAGCCTTGAGGAATTCCAAGATTAGTGACAACTGACACAAGAACTTGAGGTTCCTATATTTCCAATTTCGTGCACTGAACGCTGTCCACTAAATAACTGTACATGAGTTTCAGAGAGGAGTTACAAAAATCAAAATTACTTTCTAGTTTTAAGAAAATGATGAAGTGATCAATACTTTCAAAAGCTTTAAAGAAGTCCAAGAGAACCCTAAACTACCTCAAGTCAGGTGAAAATCAAAATGGCTGCTGATTCATAACTATGTAGATTACGACTACCGGATTATCACACAGAAAGCAAACAATCATTTAGATAAAACTGTATCTGGTCGAGCATAATTGTTCCAAATAATTTACCCGGAAAGATGGGACACTAACAGGCCTAAATTCTGATGGTATGCATCGATCAAATTTTTTAGGAACTGGGATAGCGCATGAATTTTTACACCGGTCCGGAAACATCCCTCTATATAAACAAAATTAAAAAAAATTAAGTAAATAGGGTCTTCATAGCTTGAAAAGGGATAACCTTTATAAATTTCGGTGAGACATTATCAGGGCCGATCGCATTAGATTTAAAAGGTTTAAAACAAACTTTTACTCTCAGGGATATCGAAAACACTCTGCGAAATTTCTGAACTTGAGCATTTTACTTTTTTTTATCTTCTCTTGTGCCTAGTAGTTTGTGGTTGTTCGAAAGCTCACGAGCATGAAGGTTTTAACTTGCCTAGTAAAATGTTCGTTTTGAAAACCTATTTGTGGTACCTATTAACCCTGTTTCGGGAGGATATATAAAATCTTTTTTTTGTACTCTTTCTCTAATAAGTATTATAATATCATTCGCAAGGCACTGACACTTATTGTTCTTGACTTGCTTTGTTACATTTGGAACATATATATCCCACAAGCTCAATATCGTATTATTAAAAAGAGTAACTTTATCATTAGTAAATGCTAATTGTGCTGACTATAGATACTCTTTTACCTCTTATCATCATAAAAAGAGGTAAATATTTTCGAAGGTTCTCTAAACAACGTCTTTTTTGCTCACAACGTCACTTGGAAGTACTGACAAGTAAACGATTTGAGCGATGTTGAAATAAAGAAAAGTCTAGTTAACCTTCGGGACCGAATTTATTTAAGGGACCTTCAATTTTATACCGATTCCAAACAGCTGAGTTTGAAAGTGCTTTTCATGGCTGTATAGTTAATTATTCTCTCCGGAGGGCTAGACAATTAAGTGCAAATAGCAGTTGAAAAAAAATTGATTTTTTTTTAATACGATCTCCTTGATCTCTCGCGTAACAGAAAGGCATGCTAACCATTTCGACAAAAGCACGGGAATAATTTCACTCGCTGCTGCCTTTTTTCATCGGAATTGTCCTTGGTTTGCATCCAAATATATCAGCATCTGCGTTCCTCACAAATATCCAAAGCTACACCTTTGGCATTTTTAGGAGTCAAATGATTAGGAAAGGCGCAGCATAATGGAAACCAATCCTCAATTTCAAACAGCACAAGACCTTGATACTAGTGCAGTGGAGGCCAAATTTACGAATGGTTCCAAATTGTTCTGCCAAAGTTCTGATATCAGAACAAATCTGATGTCTCCCATTTTTTCCCCCAACACTTATATGGTATCTCGTCTGACTAAGCACTTTTGCTTTGTTCAAAACAGAATCGATCTACTGTCGTCGTCAACAAGACGAAGTCCTTGATATCTATGAACTTTAGCCAAGATTATAACTACAGGATTTTTTGAAGATGATAACCTTCTTATTCCAATTGTTTTGTCGTATCGGTGCAAATATTTCTTACATCTTCCGATACAAACCATCCGTGCTCTTTGCTTAGACCAGTTCCTATTTAAAAATAAAAATCCAACATAAAGCTAATAAGCTTAAAGCTTTTTTTAATCCTGATGAGTTGAGAAAATATACAATAGAAAGTCCCTCGCATACAGTTGGCAGTTGGGGGAATAATCTAAACTGTAATCCACTTTGGCTTCAAAATACTTCATCCTCTGGAAGCAAGGACTTTTTTCGAGGACAATGTTGTTTTTAAAAATTCCTCAAAGGCTAAACTTTATCTCTTCGCATTGACCTCAATACAGAGTTCAGATGCCTGTGTAGTGTGAATGTACATGTACATACTTTTTGACCTGGAGCCCACGGGCAACTTATTTAAGCAACTTGTTACTTGCAACAATCAAACACATTGCTAATGAAAATCTTGACATATGAGGAACCATTTTATTTGCATCTTCGCCAACCGTTAAAAAAAATACTTTGAAAACTAAAAAACAACTTGACCCCTACCTAGAACTTAAAAGCGTAAATCAAAATAAATTTTATTCTCAAATGACATGCCTCATCATCAAAATGATCGATACAAACCTTTATGAGCATGACCCACGTTTCTACATTCATGGCTATGAACGTCTCACTAGTGGCATCCCCAAAACCATTTGCAGCATCACACTAAAACCGCTTGTACGGCCACGACCCTCAAAGCAATAGCGACGCGCCACAACGGTTGACTTCTATGTGGGAGATGATGTGCGTCCCGCGCTTTGTCATATATGATGATCCTCATATACCGATCGACTGCAGGCAACTATTAAAGTCAATTTAGTGGTTACTCAATGTAAACCAGCAGCAGGCTTTGCCTCCTCAACGCTGTGTGTGAGCCTCATTGGCGCGGCTGCGCCGGCGGCGGCATCGCCATTCAACAGAGCAAACAGTCATGTTTCAGTTATTATTAATTTCAGCTCGCTCCTCCCCTGTCCCATCTAACGATGTCATCGTCCCGTCCCGTCCGCCTAAAGTTTCAATCCCATAAGGTAACTCTGCGACAGCAAGACGAGAGATCTTAACTTGAATGGATTGTTTGTCATGTCTTCGCCATTGTCGAGAGTCGCATGCGTGTATCTTCGGGTTAAACTAAAGAAAAATTACAAAAAAGACATTAATAAAGAAGAATTGAAATTTTTGTTGAAGATAACTCTGCGGGTGGCTAACTGCCTGCCAGTCACACCGGGGTCAGAAGCTATAGTTGTTGCATCCTAAATGGAAGTCAAACGACAGTTTGAGTCGCGTTCCTCCAGATTTCCCCTTTACGAGCTTCTATGCGACTCTGCTTCAGTCTTTTTTGGTTTTAGCGCAACGATAAGTTGATGATTAATTTTGATTTTCGATAGTGACTGCGGCGAGTGATGGACCCAATCAGGGCTTGCGATGTCATTTAAATTAGTTTATTATTCAGACATTTGGCGGCGGCGACTTTTGATTGTTGTTGTGCTTGGCTATCATATATACTTACATATGTACGTATCAAGATTATCCTATAAGAACCCTCAACTTCAATAAGTCGAATCCATCAAAATTTCCCAGAAAATAGAGCACAGATCGCGTTGATCCGGTTAATTGTTTCTGAATATCATCTCAGGATGAATGTAGGTAAGTCAAATCTACCAATAACCTCAATACTTAATACTGACGACTTGGAGACACCAATGCTCTAACAATTTATTGCCAAGATCAATTAAAGTGTCTTAAGGCTTAAATCGCCCGTATGATTGTTTACGTGTCAGTTGTCTTCATCGTGAGTGGTTTTTATTTGATTACAACTCCCTTTTTCCAAAGAATTAGAGACAATAACTTTCCACGCTTCATCGTGATCACTATCTGCGATCAAGCTCACGATCAATGATACTACACTTTCGAGACACAAACATATCTGAGCCATTCAAACGTGTATATAGACTAAACACGTGAGCAGCTCCTTTTTTTGCCAATAATTGTGTGCATATACAGCACATAACCAAAGCCACCACATTGGCCTCGAGTCACAACACTTGGCTAGCGATTCAGTCTTTTCATATAGATGCGCGATCCATGACCATGGAACTCACTCGCCATAGCCTTCATTGATGTCTAAGAGACAAATAGATCCTTGGATGAAAAAATGAAGCAATCAAGAAGAAATCCGCTCCGGCATACCTCTTCACTCTTGAAAAGACCTAACTGCGGCATGCGCAACCAAAAGAGTAAATATACATACCATGGCTAGATATGGATCCTGGATTAATGTACCACCATCTTCTTGGCACTTTTATTCAAGTGAAGTTGCCCCTTCTTGATTTACCTAATACAGCTTGCGACAAAGCAGCAGTGCTCTGCCGTACCTATATGTGCGATTGTGCTATACTTGGCTTACCAGAGGCCGCCGAGGTGCGCTTGCACGTCTTATGGCTGCACGTTTTATACCATCCCAATGAGTGGGTATACCATACTCCATACCCCATACGTTCGCTCGGTCGGTCGGTAGTTGGCATATGGATCTCTTGCCACGATCCATGATCGGTGGTTCGTTTGGTCATTTATCTCGCACACGCTTCAACAATACCTCCACCGTGTACCTCTTTCCTTTTATAGGATGTAGACCTGGGCAAGTCGTGAGACTCCTGTCTGCTGTCTCAGACCGTGCGGTGAGTTGAGGCCTTTACCTTCATCGCCGTCATCATTGGAGTGCGATCATCATTGTTCTGATCGTTGCAATTCATTCGCGGTCATCGCTGGTAGTTTCGTGACTAAGATGGTGCGGTGGTGGTGCTGGTGGTATAGCATTCAAGGTCTATTTTAGGTTCTCCTTAAAGTCTGATATAGAAGCCACATTTTACTTTATGCGATGACGACCACGATCGACGTCCGGACGGACTTTAAATGGATCTATACATCATCATCATCATCAGCGACAGTGAACAGCAGCATCACCGACGAGCAGAGTAGGTATAGGTCCGCACCATGCTTCGTGTGCCTGTCGCGCTTATATCTATCTCTTCGAGTAGAACGATCGTGGGCAAAAAGTCTGGCATCCGACTCTCTATATCGTGCTCCCTAATACGATCTTCAGCAATTTTCATCTTCTCCCTCTTCGTTTTGTTGGTTTCTTTTCATTCCAGAAGTCATATAAAGGCCGTGAGAACGACTTGCGATTGGAAGTTCCCAAGGCTCGTGCGAGGTAGCGTGGCTTTATTTTGTTGTTTTTCTTCCTTCGTTTTTGGATTTTGGATTTATTAATTTGCTTCTTCTCAAAAACACTGCTTTGATCGATTAAGTCCGAACAAAGCAGCTTTTTGTTGAGGGCAACCTCTTAGAATCGGGATGCGTCTACTCAACCCTGGATTTACACTAGGTGCTCTCGGTGCTTTGGCACAGGGCGGCAAATTCTATGGGGGCGGCAAAATTTGAAACGAAAGTCAAAGATTCTTTCAGTCATAAAAGAATTTTTCGGGACAAAGGTGCTATATACGCCTGAAACGCATCACATTATCACTGTAAATTTCCGGAATTCCGATTATCTTATTATTATTAATTTGGAGTTAATTATCTACATCTTCCCGATTAAAATTAAAATCACGCTCCTTAGCATACGAAGAATAAAACTCCCTGATACACTCGTCGTCAACGAAACTCGTCTTCAAGTATCCTTGCCGCACGGGCGGCAGCTGTTTTTTCGTGGTAGTAGCGACGAGTGTATATATTTATGTTTTTGCCTACTACCGCCAACAATGTTTTTATACCAAGTGATTCAGCTGTCCATTTTTTTCTCTCTCTCATTTGACGGTGACACTATTGTGAAAAGCTCTATACTCTATACACTCTGGCAATATTTCTGTTGCCCATCGTCTGTCAGCTGCTGTGATTCGATTTCCGATCAACTCAAGTTAATATTATTAATATTATCAAAACAAAACAATTTAATATTTATCTTTTTGTTCAAGTTGATGATATATATTCAGTAGACTATGAGTGATGGGCGGAAAAGGTTAAGCGGCGCTGCTTATAAAAAGCGCGCTTCAAATAAGGCCAGCAAGGAAGAGGAGATTTTGTGCGAAACTCCAAAACTGGAAAGTTTTTTTTATTGAAAAGAAAGAAGGCGAAAAGCGTATTAATGACGGCAATTGTTTCTCATGGTTTCTCATGTTCATTAAAAACACTGGACATAAAGCAGAAGATTTGTTGATGGCTGTAATATCTGTTCTTGAATGCTTCGACCTTGATATTCAAAATTGTCGAAGTCAGTCGTACGATAACGCGAACAATGTGTCAGGCATTTATTTAGGTTTACAGGCAAGAGTCAAAGAAATCAACGATCTTGCAGAGCATGCTCCTTGTGCTGGTCATTCAATGAATTTGGTCGGGATTCACGCAGTCGAGAGTACCCCCGAAGCAGCATCTTATTACAACACAGTCCAAGCATTGTACAACTTTTTTTACTGCATCTACACATCGCTGGGAAATTCTACAAACTCATGTAGGAAAGAAGATTGCTTTGAAATCATTGTCAGCAACAAGATGGTCAGCTCGTCACGAGCAGTTAAAGTGCTCAACAAGTTCTATGGTGAGATAATTGAAACTCTAATAACCATTGAAGAAGATATTACTGAGAACGCGATCACGAGGCAAGAAGCAAAAGGACTTCGCATTCAACTTGAACGACTGGAAACAACATTCATGCAGATTCTTTGGCATTTTTTACTTTCAAGGTTTGATGCTGTCAGCCAAAGGTTGCAAAAGGTTGATATCAGCATAACTGATGTGATTGATGACTATCGTGGACTGATCAAAGTAGTAGCTGATGCACGAATGGAATTCGAAGTTTATGAACAGAAAGCGTTAGAAATCTCAGAGAGTCAAGAGTACCAGACAAGTGTTTCTAGAAGAAGAAGGAGAAAGTTGCAGGCTGTTGAATTACGAGATGAAGATGTTCAATTGTCAGGAAGGGATAATTTTCGAGTCAACACTTTCAACGTAATTCTTGACAATTTTGATTCTGAATTGCGAAGAAGATGCCAAGCATGTAAAGAAATTCATGGAAAGTTTTCAGTTATCACTGAATTTGGAGATTTGAATTCCTGCGAAATTCGTAAGAAGTCGGAACATCTAAGGACAATTTATACCTCGGACCTCAAACATTCATTGGATGACGAATTGGTGCACTTCCACGCGTATTGCTCCGAGAAAAAATTAGAACGTGATTCACCATCCAAGCTATTAAAATTCTTGAAAACAAACGACTTATATACCGAGTTCCCAAACGTTGAAATAGCATATCGTATATTTATGACATTAGCAGTGACGAATTGCAGTGCAGAACGTTCATTTTCATGTTTGAAAAGAGTCAAAAACTATTTTCGTTCAACTATGACGGGCAGTCGGCTAAATAATCTAGCAATTCTGTGCATCGAGTCGGATTTGCTTGAACGCTTGAATTGTGAAGAACTAATAGATCAGTTCGCGGTAAAGAAAGTAAGGCGTGTTTGCATTTGAAAACGAAAACGATTATAAACATCCGTAATTATCTTGTATGTCAACTTTGAGTTTTATTTTCTTATGAAAAAGCTTTATGTGATTATTCTTTTACCATGTAACAATAAATGAATTCAAACCTTACATTTTCCATTCATTTCATTTGTTAATTATATAGTTAACGATCTCACTAACATTTCAATTATTAATAAATCAATAATAGAGGCGGCATTTTTTAAGGTGCACAGGGCGGCATTTTAATGAAATCCGGCCCTGCGTCTACTTTCGCCCCAATAACTGTTTAACCATTTCCATGGAAATAGATTCTAATGCATGCTTTTGATTCTCCTCACTCCTCTGGCAGAGCAAAACACAAAACTGTCATTGCCGCACCGCACTGCACTGGCCGCCACAACAGACGCGACGCGACGCCCGCTCTATGGGGTAATACAATACTATCATATCATGTGATCTTACACATGAGCGCGTGCAAGTGAAATAAAATTAATTCCGAAATGCGCGAACGTAGAAGCTGAAGCACATCTACGACCTCACGTTCAGTCAGGGTCGTCCTAACATAAGAATTAAACATGCATACGCGCAGGGCTATTTTTATATGTAAAAAAAGGAAGATGCGATGTGCAGTGTGTTACTAAACATGGCTTCAAAGTGCATGGAATGGATGTATCAATACACGTGTTTCATATGTGTGGGATTTTGTCTATTGGAAAGAGGATTCGTTTTTTTTTAGTTTTGTTTTGTTTTTTCCACTTGCAGGGAATTTCATGGTTTATTCGTCATGTTGTATGTATGTAGCTTGTAGCATCGTGAGAAGCAAAAGTTCCCCCGCTTGGTTTGATAGAGAAAAAAAAAATAAAAATAAGAACAACATTATTGAAAAGTGTGCACACGCGAACGGGGTAGCATCACACAGTGGGTTCGTTCTGAGGTTGGATATTGGTTTGTCACACAAGAGGCTTTGCTTGCTTTGTACATCGTAGGATATTGCCTGAATGTCAAATTGAGTGTTTTTTGAGCCGTAGGTTTGCCATAGGTTTCCCCCAACTCGCCCTAGCTTTTTGCTGTGGCGATTTGAGGGCTGTCAAATGGCATGTATTTTTTTTTAATGGCAGGTGTGTGTGGTGATTTGTGGTCTAGTGTTTTTTGAGGACTGGAAAACAAAGGTTTTTTTAACAACTTAAAGGATTGTCAAGAAAACCTGGGTCAACCCGGGGGAAAGTTCAACGAACGGACCATTTGTTTTGTTTTCTTATGTGTGTGTTCATCTCCGTTAATTAGTCTGCAGAAGTGATCTTTCCAGTTCCGCAGTAGCAACTGCGACTCTACTACTATGTTTCCCTGCTGGTCTTTACTGGCTTGAGTTCGTGGTTTGCCACACTGGCAGGATCTTTCTACCTTTTCTTTCTCGTTGCTGTCATGGCACCTCTCGATTTTCCCAAACGACCGCTCCTCATGCTGCTTCTTTTTCTTTTTGAGAATTCGGTGTTCTTCTCATCTTTTCACTTTTTGTAAATCTCGTTTTACTGACGTTTACGTTTCGTAAGCAGGCCTTGCGCTTTTGCATCAGCATTTGTCGTGCTTTTTGTTTGGCTGCATTTGCCTGCTGCATTCTTCATCAAACCATGGGTTTCGTTTTGGGGGCAGAGTGAAACCCAGAACCTCAGAGGCAGCGGCTCTGATGACTTCTTGGCATTGCTGCCACTGGTCTTCAATGCTTAATGCTGACGGCATGGGATCAAGGATAATTGAAAGGATACACGATTGGAAAAGGCATTGTCAATCTCTTGCGATTGTAGCTTTCCGACGTCATATCGCTTCACAGCGTTAGTTCGTGCGAGTCGTGAACAAGATATCCTCTAAATCTAACTTACTTACTTACTAAATCTAACTAACATGGTCAATTTGGTTGACGGTCGATTGATCTGGGGATCGCCATGGACCTTTATGAACTTTGAAGTTGGAGAAGCGTGTACTACTTACAACAAGATTTATCCCCGCAGCAAAATCGATTAGCCTTAGTCAGTTTTCGGAGGTTTTGACATGGAGGATATGCCTCCCGATTGTATTTCCAAACAATGTCCTCCTTCCCTAGGTTTTGCGTTAAAATCGCAACAATTTTCACGACGTGTCTAGGCTTATATGTTGCCGTCATCTGACACGTATTAAATTGTGCCTAAATTGTGTACAATAAGAAGCAATTAAACCCACCAAAGATTACAAACGACATGATGTGGTTGTTGAGGAAAGCCAAATGTGGCATAAAGGCCAGCAAGTGTGATGGGATGTCACTGAAAATGTTCGGATGACAACTTTTCGGCTTCGAGCGATCTCTCTCCCGTTTGTCACTCTAAGTTGGTTGAAGTCTTAATCCACTTGATTTCGCCTTTTAAAACGAAGTCTTCATGTTCCGTCACTTCCCTGCTTTCGAAAGCCCTTCGAACCGAAGAGTTCATGTTCAGCCGCTGTACATGTCCTAGCCATCGTATTTTACACTTCTAACTTTGCTCATGTCGGGGAGCAGCATACATCTGATATAGTTCGGTGTTGAATCTTCTTCTCCACACATTGTCAACCAAAAATCTCTCGTAGCACTTTTTTTAACGGCCAAGAGCTTCTTCGTCGACTTTAGATATGGTCAATGCAGCAGAACTGGGTTAATGAGGTCTTACCATGGTTTTTAAAATCAGGGTTTTATCTCTCAATTGCCTTCTTAAATTATTAATTTTAATTATTGAATATTAATTTCTTATTTTTTAGGAATAGATTTACGCTCTTATGGAATAGTTCTACATCTGTTCTCTGCACAATGATGTCATTCATTGATCTAAAGCGGATACTAGGTAGACGAAATCCTGTACAACCTTCAAGTTATGTCTGCCTTTTCTTCAGGTTGTTTGACCCAAGTTTCCTATACAACCCTATGAGTTATCAAAAAAAAGGAGTTTTCATTCCTCAAAAATCGCAAAACAACAAAATTACCATTCATCCATGTCATTTAAAAAAAATACATTTAAAAGCCCTGTTCATTACCTGAACTCGCCCCAACAAAAATCTAGTGCTACTCCAGGAAGAGTAAAGGGCAAACCCTCAGTGTGGCATCCAGGTCGAGTTTTGGTTTTTCAAAAAATGCTTTGTGGCGATCGCAGGGCAACCCCAGGGCTCCTAGGAACAAGCCTACTGCCTGTCGCAATGACCGTTTATCGCCTTGTCGAGAGCCATTTTTCGTGTCAAAGGGCTCGTTTGTTCTATACCAACCCTGACAGAGCGGACTGCGTGAATTCTTCAAATTGATCCTGTATAGTCATGCCGTTTTTGCAGGTATGTCAAAGATAAACACAAACTGTTCACTGTCGTATTCGGCCTTGAAATCGATAAAAAGATTAATATCGCAAAGATTATTTAAAGTCTGGTTTGTAAAAACTCCTTCTGATTTTTTTTCCCAAACTTTCACTATATGGTCCTAAATATTTTTTGAAATCTGAATTTACTCTGAGCTCGCTCTGCGCTCCCAAGCAGTTTCTTTTTTTAGGGAACTGAGCTGCCGATAAGGTAAGAGTATTTCTATTTCGTTTCAGTTACATCTGAACTTTTTCTTTCGGGACACTCTAAATGCTCGAAACATTTACATATAAGACCCTGTCAACTGAGACTGAATGCAGTTAAATTATCATGCTCAGTTTAGTACGCTATAGCCCTGTAGTTCTGTTCAGTCGCAGTTTATTGCCTTACACGGAACGAAGCGAGTTCAAGGCTAATATACAAATCAAAAAGAACGCGGAATTCGACTTAAGTAAAACTGATGAGTCTTTTAGTATAGTCTATATAAATTTATAGAGATTTTTCAAAAAGAAGTGTTTTAATGGTTACAAATTTATAATTTCATTTATTAAAAAAAAAACGACCAATCTCCGGCTAAAGGAAGATGGAAGTAATTGGTAACTTGAATCCCAGTAAATGATCAATTGTTGGACTTTTCAGTGCTTCAAAATGGTCCTTTCTTTTAATCATCATTTTAAATAACTCATCGGACATAGCCATTCAAAACAGTAAAATTGGACCGGGACATATTTCTTCATCTAAAGCCAATTGCACTACCCGCATTAGAACATCATTAAGACGTCACTCGTATAGTAGACGCATTCACTCTGGACCAACTGAAGACCTTGAAAGCACAGTATTATATCTTAAAATAAGTATCCTGATAAGTGGGCAATTTACCACGACACCTCTTGGTCGCTTTTGTATAATGAACCAGACACCACACTGAGGTGATTGAAGAAGGCCTCTTGTATATAACAGCTACCATTCATAGTTAGCAATTATGGTGCGCATGTTCTTTGAAATTCATGATTAAAGTGCAAAAAACAACAAAGACCCTGAGGGTTTCGGATGCCAATGCAATCTCAAGTAATTTTTCTTGCTGGCGCAATCACAACAGCAACAACAACAAAAAAAAATGTCTTCTTTTTAGCACCTTGTCGAAATGCAGGTCCAATTGCGTCAAGAGTCCTTTCGGAAGCTAATCTTGAGGCAAACAAGAGTGTAAATTGCAATTCAAACCAGAGTGCGAATTCATGTATGGGCAATATTTATGAATTTGAAGTGATTTACGTAAGTGTTATGATGGTCGTTGTACAGGATACAGGATACAGTGTTTGTCCACTAAATTGTGCGATTATGTTCAATTTTGGAGCCCTGTGTTCGAACTTAATGATGCAACAGGGGTGTATGTATATAGGCTGTTTTGTTGGTACGATGTTGTTGAGGTTGTCCAAGAGACTGGCGATGGTGCGTGGTACGTGTTAACATTATTTGTTGTTATCTCCTTTTTTAATAATGTAACGACATGGTTACGAAATGTTTATTAGCAATGCGGTAGTTTCTTAAAACTGTGCTATCTCGAGACACTGTCTTAATTGTTACTTTCTTGGGATGGCACGAGCGTTGTATGGTTATAATGTTGATACAAGAAGTTGGCCTGTGATTCGAACGTGCAGAAGAGCTTCGAGAAACGAGGTGATTCTTAATGAGCTTAGTGTGGCCCAGTTAATGGAACATGGTCTTCCAAATGTCTTAAGGCTCTGAGGTGTGCTTTTCTGCAAGGTTTTGGTGTGCTTAAGTTATGGTAATGTAAGATTTAAAATAAAAATAACTAAATTGGGTGGCGCAGCACAGCGAGTAGACCGGCGTTTCTCACAACCATACCTTGTGAGGGAATAAAAGGGACCTATAGTTTTTTGCAATAAACTATACTATCTGAGAAGTAGCAAATTGCTTGTAAAAAATAATCTGTGGTTGGGAGCACTTGAGAAGCAATTTTCTTGCTCATTGTAGTGTGGCTACAATTTTGATAGCCGTTATAAGAAAAATTTACAACTTAACTATAAAAGGCATCTTAGGGATCTTGCATGGCGCATTTCGAAATGCCTTAATTATTTTCATTTGTAATTCCATTCCATTTTTAAATACTGATTGAAAAATGTTTATCTACCGAAGGCTGCAGTAGCGTCGGAGTGCAGTATTATTGAGTCTTTTCGATCGTTCGTTGACTTCACTATGTAACTATCGTATGAAGACTGTCGTGACATGAGCACCCAATTCTCCTACTATACTCTACTTAACTTCAAAATTCTTAAAAAAAAATCACGGAAGCTGCACAAAAGAATTGGAGAACATTTGCAACCAACCGAACTTCAAGTATAAAGCACGATGAGGAAATGGGGATGTCTTGGAAGCTGGAAAAGCATAGGTACTGGGCCAGACGATATAAGTTTGGGTAAAAGATTTAGGATATCCACCTTATATGGCTCACGATTCTCATTTCAAAGCTGAAAGAAAGTTATATGCTTCCTTAATCTTCCAATGGATAGCAATTTCTTCTAATACCTGAAGAAAAGGGAGATTCGCAAAACTGAATTAATTACCTTTCGCGCAATATCTGGACTTTAAAAAATCCTTCTCAACCAGTTTCCCCAATAGACAGGATTGGGAGAATGAAATACCTCATACGAACGAGACGTCTATATCAATTAATACCGACGGCTCGAAAATGGAAGTTGGAACATGTGTAGGTTTCTTTTCAGAAAGCCTGAACCCAGCCAGTTCATTCAGACTTCCAAATCACAGCAGAAAGGAGAAAGTCCAAGGTGTGCGTGGCTGGCTGCTGGTTTCTACCTTGACTACTGGCTGGTTGCGTACATTGAGATTGCCAGGCCTCTAGTATTGGGGTACTCATCTGGAAGTAACCTTCGGGTTGCGAGGCTTCACCAGAAGTTGAGCTCTGGTACCACGGGAGATAGGCCCTCCTGGACAACGTTCTGCGCTTGAGGTGCGGGGCGTTGTCTTGGACTATCTATGAGGCAGGCCCTCTTTGTGGGAGTATCGTGGTCGCTGTGATTATCCAAATGCGGAAACGTTTGGCATTCTTCATTGAATGTAAGCGGTGTAGATCAGCCTCGCTCTTTGGCATTGAAGGTGGACTTGACTCAACAAGTTCACTATTGCTACTGGGCAACCAGGGTGGTGGTTGACACTTGACACTCAATTTAACTTCGTTATGTTGAGTAGGCTCGCCGTGAAATTAAGACTTAATTGTCAGGTGTTCACGTAAAACAAGACTTCATCTGTCCCGAAGAGCAAATGGTTCTTGGCACACAGCAAACCGTTTAGACATTGCTGGGTTCCCGGTCACAGTGATATATCGGGAAACGAAAAAGCGGATGAACTAGCGAGAAAAGGATCATCACTTGACCCTTGATCAATCAATCAGGGTCACACCCTGTGAATTTAAGCAGATCATTGGTTACAAAATTATACCAAAATTCATTGAAAGATGGGAATGCCTAGACTCCTGTGTTACTTCCAGGAAACAATGGATAAGAACAGATCTGAAAAGCTACTATCATTGAATAGACCTTCATTACGATCGCTCATCAGTAACATAACTGGACATAACCTACTATGTTACTTGTGCAGATGCAATGACGAAGATGAACATGAGGATACCATTCACATCCTTTGTCACTGCCCAGCAATTTGCCACATCAGGAAAGAATTTCTAGGCAATTACCGCTTTTTTTTGTAGTACCCGTGGTGTGATGGATAGCATGTCCGCCAGTTTATCCAGAGGTTCGAGTTCGAATCCCAACAGAGACAAAAATGTTTTTTCCACGGGTATCGCCTTTCGCGAGGAATTGGCAAGTCCTCTGTTAGTATAAATTGCCATGAAAAGCGCTTTCTCGATTAGCCGTTCGGAACCGGCAGAAAATTGTAGGCCCCTTCCATTCCCTCACAAGGCATGGTTGTGGGAAATGCGCTAGGCCCAGAGGCTCCTCGCTCTGTTGCGCCACCCTATTTATTTTTTTTTTTTTTACTTTTTCAATGAACTAGAAGAATTAGCACACACTACAAACAGCCCGTTGAACTTTATTAAGGCCACGAAATGGTTAAAAACTGACCAAACATAAACTCATAGGCTTCTAGGACGTTACAATACTCCAGGGTATCACAATGGATCTACTTTGATCTAAGTGTAGCGGAAATAAGATCAACCGTCAGCCCATTCTACCTAACCTTTCGCTCAAGCTTATGTTCCACACACTTTCAAAACCGTTGAGTGGGTATTGAGTAGACAACTGCGAAAAGTAACCAGACCGTCTGACGACCAACGAAGGATCGTCGCGGGTAAGTCAACAATCCAAAAAAAATAGTTGTTGTTTTTAGATTTTGGTAGCTCTAGTTTTAAATGGTTAACGAGCGTTTCGTGTTTTTTTTTTTTTTATTTCACTGTCAAAATTCTTCAGTTTGGTCTGCAATCTAACCATGAATTGTTTTACAAACGGACAACGCTTTTTGCGGAAGGATTATGGTGCGAAGCCTTTCAAAATACAGCTGGCGCAAAAATTTAAGTTTAAGTCCCCACCACAACGTCGAATTTTTGGAAAAGTTGATCGATGACCCACTTTTTTATGGGAAAATTTTTTTCCGGCGATGGAGCTCCTAACTGGTTGAATGGAAACGTGAGAAAGCAAAACTGTCCTTGGAGTGAAGAGAAGGCAGAATCTTTGCAAGAGCTACCAATGCATCCTGAAAAAGTGACTGTTTGGTGCGGATTATGGGCTGGCGGAGTCATTGGGACGTATTTCTTCATAGAAGATGCGAATCGCAAGGTTACGGTGAATGGTGAGTGCTACCTGCGATGATAACAAACTTTTTTGCACAAAAAGGGAAGAGCTTTTGAATGACACGTGCTTTCAACAAAACAGTGCAATATGTCACACATCAAGCTTAACAATGGTCCAATTGAGGGGCGAGTTCGATAAACACTCTATTACACGTTTGGACCCCGTCAATTAACCATCTAGATCGTTCAATTTAACACCTCTAGACTATCTAGACCATTTTTTGTGAGCCTATGTTAAGTGTTATATCTATAGCCACGAGTGACGCACTGGAAGCCAACATTGAAGCATTTGTTCGCGAGATACCAGCCGAAATGCTAGAAAGATTATATCATTTGAAAAAAAGTACAAAAATCCCTGTAAGCATTCACTCCACGAACACCGTATTGCAGGCAACGGAACACTACCAGCTCAGTTGGTATTGTCATGCTTGAAGGAGAGATGCGGAGAACCCAATAAAGACAAGAATAAAGTTAACGAAGCTCCGAAACGACAGCAAACAGGAAGGAAGAGAAATAGGGAAAAAATGCAAAAAGTTGCCCTCAGTCATGAAATAGTTCAAAACCAGGATTCCTCTGAACGTTTTTTAGAAGTACACCGGCAATTTGAGCTTAAGTGTAAAGCTGACAAGTGGTTCCGCAACGTTTTAGGCGACTATGGTCAAAATTGTGGGCAGCACTTAAGAAACTTCATTAAAATCCTGAAAAAGCTACCTAACTTTTTAAGACAATAGTAAAACTGCTTAAATGAAACAATTCCTTGACGATACAATCGACGATGCTATGGACGATTACCGTCTAAAAAGCTATGGAAATTAGTTCCGAAGAAAACTTTTTCAGCATAAGGTCAATCAGGGCGGGCGTGGTGGTAAGGCTGCTACCTGCTTCACTGGTAGTATAACGGTCTGAGTGCTCCAGATTTAAAGAAAGGATAAAAGGTATACCTAAAGTTGAGACAGAAAGTGAAGGCAATTTAAATGGTTTGACAAATTTTGGTGACATGAGCATCTAATTGCAACAATTTTGCGAAGCAATTTTCTTCCAGTTATCATATATGTATCTGGTGTATTCAGAAAAAAGACGAACTTCCAAAGTTGTAAAGCAAAAACTCCTCGGCAATTACTTCAAGCCATAATTGTTGAACACAGCGGTACGTAGGTACGGCAGTCTAATAGGACCTGCACGCACGCAAGAAAAATGTCACCGCGACATAAGTATCACGACCACGAAACGAGCCTCTGGGATGTTTTTTTTTTTTTTATTTCTTATACAAGACCATATAAAAGTTGCTTGTTCCGAAACAACCAACCTCAATTAAGCACCAACTGGAATTTAAGTCATTTGATGCCGTACAAAATCGGTTCGTTTATTGTTGTCTTTTGATGCGGGCGCGCAAGACACATCGTTTTGCGAACGTCTGACACAGATTCTGTAGCGGCAAGGCGACATATTAAATGCTCTTGAGAACGGTGTGTTTTTGGGAGGACATTACAGATTTTATATGTGTCTGCCTCCGATGCAAGGGAGTTATCGGATTGAAACAATTTCATTCGCAGCCGGCCAAGAGCTCTCTTCAATGGCAACGAGTAGTGACATTCACTTGAAAGACAAAGGCTGTTACAGCAATCACTGTCGCAAGACATAAACAGCAAGCCTTTCTGCCGGGTGCTCCTCACGTTGTCATGGAATTCAATAAATGAGGTAATTAGTTGAATTACCCAGAGTGACCCTCAGATTGGGACTCTGGGAGCCATACCGACCGAGGAATCATTTTTTTTTTTAGCTCAAGTTTTCTTGGAAGTTGGTATTTCTTCTTGTTACTTTTACAATAAACATTTATGGTCTTGATTTACCGCTGCTAATTAGACGTCATCAGATCAGATATAGGGCTCTGAAGGTCCTTTGGCATGGTGCTAAAATACATGCCATGTCAAAGGTCTAAAGATATTTCCTTTAAATATTTTTTAAGAGCTAGTGCAGTATGTCTGTCTCAGAGGGCTCAAGGCAGTTTTAAAGTTAACGATGAGTATATGAGGAATATGGGGTTCATAATTATACAAAAGGTAGGCACTAGGCAAATACCTAATCTGCCGCTTCCGTTTCAATCTTCGCAACGAAGTTACGTTTGCAATTGTAAATTTCAGGAGCAGCTCATTCAAGAGCTTGGGCTTTTTGACTGCTGGTGTCCACTGTTTATTGGTGCCCATGGTTAGCATGTCTACGTGTTACGCTGGAGGTTCGTGGCTCGAATTCCAACAGAAACCAAAAATGTTTTCCACGAGTTTCACATTTTGCTAGAAATTGGTTTCCACGAGAAGGCATGGTAATCAATTGAAACATTAGTTGGCCACCAAGTTAACACCAAAACCTGCTAAGGTGGCCAGTGCAGTTCGGGCTGAGCTTTGGCATAAACCAACATCATTCGCCAACAATTTCGATTTCCAGTTACCTCTCTCCAGTTTTGCGCTCTAAGGGCCGGTTTGTTCAAAGTGGGTTAAGGGCCGGTTTGTTCAGAGCGGGTTAAATAAGCAATTTGGTAATCAAGGATTCTTCTTAACCCATGATTAAGAATCTGTGATCAACAAAGAATGTTTGTTCACCTTTTTCATAGCTTGGTTAGCAAATCATGGGTTATTCAAAAATCGTTCCATTTTCCAGTTTATATTTCAAAACTTAATCAAGGAAATTATTGTTTTTTTCGATTGTCAAAATTATTGAGATTTGAATTTAATTTCATTTTAGTTTCAAACACATGTACATATAGGTATGCTGACTTGGAAGACCTTAATAAAGAGCCCCAAACTAATTCCCAATCAATCAGAGCTATGAGTGGGTCATCAAAGCTAAAAGCATCTAGCATAGCTCTCGAAGCTGCAGAAGAGGCAAACAACTTGAAAAAGAAGTTCGCGAAGCTGAAGCTGAAGTCCAAGAAGAAACTGCTTCCGTACAAAATACACAAAATGATGAAAATGCTGCCCTGCAAGCTGCACAACAAGGCAACCACACTGCTGAGAACATTGACTAAAGCAGTAAAGAACAAGAAGCGGAGTTAAAACTCGAAGGAAATATTGCCATTTACGACTAAATAAAATATTACTTCAGCCAAGCCCATCCTTTTTTATTTTGAAGGGATAGCTATAATTGGAACAAAAATCAAGCCTGAACAAACTGAAAATAAGTTAATCATTGTTTAAATGGAGCTAACCCAGAAAAATTGCCTGGTTAGCAAAATATATGATTAAGGGCCGGTTTGTTCAAGCTTGGTTAATTCTAATCAATGATTATTCCAGATGATAATCATAGATTCAGTTTGTTCACGAAATATTTAATCAAGGAATCTCTGATCAGAGCTTTTAATCATAGATTTTGCTAACCAGGCAATTTTTCTGGGTTAGCTCCATTTAAACAACGATTAACTGATCTTCAGTTTGTTCAGGCTTGATTTTTGTTCCAATTACAGCTATCCCTCCAAAATAAAAAATTGTCAGGCTGTGACATATCACATAAATAAAAAAAGATGAGCTTGTCTGAAGTAATATTTTATTTAGTCGTAAATGGCAATATTTTCTTCGAGTTTTAACTCCGCTTCTTGTTCTGCACTGCTTTAGTCAATGTTCTCAGCAGTGTGGAAGCAGTTTCTTCTTGGACTACAGCTTCAGCTTCACGAACTGCTTTTTCAAGTTGTTCGACAATTCCCTGTTTTCCAACCAATGCAGCTTCTGCAGCACGAGCAGCTTGCAAAGCCTTTTCAGCCAACTGAGTTGCAACCTGATGGGAAGCCTGTTGTCTGCGGTTTGAGCATTTGATGCTGCTTTTGCCTCTTCTGCAGCTTTGAGAGCTATGCTAGATGCTTTTAGCTTTGATGACCCAATCATAGCTCCGATTGATTGGGAATTAGTTTGGGGCTCTTTATTAAGGTCTTCCAAGTCAGCATACCTATGTACATGTGTTTGAAACTAAAATGAAATTAAATTCAAATCTCAATAATTTTGACAATCGAAAAAAACAATAATTTCCTTGATTAAGTTTTGACATATAAACTGGAAAATGGAACGATTTTTGAATAACCCATGATTTGATAACCAAGCTATGAAAAAGGTGAACAAACACTCTTCGTTGATCACAGATTCTTAATCATGGGTTAAGAAGAATCCTTGATTACCAAATTGCTTACTTAACCCGCTCTGAACAAACCGGCCCTAAAAGCTCTGATCAGAGATTCCTTGATTAAATATTTCGTGAACAAACTGAACCCATGATTATCATCTGGAATAATCATTGATTAGAAATAACCAAGCTTGAACAAACCGGCCCTAAGACGAGGTTTTTCCCTTCCACGATTACTCTGCTTTCGAAAACTCGTCGAGGCGGAGCATTGATGTCCATTCGGTCTACATGTCTTAACCATCGTAGTCTCACAATCCGCACTCTTGCTCATACAGCGATACAGATCATAGAGTTCGTTGTTGAATCTTCTTCTCACTTCTCCACACATTGTCTTCACAAAAAAATCTTTGTTCGATCGCACGTAGTATTTTTCTTTCATGCTTCCCCCCGTTAAACCGGGCCTGGGATGATTAAAGTCTTATAAAGGGTTACCTTGGTTTTCATAGACAGTTTTTTATTTCGAATTGCTTTCTCAAGCCAAAGAAACAGCGGTTGGGAAGAGTGATTCTCCGTTTGATATTCGCACTAAGGTTATTTTCCATGTCAATAATATACCCTATTTAGACGATGTTCTGTATACTACCTCGGAGTTGTATCTGTCAATTATGACGGTTTGTTTAATTCATCTCCTTTCGCCTTCATTAACCATTTTAAGGTTTCTATTTCAAAGCGTATAGCACATATGGCATCACACTTGCTTCTTCCCATTACGTCAGTATCGTCTACGTAACCGAGTAGCTGAACAGAAAGATCGTGCCTCTGGTTTTATCGTTATCATCTTTTCAAACATGCTGGTAGGCAAATCACATCAAAGTTTGTCGTCTTGACGAAATTATTCTTCGACATGAAAATACTCGGCGGATTCTTCATTCGCCAGTCATCCTGAGTTCCTTTTTCTCCAAGGTCACCCTGCAAAATCGTTTGACTTTTTTGCAATTGAAAACGACAAAAATTTTCAGGTGAGTTCTTGCAGATGGGGAAGAGAAAAGCTCGCCACTGTTCTTCTTATGTCGAAAATAATATACTTTTTGAGATGTCGGGATCCCTCGGGCACCCGTTGGTGATTACAGAAACAGAGCTTTAATGTATAACGTCTACTGTATATTGTGTACAATAATAAAAATTTTAGTTAAAGTTTTAATTCGATATTAGGGGCGTTAAATAATTGTATCCAAATAGCTTTTTGCTGTTGTTTACGTGGTAATCCTTTGGCAGAGGCAGGCACCCGTTTCTACCAAAAAGCTATCGAATGGTATCCGAGAATTTTCGGTATACCTTTCTATTCAAGCTATCAGCTAATAGAAAATTTATTTTTGTTTCTTTTCACGTTGGCTTTTTTATTTTAATGTGCGTTTATTTCAGAATTAAAGCTGCTTAGGTTGCATGAGAGTTAGAAAAAAATGGCTTCCAATCATTTAGCAACGATACCTTGAACGGTTTTCCTTTTTTCTAAAGTTCAGTTTTTATATTTCAAAGCTGTTGTGGTAGATTAGGTTTTAATGGCTGTCAGGAAAACAACTAACACACTTGACCAATATTAGGTCCATTGTGATACCATAAGAACAAAACTTACCAAAACCATTTGGAGCTTTCGATAAAACGATAGAGATGAAGGGTATCTGTGTTCGCCAGATCTCTTAGATCATCAAGGAAATATTTTCCTAGATGCAGTTTTCTTTTGAATGAGAGTACAGGACATGAGCAGAGGATGTGGAGGAAGTGGGACTGTCTCTTCCTCCTCCTCATCTAAGGAGCTTCTGCAGAAGTCGGTAGAGGAAATGCCGAGTTCTTTGGCGTTTCTACCTATCAGACAATATCCGGTAGTGACATTGATTACAGAGCTAACGTGCAATCTAGTTATGGACAGCAAATGTCTTGTGCGTTTTAGATCTAGCTCTGGCCATATCTGTTTTGTTGCCACACACGTAGTGATATTTTTCCACCTATTATTTGTTCGGTTCCATTGCCTCTTGCTTTGGCATAAGTTTGCATGTAGCGATTGGTATACCAATACCAACATTCAAGCTGCTGGTTGAGATCGGTAGAACGGTTCCTTCTCTGGCGAGTTCATCGGCTTTGCAATTACCAACGATATCTCTGTGCCCCAGCACCCAAATAAGGTGAATGTTGAACTGTTGAGCCATCTGCTTAAGAGATAGGCGACAGTTATGGGCGGTTACTGAGTTCGTAGAAACAGCGCCGAGTGATTTGAGGGCTGCTTGACTATCTGAGAAAATCCGGATATTCGTTGAGGATATCACGTTTTCTTTTAGCCACGATATTGGACCTCTTTGCATGAATTTCCGCTTGGAACACGATACATATGTTTGGAAGGCGGAATGACAGACTTACTTTGAGAATGTCTAAGTACACCGGCAGCCGACCCCTTTTTCGGTTTTTGAACCATCTGTATAGAAATGAATTGAATCATCTTTCAAGAATTCTTCATCTTCCCAGATAGTTCACTGTGGGATTGAGACTTGGAACCTATTTTTCATAAACCATTTGGGGGATGAGGTAGTCGGATTGACAAGGGATTGATCTAAACCGATTCAGGATTGTAGCGTGACCGATGTTATTATTGGTCCATTGAGAGATAGCTCTGAAACGAATGACTGAACTGGCGCCCATTTGTTTGCTGAAGATATCTAGTGGTGTGAGATTAAGGAATTTGTTTAGGGCAGCTGAGGGTGTTGATCTCAGTGGTCCGCTTATACACAAACAGGCTGTTAGTTGCATGGGTGTAGCTAGGGGGGGGGGGGTTCAGGGGTTCAAACCATTGTGGGTCACATAAGACTATTTCTGAGATTCGCTTTGTTTTAAGAAGATTAAAACCAGAATGTATCTAATTATGAGTGGGGTTTTGTACGGTGCCCATGCGTATATTCGTAAAGAATGTGTTTTAGCTCTGTATGTACATTGTACATTGTAGTGCACACTCTCTCAACGTTGCTATTGCTGACTCGTGTTCACAAGCGTTTGCGTTGGGATCGTGCAGTCTGTTGGTTCCTACCTTAGACATTCTGCTGAACGCACTGCTATTTTGAATGGTAACACTTGGGAGCTATTACCGGCTGGAAATCAAAAAAAGCGGTGGGTTCACATAAGCATGAAGCCGTTATACAATTTAAGGAAATTTATCCAGCTATTGTCAATGCATTCGAAAAAACCCAAATTAGCCAAAATAAAGAATCATGCAGCCAGCTTAATACATTTCGATCTTCGAATGATGTTATGTGCCTAGTGATTCTTCAAAAAGTCATGAGCTTTACATTTTTGCTATCAAAACAACTGCAAACAGTTAACACCGATAGCAGCATTCAGTCACGTGGGTAAAGTTATTAATGCTTTGCAACTTTTGAGAAATAAAAGCAAAGGTGATGCTCGATGAAAATGGTATTATACTGCAAATGCCACGTTCACGTACGTATCGTTGGAAGGCAACTTAATCGCTTTAGCACTCCTGCGTCGGATATATACACGTATTATAAAATAAATTTATTTATCCGATTTCGAGAGCACAAAACTCACCAATTAACCGAGAGGTTTGCGAAACACCGCAAAGCGGTATTGGCATTGTCTGATGTGCTACCTTCAAATTTTGCAGTCAGTTCTGAAATTAAAGACCCAGTTTTTATGTACTCGGCAGTGCTACCCGAAAGAAGTACATTCGTCGTCAAAGCAGAACTTGAAGTGTGGAAGCAGCTATGACTATCTCTTCTCCTACTCCAAAATCTGCTTTGGAATGCTTGCGGAAACGTTCGATAAGAAATTATGTCCAATTATTTACACGTTGCTACAGATATTGGCTACCATACCTGTTTCCATTGCTACACCAGAAAGGACTTTTTCAAACCTACGGAGACTTATAAACTACTTGCGGAACACAACGAGTGAAAACAGACTGGACGGCTTGGCTCACTACGGGATAGATATTGACGTAGATGAAGTAGTGGATATATTTGAAAAGAAAAACAGAAGATTGATTATAAAATGCATATGTAATCAAATGAATGAATGAAATGATTTTTTTTTTATAAAGGGTCCGCTAAATAACTTTTTTTTGAAACTGGGCGCAAAACATCGAGTATAGCTTCGGCTATGTGGCACGTAGCGCCTTTCTGTTGAATACAAATGTTGCCAATACCCTCCTCTTAAATGTTTGTGAACAAAAATTCGTTCAACACGGCCCGATACCGATCGCCATTGACTGGAACGGCCACTCCTTGCTTATTTTCGAAGAAAATTGGCCCAATAATGCCTCTGGACCAAAATCCGCACCAAACAGTGACTCGTTTTAGGTGCATCGGCTTTTCAATATATGCGTGTGGGTTTCTGTGCCCCAAATGCACTTGTTTACATACCCGTCAAGATCAAAATGAGCTTCATCTGAAAAGATAATTTTTTTGACAAAATCGGCATCTTCTCTAAGTCGATCGCAGGCCCACTTAACGAGGCAAAAACGCAACATATTCGTTCAGCGGAAGAATTAAACTAATTATTTGTCAAATCAGACATGACTTAAGTGTTACCATTCACGAAATAAGCACTAGTTGAAAAAAAAAAAAAACGTTAGACGGTGGACCCTTTATAATATAAAGGTTATTTATTTCATGCACTTCCATTAGTTTTATTTTCTTGAAAACACATAAAAGTAGTTAAGCTGTTCCTTCTTTTACTCTGCTCTCGCCTAGTCTAGTTTTGGGTTTTCAAATAGCAGCGTACTTAATTTGCCTTGTCATAGGCGAGAGCCTTTTGGTAAAGAACTTCATAAACTAAAATGAGTATTTTTTGAAAAAAAAAAAAAAAACTAATGAAGCAATTTAATCAAGTAACGGTTTTTTTTTTCAACAAACAATTCTTAGCCTAACTTTCAGCGCCAACTTTTATTCATTTTACTCCGCCACCGCCACGCTTTATTCAACGCTCTACTAAACTTAGTCTGTTTATAGGAGCACTTTAAATTTTATAATATTCAAACCATACTTTTCGGAGCAAATGTTTTGTCTCATGCATCTCATTCTCAACCAACTACAAAGTTCAGTTGCCGAAAAACAAAATAAGAGAAAGGTTGGTTTCATTTCTTTTTTTTGTCTTTCAGTCATTGACCCTTATCCAAAACCAGATACTGACCCACTAATTGCTTGTACATGTACAGTCTTACTTCCTCTCAAATATACTTTCTAATTCGAATGCAATATAAGAAAAAAGAACAAAACAAAATTGATTTTCATTTTTATTAAATAAAACAGAAACTAACTGGTAAGTTTGGGGATTCGTCCGTCAATCCCTGATATCAAAAAAAGTCGGTTTTAAATGAGAAAGTAGGTTATGCAAAGGCGGTGGCGGCTGATATTTGAGACATAACAAAAACGAACAAAATTATCTCATCACATCATTCTATCGATCCAGTCTGATAAGTTGTTCAGCTCATTGTTCTTTCCTGAACCCTCAAAGAACTGAATATTCTGACCGAGATGCGAAAATTCAAAATCTTTTCCTTCCTTGCCCAAGAATACAACTTTGCTCTCAGATTCATCAACCGATTGTAGTTTGCTTATACGTGTTTTTCTCACGATATTCCTGAAATACACAGCGCAATTAGATTCATTTGTTGAACACTTTGAAAAGAAAAAAAAGATATATCTAACATTTCCTTCTCCATCAGAGTCTTGATTACTTGAGCACTCTTTGCCATCTCTTCGTCTTGTTTGTTGCAGAGGATCAGTACAGAACAGGGACTTATGGCAGGATCCGAGAGGATTGTGTAAAGATAGCTTCATGGAAACAAATCATATTCAAAATATATTACTTTTCTTGCCTGGTCAAACTTACTCTGCTACATCTCTGACATCCTTTTGTATGGTAACCGAGTCAATTATGAAAATAACTCCTTTCGCTGTGTTCTTGTATTGATCAAAGAATTTATCGCGCACTCTTTCATGACCAGGTATATCGACGACACGAGCTGAAAGCCGACCAGACTGATAATCACCAACATTTTCAGATATTGAAGTGAAAGTTTCAGGAACCTTTGAATAAAGTAGCTGTGTAAATACAACACTTTTACCGGAGTCACATAGCCCGGTTAGAATGAAATTTCTTCTGGATGATGAACGTTTTTTGTAAATAAGGAACACGACTTCAAACGAAAAAAATAGAAAGTGAAATGGGTAAATCTATTTAACAGCAAAGTGTTGTGAATATATTTGCATTTATTATTATGACCATGTTTTACCCAGAACAATTAATCCAACAACCAAAGCTATTAGGATTTGTGAAAAATCAACTGCCGATGGTTTGAGTGGATCTTCTCTTTTTGTATTTTCATTTAATCTATCCATTTTTAGTTAACAATTTTCAAATTAATTTCCTTCGACTTCTTGCTGTTGCAAACAAAATACTTTTTTGGTCAGACAAAATAGAAGAAAATCTGACAAATGACGACTGCACAAGTGTGTTGTTGGACACGCAGTTGATTTTTTTGACAATCAAAATAGTGATGCCAGTCTGAGTAGACTTATTTCATTGCAATAATTTTATAAGAAAGATAAAATTACAAGAAAGCGACCGTTTTTTTTTTCATTCGGTTTGACGAAGTTCGCATTGGGCGATTTGTTGCAAGAAGAAATCATCATTTCCAAAAAATAATTTCAAGGGAATATGACATTTTACTGAAAATGGAAAATACAATTAAAAAATGGCCCAGTCATTTATGGTGGATTTACATGCATCTGCAAGTGCAGATGAAAATCGGAAAAAAACACAAGATGTAAAATTCATACTTGTCTGATAGAGACGGAACGCACCATCTGCACTTCCTTAGTTATGGTTGCAGATGAAAAAGTATGGTTGCAGATGAACATGTTCATCTGCACCCATAATCCCTTTTCCGCAGCCATAGACGAACTTTACATTGGTCGATTTGTTGAAACTTCGTGCGAATAAATGCGACTGTTTTCTTGTTCTCCTTCTCTGTAACACCAATTTGTCGGTATTGACTTGCGGTCGATTCGTTGAACAGTGTGATCACTTTGGTCGATTTGTTGCTTCAACAAATCGACCAATGTGAACTTCGGCATAATCCTATTCGTCTCTCTTTTTAACTTTTATGTTTTATACTCTTCATCCGTCCCGCTTTGCTTTTCTGCACTTCTGCAGTTGCAGATCCCAACAGGGGCAAAAACGTTTTTCCACGGATATCGACTTTCGCGAGGAATGGGCAAGTCCTCCGTTAGTAAATTCATTTACTTGAAATCGCTCTCAGGGCATTGTTGCGAGAAATGCGCTAGGCCCTGGGGCTTCTCGCTTTTTTGTGCCACCCTATTTATTTATTTATTTATTTTAATGGAAGCAAATATCAATTTCCATTGGGATTTAAAGGAGATCTGGTCATGGGGTATGCCGCGCTGTGCTAATAGGTTTTATATTGCTTTGCTCCAAGTCTGTTGCATTTCCTTATACCGGCAATATTTCAGTCTGCTTATTTATTTTGTAGTACAGAAAATATTCTTTTGTCATTTTTTTTAGAGTATTAGCTTACACAAATCTATTGGAACGAATTCATAATTCTTTCGGAACACAGAGCAATAGTACTGTAAGGTACTATCAGAATTCACTACTATTTGAAGTGATACCAGACCAAATCAAACGAACTCTGTCCAACTAATTGCACAGTGTGAACTCGGCTAAACTTGCAAATGTCAAAACACTTCAGTCAGCTGCAGTTTGTTGTTACTAATTTTTTCTAGGTGAGGTGCAGGATCATAAAGATAACAAATAAAATGATTCAGAAAATAGATATGTCCTTGCGTAGCTTTTATATATTCAATTCAACATTGTGCAAAAAAGAAGGAGAGGTAAAGAAATCCTAAATTATTTTGTACAAATTGAGTAATGAAAGTATCTCCTTCATCAGGAGGAAAACAAAATCCTCTTCTATTTTCCATCGGACATCGAAATGGACAACAAAAAGAACGACGTTGGACTTAGTGAAGCCTTAATACAGTTCTCCGGGTATTTTTTGCCTAGCTTTGGGAACAAAAACTTATCTAACTTATTGCTCTTTATTTGAAGTAAATTTTCCTCTGGTGATGGATGCAAAGCGGTGCACACCCAAAAAACCACACAAATATTCTTTCAACCAGAAAAGGATTATTGGATGGTTATGGTACGTCTATTTTGAAATTCCAAAGTTATATGGAACATAACACTTTTATTTTAAAGGTGCTCAATGTTCCAAAAGAGATAAAACTTAAAGATGGAATTGAAGTTGCTGAATATAGGGGCGGAGAAGTGCATGATAAAGTATTCCGTGCGGTTTTAGAGCAGTGCTATCAAATGTTTCGTCTATTTGCTGGAAAATTCACAACAAATTTAGTTGGCGAAACAGAAGTGGCTCAAGTTGACCACTTACGAAAAAAGTTAAACGAATTTTTTTCCATGGTAAGTGGAAGAGTTTACAATGTTTCCTTCCAAACTATTTTATTTTTCTTTCTAGTATGTGCTGACTTTGAAATTACCAGCCTGTGATATTCTTGACGCTCTTCGAACTATTCAGTACATTCCACTAGAAAAGTCTTTGTTTTTGAGAGTTCATAACTTTATCAATATGATACAAGCTACTTTCCCAACTATCGAAAATACCATCTTCTTCTACAACGAGCAGGTTGTGTGGTGAGTTTTTCAAACTATTTACATGAGTCTCAATTATTGTTTGTTTTCCTGCAGCTCTAAAATTAATCCTCGTGATTTGTATTGCATACACGAGTATTTATCGGGAACGATATTTCCTCAAGTCTCGAATCTCGAACTAAGCGGAGCTTCGTTGCAAAGGTCGTCTAGCATGGAAGGTTATCGACAAGGATCTTTCATAAATGGACCAGAAAAGTCAGAAACTTTTCCTAATTCATCGAAGTCTCCCAAAGTATACCTGACTGGCACCGATGAAAATCTACAATGTCGCCACTTGATAATTTACAGGGCAATGAGTGCAACGTTGTGCCTGTTCGTTGATGGTAATTTTATGGATTATTCTGAGTCTTTAGTCCTTGTAAATTAACAGTAGGCGTCCTTTTAATTTGTCACTTTTGATACCTGTTTAGTTCTTGTTTCATTTTGTGCTCCTGCCTAAAAACTTCATTTTATTATTGCAGCTAACGTTGCATTGACCGATGACTTCTTCTTTGAATTGCATTCCTTTATGGGACCACAGCTGTCGAGTATTGCGTCTGATATAGGGGAAACCGTAACATCCAGAACACCTGGCGTTCCCGCCAACCCTCAAATGGTTGATCTCACAGACACGAACAGTCCCAAGTTTCTGTTCATCAACGAATTGAGTTTGATACACTATGGCAATATTTACGCTGACCACAGACGATCGAAAAACTGTACTATTCCACCAAATGTAATGAACCTCATAGCGGATTTACATGAGGAAAAGACCACCGACAAATTAGAGGAAGTTCATATTAAATGCATCAATGACTACTGGATAGTCAAAAAGAGTTCCAATTGGCGTCAATTTTATGTAATAATCTCGAATAACAAAGCCACTTTATTGGATATAACGAACGAAGCCAAGAAGATCTTCGACCAAGAAATTACAAATGATGTATTTTTTGACAAATAAACATAATTATAATTAAAATAAATGGTGTTCGCCAATTAAAACGTTTCTCCCTTTTCCTCCTAGTTTCGGACGTCCCAAACAAATCTCAAGCTTTTATTGAATTTCCTACTTCTGAAATGGAACCACCACTATTCGATGTAGTGTGCCTCTGCTTGATGATATGGATCTTCCGATTGGACATACACATAGTGTAGCTGTGATCTTCGTAAATAATCGATATTTTCTCACAACTACTTTTGGCCATAAAGTTTTCATCAATTCTAATTTATATGAAAATTTATTGTGATTTTTAGAATCTGTGAGTGGGATTGACTTACGTTTCTGACATTTGTAGTATGCCCATGAAGATGTTTGCACTGCGTTCGTCGTTTTCTAGGTCCCCACCTGACTCAAGAACAGCTCCGTCATCTTTAAGGATCAAATAACCAACTTTTTCCATATTTTTTGGATGGATAAACAAAAATACAAAGCCTTTGTTCAGAATTGATGTGTATTTTAACCAACAGCTGATAAGAACCAGAGAGCCATCTTTTTTTTTGGGATAAACAATCAGTTTGGGAAACACAACGAAATGAAAACAAAAAGCTGAGCCGTCGTCTTCACAAAATTCGAGTACCAAAAATTCGATACCCATACCATTTACACCGTTTCAATTCTGGTAGATTTACATGCCTCTGCAAATGCAGATGAAATAGGGGAATGGACACAAGATGTAATATTTATACTTGATTGCTGGTAAAATCCAGCATTGAACTGTTTATACGTTGCAACAAGACGCATCAACTTAATGCTGAGTTTACATGCATCTGCAACTGCGGAAGTGCAGAAAAATAAAGCGAGACGGATGAAGATTACAAAGCACAAAGGTTAAAAAGAGAGACGAATAGGATTATGGAACATGTTCATCTGCACCCATAATTTTTCATCTGCAACCATAACTAGGAAGTTCGTTCCCTCTCTATCAGACAAGTATGAATTTTACATCTTGTGTCTTTTTACGATTTTCATCTGCACTTGCAGATGCATGTAAATCCACCATTAATGCTAGACTTACATGCATCTGCTACTGCAGAAGTGCACAAAAGTAATGCTGGATTTACATGCATCTGCAACTGTAGAAGTGCAGAAAAGTAAAGCGGGAGGGATGAAGAATATAAAGCAAAAAAGTTAAAAAGAGAAACGAATAGAATTATGGCTGCAGATGAAAAATTATCATAATGCTGGGTTTACATGCATCTGCAACTGCGGAAGTGCAGAAAAGTAAAGCGAGACGGATGAAGATTACAAAGCACAAAGGTTAAAAAGAGAGACGAATAGGAAGTTCGTTCCTCTCTATCAGACAAGTATGAATTTTATATCTTGTGCCTTTTTCCGATTTTCATCTGCACTTGCAGATGCATGTAAATCCACCATAACCCATAGTTTTTCATCCGCATCCTATAACTAGAAGTGTCTTCCCTCACTATCAGACATAGAGGAATAAAGAACAAGAGGGCAAGCCTCACACACACAACTGCATCCGTCCACAAACTGACTATACCAACAAAACTTTATTTTCACATTTCAAAACCTGTTTGAAATCTGAAAATAAATTGGTATCAGTAAATTCACTGACCAAACTTTGAATACATGTATCACAAGTAGATCTCGTGTCAAAAAAGCAGGGCAAGAAAAGTAATGGTTTTCCCTCTTGTTCTTTATTTCTCTATGACGAAGTTCACATTGGTCGATTTGTTGAAACTTCGTGCGAATAAATGCGATTGTTTTCTTGTTCTCCTTCTCTGTTACACCAATTTGTTGGTATTGGCTTGCGGTCAATTCATTGAACAATAGGCGTTTTTCTTTTTTAGTTCCGAACCGTGCACTGAACGGAGAACGAACAGCGTGAACGTGTTCTGAACTGAGCTATGTGAAGTTGGCTGCGCTCAGACTCTTGCTCTAGATGCCCCGTCATATTATTTCGAGCACGTAGAGCGCGCTCGCGTAGTGTTCTGAAGAAAAAAGAAAAGCTTTTGAGCGTTCAGATGTCGCTGAACTGAAAAAGAAATACTCTTACGTTTTTGACGTTTCACTTCTCTGTTCGGAACTAAAAAAGAAAAACGCCTAAAGCCTTGGCCAAACCAACGCGGTGAGATCGTACGATGCGATTGCGATAAGTCAAATCCATATACTTTAAGTCAAACGTTTATGGACGTTTGATTTAAGCATAGGGATCTGACTTATCGCAATCGCATCGCACGCACTCACCGCATTGGTTTGGGCAAGCCTTAAGGTTCTCCCAAACCAAAGCGTTTTTGTCGTCGCGGCAGCGGCATCTGCAGTTGCGACAACCTGCCGCTCTGAGTGCGGCGAAGTATACCCACACCGAAGCGTTTTTTGCAGCGACAAGGCAACTCATTTTTGACATTTGTGACTTGTGTATATTTAATTAAAGATTTTTTGTTCGTCGCAACCAATTTTTTCAGCTGTAAAACTAAAACTCTTTGAGGTTTGTGAGCTTTTGATTGTATTATAAATATACAAAAACTTGTAAACAAATGGTATTAATAAAAAAAGAACACTTATTAACCATATTAAACATGTTTTGCTAATTTTTTTTTTGAACACAGGGCAAAAGCAGAGGCACTTCTTGTGAGATGTAAGTCGGGTGCACCCGAAGCACCACTGATTGATGTGTGTTTTGGCTGGAAGTTGGATGCACATTGCTGGGACCAATTTTATTGGAAGGCGCATCAGCTCTACCTACATATTCCTGATCATAAGTATTGTTCAACACAACTTTCTACGGAAACATGATGTCAAAACGAAGCGCCTGTGGTTGTGAAAATCGCTCGTTGATGTGTATGCATCAGAGGATACCATCAGCACTAGACATCCAAGATAACTACAACAAAGCCAGGACTACGGCTTTGGGAAGAGCATATTGCATGAGGGCCAATATTGGTATTCTACACACCTCAGTTTACAGCCAGTTTCTGTTCACGAAAACTGATTTCACTGGGATGGAAAGACATTACCGCCCTACAATGGATATTCGCAATGTTAGTGCAAAAAATTAAAACTCGTGATGAAAGACATTGGGCAGGTAAATTTAAGGTTCCTGAAAAAGCAGCAACAGAGCTCAATAAGCTGAAATTCATAAAATTGCTGTCCATATTTACAGCAACAGTGCAAAGAAATTTTTTCTCTACACCGACAAATGGTGATGAAAGCAATCTGTCTGGAAATGCCCAACAGAACGCCGATACCAACGCTGCAAAGAAGCCCATAGGACGCAATGAGTTCCCAGCAAATTGGGAAATCATGCATCCAACAACCCTTCTCTGCATTGTACGTTTCATTATAATTTATTTTTTTTTGGTCAAGTTTAAAATTAATTAACATGTTCCTTTTCAATGAAGATGTGTCCTCGTTTGACTTACACGGACTGTGGCAGCAATGGAGATGCTACCAGGCAGACTGTTAAAATAGTTGTCGACGATGGACAGTTCGTACGCACAGGAAGGTCGAAAAAGGTAGCTCGCAATAATGTTGCAATTGGTGTATGCAACACTCTCTTCAACACCAATTTCCAGATACCAGAAACGAATGAAAACTTGCTGGACTATAACATAAATTGTGTCCTTGTGTGGAGTTTTTGAATAGTTGGATCTTTTTTATGACATCGTATGTTACACACGGCGATTATGATTTTAATTGTATATAATTGAACTTCACTATCTTTTCTGAATCTTTCTCTCTTTCTCTCCGCGTTTCAATAAGACTATAATATATAAATCATTACAACGTTCTAATAGACTTTAGTATTAATAAAACCAGCTTAAAACCATTGAAATAAAAGTTGTTTTCATTTAACGAATTGGAACATGCGTTTGTCATAAACGATCAGAAATTGTTGATAATATCGAAGTTTCCTTTGAACGGAAAAGTCTCGCTAAGTGCAGGCATACAATAGATGACCGTTTATCAACTAATTATGATACACTATAAGGGTTTTCTGCATACGATGCCACATTCATTCAGTTCGGACTGCTTTATGGACATATTACATGCTAACTATTTTTTGACCCAAAGAAAATACAAACTTTCTCTCAAACATTAAAATATCCATCTGATTGGCTATTTCTTACTTTTTGTTTTTTTATTTATCTCTACGTTACAATTGAATCCTTGTTTTTATTTATTTTATCTCTGTCTTTTCTTATTTTTTTATTTATATACACATGGGGCTGATTCTCCTGGTTCTGTTCGATAATGAGCTTCTTCGCTGCTTTGCGTTCCTTCTTGGTAATGCATTCTAACATCGCAAATGACTCTTCTGATATAGCTGAGAAAATTATACTCTGTGTCAACAAAGTCAGTGGAAGGCATCTTTTTGTTAGCTGGTGTCTCCATATTCAGGATTGCGGAATCTCGAATCGATGAGAATAGCATCATGGTAAATGCTGAGCTTGCAGGCTTCGCCATCGCCAAACGAACATAGGAAACAGCCGGGTCTGTCATCAGTTTGTGTAGCTTTGGTGGTTGCCTCATCAGAGAATCCAAAAGAAAATGTCTGCTTCTGAAAACTCGGTTGGTGTTCGGCGATTGTTTTTGATATTGCGGCTACTCGTGAGTATTCTTCTTGGTCTGCGTAAGTTCCTGAATTGTTGTCTATATTTTCCTTCAAATATAATGAAGTATAGTCGCCACTCGATTGAAAATCTTCAGCCAGGGAAACACCATTCTTACGCGTAATCGAATGACGTCGCACGTATAATAGAGCTTCGCACTTCTCAACCAAATCCCTGTATGGATTCGGACTAGCCGGGGCGGGGCGTTCTAGTCCAGAGATATACTGGTGGAAGTCTTGATGCAACCTTGATTGTAACAGCTGATCGGTGATACGCTCTTTGAGATGATGTATCACCGTTGCTTTCGACGCCACCACCAACGGACTTCATGTCAACTAGACTACGATCGTCGTCGTCTTCAGTAGGTGCAATGGAGTATGCTTCTTCGTTAACAGTGAGTCTATCATCACAGGCTCGCAAACAACGACTGCACATATTTCCTTGTAGAACTTCCTCGAGAATTGAAAGCTCTTTGTGAACTGATTTCATTTATTCATTTGTCCCCTGAGCAAGACGTCCCTTTAGGGTTTGGTTTTCTTGTAATATAGCAGCAAGTTGATCCTCAAGCTCACCAACTCTTTGCCAATCTGATTCTCAGGATTTGTTGCGCTTGCATGGAACTATCACCTATAAAAGCAAGTTTGGTTTATTTCTTTAGAAAATAATACCATCAAAATCTTACCTGATGTTTTATTCCTATAAGTTTCTACTGGTTCGGTGACATATTTTGCAATGGCGTAGTGCATACATCTCTCTGCCCATATCATACATTCCTGGGATCAAATGTTTATTTAAACGAACCGCAAGTCGGCGACAAATACTACTCACCTCATATTCACTCGTTTCCCAAATGGATTCTAAAAGGACTTCAAATTGAGTTTAAGCAAATATCCGCTTTAAGAACCCATTCAAAGTTGTATCAATCTCTGGTCTGTCCTGTTGACTCTTCTTTCTCGAAGTATGACGTCGGTTCTAATGCCAACCCCATTGCTCAAGAAAGCGCAAGTCACTGCAACGTCTCCTCGGCTTTGTCTTGCTTGTTTCAGTCTCTTGTTTTGCATTTCTGTCTGAATCCTCTGCATTTGAATCATTACTCTGTTGTGGTGTTCTTGTGCCAATGTTATCCGTAGATGGTTCGTTTGAATTTTCACTGCTTTCAGTTGGTCCGGGCTCCTGAGGAAGTTTAGTTTCTCGGGATAGTAGTGAGAGAAAACAAAATGCATTGCTTAGAGTTTCATGTAGATGGTTGTAAACAGAAATTATATATCTTCCAATTCAAAGCCAGTCCAATGTTTTTACTCGAAATTTCTAAAGATCTGGCTTGAATTTTTGAAAAAATCCTGCCGTATGTTTTTTAGTAGTATTTTGAAGTTTTTTATTGAATCTTGCTAATGAGACAAAAACTTACTTGCAATCTGGTCCCGCTGCTTCCTTAATATAAAAATGGATGATTCTCTGAAAAGGAGATGATAACAATTGGGTCTGTTGCGTTTTTTGCAAAAAAGCAATTAAAAATTATTTTATGTCGTCTCACAACAAATTCCAAAACGAATTTGACAAATGACAATTGACAAAAGGGAGCGGCAGCGGCGAAAACGCTGCACGTATGAGACTGTCGCTGCTCTTCGCCGCGTTGGTGTGGATACTCTCATATGCCGCTGTGTAAACTAATTTTGACAACTGCAAATGCCGCTGCCGCGACGACAAAAACGCTTTGGTTTGGGAGAACCTTTAATGCGGCATATACACTGTTCAAATGCTTGACCAGCATGTAAGAGTGTATTAGTGAAAAAAACTCACGTATGCATTGTGTGTATGCTGGAAGCAAAATCAAATCGTTTTGATTTTCGTTCAATCAGGCTTCAATCATTGAAGAGTGTATATGCGAGATTGAATGCTTGATCCAGCATACATTTCGTAAAGACACCGCAAAGCGAACATTGTCGTCACAGAGCGCGAAGTTTAATGGGGAAAACAACAACAACACCAACAATGATTGAAGACTCAAGCTTGAAGTGTGTATATCCAAAGTAAAATAGAATTTACTAATACACTCTCACATGCTGTTCAAGCATTTGAACAGTGTATATGCCGCATAATGAGAACATTTTGGTCGATTTGTTGCTTCAACAAATCGACCAGTATGAACATCACCTATGGTACACGTGAATGCAATGATGTAAGCACAACAACACAGAGTATAACCAGAGAGTCAACTTCGGCACTACCTAGCCATTTTGCCTACAAGCTAAATCTAGACCGGGAACCCGCGTTTACCACGACCGGGAACCCACGTTTACCACAGCCGCCATTGGCCGCCATTGATTTTTCAGAGAATAAAAATCAGTTGAGTTTGAAAAGTAAAAAATATTTTTTTGGTTGCAAAAAATTCGATAATTTTTCATTTTCATGCAGCCTTGAACTTAGAAAAGTGAATTTAAGTTGCAAAAATTAACTTTTTTTTCCATTTTGACCAGTATTTCACTAAAAAAGACAAAAATTAGTAAAAAATTTCATACCGATGCAGGCGCTTTGTTAAGTTTCACAGAAAATAACAATGTGCACATAGCCTTAAACTCCCCACACGAAAGCACCTGGTGTGGTAGGTCATATAATGACAGATAGGCAAACAAACAAATATTTTGGAAAAGTTTCCGAAACTACTCTTTTGTTCTTTCTCTTCGAACACCATTGTGTAGAACAATTAGCAGCAATTGAAGAACCAAGTCAATATCTAGACGCTCTAGATTGCAAGCGAGTGATGAAGTGGATATGTGATTACATCTGTTATCAAAGTTCGAGGCCATCGCCTGCCCATAGCAATAGCAGAGAAAATGCACTGCAGCAGGCCCGAATAAATGATGTCCATTCATGAACATTAATTTGACCGATCTTTTCTCCAGGGCGATTGCAAAGGCGTTTCCGGGACTGAGTGACGAACTAGCAAAAGCAGTGATATCCGTGTCGGCAAATATGGGTGACTATCAGTGCAACAGTGCTATGTCAATTGCAAATGCCTGAAAAGCAATTGGCCAAGGGAAACCACCGAGGGACATTGCTGCAGCAATAGTTGCCAATCTGGAGACATCACAAATAATAGCCAAGGTGGAAGTAGCCGGACCGGGCTTCATCAACATCTTTTTAGATAAGTAAGTTTCGTCCTCCGTTGAGTTTTTGGCTAAAGTTGAACTTAAATCTCTATTTTAGAAATTATGCCGTGAAAGCAATCAACGATTTTCTTAAAAACGGAGTTCAACCACCGCAATGTTCCAAAAAACGAATTCTAGTTCACTTCTCATTGCCGAATATTGCCAAGCAAATGCATATTGGACATTTGCGGTCAACAATTATCGGCGAATCTATTTGCCGACTTTTGGAGTTCCTAGGACATCATGTTATCCGTCACAACAACGTCGGCGATTGGGGTACACAGTTTGGCATTTCCATAGCTCACTTGGAAGATAGTTTTCCTAGTTTTGCATCACAAAGTCCTCTCATTCATGACTTACAAGCGTTCTGCAAAGAGTCAAAGAAGAGGTAAGTCTAATACTACGTTTTCACTTGGGCCATAATAACGTAATTTTGAAAATTCAATAGGAAGTGTTTTCATTTGTTCTTCCTTATTTTGTTTGACATCTGGCAGCACTTTGACAGCAACTTCGTTTTGACAATGCTCGCGTTCAACGCAGTTTCGAATTTTCGAAATTACTACTGTCAGTTCATGAACGGTATTTAACGAGAAACGTCAAGTTTTTTCTTAAGTCAAATCAGGTCAATTCATTTGTCAGTTTTACTTGTGTTTTCGCGGCTGAAAAGTAAAGTTATAAAATAAACAAAAATTAATATGGATTTTGAAAGCGAAATAATGAGTAAGATTGAATAAGTTGTAGTTTTTATTTTATGACTGTTTTTTTGTGTACGGCAGGCCAAGTAGCAGCGTATGTAGAGAACGATTTGATGGTATCTTCACGGTTATTGAGCGATCCCGAACTGTTTGGCCTGCAGAATGAAGCCACTAGGAATCCAAACTTCTACGAAGAAATCATTGCAGCTTATTCCGACGAAGAATTTCGACAGCATTTCCGAATGAGTCGAGAGTGTTTTAGTGTAAGTTTCCTGGCAAAAAAAGAGATGAAGCAAAAATACTAATCTTTCTTTAACAGGATTTATTGAGGAAAGTTGAAACCGTGGCAGGAAGAACGGATTTAGAAAAAAAGCTGCTTTTTACTGTTTGGATGTTGGCCAAGCAGGAAAGTTTTTTGTCTGCCGGTGACAGATTCAATCTTGCAAAAAGCTCTGCACATTTAGTTTTTATGGAAATAGTGGAAATAATAAATGATCTAACGGAACAATATGTAAAGTGGCCTGCTCGAAACGAATACGAGAACATATCCAACGTAAGAAACAAAAGATTGATAAATTGATGGGAAAGTCTATTGTGTTTATAAAATATCTCTGTTACAGTGCTTCCAAGAAAAATCTAATGGAAAGATTCCTGGGATTATTGGAGCCATTGATGGATGTCATATCCAAATGAAGCAACCTAAACATAACCCCGTTGATTACTATAATCGGAAAAACACTCATTCGATTATTTTGCAAGGTAATAAGATGAGACCAATAAATTGAAACAGAAATTATGAAACCCTTTTTTTATAGCTGTTTGTGATCACAGAACTGTTTTCACAGACGTTTGCGTTGGAGCACCAGGGCGGCTGCATGACGCTAGAGTGTTCAGGATCAGTGAACTCTGTAGCAGAATAACGGATCTCATTCCACCAGAGTTCCACCTAGTAGGTGATTCTGCTTACCCGCTTTCCACAAGCCTTCAAACTCCTTTCCGCGACAACGGGCACCTAACTGCGGCTCAGTCACGTTTCAACACGTCTCTTAGCAGCGCAAGAGTGACCATCGAAAGGGCGTTTGGGTTCTTAAAAGGAAGGTTCCGACGTCTGAAGTATTTGGATGTCGCAACGCCAGATACTGCAGTAAAAATGGTTGTTGCGGCCGTTGTTTTACACAACCATATAATGCTTTACGCCGACGAGAACGAACCTTTGAACGAGCAGTTGATGGCAACTGCAGACGATGTTGAAACTCCCGAAGTGAGTTCCCAAAATGTACGGAACAGAAGTGCTGGAGAAGTTAAACGGAACGCTTTACTAAGAGCTTTTCAAAATGAAAATTAAATAAAAAAATTGAAAAAAAAAACAATGCAAAAAAATTTTTAGTAACTTATTATTTTAATTCAAGAATTATGAGTAAGAAAGAACAATTACAAAACAAACAACAAAACAAACAACAAAAAAAAAAAAAACAAACAACAAAAAAAAACAAAAAACAAAAAAAATTACTCTTTGGAGTTAAATTGCCTCTTCATTAGAGCCAGCTTCTCTGCTTCTATTGCATTGTACTCCCTTCTAAGGTCTTCCATCCTTTTCATGGATTGCAAAATTTCTTCCGCAATCCGCAGTCTTTTTGCATCCATTTCTAGTGCTTCTTTTCTGGCCTTTTCCACTTTACTTGTTCTACTGGCCCTGCCGAATACACCTGCAGAAGGGGGCGTAGAACTTGTTTCATCTGATGGTGGGGTGTATGGTGAAGGTGGTGCGGGTGATGTTGACGCTGGTAAGTGTGACGTTGAAGCTGGTAAGTATCTTGAAGTTGACGCTGGTGTATGTGTAGAAGCTGGTAAGTATGTTGATGTTGACGCTGGTGTATGTGACGTTGAAGCTGGTAAGTATCTTGAAGTTGACGCTGGTGTATGTGTAGAAGCTGGTAAGTATGTTGATGTTGACGCTGGTGTATGTGACGTTGAAGCTGGTAAGTATCTTGAAGTTGACGCTGGTGTATGTGTATAAGCTGGTAAGTATGTTGATGTTGACGCTGGTGTATGTGACGTTGAAGCTGGTAAGTATCTTGAAGTTGACGCTGGTGTATGTGTATAAGCTGGTAAGTATGTTGATGTTGACGCTGGTAAGTGTGACGTTGAAGCTGGTAAGTATCTTGAAGTTGAGGCTGGTGTATGTGTAGAAGCTGGTAAGTATGTTGATGTTGACGCTGGTGTATGTGTATAAGCTGGTAAGTATGTTGAAGTTGAGGCTGGTAAGTGTAAAGCTGGTATTTGGGATTTCGAGGTTATTAGGTTTGTCGATGCAGGTACTAGATGATTTGTCGATGTTGAAGGGTAAGGCGTTGAACGAATTTTTTTACTATGAGTCAGAGAATTAAACAGTGGACATTCCTGCACTGTTACCTCTTTATGAAAAATTTGAGACATAATATCAAAAAAAAACCAGGAAATCCTTCCTCTCCCTGTCGTTGTTTTTTTGTTGTTGTCCACAATACCGTGATAGTATTGCTTTAAGTTTGCCAGTTTTTTTTCCAGTGCAGATGCCGCAAAGTCATACCCCTTCTTCTTCATCTCAATCTCAATTTCGTTGAAAATCGTTTTCTTTTTTTTTTTTGGGTTTCTCAACTCATCCCTCCTAATTAGCACCTCATCCAAAAATAACAACGTTGTGCTGTTTGTCCAAACATCAGATTCTAAAAATTAGGGAAAAAGTTGTATATAAACATAATATCCTTATATAGTCCTAACTAATATTATAAATGTGAACTCTGTCTGTCCGGCTTTCTATGTTACCATCTCCCTATATAATTTTTCCCTATATTCCCACGGGAACGTATACGGGAACTTAGAAGCTACAGCACCGATTTCAAAAATTCTTAGAATCCTACCCCATAATTCTACGGGAACGGTCACCATATTCCCACGGGAATGGGAGTGTTTACTAATCTAATACTAAAATCTATTATTCTAAATTCCTAAAGTTACAATCTAAAGATGGATAAACAGACGAGTTGTAGGTAAAGTACGGAAGAAGAGATTTGACAAGCGGTTTTTTTTCAGAAGAAGATCGTAAACTACGCAGCCCTGAGTAAATTTTCCTAATGGAGTGCAAAATAACCGGAGGAAAGTCTTCAGGGCTTAGCTCTTCTCTAGCACATAACATCGCAACAGACTTAGTCGGGTTAAGTGTTAATTTATTACTACTAGACCAATCAAATACACAATCTAAGTCCTCATTCAATCTATGCATTAAGTCAAACGTCCATAGGATTACTATGGACTATACCAAAAAAGAATGCAGGAAAAAAGCCAGGCTTATTAGCTGAATGCAAAAAGGATGGACAATTGTTTAAAAAACCTACAAATTGTCTACTAAACTCATCACAACCTCCACTTAATAAAGCCCTAACTAATTCACGATCTTCATTATTACCATGCATAAATACTCCTATTTGTTAACAACTGCAGCAGGCGAAATACTAACATTAGTACCCACTAACGTAGATTGAGGACCTTCAGTGCTAGCAGAAAATAAATTCAAATTTCTCGCTGACTTACACAACTCTTCTATTAAATTGCAGGAGCTAGTTGCATCTATCATCTTAGAATTCCTTGTTTTATCTAAACTATTTGCTATCCTCTCTTTTAATGATTTAAAGATTTTGTCTGAACAACAATCTAAACGCCAAACATCTACTCCCATTCGGTTGAGAGATCTACTCTGAACTCAAGAATACAAACAAAAACATTTGTTCTGTAAAACGTTAAATGGAAAATAATTTGTTTATTTTCAATTTGTTGCACCAGCGTTGGGCTGAAAAAATAGCTATAAACTATGAGGGTACAAGCCTGAGTTCCTAAAACATATTTCTATGGTTGTTTTATTTTGATCAACAATCACAACAACAAAGAAATAATAATTGTCTTTCAATCCTCATACATATCTATCGGGAAGAGCATTAACATGCGTGTTGTGATAAAATGTGATGTCATTGCCGGTATTCATGCTCGAGCAAACTTTGCCCATTTCGTTTTCAGTCACGCTCATGCCAGTGCCAGCTCGAAGAAGCCAAAGTGTATGTACATAAAAACCAGAACCAGCTGATTCTCCTCTATAAACAGTTTTTTTTTATTGATTTCTTATTCCAAGTTCCGAGAATCATTGCAAAAAGCTTCTTCTACAGCACTACATAGGAATTGAAACAAGTTTTACTTTGCGTTTGCATTGAGTAACTGGTTGTCTTTGTAAAATTTATAGGAAAAACAACAAGTCACGAGATGCGAGATAGGTTCTATGAATGTTTACATCAAACAATTTACAAGCTGCGACTGGGACTCGCACAACGTCGGCAGTTAATAGAATAATTACCCTGAAACAAGTGCTTAAACTTTGATTGTGATTGCACAACAGCGACAATGACAAAGGCGCCGTCCACAAGTGTGTAAACTTCCTAGAAAGTCAGACAATTCTTCCGACAGGGTTTTGATAGTTTTGCAAAATCTCGTGACCTTTGAATCGAATCAGAGACTTCGGTTCCCATGATCGATGACGAATGATTACTTTTTTTTACTATTTCTTTTCGAAACTTATCTCACTTCCTATGGCATGGCTTTTTTGTGTGGAAAACTACCGCATGACAGCGGCATTAGGAGAAATGGAATACGAATTTCGTTTGTTTATTAATAGAAGGTTTTTGTAGGTACCGAATTCCGATAAGATGTTGCGGCAGGCGAAAAACTGCGTCGCGGGCGGTACTGATAAATTATTTCTACCCAACAGTAGACGACAGACAAGTCTCAGTTGGAACTCTGGAATTGGCAATTGTTGGATTGTTCATTGCTTGGTAAATTTTCACTTTATGCACTTGACATCACATAACACACAAAAAAAACCTAAAAACATGTTCCATAGGAGTAGTTCTCGATTTGAGAGTAAATCTATCGAATTTAAAAACGCTATATGTTACTCACGTTGCACTGGTTGAACTTCTTCTTGATCTTCGTTGAAATTTTCTCCGCAGCATTCTGATTCCATTCCTACAAAAAAGACACATTACTTTTTATCAAACGAAAATAAAACATACGTACCATCAATAAATTCTTCATGCATAAAACTATTTTCCATGAAAGCCCGCGCAAATTCTGGGTCTAAAAAAATTTACTTGAATAGTTTTGTTTCTAGTATCTTTTCAAATTCAACTTACCATTTTGTATTTGAAGAAATTCTTCTTCAGAAACGTCCACTTGGACGATCTCATTCTTATACTGCACCCAATATCTCGGCATGTTTTAAAATTTGTTATTAAAATTGGAAACTTTACTTTACCACGTGCAAACTTAATCAAGGAAAGAAATAAAGTGCAATCGAACAGTAAGAAAAAAACTCTTTTTGACAGCTAGAACTTTTTTTAAGAAGTTTCAGCCTGCTTTTTCCATCTGAAAATCTATGTTCGAAAATCTGGAAAAAATCTGAAAATCTAACTGTCAGCTAAATGTCAGCTGAAACTTCTGAACTTTTGGACCAATCAGAGCGACGAAAACTGACAGTAGTTTTCGAAGATCCCGTGCGTTGAACGCAAGCAATGCTCGCGTTCAACGCAGTTTCGAATTTTCGAAATTACTACTGTCAGTTCATGAACGGTATTTAACGAGAAACGTCAAGTTTTTTCTTAAGTCAAATCAGGTCAATTCATTTGTCAGTTTTACTTGTGTTTTCGCGGCTGAAAAGTAAAGTTATAAAATAAACAAAAATTAATATGGATTTTGAAAGCGAAATAATGAGTAAGATTGAATAAGTTGTAGTTTTTATTTTATGACTGTTTTTTTGTGTACGGCAGGCCAAGTAGCAGCGTATGTAGAGAACGATTTGATGGTATCTTCACGGTTATTGAGCGATCCCGAACTGTTTGGCCTGCAGAATGAAGCCACTAGGAATCCAAACTTCTACGAAGAAATCATTGCAGCTTATTCCGACGAAGAATTTCGACAGCATTTCCGAATGAGTCGAGAGTGTTTTAGTGTAAGTTTCCTGGCAAAAAAAGAGATGAAGCAAAAATACTAATCTTTCTTTAACAGGATTTATTGAGGAAAGTTGAAACCGTGGCAGGAAGAACGGATTTAGAAAAAAAGCTGCTTTTTACTGTTTGGATGTTGGCCAAGCAGGAAAGTTTTTTGTCTGCCGGTGACAGATTCAATCTTGCAAAAAGCTCTGCACATTTAGTTTTTATGGAAATAGTGGAAATAATAAATGATCTAACGGAACAATATGTAAAGTGGCCTGCTCGAAACGAATACGAGAACATATCCAACGTAAGAAACAAAAGATTGATAAATTGATGGGAAAGTCTATTGTGTTTATAAAATATCTCTGTTACAGTGCTTCCAAGAAAAATCTAATGGAAAGATTCCTGGGATTATTGGAGCCATTGATGGATGTCATATCCAAATGAAGCAACCTAAACATAACCCCGTTGATTACTATAATCGGAAAAACACTCATTCGATTATTTTGCAAGGTAATAAGATGAGACCAATAAATTGAAACAGAAATTATGAAACCCTTTTTTTATAGCTGTTTGTGATCACAGAACTGTTTTCACAGACGTTTGCGTTGGAGCACCAGGGCGGCTGCATGACGCTAGAGTGTTCAGGATCAGTGAACTCTGTAGCAGAATAACGGATCTCATTCCACCAGAGTTCCACCTAGTAGGTGATTCTGCTTACCCGCTTTCCACAAGCCTTCAAACTCCTTTCCGCGACAACGGGCACCTAACTGCGGCTCAGTCACGTTTCAACACGTCTCTTAGCAGCGCAAGAGTGACCATCGAAAGGGCGTTTGGGTTCTTAAAAGGAAGGTTCCGACGTCTGAAGTATTTGGATGTCGCAACGCCAGATACTGCAGTAAAAATGGTTGTTGCGGCCGTTGTTTTACACAACCATATAATGCTTTACGCCGACGAGAACGAACCTTTGAACGAGCAGTTGATGGCAACTGCAGACGATGTTGAAACTCCCGAAGTGAGTTCCCAAAATGTACGGAACAGAAGTGCTGGAGAAGTTAAACGGAACGCTTTACTAAGAGCTTTTCAAAATGAAAATTAAATAAAAAAATTGAAAAAAAAAACAATGCAAAAAAATTTTTAGTAACTTATTATTTTAATTCAAGAATTATGAGTAAGAAAGAACAATTACAAAACAAACAACAAAACAAACAACAAAAAAAAAAAAAACAAACAACAAAAAAAAACAAAAAACAAAAAAAATTACTCTTTGGAGTTAAATTGCCTCTTCATTAGAGCCAGCTTCTCTGCTTCTATTGCATTGTACTCCCTTCTAAGGTCTTCCATCCTTTTCATGGATTGCAAAATTTCTTCCGCAATCCGCAGTCTTTTTGCATCCATTTCTAGTGCTTCTTTTCTGGCCTTTTCCACTTTACTTGTTCTACTGGCCCTGCCGAATACACCTGCAGAAGGGGGCGTAGAACTTGTTTCATCTGATGGTGGGGTGTATGGTGAAGGTGGTGCGGGTGATGTTGACGCTGGTAAGTGTGACGTTGAAGCTGGTAAGTATCTTGAAGTTGACGCTGGTGTATGTGTAGAAGCTGGTAAGTATGTTGATGTTGACGCTGGTGTATGTGACGTTGAAGCTGGTAAGTATCTTGAAGTTGACGCTGGTGTATGTGTAGAAGCTGGTAAGTATGTTGATGTTGACGCTGGTGTATGTGACGTTGAAGCTGGTAAGTATCTTGAAGTTGACGCTGGTGTATGTGTATAAGCTGGTAAGTATGTTGATGTTGACGCTGGTGTATGTGACGTTGAAGCTGGTAAGTATCTTGAAGTTGACGCTGGTGTATGTGTATAAGCTGGTAAGTATGTTGATGTTGACGCTGGTAAGTGTGACGTTGAAGCTGGTAAGTATCTTGAAGTTGAGGCTGGTGTATGTGTAGAAGCTGGTAAGTATGTTGATGTTGACGCTGGTGTATGTGTATAAGCTGGTAAGTATGTTGAAGTTGAGGCTGGTAAGTGTAAAGCTGGTATTTGGGATTTCGAGGTTATTAGGTTTGTCGATGCAGGTACTAGATGATTTGTCGATGTTGAAGGGTAAGGCGTTGAACGAATTTTTTTACTATGAGTCAGAGAATTAAACAGTGGACATTCCTGCACTGTTACCTCTTTATGAAAAATTTGAGACATAATATCAAAAAAAAACCAGGAAATCCTTCCTCTCCCTGTCGTTGTTTTTTTGTTGTTGTCCACAATACCGTGATAGTATTGCTTTAAGTTTGCCAGTTTTTTTTCCAGTGCAGATGCCGCAAAGTCATACCCCTTCTTCTTCATCTCAATCTCAATTTCGTTGAAAATCGTTTTCTTTTTTTTTTTTGGGTTTCTCAACTCATCCCTCCTAATTAGCACCTCATCCAAAAATAACAACGTTGTGCTGTTTGTCCAAACATCAGATTCTAAAAATTAGGGAAAAAGTTGTATATAAACATAATATCCTTATATAGTCCTAACTAATATTATAAATGTGAACTCTGTCTGTCCGGCTTTCTATGTTACCATCTCCCTATATAATTTTTCCCTATATTCCCACGGGAACGTATACGGGAACTTAGAAGCTACAGCACCGATTTCAAAAATTCTTAGAATCCTACCCCATAATTCTACGGGAACGGTCACCATATTCCCACGGGAATGGGAGTGTTTACTAATCTAATACTAAAATCTATTATTCTAAATTCCTAAAGTTACAATCTAAAGATGGATAAACAGACGAGTTGTAGGTAAAGTACGGAAGAAGAGATTTGACAAGCGGTTTTTTTTCAGAAGAAGATCGTAAACTACGCAGCCCTGAGTAAATTTTCCTAATGGAGTGCAAAATAACCGGAGGAAAGTCTTCAGGGCTTAGCTCTTCTCTAGCACATAACATCGCAACAGACTTAGTCGGGTTAAGTGTTAATTTATTACTACTAGACCAATCAAATACACAATCTAAGTCCTCATTCAATCTATGCATTAAGTCAAACGTCCATAGGATTACTATGGACTATACCAAAAAAGAATGCAGGAAAAAAGCCAGGCTTATTAGCTGAATGCAAAAAGGATGGACAATTGTTTAAAAAACCTACAAATTGTCTACTAAACTCATCACAACCTCCACTTAATAAAGCCCTAACTAATTCACGATCTTCATTATTACCATGCATAAATACTCCTATTTGTTAACAACTGCAGCAGGCGAAATACTAACATTAGTACCCACTAACGTAGATTGAGGACCTTCAGTGCTAGCAGAAAATAAATTCAAATTTCTCGCTGACTTACACAACTCTTCTATTAAATTGCAGGAGCTAGTTGCATCTATCATCTTAGAATTCCTTGTTTTATCTAAACTATTTGCTATCCTCTCTTTTAATGATTTAAAGATTTTGTCTGAACAACAATCTAAACGCCAAACATCTACTCCCATTCGGTTGAGAGATCTACTCTGAACTCAAGAATACAAACAAAAACATTTGTTCTGTAAAACGTTAAATGGAAAATAATTTGTTTATTTTCAATTTGTTGCACCAGCGTTGGGCTGAAAAAATAGCTATAAACTATGAGGGTACAAGCCTGAGTTCCTAAAACATATTTCTATGGTTGTTTTATTTTGATCAACAATCACAACAACAAAGAAATAATAATTGTCTTTCAATCCTCATACATATCTATCGGGAAGAGCATTAACATGCGTGTTGTGATAAAATGTGATGTCATTGCCGGTATTCATGCTCGAGCAAACTTTGCCCATTTCGTTTTCAGTCACGCTCATGCCAGTGCCAGCTCGAAGAAGCCAAAGTGTATGTACATAAAAACCAGAACCAGCTGATTCTCCTCTATAAACAGTTTTTTTTTATTGATTTCTTATTCCAAGTTCCGAGAATCATTGCAAAAAGCTTCTTCTACAGCACTACATAGGAATTGAAACAAGTTTTACTTTGCGTTTGCATTGAGTAACTGGTTGTCTTTGTAAAATTTATAGGAAAAACAACAAGTCACGAGATGCGAGATAGGTTCTATGAATGTTTACATCAAACAATTTACAAGCTGCGACTGGGACTCGCACAACGTCGGCAGTTAATAGAATAATTACCCTGAAACAAGTGCTTAAACTTTGATTGTGATTGCACAACAGCGACAATGACAAAGGCGCCGTCCACAAGTGTGTAAACTTCCTAGAAAGTCAGACAATTCTTCCGACAGGGTTTTGATAGTTTTGCAAAATCTCGTGACCTTTGAATCGAATCAGAGACTTCGGTTCCCATGATCGATGACGAATGATTACTTTTTTTTACTATTTCTTTTCGAAACTTATCTCACTTCCTATGGCATGGCTTTTTTGTGTGGAAAACTACCGCATGACAGCGGCATTAGGAGAAATGGAATACGAATTTCGTTTGTTTATTAATAGAAGGTTTTTGTAGGTACCGAATTCCGATAAGATGTTGCGGCAGGCGAAAAACTGCGTCGCGGGCGGTACTGATAAATTATTTCTACCCAACAGTAGACGACAGACAAGTCTCAGTTGGAACTCTGGAATTGGCAATTGTTGGATTGTTCATTGCTTGGTAAATTTTCACTTTATGCACTTGACATCACATAACACACAAAAAAAACCTAAAAACATGTTCCATAGGAGTAGTTCTCGATTTGAGAGTAAATCTATCGAATTTAAAAACGCTATATGTTACTCACGTTGCACTGGTTGAACTTCTTCTTGATCTTCGTTGAAATTTTCTCCGCAGCATTCTGATTCCATTCCTACAAAAAAGACACATTACTTTTTATCAAACGAAAATAAAACATACGTACCATCAATAAATTCTTCATGCATAAAACTATTTTCCATGAAAGCCCGCGCAAATTCTGGGTCTAAAAAAATTTACTTGAATAGTTTTGTTTCTAGTATCTTTTCAAATTCAACTTACCATTTTGTATTTGAAGAAATTCTTCTTCAGAAACGTCCACTTGGACGATCTCATTCTTATACTGCACCCAATATCTCGGCATGTTTTAAAATTTGTTATTAAAATTGGAAACTTTACTTTACCACGTGCAAACTTAATCAAGGAAAGAAATAAAGTGCAATCGAACAGTAAGAAAAAAACTCTTTTTGACAGCTAGAACTTTTTTTAAGAAGTTTCAGCCTGCTTTTTCCATCTGAAAATCTATGTTCGAAAATCTGGAAAAAATCTGAAAATCTAACTGTCAGCTAAATGTCAGCTGAAACTTCTGAACTTTTGGACCAATCAGAGCGACGAAAACTGACAGTAGTTTTCGAAGATCCCGTGCGTTGAACGCAAGCAATGCTCGCGTTCAACGCAGTTTCGAATTTTCGAAATTACTACTGTCAGTTCATGAACGGTATTTAACGAGAAACGTCAAGTTTTTTCTTAAGTCAAATCAGGTCAATTCATTTGTCAGTTTTACTTGTGTTTTCGCGGCTGAAAAGTAAAGTTATAAAATAAACAAAAATTAATATGGATTTTGAAAGCGAAATAATGAGTAAGATTGAATAAGTTGTAGTTTTTATTTTATGACTGTTTTTTTGTGTACGGCAGGCCAAGTAGCAGCGTATGTAGAGAACGATTTGATGGTATCTTCACGGTTATTGAGCGATCCCGAACTGTTTGGCCTGCAGAATGAAGCCACTAGGAATCCAAACTTCTACGAAGAAATCATTGCAGCTTATTCCGACGAAGAATTTCGACAGCATTTCCGAATGAGTCGAGAGTGTTTTAGTGTAAGTTTCCTGGCAAAAAAAGAGATGAAGCAAAAATACTAATCTTTCTTTAACAGGATTTATTGAGGAAAGTTGAAACCGTGGCAGGAAGAACGGATTTAGAAAAAAAGCTGCTTTTTACTGTTTGGATGTTGGCCAAGCAGGAAAGTTTTTTGTCTGCCGGTGACAGATTCAATCTTGCAAAAAGCTCTGCACATTTAGTTTTTATGGAAATAGTGGAAATAATAAATGATCTAACGGAACAATATGTAAAGTGGCCTGCTCGAAACGAATACGAGAACATATCCAACGTAAGAAACAAAAGATTGATAAATTGATGGGAAAGTCTATTGTGTTTATAAAATATCTCTGTTACAGTGCTTCCAAGAAAAATCTAATGGAAAGATTCCTGGGATTATTGGAGCCATTGATGGATGTCATATCCAAATGAAGCAACCTAAACATAACCCCGTTGATTACTATAATCGGAAAAACACTCATTCGATTATTTTGCAAGGTAATAAGATGAGACCAATAAATTGAAACAGAAATTATGAAACCCTTTTTTTATAGCTGTTTGTGATCACAGAACTGTTTTCACAGACGTTTGCGTTGGAGCACCAGGGCGGCTGCATGACGCTAGAGTGTTCAGGATCAGTGAACTCTGTAGCAGAATAACGGATCTCATTCCACCAGAGTTCCACCTAGTAGGTGATTCTGCTTACCCGCTTTCCACAAGCCTTCAAACTCCTTTCCGCGACAACGGGCACCTAACTGCGGCTCAGTCACGTTTCAACACGTCTCTTAGCAGCGCAAGAGTGACCATCGAAAGGGCGTTTGGGTTCTTAAAAGGAAGGTTCCGACGTCTGAAGTATTTGGATGTCGCAACGCCAGATACTGCAGTAAAAATGGTTGTTGCGGCCGTTGTTTTACACAACCATATAATGCTTTACGCCGACGAGAACGAACCTTTGAACGAGCAGTTGATGGCAACTGCAGACGATGTTGAAACTCCCGAAGTGAGTTCCCAAAATGTACGGAACAGAAGTGCTGGAGAAGTTAAACGGAACGCTTTACTAAGAGCTTTTCAAAATGAAAATTAAATAAAAAAATTGAAAAAAAAAACAATGCAAAAAAATTTTTAGTAACTTATTATTTTAATTCAAGAATTATGAGTAAGAAAGAACAATTACAAAACAAACAACAAAACAAACAACAAAAAAAAAAAAAACAAACAACAAAAAAAAACAAAAAACAAAAAAAATTACTCTTTGGAGTTAAATTGCCTCTTCATTAGAGCCAGCTTCTCTGCTTCTATTGCATTGTACTCCCTTCTAAGGTCTTCCATCCTTTTCATGGATTGCAAAATTTCTTCCGCAATCCGCAGTCTTTTTGCATCCATTTCTAGTGCTTCTTTTCTGGCCTTTTCCACTTTACTTGTTCTACTGGCCCTGCCGAATACACCTGCAGAAGGGGGCGTAGAACTTGTTTCATCTGATGGTGGGGTGTATGGTGAAGGTGGTGCGGGTGATGTTGACGCTGGTAAGTGTGACGTTGAAGCTGGTAAGTATCTTGAAGTTGACGCTGGTGTATGTGTAGAAGCTGGTAAGTATGTTGATGTTGACGCTGGTGTATGTGACGTTGAAGCTGGTAAGTATCTTGAAGTTGACGCTGGTGTATGTGTAGAAGCTGGTAAGTATGTTGATGTTGACGCTGGTAAGTGTGACGTTGAAGCTGGTAAGTATCTTGAAGTTGAGGCTGGTGTATGTGTAGAAGCTGGTAAGTATGTTGATGTTGACGCTGGTGTATGTGTATAAGCTGGTAAGTATGTTGAAGTTGAGGCTGGTAAGTGTAAAGCTGGTATTTGGGATTTCGAGGTTATTAGGTTTGTCGATGCAGGTACTAGATGATTTGTCGATGTTGAAGGGTAAGGCGTTGAACGAATTTTTTTACTATGAGTCAGAGAATTAAACAGTGGACATTCCTGCACTGTTACCTCTTTATGAAAAATTTGAGACATAATATCAAAAAAAAACCAGGAAATCCTTCCTCTCCCTGTCGTTGTTTTTTTGTTGTTGTCCACAATACCGTGATAGTATTGCTTTAAGTTTGCCAGTTTTTTTTCCAGTGCAGATGCCGCAAAGTCATACCCCTTCTTCTTCATCTCAATCTCAATTTCGTTGAAAATCGTTTTCTTTTTTTTTTTTGGGTTTCTCAACTCATCCCTCCTAATTAGCACCTCATCCAAAAATAACAACGTTGTGCTGTTTGTCCAAACATCAGATTCTAAAAATTAGGGAAAAAGTTGTATATAAACATAATATCCTTATATAGTCCTAACTAATATTATAAATGTGAACTCTGTCTGTCCGGCTTTCTATGTTACCATCTCCCTATATAATTTTTCCCTATATTCCCACGGGAACGTATACGGGAACTTAGAAGCTACAGCACCGATTTCAAAAATTCTTAGAATCCTACCCCATAATTCTACGGGAACGGTCACCATATTCCCACGGGAATGGGAGTGTTTACTAATCTAATACTAAAATCTATTATTCTAAATTCCTAAAGTTACAATCTAAAGATGGATAAACAGACGAGTTGTAGGTAAAGTACGGAAGAAGAGATTTGACAAGCGGTTTTTTTTCAGAAGAAGATCGTAAACTACGCAGCCCTGAGTAAATTTTCCTAATGGAGTGCAAAATAACCGGAGGAAAGTCTTCAGGGCTTAGCTCTTCTCTAGCACATAACATCGCAACAGACTTAGTCGGGTTAAGTGTTAATTTATTACTACTAGACCAATCAAATACACAATCTAAGTCCTCATTCAATCTATGCATTAAGTCAAACGTCCATAGGATTACTATGGACTATACCAAAAAAGAATGCAGGAAAAAAGCCAGGCTTATTAGCTGAATGCAAAAAGGATGGACAATTGTTTAAAAAACCTACAAATTGTCTACTAAACTCATCACAACCTCCACTTAATAAAGCCCTAACTAATTCACGATCTTCATTATTACCATGCATAAATACTCCTATTTGTTAACAACTGCAGCAGGCGAAATACTAACATTAGTACCCACTAACGTAGATTGAGGACCTTCAGTGCTAGCAGAAAATAAATTCAAATTTCTCGCTGACTTACACAACTCTTCTATTAAATTGCAGGAGCTAGTTGCATCTATCATCTTAGAATTCCTTGTTTTATCTAAACTATTTGCTATCCTCTCTTTTAATGATTTAAAGATTTTGTCTGAACAACAATCTAAACGCCAAACATCTACTCCCATTCGGTTGAGAGATCTACTCTGAACTCAAGAATACAAACAAAAACATTTGTTCTGTAAAACGTTAAATGGAAAATAATTTGTTTATTTTCAATTTGTTGCACCAGCGTTGGGCTGAAAAAATAGCTATAAACTATGAGGGTACAAGCCTGAGTTCCTAAAACATATTTCTATGGTTGTTTTATTTTGATCAACAATCACAACAACAAAGAAATAATAATTGTCTTTCAATCCTCATACATATCTATCGGGAAGAGCATTAACATGCGTGTTGTGATAAAATGTGATGTCATTGCCGGTATTCATGCTCGAGCAAACTTTGCCCATTTCGTTTTCAGTCACGCTCATGCCAGTGCCAGCTCGAAGAAGCCAAAGTGTATGTACATAAAAACCAGAACCAGCTGATTCTCCTCTATAAACAGTTTTTTTTTATTGATTTCTTATTCCAAGTTCCGAGAATCATTGCAAAAAGCTTCTTCTACAGCACTACATAGGAATTGAAACAAGTTTTACTTTGCGTTTGCATTGAGTAACTGGTTGTCTTTGTAAAATTTATAGGAAAAACAACAAGTCACGAGATGCGAGATAGGTTCTATGAATGTTTACATCAAACAATTTACAAGCTGCGACTGGGACTCGCACAACGTCGGCAGTTAATAGAATAATTACCCTGAAACAAGTGCTTAAACTTTGATTGTGATTGCACAACAGCGACAATGACAAAGGCGCCGTCCACAAGTGTGTAAACTTCCTAGAAAGTCAGACAATTCTTCCGACAGGGTTTTGATAGTTTTGCAAAATCTCGTGACCTTTGAATCGAATCAGAGACTTCGGTTCCCATGATCGATGACGAATGATTACTTTTTTTTACTATTTCTTTTCGAAACTTATCTCACTTCCTATGGCATGGCTTTTTTGTGTGGAAAACTACCGCATGACAGCGGCATTAGGAGAAATGGAATACGAATTTCGTTTGTTTATTAATAGAAGGTTTTTGTAGGTACCGAATTCCGATAAGATGTTGCGGCAGGCGAAAAACTGCGTCGCGGGCGGTACTGATAAATTATTTCTACCCAACAGTAGACGACAGACAAGTCTCAGTTGGAACTCTGGAATTGGCAATTGTTGGATTGTTCATTGCTTGGTAAATTTTCACTTTATGCACTTGACATCACATAACACACAAAAAAAACCTAAAAACATGTTCCATAGGAGTAGTTCTCGATTTGAGAGTAAATCTATCGAATTTAAAAACGCTATATGTTACTCACGTTGCACTGGTTGAACTTCTTCTTGATCTTCGTTGAAATTTTCTCCGCAGCATTCTGATTCCATTCCTACAAAAAAGACACATTACTTTTTATCAAACGAAAATAAAACATACGTACCATCAATAAATTCTTCATGCATAAAACTATTTTCCATGAAAGCCCGCGCAAATTCTGGGTCTAAAAAAATTTACTTGAATAGTTTTGTTTCTAGTATCTTTTCAAATTCAACTTACCATTTTGTATTTGAAGAAATTCTTCTTCAGAAACGTCCACTTGGACGATCTCATTCTTATACTGCACCCAATATCTCGGCATGTTTTAAAATTTGTTATTAAAATTGGAAACTTTACTTTACCACGTGCAAACTTAATCAAGGAAAGAAATAAAGTGCAATCGAACAGTAAGAAAAAAACTCTTTTTGACAGCTAGAACTTTTTTTAAGAAGTTTCAGCCTGCTTTTTCCATCTGAAAATCTATGTTCGAAAATCTGGAGTATTATACTACGTTTTCACTTGGGCAAATGAGATGATTACGACCTAATTTTCAAAATTAGGTCAAAATTGACTTTGTTACCCATATAAAATCCGTCATCAAAATTACCCCAACTTGAGGTAATTGTGCGGCAATTATGTGCTAACAACGTGGGAAAATTGGAGAAAATTAACCAAACAGTACTAAAACACCACCTATTGTGAACTAGCCTTGAAAAAGTGCCAACTTGACAGAATTTGCTGTCACAACCGTAAAAACAATAGTCTTTTTTTTACTTTTTTCTTCGGACGGTCGGTTTTTGGAAAGTTTTTAGTTTTTTTAAGCCCGGTCTCCTTGCTATAATGTACATATTGATATAACAAAAGAATAAAAAGAAATATCAAGTGATATCCTCTAAAAGGAATTTTTTTGAATGAAGAGATGACGATTCGTGTATGAACTAATAGAGTCTGTGTAGTAGAATAGGCAGAGGCCTATAGCAAATAGAAGTTGTAGCTATAAATGGATCGCTCAGTGCAAGGCAACATGCACATTTTATTAAATAAGATTCTATTCATGGCAAATTCAGTGGTGATATTGATTTAATGAGTCTCAAAATTGGATTTCTATAAATTGTAAAAAAAAAATTTTTATAGGGAACGGAGCGCTGAAAATTTTCTTTGGAATGTTAATGTAATACTTGGATGTACATTCATCAAACATGAAGAAGCAATAAGGCACAATTTAGAGAAAGTAATTGCCTCTGCTTTAGTTCCAGGTGCTGATATCACTATAGTTTAATGGTGTGAACAACGATATGCTCGAAAAAGGGCATACAGTGATATTAGCAGGTTCTTGCACTACAAATTGCCTTGGTCCGATTGTGAAAGTCCTGCACTTCAGGTTTTATGACTACCATACATGCCTACAAGAATGATCAAAATTTTCTTGATTTCAATCATAAAGATTTGCGTAGAACAAGGGCTTGCGAATTGTCTATGGTGCCAACTACAACCGGGGAAGCAAAAACAATTGGTTCTGTCATGATGGATGATGAATGGTCAGATTTAAGAGCAGGGAAAGCGACCAAAAGACGCTGCAAATACATACACCCATGGTTCAAAATGAATTCTTTTTATCAAAGAATATATTAACTAGAACAGGTACAAATTGAACTTTATGTTACGTAAATTTGAGAAAACTAACAACTCAGGTTCTTCTTTATTTAGTATGTCTTCATCTGAATGTGAAGATGTAAAACCGAGGAGGATGCTCCGATGAAGACGTTGAATCAGTGGACGATGACATCGCAGGAAATGATTCAGATGATGAAGTTGAAGCTGAATCAGATGTAGAAGAAACAGCTGCTCATTAGCGAACTGAATCAAAAGCAACAAAAGTAAGGAGTCAAAAGCAAAAAGATCTCACCGAAAAAACCAAATCCACCGCCAAACAAACAGTCCGGCAAAATAAACAATAAAACCAGCCGCAGGAAAAAGTTAAAGTTGCTGTAAAGTAGATTTTATGTTTCAAAAGTTTATGTGCTTATAGGTTTAGAGACTTTTTAATAAAAAAATATGTATATACACACATATATGTAACGCTGCAGGAAAGTCAGTTCCTGAAACAAAACTGTATTTTATCTTTGGGTTTAAAAACAAAATTTTCTGATTGTGTTGAGCAATTTAAGTTGTCATTCTAGGGCGTGACGTTGTAATCCAGATTCTTTAGTCTGGATCCTATGATTATTTGTTGTTATTGTTGTTGGCTAACTACGAATGTAGAGATTGGTTTAATCGAACAGTTGGTTGAAGTAAAAATGACTGAATATGTATGAGGTATGAATGACCCTATCCTTTCCTTTTATAAATTGGAATTGATACACGGCACCAAAGAACAACAAAAGAAAGCACTGGATCGGTGTGGCTGCCGAGCCGAGACATGGTGCAGCGTCAGTAAGCAGATCAAAAACTGATGCTGCAAGACATCTTAACTCCTGACGGGAGTGGTCAAGCAGCCAACCAACAAATTAAGACAAATTAAATTTTAAATCCAATGTCTGTGCAATGTTTATTTTTAATCAAAATTAACAATACACGACGACAGCTTTTCGGCTTTATTTAACCTACAATTTTCTTTGATCGGGTGTTAAATTTGGGGGAAGTTTTTTTTTTCTCGGAGCAGTCAATTTGACGCCAGTTCGTCGTCAGCAGAGTAAACAGCTGATGTCAAGGCAGAGATTTTTGAATCAAAGATTACTTAACATCATTTTCCTCCAAGAAACACAATCGTCCAGGTCTCTCCCAGAACATTGTGCCAAGCAAACGGGTTCTGAAAGCATATTCTCATCACAAACAAAACATTATAAATCATAACCAAAGAAAACTTACCTAGTGCATGCCCGTGTCGGCCACTGCAATTGTACACTCGGATCCCGTTGGACCGAAACAACTTTTCGTCACTCTGATGATGCGTTGGTGCTTTATGGTTCCTTTCGTTGGATTTTGAGTGTCATTAGCGCGATTTGTGTTAGACACTTCATTTATCATAGCTTCGTAGTATGGATTTTCTATGGTTAGACAAATTGTGGACACACCTTTCCAACATTTACCGAGCGCTGGCTTTAATGATAACACTGTAAAATGCCTCTCTTCCTTAAAACGAAACTCCTTCGGGTTTGAATGCTATTGATGTTGCTGTTGCGTTTCCAGCTGCTGGAAGCCAAAGGAAAACTTTTGTGATGGAGTTTTTGAAACCAACACATTCGACAGATTCTTTTTTGCGTACTGTTGCGTCTTTTGAAGCGTTACAGGCCTTACAATACAACTTATCACCGTTGTTGGACACATAGCACTCAGTTCACGAACCTAATTTCGGTTTGAATTTACCTCCAAATCCAACAACTGTTTGTTTGCTTCCTTGGGCAGGAACGATTACCAGTTCAGATGGTAACCTGCAAGTAAATAGAAATAATAGTAATAATTAATTTACTTTTTGTTTTCTTATTAAGCTTGATCTTACCAATTTGCACAAAGAATGTATAAATTTTTGCAAATTAATTGTGTCGAACAGCAATTCTGAAGAATATATTTGACTTTAGTTTAGTTGTCATTGTCAAAACGAAGTTGCTGTCAAAGTGCTGCCAGATGTCAAACAAAATAAGGAAGAACAAATGAAAACACTTCCTATTGAATTTTCAAAATTACGTTATTATGGCCCAAGTGAAAACGTAGTATAACGTTCGAATAGGTGAGTCATTTTCTAAAACAATTCGATTCAAGGTTCGATGAAGACTAAGAGTTTGAAAAACGAGCTTACAACTTAGTGGTGAAGCTACAAAGCGGCGATCCTGTGTCCATTAAAGCGTGGACCCTTATCTGCGATGTCCAGAAGTTGAAATAGATTTGAATTCCGACCCAGTACCGTGTCACAGGACTTGCACAATCTCGAGAAACTCGACCTATCTTAAGCCGAGGTATTGCGACGAGTAGAAGCATGTAAACAACCCTACCATCGAAGGAAATAAAGACAGCGAAGAGACACCTTTTACTTGCATATATTTACATGCATAATTTACCATTTAATTAAAGGGAGAGATTGAGAAGTGATGAAGTTTGCTGTAAGGCTGTAACAGATTTGATAGTTTTAAATATGTATATCGAACGCGTCTTAGCGATAGAATTGCTTATTAATATAGTTTATACATTTCATCAATATTGTTCGGATGATAAAACAATAAAAATGTGATAACTAATAAGACCTATGCGTTATTTGTATGGCGGAATAACAGTGGCAAGAGGGGTTGGTTTCTCTTCAACGACGAGAGACAGCTTTGGTTTTTGGAAGCATTAAATACTACTGCGGTTTGTTATTGTATTTCCAAATCAAAAGGAATTTTTACTATCCTACCATATTTAAATGGCAAGTGAAATCACTTTTGATCGGGAATTTTTTCAAATTTTGTTTTAATTGAAAATGTGATGATGCAGGTTCGTAGTCAATGCAATACCTGATTAGGAAATATATAATTTGTAACTGTATGTCTATTCATATACAAGTGACGCCACCAAATACACGAAGAGTGTTTCAATTTCTGATTTTGATAGAAATTCTTGGTACATTTTTTGGAGTTACATCTATATTAATAGACATAGAGTTATAAAGTATATATTTTCTGATTAGAAATTATATTTATCACAAAGCTGTATAATTTTTTTTTCAATAAAAAATTTTTTTGAAGAAATTCCTTATCTAAAGCCGTTTCGATTGGTTTTAGTCAAAAAAAGTAGAAAATGATAGCTTTTGAACTAAACTTTTTTGAAATATAGCTCGCATTGAAAATCTCATGATGGAGCTTTGTAGCTAATACAATAGAGACTCCGAAAATGTATAGTTCGTAACCGTAAGTGTAGCCATTCATCACCAAATGTTTTTGATTTTTCAGAAAAAGTTAGCTGATTGGAAGTCGACATTAAACCATGACGACAATTTTTGAAAAACTTATCACAATGAAAATCTTAAAATGCCAAAATACTGTCTACGTTATGCTAAGCTCAAAAAGCCTTCATTTGTCTCTGTAGCACAATTATTAACCAATTGCCAACAGTTTAAGATTCCACTTTTGTTTGTGTTAAGAAAAAGTGGAAACTTAAACTGTTGACAATTGGTTAATAATTGTGCTACAGAGACAAATGAAGGCTTTTTGAGCTCAGCATAACGTAGACAGTATTGAAGGCTTTACAGATTTTCATTGTGACAAGATTTTTAAAAATTGTCTACATGGTTTGATGTATGCTTGTAGCAAAAAAAAATTGTATACAAATTTTGAAAGTAAAATACTTTAATACGAAACCAATAAGACATAAAACATAAATACACATATAAAGATAAAATAAAAGCATCTTTGTTCTCCAGGGAACACAGCATCTCTGCCATCTTTCGTTCATGTTCCGCTTTCTCAGATGTGGAAGAAACACTACTTTGACCAGTTTGATTATTTAGTGTCGTTGGTGAGCAACCGTTTTGGATTACAGTTCCTGCCAGACGTGTCTTGTCTACGATAAATTGTATTGTCTTGTAGAGTTCACGCAGCTAGATTGGAATCCTCTCGATGTGCTGAATTGATCCACGACTAGCTATGATTTCGTTGTTCTTGTCTTCGTCCCACAAGTTACCAGCTCAGTTAAAGTCTTTCAGAAGATGCTGATTGACGATCTGGAATTCACCGGACAGGACTCGTCTGTTGTAGATGTTTGAAGTGTACGGTTGAAAGAACTCATTGTTGTGGTTGATGCAGTTGGCATTTAAGCAACAAGTAGAGAGTTCCGAACGCAATGTTTGGCAATTTTTTCTTTAAGAGCAGCCCAATTCCAGTAGTCGGTTGTAGCAGGTTGTAGTTTTGTTCCACATGTCATATTGCAAAATACCTTTGCTGACTGGCCTTCCTTCGTACGTTTCATATATGGGCCTTCCTTCTCAGCCAGCTCACAACTGGCTTCCAGAACCCCGTAGTAGATTGTCTGGAAAATCTGCTGGTTGATCATTTTAAAAATTAACTTAGTTAGAAATACTTACAAGAAATAAAACATTACAAAATTTTGTAATATTTTGGAACTGTCAAAGATAAATGTCATCTTGTTTTTTTTTATTTATTGAAGTTTGGAACTTCACCACGACTCCATTTTTAATCAAGAAATAGGTCGCCATTTTGAATTCGTGTTGAAAAATTTTTTGAGGGTGTTTCAGGCAAGGGGGGTACGAGTTGGCACTCTGTATTATCTACTCTGTGCACAACAACACAAGCCGTAGCCGCACAAGTTAATTTTTTTTACTCTAGCGGCTGCGGCTGCGGTTGCAGTTCATTGTACTACGTTTTCACTTGGGCCATAATAACGTAATTTTGAAAATTCAATTAGATAGTGTTCTCATTAGAGGTTGGTAATTTTGTTTGACATCTGGCAGCACTATGACAGGAAAACTCAAAATTTTATTTCATTTCTTTCAGTATTGCTAACTGGTAAGATTCTTGCCAATTAAACTATTTATTTGCAAATTTTATTATTCAATTTTTTGCAGTATAAGTAAACGCATTGATAGTCCACCCAAGAAGCGCCAGCAACCATTAGGACAACATAATCTTGTAAAGGGTTTGCCAGAAGCTGTGAAACGACTGGCAACATTTTTAAATACCTATAATCCTCAAGAGATCTGTAATCTTTCATTGGATGTGCTTAGGGAACTTGTTCGCAACCCAAACTTAGACGTAACTAATATTCTTGCACCTATATTTACGAATTGCCATATATCGGCCCAAAATGCACCGAACTCAGTTGGGCCTCTTGGTCCATACTTTCCAAGACGTGGTACGAAAGCACCGTGGCCCTCGCTATCAAAGAATGCACGTCCACCCCGTCCAATGGTACAAATGAGCATACCTCAGAATGAAATCATACAAAGGGGTGTCGATAAAGAATATGATGCACTATTAGAGGCATTCTATAGACCTTACCATGATTTTCTTGATGTAATGATGCGAATGGCTGTCAATACTAACCAACTGAATGAGTCTCTGGTCAAGCTGAGTTGTTTAGCGGCTATAGAAGCAGCACCGCTGCATTTTAATCTATTTCCAAAATTCTGGGTTGGAATTTACAACAACAAGAGCACAAACAAGTGAGTGAAACGAACGAACGGCTAGCAATAATTACTAAAATGAAATATACTTTGTCAATGTCTTCGTCATTTTCTCGTTACAGATACGTGGAGCTCTTGCTAGCCAACCCAAACTTAATTGAATATGTTCATATTATTCTTAGAGATGAACGTATATCATTGAACGATCAGTACGTTCGAAACTTCTTGGAAATATACTATCCTAAGGTTGTACTATAAACACTTTTACATCCCCAAAAGTTATTTATTTAACCGCTTTTCCATTTACCTAGATTAAAACTAGTCTTCCAATACCTCGTCTTTTGTATACAATAAGCTACTCTTTGCATGCAAAAGTTGATCTAGACGAGTTATGTGGAGACTTATTCGCGATTCGTGTTATAGCACAGGCCACTGGTGTACCTACATCCGAGCAGAGTTGGAACCAGAACAAGACTAAGCAACTTTTAGTTATGAATAATTTTTTTAGTTATGAACATTTTTATTGTAGGTAGAATTGAGTTACATAGACGACAAATCGTTTTCATTGGCATCCAATTGGATGCATAGATATATATTATATATTAATCCAAATAAAACAATAACTATAACATAGCATAAATGCAAAATCTGCTTATATAACATAAACAAAAAAAAAAATAAACCACATTCAGCAGAAAGTATAGAAAGAGATTCAACGTTATTGTTAAACGTTTTTGTTTTCATTTCGAATTATTCTTTTCTAGAAACTCATTATCCTTCGTTTTTTTATATAACACAGTTACTTTTGTAAAAAATTGCACTTTAATTTACTGAAAAAGAAGCTTTTCAATAAAATAGAATATCAAAATATTGCGAGTTGTCTACTTGTTTACTTTGGACTTATCCTAAAAAAAGTTAGTTTTTTTTTTTTTTTTAATATTAAAACCTCTTTTGGTCGGAGGAATGCCATCATTGTTGTGTAGTTTAGGCTTTTTGGTTGATATAATGTACGTTGGCAGTCTTTACTTTCGTTTGGTCGCTAAAATTCTTGCCATTTCACGGAATCTAGCCAACATGGGGTCGTATATATTTTCGCTGTCTTTGCTGGGATCGCAAACTCTTTCAAAGAGATTTAGAACAAACTCCATGATATAGTCCCGATAGTGTTTTGGCTATTGGTGTCCGAAGAGCGTTGACATTGAATTTTATCCGCATTCGAAATGTTGTTATATACCAGAAATGCTAAAAAGATTTTCATATTACTCTCCGTTCTAATGCATTTTTTTGAGGTTACTCACAGACACTTTCAATTATACTCAACGAAACATTCAAATCGGCTTTGTCATACTGAATGAGTAACAAGTCTCTAACAAGCTGACTCTGTGCATCTATTGGACCCTGTTGATTGCATATCGCTCCACCAGATTGAACTAATTGTAAGATGATATTTAACAATGTATCTTTTAGTTTTTTCTTCATTGATGGACCAGACTCTGTATATTCAGCCTTTTTGTGTAGCCAGAGGAGCAGCTCATGCAGGTGCTTACAGATTGTTGGGCCAGCCTTTAAATGAAAAGAAAGTTATGACCAATCTATAAACTACAAGAATAAAAGAACAACAATGCTTACACAACGATTTGTAATGATTGAACAGCTCATGCCGTAACCAGAGAAGAAACGCAGTAGCATCTTCTCGAAGTTTTCATCACTGATAATTATATCACCAATTCTAGAATTGTTGCTTGTCTCTCCTAGAAATTGTTTTGTTGTTAGCTGATGGACAAAAACAAATGAAAAAAACCCTAAGTATTCATTACCACTTTCAAAGTTTGATGGTGAGTTACAAGCTAAAAGCAAACACTGAAATCCAAGACACCAAGTACGTAGTTTAATGTCATTGTGCCATGCCAATGCTAGTAACAATCCCTGAACTGCATTTGGTCCAAAAGGTATTTTTGGAATATCGTTAGGACAAAGGCCAGAGTTATAGGGTTTGTCCGAAAGTTCACTATTAAGCGTTTGATTTGAAGAACTTGTTCCAGGTGAACCCATGTGTCCTACAAATTAAAAAAAAATATCATAAATTTTGTTTCTAATGCAAACCAAATACACAGAACCCACCTGAAGATGAAGATCTGAAAAAATACAATCAAAAACATTTTTAAACATTTGATACGTTGCTAGACCACAATTGTATTCAGGACCAGACCATATATCTGTAACGTCGAACGAAGTGTCTAGAAATGTATCCATGGTCATCTTCACGTTCTTCGTGTTTTTCCTCAATTACAATGGAATTGTCTTTAACTTTTACAGATAGTTCACTGGGTTTGAAATGCTGTACATCCATACAAACTTTGGAAGCCGTCTTTGCCGATGTTTGACACTGCACTTTCGCCTTTGCCGTCAGCACATCGATCTGTTAGAAGTCTTCCCGCAGCAAGAACTAAAGCAAGAGGCACCCGAATAGAGGCTAGAGGCTGGGAACGGTGTATGTGACGAGGTTGCAAACCAAGTCCCAAATCACGAAAAAACGAAAAGACAAAAAATCACCGACCGAAGAACAGAAGTAATAGTTAATAAATCTGTTGTTTTCAAGAAGGTTTCCAGCCCAACCTTTCGACGATGAATCAGATTTTTGCTTTTACCAAAGTGGCAATACGCTTTTTAGAAAAGAAAAAAAACCATTTCACATTTATTGGCAGAACTGGAAAATGCAAAAAAGAAAATGAAAATATTAGTTTTCAATTGTGTCCTACTCGTTACCTTTGTTGCTACTCTGTGTGTTGTTTTGGCTTGGCTCAGCAGGGCACTCCTGTAAAAATTGAAATTATTGGTTATTTTAATAACAAACTGAAAGAATAGCAATAAAAAAGCTTACCAAAATCCAAACCAGCCCGTAGCACAAATGAAAAAAAGACTTTTGTTGTGACAGCGTGTTCTGTCAAGTTGTCACTTTTTTCCCGGTTAGTTCACAATAGGTTGTGTTTTAGTACTGTTTGGTTAATTTTCTCCAATTTTCCCACGTTGTTAGCGCATAATTTTCGCCCAATCACCTCAAGTTGAGGTAATTTTGATGAAAGATTTTGTATGGGTAACAAAGTCAATTATGACCTAATTTTGAAAATTTGGTCAAAATCATCTCATTTGCCCAAGTGAAAACGTAGTATTAGTCCCCTATTATACGATGTCTCACGAGACATGTCTCATTTTTGACGTTCCTTTTAAATTTCCATCCCGTGAGACAATCGCTATTACATGTTCAATTTTGAAGGCTCACGTCTCAAATTTGACAATTCTTCATTTCTCTTTCGATCCTTTTCTTGTTGTCACTTTATAAATTTCAAAGTTGTATTTTTCTCTAAACAAAGTAAGTTGCTTCATAAAATTAAAAAAATAACAAATTGGTTTTACAACTTTTGATTTAAAAAATAGACAGATCTCGGTATGGAAGAAAAACAATTATAAGAGTTGTTAAACTATGCATCGATTGCAGTTGAGGACATGGACACAGACAGCAGTGGAGATGAGTCTATTGTATTGGGATTGCTGAACTTGTGCGAGAAAGCAGCTTTGGAGAATGAAAAACCGAAGCAGAAAAGGCTTTGGGTTAAAACGTGGAGGAAAAAAAGAAAAAAGATACGTTGCGGAGAAAACTCCGCTCCGAAGGTTACCACGATAGGGCCGAATATCTTCCACACACATTTTCTTCACCTACCGGACCGAGTTCAAATAAAAAAGGGCTATGCACTAAATTTTGTTGTTCCGAAATAGTAATCTTGTGATTAGCAACCACAAATTGAAGAATTTACATTTAAGACGTTGACGAAAACTGCAGATCCCAGATACCTTCGAGATCACAATACTCGCATCGCCATCAATAGAAAAAGAGCAAAACAGCAATTGTTTCAAAAAATAAAATGCAAATGCTTTCATGTTTTACAATTTTTTTGTTTTATTTTCCAATTTTTTGTATTTTACATGTTTTTTTTATTTTCACCATTCTATGGTGCTATGCACTTAAATTCAAATATAAATTTCTACATCAAGTGTATAAAAAAAGGACATTGAATGTTAATTACATCCCACAATAAAATAATGTGAATATAGACGCTCGACTAAACATTTAATCTAAACCGAATGTTTAACAAATTATTTTTTTTTTTAATTCAATGAGATGAGTACCATTTGAATGCGAGCTGCCTAACTTTTGACTTTTGATACTGCATAAAGTACATATTAAAGTAATGACATGGAGTGCAGTTATGTAGTATTTGAATGTTTTTATAGCTTTACTTATTTGTTGTATTTTTCGCACGTTTTTCTCTAGGTCTGTTCGTTGAAGCCCTGGGTTTGCCCTAGGGTCGCCACAAAGCGTTTTTTGAGAAACCTAAATTCACCCTGAATGTCAAAATGAGTGTTTTTTGAGCCATAGGTTTGCCATAGGTTTTCCCCAAACTCGCCCTAGCTTTTTGGTGTGGCGATTTGAGGGCTGTCAAATGGCATGTATTTTTTTTTTTTTTTAATGACAGGGATGTATGGTGATTTGTTGTAAAGCGTTTTTTGAGGACCCAGGTTTTTTTGATAATTCACAGGGTTGTCAAGAAAACCTGGGTCAACCCTGGGGAAAGTTCAACGAACAGACCTTCTAATTTACCTGCTGTTGGGGTTGTTGTACGCCTTCATTTGAGTTTCCCCCAGCGTTGTTCTGCTTCCTGGGGTTGCGTCGAGTGCGAGGATTACGGGGAGCATCTCCACCCTGACCTCCCTGGTTGTCTAAAATGTTGAAAGTCATTGTTACTAAAGTCATAAAAGAATTGTTTAAATAGGAACACACAATCTTCAGTACCACCATCATCACTGGTGGTCCACGATTACCAGAGTTAAACTTGCGTCTAAAGAAACGCCTTGGTGGTCCACCGCGACGTTGTTGGCCGCCCTGACCATCTCCTCGGTGTACACTGGATTCAACGTTCTCGTTTCCACCATCACCACCACTAAGACCACCATCACCGCTCTGACTGTTTACGGAACGCCTTTGTTGACGTCTTGGGCCATTAAAGTAGTTGGTATACGTGCCACGACCACGACCACGTCCGCCACCGCGACGATAGTTTCTTTGTGGACGTTGCTGCTGTTGTGGTGGTCCACCATCGGTGGCCTCACCTTCGTCACCAGTCTCAGCATTGTTTGTATTTCGGCGCTGTTGTGGATTGCGATGGCTTCTATACAGCCAAGCACGATATGTGCGTTTCTTGTCAGCCGCAAATTTGCTTCCACGCACCGGTTCATTAGATGGACCAGTCACATAAGCAGCTTCGTTTCCCTTCTCTCCAATCACTACGTCGAACTCAACAAGCTCACCATCGCCCACGGATCTTACAGCCTTCTTATGGTAATTTTTAGCGATAGCACTTTGATGAACGAATACATCTTCTTTAGTATCGATCCGGTTAATGAAACCGTAGCCACTCTTTACGTTGAACCACTTCACAGTACCAATCACTTTGGTAGCTAAAAAAAAATACAAATAATAGATATTCAAGGCTAGATTTAAAAATCTTAAGAAATAGATTGTTTTTTGAGACTTTAATGATTTACAAGATATCCTTCGTCGCTTTATAGAAATATATATTTCAGACAAACAGTTCAAGCTGCAAATAATAAAAAATCTTTATTTTATTGTTAGTCAAATGAAAAACTTACTTATTTCGATGGCAACAAAGAACAAAGTGCGTCTGACGTCTGTCTTCTTTGTAGAAAATAATTTTTTTTAATGAAAAAAAATATGACAGAGCGATGAAAACAACATAGCAAAAACGAATATGGGAAAAGAGAAACGTCAATATGAGACTGCTAAAAATCGGCACGGTACTCATCGGGAATTTTTTTGTGCATCTCATTTCCTCACATCTCCTTTCTTTTTCGCACTCATGTGAGACTGGGCTCGTGAGACATCATGTAATAGGGGACTATTCACGCAGTAACTTCACAGATCGCAGTGTGCTCTGGTTTGGACGAGGCCTTAAATTCTACGTACTTTCCGTCAAATGTGACACTTCAACTCTCCAAACAAACAGAACTTCGTATTTTGACACAGGCCTTGAGTTTTTCCTATCGAAAGTTGGTAGCCTTGCTAATTAGAAATTCTTCACCATTTTGTAAAGTGCTCTTAAAAAGATTCAAATGGGAATAAGATTACGCTGAAGAAATTGTACAAGACAAATAGATAAACTGTGCTAAAATAATAAAAATATTGACAAAAAAGTGTAAGTTAACTAATACTGAACAGATATAAGTTGTATACCTTTCCGAATAGAATGTGTTTAGTATGAAAAAACTATGTTGAAAATTTTGGGTCATCTTCGCCACACCCTCAGCATAGCAAAAAATTATTCTGAAGTAGTTTAAAAGTGCATAGGTTTTTAATCGTTTTAAATGAGTAAAGTGATTTAAAATTCAAGCAATATATTATTATTTTAACAGTTTTGGTGTATATAAGAAGTTTTTATAGCATTGCAATAATTACTCAAAAGTTATTTGTGGTTAATGGTGACGACGTCATCATCGGCAAATCGAAATTTTTTTTCTTTTCTATACTGTTGGGGCTTCTGTGTACATACATGCTAGGGTTAAATCGATAAAATGAGTAATGAAGAACTGCAATTTCATTTTTTTTTTCATAGCAAGCGTTTGTTATTGTGGTCTCATAATAAAGAAATTATAAATGTTTAATTGGGCTAAGATTGCTTGATGCATAAGCATTATGGTGGAGATAATTCTCGGGGTACAGCTTTATTGGTCCCATCCTCCCCTTGTGTGGTGTATGGTTAAATATGTGATGTGATGTTTCGGTTCGTTTAGCTGCTTTTCTCCATACCATACACCGACCATTGCTGTGTGTATAGCATACAAGCCAACCACAAGGTAGGGGGAATGTTAAGAATTCGTTGTGGAATGGATTACGTCATTCTGCTATTTTGGAGCAAATTTTACAATTAAAACATTTCCGTGGCTATCCCGTTGAAAATTTAAAACGGGCATCATCATAAAAAAATAATTCTCCAATTAAAATGCAAAGTAGCAAGAATTTTTTTTATTTTTATAAAATTGATTCTAGATCATTGCACTTCCTGTGGAAGTGGGTTGGGGTAGGTAGCTACTTATTTCCGTATTCTTTTTTTTACTTTGAAGTTAACTTGGTCAAAGAGTAATGTGGATTTGAAGTCGTCACATCTCACAACACAACTGAAACATTTCCAAATATCTTACACAAGAAAGCATATAGAGCCCAGACCTATCTGTGTGAGTTAAATCAGCTCTTTTAATTGAAAAACAAACATTTTGTTAATTTTGTTCCTACAACCGCTTGAGGCGGCGAAACCAAAAAAAGTGTAAACACATTCATGATGTCATATTTTAACTTTGAGAAAAATGGCCTATCGTGCTTTTAACCTCTGCTCTTATAATCATAAATAATGTCGCTGTTATTTGAGTAGATTTAGTTCTTCTTTTTTATTTGAATTTGCCTTATGTTATGTCTACTTTGATATAGTTCCTTTGAGGGTGCAGTTCTGCGTGTTTGTCTATCGTTTGCTTTAGCAGCTAATAGTTTTAAGCACATTTAGTAGGTTGATTTGATTTAGAAAAGTATTTTGTTTAGAAACTACATAGGTATTATGGTAATGAGCGTAACAACGCCTATAAAGATCTAACCAGTGGACATTTGTTTAATTTGCGACACAGTTAGAACATAGGTATCTATTTGTTTAAATCTATGCTTTTTTGAAATTGAAATATGTATATGTACATATATACAACTAGGTGTGCCAGCGACTTCGTCCGCAAGGATTGGCATTTAAGTTAAGCTTACCACAATATATTACTGAAAACCCCATCTACATATGTAGATAGGATAAGCCGTTTCTGAGATTATCGTGCACAAACCAACAAAATTTTACGTTTTTATTATATGTATGTAGATATATATATAGGTAGATATAGAGTATAAAAAATAGATATTTGAACAATATTGTGTGCAATGACAGCAGTTATTGTGAAGAGTCTCGAGAAAAGTAGAGTTGCGGTGCCCCTCATAACTCAATACTGGATCATTCAAAATCAAAAATGGAAGCTTAGGGCCCTAATTATGAGAAGCGAATTCGATAATTTCGTATTATGAGTAGCGACTTGCTTAAATGAAGTTCGCTTCAAGTGTCAAAAAGTTATCGACTAGAGCTATCGACCAATTATGTGTAGCGAACGTTCGATATTCTATTCGCGCAGCACGTCAAAATCGGTCGAACGAAAGTAATTGGTGGTAAAGCAAGCAAGTGTGTTTGTTTACTGTTTGTGTTTGGATGCATTTCTGGCAAAGAGTAAGAAAAAAAGTTCTTATATTTTTATTTATTATTAAAAACAACGTGGTACCCGTGGCGTAATGGTTAGCATGTCCACCTGCTAACCCAGAGGTTCGAGGTTCGAATCCCAGCAGAGGCAAAATGCAAAAATGTTTTTCCACGGGTATCGCCTTTCGCGAGGAATTGGCAAGTCCTCCGTTAGTAAATTCATTGCCATGAAAAGCGCATTCTCAATTAGCCGTTCGGAACCGGCGAAAAATTGTAGGTCCCCTCCATTCCCTCACAAGGCATGGTTGTGAGAAATGTGCTAGGCCCAGGGGCTCCTCGCTCTGTTGCGCCACCCTATTTTTTTTTTTTTTTATTAAAAACAAGATGCTGATTTCTTTCACTAAGGACAAACAGCAGTCAGTTCGCGACGCATTTGATCTTAATGGCTGTATCTTAATGAAGAATTATTACAAAAGGATCCCCTGCAGAATGGAAGAAGCAATTCTGCAGGAAAAATTATGCAGTAATAATGAAGATGCCCAAGTACTGCATTATGAACACACCCAGCATGTTCAAGGACCATCATCATCTGGTCAGCGGCGATCCCTGCTAGCTTATAAAAGAGGGGAAAACAGTTTGAAAGAGAAAATTCACATATGAAATTTTTAAAAGAACAAACTAATACACAAATTTATTCCGACTCTCATTTTCTTCCACATCTTCAAAAAACAAATCAACACTGCTAATCATACTTCTAATGAATTATTTTCTTATATTCAATTCAGAGAGATGTTCTATTAACAGATCAACAACAATTATAAGGCAATTTGACATATGACTTTATGAAATATTCTCTTTTTTTTTGTGTTGGTAGCTATCACATCAAAAGCGAATGTTGTAGTTCGCTACTCATAATACCACGAAGCTTGTAGTTCGCTGAACAGGGACCCTACTCTGTGTTTCGTTTCGAAAAGTAAGTCTATTCGATAAGCTAAGTGTACACGATTGGTAGGTCTGACAATCATTGTCAGATCTGCAAACGTCTGACAATGTGGGCAAATGAGCTGACAATGAGGGTGAAAGTGGAATTTGTGTGTACACGGTTTGCAGAAATCTACAAATATCTGCAAGTTTATTGCCAGCTATTTGGCTGACAATGTCGACAAACTAAATTGGGCAAATAGCTGGCAATAGATTTGCAGATATTTGTAGATTTCTGCAAACCGTGTACACACAAATTCATTTGTGGATCTGCAAATTCATTTTCAGTTCATTGTCACATCGCATCTGTCAAAAAAATTTTAAAGGTAAAAGTGAAAAGAACATAGATTTTGTTTTTAATCGTTTAATATTCAACTAGAAGTGAAATATCAAAAAACAATATAAATGGATAAAAACGTTGCAATCGCAACTATTTTGACGGCGTATTTGTTAAAAAACAGCGATAATAAAACAGCCGAAAAAGATGTGTCGTAAGGTATGGACGAAGGTGGGACGAAGGATTGGGTGGCCCGTCGTGAGCAGGAGGGATTCGCGAAATTGATGGTGAAATTGCGAGCAGAAGAACCAGAACTGTACCGAAATTTATTGCGAATGGATTGCAAGCAATTTGATCACCTTTTAGCTTTTTTGGCTCCACATATACAAAGATAGATACAAATTTACAATGGAAAGCAACATTATTTAAGAACTACTCCAAATTTTTCTTGTGTCGTTTTCATGAAGTTTTCATAAAGTGTGTTTAATGACCTGCTCTAGATCGATCTAGAGCAGAAAAAAGCAGCTTTTTGGTGTTTAATGACAAATTTTTCTACTCCGAGCAAGAACTTTTTGTGTTTAATGACCTGCTCTAGAGCTTTTAGAGCAGCTCTTAGAGCTTTTAGAGCAGCATTTTCTGCACTTGCTTTTGAGTAAGAGCAGATGGGAGTGGAAGTGTCAAAATCAGCTGTTGACATTTGATTCAAATATTTTTGTTTATATTTTGCGTTTTGCAATCTATTTGAAATCGAATTTAACTTAAAATCAATTGAATTAACATCGCATGTTAGTTTAGTTTTGATTCCAATGTTTCCGCATATAGATTTTTATTATAATAGCATACCAAACATAATTTTGCAAACTAGCAAAATGTTTGTTGCTTTCTTGTCAGCTGACTTTTGACACCAGCTGTTCTGCTCTAAATTGCCTGACATTTCCACACTTTCTTGCTCTGCTCTGAGCTGCGCTGCTCTACTCTTTTTTTCATTAAACACGGCTATAGATCTACAGAAAAAATTAGTTTTCATTCGGTCCGAATGGAAAGCTAGCGTTAAGATAAGATTTCCGAGAATAGAATACAAATACGAGTACAACAAAATATTTCCCTTTGTTATATTTCGATTTTACGTTAACCGGCCAGCGGATTACATACAAATTTAGCTAATTTTTTGATGCACCGCAGTCTGAATTCATAGCAAGACTTTTTCGCCTCTGTGAGCTCACCTGGAGCATTATAAATTTGATTACGCTGTGTCATAAACACTCGTCGTCTGAGATCTTCTGCTACAGATTGCAAATCTGAATGAAAACTACTTGCAGGTGCAGTTTCGTCTAGAAAACATTGGTATGAATATTGATTAAATAACGAAAATAAATTCACTTACCAGTGACTTCTGGTATCAAAAAAGAGTTAACAATCTTCTCTGAGTCAGAAACATTCGAGAACTTCTTTTGTTCATCTGTTTACCAAGGAATATTTTGAGTTTGGTTTCTGCTTTTTTGGTTTGGTTGGCTTAGCATTTTGTTTTGCATTTGTTTCTCTGTGTCCAGGAAATCTATCCGCTTGGCTCGGTTTCTTATGAACAAGAAGTTTGGATATTAATCCTCAACAAACGGCTTCGTATCCTGATTAGGTTTAGTTGTTTCAGCCATCTGGAATAATCGCACTAGATTCATGTGGAAATGGTCGTTCTGCAGAAAGATCATAAGTGACATAGAAAGGAATATAATTATGTTATGCATGTCATCCTTTTCACTGGTTATCTCATATTTTTTATATGAGTTAGCGTCCATAACTAAAAAAAGTTCACGTAATTAACACATTTTCTATAAAAACAAAAATCACCTTTAAATTTTCGATGAGTTTTGTAGTTGACAATCCAATTGTTGAGACAATCCAATTGTTTTTTTTTTCTGCAATCCTCAGATTTGTCTGCCAATGAATAAATTTGAAAATGTTCCTCAAACTTGGTTTGCAAATTTATTTATTGCCAGACATTTGCAGAAGCGTCAGAAAATGAACAAAATTTGTGTACACACGATTGCCACATTTGCAAATTAATTTGTCTTCAAAATGACTGATGAACAAATTTTTCTGCAAAAATATTTGGTGTGTACAAGGTTGTCAGCTTGCGTGTACACGATTGCCAGATATCTGCAAATTAATTAGCAGATATTTGTCTACAAATTAGCAGCCAAATAGTTTTTCTACAAATTCATTTGGTGTGTACACGATTGTTAGCCATTCGAGACAAATTTTTCACTGACAGATCTGGCAATATTTGCAGATCAGGCAATCGTGTACACTTAGCTATAGTGATTTTTTTCGTTTTCGAATCGAAAAAAAGTACTTGTTAATATTTTCACTAACGGAATAGATTTGCGAAGTCTTGAAATATTTCTCAAGATATCTGCAAAAAAAAAAACAATATCAAAGCAAATTGCAAACAAGTTAAAAAATAAATCAATGAAATAAAAAAAAATCGTTTTCGGATTTGCCTTTCCGAAAGTGGCAGATTCGAATCCGCTTTAGAAATAAAGAGTACAAAATATTTGTTTTCGGAAATTTTTGCTGTCGAAACGAATTACAGAGTAGGGCCCCAGTTCGCCTAAAAGCGAACGTTCGATTAGCTACTCATAATACGGGCCCGTTAGATAATTTTTTCCTCTGGTAACGCCGGGAAGGTTTTTCATAATTTCAATTTGAGGTGAAAAATGCGATTTTTGGGGAAAAAATTGTCGTTTTTGTTATTGTTAATTGTTAAAAAAAAATTATTGGACGGCTTTGCTCCTGCTGTACGCGAGTCAAATTTTTTTTCACAGGTAGGGAGGCAACTCAATAGCATAAATTTCAAATATTTTAGTTGATTTAGCATTTTAAAACATTGTAAAAAAAAAATGTTTTAACTTTTCGGTTTTAACCTCACTTCTGATTTTTTTTTTCTCTTTAAAATCATAAAAATTGAATGAAAACAAACATTACCGAATAAAACAACACTTTTTATATAAACATTTCACTATTTTATTGCGGAGAAATCACCTACATAATGAAAATTTCTAGGTATTAGGTATTTATAAAAGCTTACTTTGGCATTACTTGTTTAAGTAATACCAGACGGTATTATAAAGTAAGAAATTATTAATTAAAAATAGTGCAAGTGGGATTTTTGTCGTTTGGGGCCGTCCATAAAATAGTTCGCATACAGGGGGGAGGGAGGGGTCTCGCTGAGTGTGACAAGATGTGACATGGGGGGAGGGGGGGTCTACGGCAACGTAACGTTCGCCGTTCATCAAAAAATTTTACTACAGTAATTCTCTCGACTAGCTTTTTTTTAAATCGTTGTCATGATAAAAGTAACTCATTTGGTATTAGTAATATACAAACATTTAAATGCATATATTTTTAATACAATAAATTGTCACTCAATATATTAACATGAGCGCTAGCTCATTGGCGCGACTCTAGCGTTTTGTTAATTTATTATAAAAAAAAAATTAAAACTTACAACTGCACTATCAATTAAATTTTATCATGCGCAAGGGGGGGGGGGGTATATGCTTTTGTGACGTAATATTCATAGGGGGGTCACAGAAAGTGTGACACAGTGTGACACGGGGGGAGGGGGGTTTCGAAAAAAGCTAGTTTTAGTGTGACGTATTTTATGGACGGCCCCTTTGAAAATGAAATTTTTTTATGAATTTCTGACCAAAAAACTAATAATAGCTTAAAATTGGTTCCAAAATCATTTTAACTCTTCAGTCTTCACTCCTTTTTCGTTTATTTTGGAATTCGTTTTAAGCGATGTGATAGATTTGAAGTGATTGTATTGGTAGTGTTAAACTTACTAGACTAAAAGACTAAAAAATTGTTCACTTGAATTTTAAAAATTATTTAATGGTCTTTTAAAGAAAATTTATAAACTATTGCGGGCTTTTGGGCTGACAAAAATTAAATAGAAACTGCGGTTTGCTTTGACAAGCAGTCAGATGAAAGCTTGTTGATTTATTGGTGTTCACTCTTTTGAACATAAATAGAAATGGAAGTGAAGAAAACACTCCCAAAATTCACTTCAAACCGCATTTTGGAAAACGTTTTAGAGTAAATTGGAGAATTTATCTGTACAAATCTGTTACTCCAACTCTCCAATTCACTCCGGATTTTCATTTTGGAAAACGATAAAAGCTAGTTTGGGGTTTGAGAACCAACTGTTGGGAAAAAATATATACCTAGTGCAAATTGCATTCACAAAGCAAAAAAAAGTGACATAAAAAGTGAATACCCTCTTTACTCTATAACCTACAAACATTTACCTTTTTTACATTACTATAGACGGATATCAGACGTGATAAAGCAGTTACAGGGCTAAATTTTAGTTAAACGCAATGAAAAGTTTAAGAATGTCAAAAGGTTTTGATAGCTAGTATCAGGTTTTTTAACTTTAGAAGTACCTACTTCCAAGTGAAATTTAAAGCAACCAAAAAATGAAATAATAGAAGTGTTCAATCACAATAGAAAAGATCAGCTTTTGTAAAGTTCAATGAATTTTTTATCTTCAATTATGTCGTTTTCCAAAAACAAAATCCGGATGATAGATGATTTTTATCTAAGAAAATTGGAAGTTGCAACCGACCTGCAATTAGTTTTCAAACAAAGTATTTTAATTATTTAATAAAAACTAAAATGGTTTCGGCTGCATGCAAAAAACAGAAGAGAATGGGTTGAACGAAAAATTATAAGCGATATAAATGTAGATATGCCAGATTGTATGGGTGTCAAATATTTATTTCAGTTTTTCATTATTGTTCACTTTTGTTTTAAGTCCCACAAATCGTTCGAAGAGTTTACTTGACGTGCGAGGTTTTCAAAAGTCCCTTGGTTAATTAGGATAAGGAAACATGAACTCCGCCATCACTTCGAACTGCTTTTGTTTTGTGTGAACAAATTTTCATAACTAATCAAAGTACACAATAGTTCATTACAGAATATATTAACTAATTGAAGATTGTGTCCACTCAACAAAAGAAACAACCAATGCTTTTACAGTGAGTGAAACAAAATTTTCATTTTCGAATGGTTTTGGCATTCGAAAACGTTTTGCACGGTCCGTTTTCGGATTTGCTTTTCCGAATGTAGTAGATTCGAATACGCTTTAGAAATAAAGAGTACAAAATATTCGTTTTCGGAAATTTTTGCTTTCGAAACGAATTAAAGATTAGGACCCCTGAACACCCCCATTAACTACTCATGCAAAGCTTAGATTGTACTAGAATATGCTGTAAGTGTTTGAAAAGAGTTTGATTTTTGCTTAAATGTGTAGAACGAAAATAATTCAAATCTGTTTGAACTCAAACAATGTGTTATGTTTTTGATGAGGATTAAGAGTTAGAGCAAATTAAAGCCTTGGGTTTCGATCCCTTAAGAAACCGAACGAGAAAATCTTCTTTGATTTTTCCGGAAAATCTATTTTTGTCGGTTTTATGAAACCGAGTTGACACATCACTAAACCTTAATAAGGCACAATTTTTAATGAGTTTTATAGCTGAGATTTTCTACGTGATTTTTACCTAAATGCTAAAAAAATATTTTAAAAATAGTGATTTTTTTAAATTTTAATGTTTCTTGTACTTATCTTTGAGACTTGTATATGTATTAACTAAATTATTTTAAGCTAAATGTTAAATAAAGAACGAAGTATTAACTTTCATAAAAATTAAAGTACGTGGTAGTAAGAGGCTTGATTGACTTTTAAGTTTATTTTTTAGAAAATTAAGTAATTTTTTGTTTTACAAAATTGCCCCTCTCGCTCTCGCCTGGATTCGATTTTTCTTTTCTGGACTTAACCTATTTGAGTTTTGTCGCACGGTATGTAAGAATCCTGTGTAGCTTTTGGTAGGATTTGTAAGTCTGCTAAATGTTTATTACGTACGTAAACAACGACAAAGTCCGACGATTATTTACGTTTACTAAACGCTTCCATTAACTGCTCATATAATAAATAAATAAATAAAAATAAAAAAGTAAAAGCCTACACGTTATCCTGGAAGTAAATTCTTCACAATCTCTAACGAAAATGGTGGAAATAAAGTTTATGTTGAAGTTCAGATGCAAAAAATTTCAATTTAATTCCCTAAATTAAATAAATTTTAGATTTATTAAATCTAAGCAGTTAAAAAGCAAAAGTAAACTATATTTTCATCATTTTCATTAAAGTTTGATAAAAATATAGACTCAAAACGATATGATACGATATATACATAATATGTGCATTGTATGTTTGAACATTCTCAACTTGACTACAGCGCCACCTGTTAGATTTTATCACAATCAATGCAATTATTCCTAATCAGCATGTTACATCAAACCAATTTTTGCTAAATCTAAAACTATTTACCTCTACACTAAATTATAATGATAATTTTCGTAAATTTAGCATTACATTTACATTTATTACAATACAATCATAATTTTGACTACATATTATATTTCACACTCTCAAAATAAAAAAAAAAAAATATTTTATCGTTTCAATATTTTTCATCGCCACTGTGTAATTTCGTTAAGTTTTTTTTACACGCATCCTTATGTACTAATTACCAATTACTGGCTTCTGTATGATTAGTCACGAAAGGTAACCTAAATCACTTCACGTTTTATTTATTATAAAAATTTATAAAATTTGGTTTGTAGTAATCATACTCTTTAAGCGTTCGGTACATGGTGTGACTGATCAGTGTTATTTTCTCTCATTTATTAAAAGTTTTCTATAAAAATTAAAAAGAAAATTCGCTTTAAAAAAAACTCAGAAGATTAAAATAAAATAATTGAAGCTATGCAGAAGTCGCGATGATGTCCAATTTTCAATAGTGCTTTTTTCTTCTCTAAACAATTTTTTCAAATACCTAAATTAGAAATTTAAAATTGCCAATCAATCCTGACGTCATTCTGCTTTTTTTTTTTTTTGTTTTTCTTCAGATCGGGCGACGACAAAGCGAATTTTCTTTTAATTTTTGGGACCCTGACTGTTAAATTAAATGTGTCTAAATCATAAGTAATATGCGATAGTAAATTTAAAAACAATAGAATGGCCGACCAACTATTAAATTTAATTATAACGACACCAGAGCCATTCGAACCAAATTTTTCGGAATGGTTCTATATAAAACTCCATGACAATAATTTGTGTTCATTAGAAGAATTTGGACTATTTTTCCTTAATTTTATTCGTCAACAAACTGAGGAGCACATGAAAAGTGCCGGAACACCAAAATGTGTTAGTACTCCAGCCGGTAAAACAAATATAGCCCGAGATACAAGTACTACGCGTACCCCAAAGCGACTTTTTCTAAATAATTCGCAACAGTTGACGCCTGACAATCGGTTTAAAGGAGATGATTCGTTGCAGTTGCGATGTACACCCACAAGAAATGATACGCTACACCAATCACACCACAAAACCTTCACATCTACACCATATAAAAGCTTCAACAAGTCAAGTGTAAATAATTCAAATTCATCGAATGACTTCAACAGGAGCAGTAATAGTGGATTTTGCTTGGGAGATTTCATCGTCTCAAGTTCAAGAACAAAAAAGAAACCACACCAAAAGGACTCGTCGGCAAATCTTTCAGACGGAAATAGTTCAGAACAAAAGACCAAGAAGACTGAGAAACCGAAAAAGAGAGTAGTTCCAACTCCGGTTAGTAAAACATCGGTAGGAACGACCAACTCATTTAGTAACCCAGCATTTAGCAATGAAAACAACATATTCAAGGCGTTCAATGAAGCTGAGATAATCGACAAGGGAAAATGTGCTGTGATGGAAGCTAGAAAATCTCTCAAAACAAATATACTTGAGATAAGCAAGGAGCTCGAAGTTGAAGAGGAGAACCGTCCCAACCTCATCAATCAAAGTCTACGCGAAGCAGTCATGAGAATGGAAAAATGTAACATGCAGAGCGATGAAGAAAGCACCAAAGGGGAGAGACTAAAACTCGATTTCACTAAGCTTACACATCGTAAAATATTGGATTGCTTCGCGGAGATCTACTCATTTCTAATCGATGTCCACATAACTGCCAATGTTCTGACTGAATTGTCATTTCTTTTAGCGATTCTTAATATTGACAACGAATCCACGCAGAATAATTGTGCAACACCGTTCTCCCAGGATCTAGAATTTCATTTAGACGAGAAGTTGAATGTCATTAATCGCACAAACAACGAAACCTTCACTGCACTAAAGTCCCTTACGAATTGCGTTTATTTATCAATAGAAGTACTCAAGCGACAAAAACATCTGCTAGCCTTATTGGACGTCAAAACTCTACGAATAATTCTGAACAATGATCGAATAAATGATTTGGCTGTAGATCTTAAAGAGTTCCTAGAAAAAATAACCCACGAGAAGCAGCAGCTGGAAGTTACAAAATCTTCGTACGAAGCCTCTTTTCGAATAAGTAAGGTCTTCAACAATGTTTTCTATCAGCAAGAGAACGACACCAGGACGAACTTCCCCAATGACAAGGAATTCAGTTCTTTTAAATCACAACGCGACCAGTTTTATACGATCTTCAAGTGCTGGGATGCAAATCATCTGAGCCATACTTGGAATTTTCGGGCGGAACTAACGCTAAAAATTCAAACACTTTTTAATATCAGCGATCATCCCATAAACATGGCTCACTTAGCAAAGCTTTTTGTTTCCCAACTGTTAATTTCATCGAACTATAGTGAGACATCTCCGACGGACATCAGCGTGGAACTGAAAGCAAACGTAGATCTGCAAAAGCTCAATAAATTAACGCAGAGATTGGTGGAACCTAGTAACTTCAGCATAGACTATCAATTTCCATCCAAACAGGCATTTTTTAAGGATTTCCTGATGACCTCTTCATGTGCGGCTTTCAGTGAGCAGGTGAAGATTGCACTTTTTGCAGAATTGGTTCAGCTTAACAGTTCAACATTTGAAGTAATCCACTTGACATCTCATGAGAATACTGAGTACGTAACAGATTATGTAGTGCGGCCAGAAATTCTTTCCACAATGCAGGTGCTGGCAAAATTTTTGGGTCTTCTCCAAACCCAACCATTCTTATACATTCCATCGAGTGGTTGTTCAAGCATAGACAAGAAGCAGATCGAGTTGAGAAACATGGTAACGCCTAGCTTTGATGTTATGAGTTTGTTGAAAGACGCGATAGCAGAAAGAAAGTTACTTATAGCAATTCCTTGGATTGTACAATACCTGGCGATGCTGGATCATATCACCTTGCAGCTGGACTACTATCGAAAAATGTTGCATCTGCTCTATGAGCTATACATCTCTCTGGGAAATGGGACAAATGTTCTGCGGATGCGTCCGACTTCGGTTTTTATTTTGCAAACCTGCCTCGGTTGGTTTTTTGAAGGCAAGAACATCGCTGAATCGTACTATGTCTACAGACAAAACCGAACTACATCATTCAGTCAACTTATCGAAATGAAAGAAATCTCTGTCCTAATACCAAATGCTTTGGTATCGGAATTGGCACAAAACGATGACAAATCGATTGTCGTGAAGAGTTTAAAGGAAAAACATGAAAATGGGGTTCTTATGGAACTTGATTTTTCAAAGAAGATACAAGAAACGGACTACACTGCGTTTCCAGAGAAGAAATATGTTGGTCAGTTTGACCCAATGTTGGAGTGCATTCTCAATGTGGCTTGCCCATTCCTCTCGGAATTTCGTGTGGCAATAATGCCGCCCAAATACTCAAAGTGTGTATCGCGCAGTGGACGTTACCGCCATGTTACTCCAAAAATATCAGAAATCACAAATGCTCAGAGCCCCAAGCATCATTCAGGCCAGGATAGCCAGAGTAAGCTCATTGAAGCTTTTCTGCATTCGCAGAACTTGTCTGTTCGTAGAATAATTGAGTTTGTTATCGAGCGCACAACCTCAGCGGTAATAAAAGACGCACAAATAGAAATTCTTTTACCTTCTAAAAATGATGCCAACAGAAATGTGCAAGCATTGGAATCAACAGACGCTATGAAAGTTAAGAAGGAAGCTTTGCAAATCTATTCCAAAGCAAACGATGTGGCAATGAAAAGATGGAATTCAGAGGTCCCCAATATGGTTGAACATCGAGTTAAAATGGCATTGGACGCCCTATTACCAAACGAGACTCAAGAAGTAGTCAAGAAAACCTGTTTGGAGTTGATTCGACAAAAGTGCCAATCAAAGATAACTGACTGGAAGACTACAAACCTGAAAAATATTGACTTCTATATCAAGGACATTGATGTTACAGTAGACAAGATTGTCAAATCGAATTTACTCAATAAGAAGCCTATATCAACGAACCTGGAAATAGTTTTGAATTCACCGTGCTTGTCTGATGTTCTAGAAGACTTACAATTCTGGATGCATGGCTCGGCAAGACGTCCTGAGTTGGTCGAAGAAAACAAAATAAAAATGTTCCTCATAGAGCTTCGAAAAACATTCGATAATATCCTACCACAGTCTTTCTATCGCATTATAGGATCATCGGTGGTACATTTGATTCAGAATCTTATCGAGAACCATAGTAACATAGTGTCAACTGATCTGTTGAGCCATTTTGTCAACATTTGGACAGCGGAAGGTATGCAGGACTTCACTCAGTGGGCTTGCAATTTACCAGCTGAAAATATGGAATCCAAGAAAAGCAACGAAGATGATGAAGTTTCTGATAAACAGCACAATTTGTCTCCCAATTTATTCTCCTCCCTCATAACGATCTCGTTTATTCGATCTCTCAAGACAGACGAATCTTTTGATAAACTGGAACTTTTAATTTTAAAATTAATCGACCACAACGTGATAGCAATTGATCATTTAAATGAGCTTTTTGTTCGGATATTCAAAGTTGAATGGAACGAGAAGGTTTTAAGTAGAATATCGACATTATTGCAAACTCTATCTGAAAGTAACAAAGAACTTAAAGAGGACGATCGTAGACCGAATTTGTTCATGGAAGTTCTAGCCGATTTTTCTAGAGACATAGACTTATTTTAGAATCGCCTATGCTTTTAATATTTAAACTTGTTAAGAGATTGTTACACGTTTATAAATTAGTGTATGTTCAAAGTTGATTAAAAGTTTTTTTTTTTAAATCAAAATGTTTTTATTTATTTTTTTATATGGTTGAAAGATTTGTTTCGACGTGAGTATTGAAAGTAAAATTTTGTTGTCAGCAGTTGAGAGCCGTAACTCATTATTTTTATTATTTATAAAGTTAGCTATAACATTGAGACAACAGTTAAAGGCAATTCAAGACAATTGCTCATCGTTTTTCCCTCGAATCTGGCTTTTAATTCAAATTTATTTTTTCTATCACTACAGCCTTACATGTTACAACATAATAAGCAGAATATCGAATGTAAAACGCAAATAAATTGAGTATTAATCCTTCAAGTTGCTGCCTCCGCTGAATCTGCAGTAACGCATTCTGCCACTCTAGTTTTTCGGTTTCGGGTTGTTATCACGGATTGCTTGAGGATGACATCGGCCTTAAGTATACTTGAAATGTTTTCGGGTTTTCGGCATCGGTCCTTCGCTTTTCCCCAAAAAAAGAGATCCAATGGGGTCGAATCGCAGTTCTGAGGCGGCAATTTGCGGATGGTGCTTAATTTCGGCCAAATCATCTTTTTCAATGAACGCATTTTTGGCAGGGTCATGTTTTTAAGATGATATCTATGAGAGCAGTCTCCACTGAGGAAGTCCGATAGTAAATCATTTGCTCATGCCAAGAATTTCTTTCATACGTCTTTGAGATAAGTCGATGAATAGTTTTTACTGAAGATGGCCATTAGAGTTGTTTCAGGTGTGGATCATGTTCTGCCGTTCCCAAGTAACCAGTCCGCGTTTAATGCTACTGATTGGATGACCGCAGTAGGGTTCCGGGCCTTTGAATTGGGATTGAGAGCCAAGTCTAGCTGTGTGCTCAGCCTCTTCGTTACCCTGTACGTCGTCATGTCCAGGCACCCAGGAAAGAATTATTTTATTGTGGGTGGCTAATTGAGATAGACAGGTCAAACTAGTTTGAAATTAGGATGCGTGATCTTCATTTTTTGTGCTACACTTTACAAATAAGTTTTAAATATTGAGCGTAAAACGACTTATTTCGTTCTGCGGCAATATTTCGAGCAAGAAACAGCTCTCAGTGTCAAATAACTAATGATTTAAAAAGAAACTAAAAGAAGGCCCACCCTGTGGGTCGAGCGATATGGCTTAAATTTTAACGGAGAGCAAAACCCTGCGGAAAGGGTGTAAAATTTATGATTGCGAAGACGTATCCGGGCTAGAAAAAAATTGAGTGTGTTTCAGGCAAAAAAGAGCGAGTTGACTCTGTCTTTTCTACTCTTGGTCTCAACTATAGTAACATTCGATTAGGGGAAGATTGGCTTTCAGGAATCTCACTAAACCTTTTACTTACTTACTTAAGGTGGCGCTACAGTCCGGGTCGGACTAGGGCCTCAACCAACATGCTTCTCCAGCCAGCTCGGTCCCTAACTGGAGGCAGCTCAGTTTTGCACGCCAAGTTGGTTGAGGTCCTGTCCTACTTGCGTGCGCCACCTGAGTCGCGGTCTTCCTCTACTGTGCCGTCCCTCGGGATTGGATTCGAAGACTTTCCGGGCCGGAGCGTTGGTGTCCATTCGCTCTACATGACCCAGCCATCTAAGCCGCTGGACCTTGACTCGTTTGACAAGGTCAGTGTCGCTGTACAGCCCGTACAATTCGTCGTTGAATCTTCTTCTCCATTCTCCATCTATGCAGACGGGACCAAATATCACCCGAAGAATTTTTCTCTCGAAGCATCGTAAAGCGTTCTCGTCTGCCTTTGAAGAACCGGGATGATAAGTGTCTTATACAGGGACACTTTAGTTGCTCGAGAGAGGACTTTACTACTCAATTGCCTTCTTAGTCCGAAGAAACAGCGATTGGCAAGAGTTATTCTTCGTTTGATTTCAGCGCTGGTGTCGTTGTCTGAATTAATAGCGGCGCCTAGGTAGACAAAGTCCTTAACTACCTCAAAGTTATAGCTGTCAATCGTGACGTTCTGTCCAAGACGTCGGTGTTGGGTGTCCTTTCTTGATGACAGCATATACTTGGTCTTGCCCTCATTTACCACTAAACCCATCTTCTTCGCTTCCGTCTCAATGCTCATAAACGCGCCATTGACATCACGCTGCGTTCTTCCAATTATGTCAATATCGTCGGCATATCCGAGCAATTGAACGGACCTTTGAAAGATTGTGCCTCTTGTGTTGACGTAGGAGTTTTGCACTATTCTTTCAAGAACGATGTTGAAGAAGTCGCACGACAGTGCATCGCCTTGCCTAAAACCTTTTTTGACATCAAATGTATCGGTGAGATCTTTTCCGACCCTGATGGAGCAGCGTGCGTTCTCCATCGTCATCCTACACAATCGGACAAGTTTGGTAGGGATGCCAAAACTAGACATGGCTCTATATAACTCCTCTCTATAGATGCTGTCATATGCGGCCTTAAAATCGATAAAAAGGTGGTGGGTATCGATTTGAAGCTCCTGGGTTTTTTCCAAGATCTGCCGTAGTGTGAAGATTTGGTCTAAATCTAAACCATTTAGAACCCTGAATTAACTTCAGTGGAAAGTTAGCGTTGTCGCCCAGTTCGTCGAAGAATTATTCTCCTAGGCTTTTTTCCTAGTGGGGTCAAGCTTGGAAGCAGAATGATCCATCCTTTGCCTCTTCGTCTTGGACTCCATATAAGTTGGATGTGGTAATGCACTTTCATCATTTGGGTACCCAATGACTTGTGGCCCATCAGAATTCCAAATCAACTGAGAGAGCCCGAAGCTTGCTAAGCTGTAGTAGAAATTGGGGGAGTTCACAGAAATATGTTGTGAATTTCTCTGAAGTCATAATAAGTTTGTCATCAACATAGTCTACTGGCTCCTGGTTAACAACCAGAAACCAGGTTCAGCCACCAACTTTTAGAGGACTCTTCCATTTTTTTTGGCTTGAATGGCTGTTGATCCATTTCTACCTTTACTATTCTTGTTTGGAGCATGGAGTTTACCCAGTTTGACCTCTTAAACTCCAAATCCAATTTTCTTCTCTAATCATACAGATGAACACCGCTGCATTTTCAATTTTTTATTCCACTTAAATCAGTAATTTTTTCTCATCACAAAGGTGAAAGTGATTTTTTTCGACCCCAGCAATTTTTTTTTTTTCTTGAAACAGTGAACTTTTGATTTTTACACAAACTTTTTAACTACTTAACTTCCTCAAATAGCAACACAGAACTTAAGCCTGTTAAATCAAAATGACGGGGAGGATAAAACACAATTCTAAACAGTCCCTTATAGACAAATCGTTTGGGTCTCAAGAGCCCTTTTGAGGGTTTTAAAACTTGATTTAGTACAACCACTTGATGAATCCCTCGAGCACTAAAAAAAATCGTATGTTTCATTCTTTTTTTGTCTCTGTCACTGTTCTTTGGATTATGTAAGGGGTGTTGTACAGGTTTTGCTGATACCTCCAAATACTTCAATGACTAAAAGACAACATTTTAACATTCCGCGATAACTGCTTTTGATAAGTTATAGCTGAATGTTCTGTAATAAATTGTTTCTCTTTTATATTTTCAAACCAAAGTTCAGCTATATTCTACTTTTATGAATAGAATGCTATATTCAACAATCAGATCACAATTACATCCTCATAGTTTATGAATTCTGACAAATTGATGGGAAGAAGAATTAAAAAAAAAAGCCCCGGGTAAAGACAGACTTTTACCCCATATCATTTTTAATGAAATTAGTTTTATTTGGACAAGAATTTTATCAGCTATTCCACTTGTTCTCTGACAAATAGAAGAAACAAAAAAACACGCACTCATACAATTAAATGAACAAACATTACCTGCGGATAAGATAAGAGGCGGTGGCAATGAAGCTTAATTTCAATTGAAACAATTTCAAATTTCACATTCACATTCGCACAGATAAACTATGACCATTGCGTCATTGTTGTTCCGATTTGATTATCATGCCGGCGACCAATGGAGACTTGTTCTACCCTTTTTGCTCGCTTGTATAATAATTAACATTGTTAAGTATTACTGCACATTCTATTCAGTCTCGTTCATTGATTATGTAAGTGCGTTCTGAATTCAAAGTGACTCATAAATTTGTTCTTTTTTTTCTGAATCAATAGGCTAACCAGCGTTGAACTGAAATAGAGTGAACAAAATTGAAAGGAAGTGCGAAACTAGGTGAGTTGAGATTCTACAAAACAAATCAATAATTATTCAAATAAATTTGTTTATAAATTGCAGACTAACCCAAAGAAAAAGAAAACCCACTTTACAAAGAATCGAACGAACGAAGAAGCATACACTGACAAAACAACAACAGTATGGAGAACTTTACTCCCAAGGAGGTGAAAATCCTCGAAACCGTCGAAGATATTCAAGAACGTCGTGAGCAAGTCCTTTCACGCTACAATGACTTTAAGATCGAGACAAGACAAAAGAGAGAAAAGCTCGAGGATTCACGTCGCTTCCAGTACTTTAAGCGTGACGCTGATGAGTTGGAAAGCTGGATTAACGAGAAATTGCAGGCAGCCAGCGAGGAGAGCTATCGTGACCCGACAAACTTGCAGGCTAAGATCCAGAAGCATCAAGCATTTGAGGCTGAAGTTTCAGCTCACAGCAATGCAATCGTTTCCTTAGACAACACTGGTCAGGAGATGATTAATCAGCAGCATTTCGCATCAGAAACTATTCAGAGGCGTCTGGATGAGTTACATCGTTTGTGGGAGTTGCTGTTGAGTCGGCTTGCTGAAAAGGGCCAGAAATTGCAACAGGCTTTGGTGTTGGTGCAATTTCTACGTCAGTGCGAGGAAGTAATGTTTTGGATAAAAGACAAGGAAGCATTCGTGACTGCTGATGAGTTCGGTCAAGATTTGGAGCATGTCGAAGTTTTGCAGCGCAAATTTGACGAGTTCACGAAGGATATGGCTTCGCAGGAATATCGTGTGACAGAAGTAAATCAGTTAGCTGATAAGTTGGTCCAAGACGGTCATCCAGAGAGAGACACCATCACCAAGAGGAAGGAGGAGCTCAATGAGGCATGGCAGAGGCTGAAGCAGCTGGCAATCGTAAGGCAAGAGAAACTTTTTGGAGCGCATGAGATTCAGCGTTTCAATCGCGATGCTGACGAAACGGTTGCTTGGATTGCAGAGAAGGATGTGGTTTTGTCTTCTGATGACTATGGCCGTGATTTGGCTAGCGTTCAGACGTTGCAAAGAAAACACGAGGGAGTAGAACGCGATTTGGCTGCTTTGGAGGACAAGGTATCAACTCTTGGCGCAGAAGCTCAACGTCTGTGTTCGATTCATCCTGATCACAGTGCACAAATTCGCGACAAGCAGTCGGAGATCGCCGATTACTGGCAAAGTTTGACAGCCAAGGGCAGAGAGCGCAAGCAGAAGTTGGATGAATCGTATTACTTACATCGCTTCCTTGCCGATTTCCGTGATTTGGTGTCATGGATTAATGGAATGAAGGCTATTATCTCTGCGGATGAGTTGGCAAAGGATGTCGCTGGAGCCGAAGCGCTGCTGGAACGCCATCAAGAACACAAGGGAGAAATTGACGCTCGTGAAGACAGTTTCAAATTGACCACTGAGTCTGGACAAAAATTACTGGACCGTGAACACTACGCTGCCGCTGAAATTCAAGAAAAGCTAGCAGCTCTGAAGAATGACAAGAGTTCATTGTTGTCACTTTGGGAAGACCGACGTATTCTCTATGAGCAGTGCATGGACTTGCAGCTGTTCTATCGTGACACTGAACAAGCTGACACATGGATGGCCAGACAAGAAGCTTTCTTGGCCAACGAAGATCTTGGAGATTCACTTGATTCTGTGGAGGCTCTCATCAAAAAGCATGAAGATTTTGAAAAAAGTTTGGCTGCTCAAGAGGAAAAAATTAAAGCTTTAGATATCTTTGCAACCAAACTAATTGACGGACAGCACTATGCTGCTGATGATGTTGCCCAGAGACGCCAAATGCTTCTCAATCGTAGATTGGCTCTGCAAGAAAAATCTTCGAGGCGTAGGCATTTGCTAGATGACTCAAACCGCTACCAGCAGTTCGAGAGAGATTGCGATGAAACCAAAGGATGGATCAGTGAGAAGCTTAAATTCGCTACTGACGACAGCTACTTGGATCCAACAAATTTAAACGGAAAGATGCAGAAGCATCAAAACTTTGAACATGAACTTAATGCGAACAAATCTCGCATTGAAGACATAACTACTGTGGGAACCGAGTTGATTGAGAAGAAGCACTATGCTGCCGATCAGATCAACACTCGCATGCAAGAAGTTGTGGTTTTATGGGAAACTCTGGTGCAAGCTTCGGACAAGAAAGGTTTAAAGTTGCAAGAAGCATGCCAGCAGCAACAATTTAACCGAACAATTGAAGACATTGAGTTATGGCTCAGTGAAATTGAAGGACAGTTGTTGTCCGAAGATCATGGTAAGGACTTGACATCAGTTCAGAACTTGCAAAAGAAGCACGCTTTGCTCGAAGCCGATGTTATGGCTCATCAAGACCGTATCGAGAGCATTAAGGTTGCTGCCAACAAGTTCATTGAATCTGGCCATTTTGATGCTGACAATATTAGGAACAAAGAGTCCAACTTGACTGCTCGTTATTCGGCTTTAGCTGCTCCAATGGGGGAACGAAAGCAGCATTTGTTGGATTCCCTACAGGTGCAGCAATTGTTTAGAGATTTAGAGGATGAAGCTGCGTGGATACGTGAGAAGGAACCGATTGCCGCTTCCACCAATCGCGGACGTGATCTGATTGGAGTCCAAAACCTTATAAAGAAACACCAGGCTGTCTTGGCTGAAGTGAATAACCACGACAGCCGTCTTGCTAATGTCATCAGCTCAGGCGAGAATTTGCTTAAGGATCAACCATTTGCTAGCGAAGACATTCGTCTAAGGCTTGATACTTTACAAGAGCAATGGAACTCTTTGAAAGAGAAGTCCAACCAACGCAAGCAGGACTTGGAAGATTCACTGCAAGCCCATCAATACTTCGCTGATGCTAACGAAGCCGAGTCATGGATGCGCGAGAAGGAACCCATCGCTACCGGTAATGATTATGGAAAGGATGAAGATTCTTCTGAAGCATTGCTAAAGAAACACGAAGCTTTGGTTTCTGACTTGGAAGCATTTGGCAACACCATCCAGGGATTGCAAGAACAAGCAAAGAACTGTCGCCAGCAGGAAACTCCAGTTGTTGATATCACCGGCAAGGAGTGTGTCGTGGCTCTTTATGACTACTCTGAGAAGTCTCCTAGAGAGGTATCCATGAAGAAAGGGGACGTTCTTACACTCCTCAACTCGAACAACAAAGATTGGTGGAAGGTAGAGGTAAATGACCGTCAAGGCTTTGTTCCAGCTGCCTACATAAAGAAGATCGAAGCAGGACTTAGTGCTAGTCAGCAGAATCTTGTCGACAATCACTCGATTTCGAAGAGACAAAACCAAATTAACTCGCAATATGATAATTTGTTGGCTTTGGCCCGGGAGCGTCAAAACAAGCTGAATGAGACTACCAAAGCATATGTTTTGGTCCGTGAAGCTGCAGATTTAGGCGCTTGGATCAAGGACAAGGAGAACCATGCCCAAATAGCCGATGTTGTGGGAGAAGATCTCGAGGAAGTTGAAGTTCTGCAAAAGAAGTTCGATGACTTCAATGACGATCTAAAGGCAAACGAAGTGCGTCTAGCAAACATGAACGAAATCGCCGTTCAGTTGACATCGCTTGGACAAACTGAAGCCGCTTTGAAGATCCAAACCCAAATGCAAGACTTGAATGATAAGTGGACCAATCTTCAACAACTTACTGCTGAAAAGGCGAGTCAGTTGGGATCAGCACATGAAGTGCAACGTTTCCATCGTGACATTGACGAAACCAAGGATTGGATTGCTGAGAAAGAAAATGCTCTGAACAATGACGATTTAGGAAAAGATTTGCGCAGTGTTCAGACATTACAGAGGAAACACGAGGGAGTGGAACGTGACTTAGCTGCTTTGAGGGACAAGATTCGCCAGCTTGATGAAACCGCAAACCGTCTAATGCAATCTCATCCCGATACTGCTGATCAGACATACACAAAGCAAAAAGAAATCAACGAGATGTGGGACCAGATCATTACCAAGGCAACCACACGCAAGGAGAAACTCTTGGACTCGTATGACTTGCAACGATTCCTTAGCGATTATCGTGACTTGTTGGCCTGGATCAATTCTATGATGGGACTTGTGACCTCCGATGAACTGGCTAACGATGTCACTGGTGCCGAGGCACTAATCGAACGTCATCAGGTGAGTTTACCAAATCTGTTTTAGTGGTTTAAACATAAAAAATGTAATCCATCCAAATGCTTTTACGTTTATCCTCAAAAAGAAAAAAGAAGAACGAACAATAGAATAGTTTTTGTTTTACGTGGAAAATGATAACAATATGAAATCGAGATAAAAAATCATTTTTTAATTTCTCTCTTTCCGTTTGTTTCGTTTCGTTTTTATATATTGCTTTTTCGTTCGTTTGCTGGATAAATCACACACGTCACATTCGCCACCACCAATTTCCCTGCAAAAATAAAATTCAAACAAAATTCTAGGGTCACCGCGCCGAAATTGAATTCCTCTATGGAATCAATCTATTGCCAGAGGTAGTTGGATAAATAGTTTTTTTTTTCTTTCTTTTCTTTCTTTCTCCAAAAAATTGACACTTTTGACGTTTTTGTCTAGAGCAATAATAATTGTGTTAATATACATTTACATATATAATTTTTTTTTTTTATAATCAGCTTTCAATTACTTTTACTTTTTTATTTTATTGTCTAATTGTATTGTATTTGTCTTACTCGTTGTCTTAACAAATGTTTGTTTTTCCATTTTTGTAAAATAATACGAAGGCAGTGCTTAAAAGAAAGGACTTTTGCAAATAAGTATAAGCTTAATAAACAAACTTCAACATTTTTCCTACTAATTCAATATGCATAATTATGGAATTCTGGGTAGATAATGTTTATTCATTGTGCCGTCTATTTGCAAATATACGAACATTGCGTCTGCGGCAAAATTAGCATTTCAATTCCCAAATAATTCAATCTAGTTCAACCCCCATGGTTTTGAAAACATTAAATCGTTTTTAGTTTCCCATCACTAAATATTCCAGGTAACGCGCGGAGGGAGAGTTTATAGAATTATGCTTATTCTTTTTTTCTCAAACGATTCTCCTTCGTTGTCTTGACTTGAGAAGTGATCTGTCCCATTAGCTTTTTTCTTTGAAAGATAAATGTAGAGAAAATACTTGATGTAGCAGATGAAGGGAGGGAATTTTTGTTCATACATGTCTCTAAAGTGAAGAAAGATTGTTCTCTCAGTCTCAAATAATAATATATGTACATTTATCATGCTCCAATAGAATAGCAGTTCATAGCAATGGTTACCCTTGCATGAGTTCAGTGCATGGCCTCTATTTTTTGCCGTACAAACAACCGAATTGAATCTTTACTCTGATGGTGCAAGAAAAGTGAAACAATATTAAGCTCTGATTGTATTACCAACCTTATGTTTGATTTACCATTTATTTGACCCAATGCAAAGTAAATGGGTTCCACCAATTTCATTTCTATAAAAACACATTTATTTCCCTTCTTAACGTTATGTTGAAATTTTCCTCTATACATTTTGTTTCCTTAAATTTTTCTTCCCAATTCTATATTTCCCTTGTTGTGTGTGATATTACAAGAAATTTGTTTCGATAAATCCAAAATTTCATGTTTTAGGAAAGCGTTTCTCTTTGCTTGGTAAAACGATTAGTGTACTGATTTTTTTTTTAATTGGATATGGCGAAGGTTAAACACCTTTACTAGCACGTCGACCTGAAAGATCTTTTGTGGTGATCCCTTAGGTTTAAACACGTAAAGTGTGAAGTTGTTCGTTCGAAGTTGAGGTCATGTAAGAATCTAAAAATATTCGAAGAAGGGGTGTTTCTTATGTAAAGGGACTTACTTACTTACTTAAGGTGGCGCTACAGTCCGGGTCGGACTAGGGCCTCAACCAACATGCTTCTCCAGCCAACTCGGTCCCTAGCTAGCTGCCTCCAGTTTTGCACGCCAAGTTGGTTGAGGTCCTCTCCTACTTGCGTGCGCCACCTGAGTCGCGGTCTTCCTCTACTGCGCCGTCCCTCGGGATTGGATTCGAAGACTTTCCGGGCCGGAGCGTCCATTCGCTCTACATGACCCAGCCATCTAAGCCGCTGGACCTTGACTCGTTTGACAAGGTCAGTGTCGCTGTACAGCCCGTACAATTCGTCGTTGAATCTTCTTCTCCATTCTCCATCTATGCAGACGGGACCAAATATCACCCGAAGAATTTTTCTCTCGAAGTATCCTAAAGCGTTCTCGTCTGCCTTTGACAAGGTCCATGCCTCTGCGCCATATATAAGAACCGGGATGATAAGTGTCTTATACAGGGACACTTTAGTTGCTCGAGAGAGGACTTTACTACTCAATTGCCTTCTTAGTCCGAAGAAACAGCGTAAATGTAAAGGGACTAGTGAATTCTTTATTTTTGGCCTGGATCTGGCTATGGCAGGGCACTTACATAAATTGTGTTCTGTGTTTTCGAGACAGAGACGGCATATGTCATGCTGGCTGATGCCCATTTTTTTAAGCTGATATATGCGAGAGCAGTATCCAGTGAAGAAATCCGAAAGTAACTTGCGTCACGTTTGCTCATATCAAGAAGAATTTCGTTCATACGTCTCTGAAATAAGTCGATGAATAGTTTTGACTGTCGGTGGCCATTAGAGTTGTTCCATATGTGGATCATGTTCTGCACTATGCACTGATAAAAACTTAAGAGAACTAGAAAAATATATGCCCGTGCATGAACTGTAATGCAACATTGTTTTCATGAACTTCTTTGACAGAAAAAGCCCCGAAGAAAATTGGCAAAGTTGTGTTAGACGGCCGAGATAACAATTTTGGCATTAAAAACTAAAATTTTAGCATCAACAACTCCTTCAGGTAAAAGTAATCCAATGAAAGCAACAATTTTCTGCTCTGTCTCCTGGGGAACTTACGTCTATTGATTTCTGGGAGTCGTAAGTCGCGAAGTAGAATGTATCGAGATAATGAACGAAAATCTGTATTATAGAATTAAGGCTTACAGATACAATTTAACACTTATTTAAGGCTTGCAAGACAGTGTTCCCGTTCGGAACCGGCAGGTTGTGCCCTAAAGTAGAAATTTCTTTTACTGGGACCGTATACAGATAAGGAATAAAGCTTTCAAATGACGTTTATTTATCATTTTTTGAAACCCGAAATATATCCCTAGGTAAAGTTAAACAAAAATAAAATACTTTTACTTTTTTGACGGCAGTTGTCTGTTTGGAATGTCAAACTTCGGATGGGACCCATAAACAGTAAGAGTCAATTTTACAGGAAATCAGTTCGTACAGTCCGATAAGTACGAGGGCAGTCCGATAAGTACTTAGCCTCTCCGCCCAATAGCGCCACTACCGCAAGAGAAACTTACTATAGTGTAGTACATTTTTGTAGAAGGCTACTGTCGAAATTTCAGCCAAATTGGACTCGTAGTTTTGTTTTGACCGCGTGTGGAAGCAAACGTGTCAGCGAATTTTAGAAAAATGGAAAAAGGGCAATATCGGTCAGTGATTCGATTCTTGCTTTTGGAAGGGAAATCACGCAGCGAAATCAAAGAGCGGTTGGATGCTGTGTACGGTGACTCTTCTCCTTCGATGGCGACCGTCAAAAATTGGTCCAACGAGTTTCAACGTGGTCGCACGTCGGTTTTTGATGAGCAACGCCCAGGTGCCACGAAAACGGCTACCGCAGAGGACAATGTGACAAAAATCCACGATCTCGTATTGGCAGACCGCCGATTAAAGGTGCGCGAGATAGCTGAGATAGTAGGCATCTCGAAAGACCGCATGGGTCATATCCTGCATGAAATTTTGGGCATGAGAAAGCTGTCGGCGCGATGGATGCCGCGTTTGCTCACTCCAGACAACAAACGCAACTGTGTGACCACTTCAGAGCCGCGGCTAAATTGGTCTTGTTGGGCTATGAACTATTGCCCCATCCACCGTATTCTCCAGATTTGGCCCCGTGCGACTTCTTTTTATTTCCAAACTTGAAAAAATCAATTTCCATGCAGAAATTTTTGTCGAAATCTGAGGTCATCACCGCCACGGAACAGAACTCAAGAAAATGTATTTGTCGGATGGGTTAAAGAAGTTGGACCATCGCTGGGTTAAGTGTATCGAACTAAAAGAAGATTATATTTAAAAATAAATCAACACTTTTCCAAAATTTTGGTTTTTCTTTTGTAGGCTAAGTACATACTTATCGGACTGCCATCGTAATTTCAAACATGATTTGAATATAGAATTACTTTAAGTGCTCACAATAATACTAACATAGAAAAACAAACAAATTTTTTTTTTATGAATAGGTTTCCTGCAATGTTTTTAAGTAGGAAAAAATGAAAAAAAAAATTACCAAATGATGAAACTATCCACCAAAAATGACTATTTTGCTGAGTTTGAAAACAGAGCCGTATATTGAGTTCCACTAAATCACAAAGGCATACAACTGAGTTAGAATAGAGTTGTGATTATCTTGGTATCGCCTTGAAAAGAGACTTTCATTCCAAAGTCATTGACTAATCAAACCAACCTCAAAAATAAGTATTTCAAAAATATGAAAAAACCGAAGTAGAAGGCAGTCAACTTGTACAAATAAAGAAATATAACCTTTCTTCGCAAAAGTCTGCATCAATCAGAGTTTTGTAAATTCCAAAGCAATTCATTTTCTCCTAATATCTAATCGATCCTTTAAAAGAATCTGGTTGGAAATACTTAAAAAACATTGCGGTTATATTTTTTTATTAAATATCTCTTGAGTTAGAATTATCAAAGACAACAAAACAAATCACAAAATCTCTACAACCTTTACATATATATTATTTGATTTATTTGTTTTAATGAACAGGAACACTACAAAACAAAATAACCTCAAATAAATGTGTATAATAGTTTTTGTTTTAATGTATAGCTAACAAGCGTCTTTGCCAAACTGTGATTCGCTTGAGTTTCCTTGGTTTTAACTAATTTATTTATTACATAATCTGAGTGAAGTTTGTTCAACGTTTATCATAATTGCAATTCATTTTGTAATAAAAAATCATTCATATAAAAACAAAGCACACATTTTTATACATCAACAACAAAACACTCAAGAAAATGTACCTATTGAAAGAATCAACCCGTTGTATCCATTAATTTATCACACCCATCTCGTGTCATTTATCAATGTCGTCAACCAAGCAATCATTTATATTCAAACGCCTTCTGTTTCTGTGGTTCTGGACTAATCAAGATCACTTGTTGCATTTGGATAATTAATTTTAATGCTTTTTCTTTATTGTCCACCAATAGGAACATCGTACTGAAATAGATGCCCGAGCAGGCACGTTTGCAGCATTCGAACAATTCGGATCGGAATTGCTTCAAGCCAATCATTATGCTTCACCTGAAATCAGGGAAAAAATTAACGATTTGGCAAAGACCCGAGAGAACTTGGAAAAGGCTTGGACCGAACGTCGTTTGCAATTGGAGCAGAATCTTGACTTGCAGCTGTACATGCGCGATTGTGAACAAGCTGAAAATTGGATGTCGGCCCGTGAGGCATTCCTTAATGCTGAAGAAGTTGACTCGAAGGGTGACAATGTAGAGGCATTGATCAAAAAACATGAGGACTTTGACAAGGCCATTAACGGTCATGAAGAGAAGATCGCCGCTTTACAAGTTTTGGCTGATACTTTGATTGCCCAAAATCATTACGCTTCTAATTTGATCGATGACAAGCGCAACCAGGTGTTAGAACGCTGGCGTCACTTGAAGGAGGGCTTGATTGAGAAGCGCTCACGTTTAGGAGATGAGCAGACATTGCAACAATTCTCACGCGATGCTGATGAAATTGAGAACTGGATCGCCGAGAAGTTGCAGTTGGCAAAGGAAGAGAGTTACAAGGATCCAGCTAATATCCAATCGAAACACCAGAAGCATCAAGCTTTCGAGGCTGAGTTAGCAGCTAATGCTGACCGCATTCAAAGCGTTCTGGCAATGGGTGAAAACTTGATTGACAAAAAACAATGCAGTGGCTCTGAGGATGCAGTTCAAAAGCGTCTCACCCAGATTGCCGATCAATGGGAATATTTAACTCACAAGACTACCGAAAAGTCGTTGAAGCTAAAAGAAGCCAACAAACAACGCACCTACATTGCTGCTGTCAAGGATTTGGACTTCTGGTTGGGTGAGGTTGAAAGTTTGCTAACCACCGAGGATGCAGGAAAGGATCTGGCATCCGTTCAGAATCTAATGAAGAAACACCAGCTTGTTGAAGCCGACATCCTCGCCCATGAAGACCGCATCAAAGACATGAACAACCAAGCTGATTCCTTGGTCGACAGTGGTCAATTCGATAGCGC